>BSBK01000277.1:1575000-2775000 GCA_027943335.1 Chamaecyparis obtusa | reverse complement strand
TATTTTGTACATGTATTTAATTATGATTATTTATTTATTCTTTATTATACATATATAGAATACAGATAAATATACATTCGATACACATACAAAATTTATTTACATATACAGAATTTACAGAAAGAGATACAAAATATATATTTAAAAATTGAAGTCTATGTACTGTTATGTAGTATTCATATAATATACAAAAATAAATTCGATACATGCTGTCTCTCGTCGGATGTGCTTTTCAACTATAACTTGCTCTGCATCAAGTATGTATCGCTGGCTGTCTCAATGTCCAATTATAACGCGAGACAAACTCTCTAATACTATATCACTGGCTGCCTCTCATCGAATGTGCTTTATGCTCTTATGAACGTCATTTTTATTAGAAATCATTGAGGTTTTTAGGCACACAATAGGGTTTGTGATGACCTCTTTTTGGCATGTGTTTTAGGTTTTTAGGCACATTTTTTATCTGATTTGTATGCGATTCAAACCCAATTTTTTTGGAAAAAATCGTTGACTGCATTGATCGATTTCTCCTGATTTTTTGGGGGAAAAATCGGCACCACCTCGATTACCGACTTATGAGGTATAATCGGGAGTTTTCCCGATTTTTGCTTCTATGATTTTGTAACCATGTAAGACAATGGAATGCTTCACTCCTTTATTGATCTCATTAGACTTTATCTCTGCACTAGATCCTTAAGATGACTTTCTTTGATAAGAAACTTGACATAGCTCAACAAGAGCTCTTTGCAAGGGCAAGATTAGCCATGACACTGAAAAAGATTATCACTAAACTTTAAATTTTTATAACCATAGTTAGAATACTTGGACTTGGTGAAAACACTTGAGACCCAATATTTTCAAAAACTCATACTGGCAAAAACCTGAAGAAAAACCTAGCAAGAATTCTTAACATTTATAAGCACAAAAAATTATAAATACTCTAAAAACTGAAAGGAATTGAAACTAAAATCAGAAAGAAATACAACCACTCAATGAAGCCAGTGCAAAAAAGATATGTGGAAACCCGGGATGGGAAAAACCACAGTGAGAAAATGCTACTAGGACCTACTGTCCTAATCCAGCTCCACGGTTGAAATGTTTAGAAAGCTTTTAGGGCACCAACCCCAAGGAATCACCAAATTTATTATTAGAGCACCAACTCTTTCAAAACCACAATTCAATGATCTGAGCACCAACTCAGAATTCTTAAAGTAGCAACTCTAAGAATGCCACAATTACAAGTTACAACTGATTTCGATCTCTGAAATTTCTCTTTACAACATTTGGAACATGTAAACAAGCAATTACAATATGAATATAAACAGACTTCAGATATCTTGAAAAAAATGGATCTACAAGAACCTCTTTACAAACTGAGTGCAAACTGAATGAATAATCAATATAATTCTGCAAGCATAACTTAAATACCTGTCACTATCATAGACTTCTATCAGAAATCTCTGAAAAACTTGTCTGCACAACTTTAGAGTAGACTTGAAAGAAAAAAATAATGCACTGTTATACATGATCTAGATCAAACAACATCACACCTTCAAATGGAATAGATTTCTTACTTATGACATCATCGAACTTCAGATCTCAGTATATGTCTTTCTCAGAATATTTTATATATCTATCTGGTATGCCTTTTCAAATAAAACTCCTTACTGCATATGCAGCATGCAATTCTTTTCTTTTAGTCACACACACACACACACACACACCCTTCCATTGAATAGGATGTATAAATAGAATATAACTTCCTTTCTTCATCGGCAGGAACTTCTAACTGCCAGCAGTTAGGGAGTTGTACAGTTGTTAATTGAACTGACAACCACCTTATAACCGATGACTACTTCAACCTTATTGAACCGACAAGTTTAAGAATTGTTAACAAATTTGTACATATCTTCTATAGTAACAAAGAAGTCTATAAGTACATGTCATTGGTGATAATGAAGAAGTTTATAAACATATAAACACACATCTTCGATAGCAATGGAGAAGTTTATGAAAACCGGCCAAGGAAGGATTAAAATACTTTGTGAAATTGACTGCAGATCTGAGATACCAACGATAGGACAATCATAGACTACTGTTTCCTATAATCAAACAAGATCAACAATGCTGCAATCATAATTAAAGTTCAATGTAATATCCCCCTCTAGTAATGAAATTTAATATTAAATCACAATAGAAGTGAAATAATAATTAAATAAGTATAAATAAATAAATGAATAATTGGATGTATTATTCAACAAATAATTAAATAATAATTTATAATTAATAAATATATGATTATAAATTAATACTAATTAACCAAGTTAACAAATTTAATTCTTGGTTAATTACCATTCTTATTTATCATCCTTATTATTATTATTAACAAATTAATTCTTAATTAATAAATAAATTAATTAAACAATATACTTACCATACCCGAATTATATTCCTGGGAGGCCATCATCCAAGTCGACGGTACTCCACGCAAGTATCAAGATAATAATAATTAAACAAATAATAATATTTCAATGCTGATACAATGAGGTTTGAACAGAATAATATTTCATCGGGTTTGAACACATTATGATAATAGAGAAGCTCGTGTGACAAAAGAGACACGTCCTCAACCAAAGAGGGAAAATAGGATAAAAAGCAGAGATTACAAAAACAGTACCGATAGGGATAGGATATGCAATGAGTAAGTTATATATGCAATATGTGATACAATTATTAATTAAGTGCAGATTACAAAGTCATTGGTCAATAGAATTATGTCCAATGACAATCACCGATTAAGTTCTGCAAACCCATTGGATTATGAAGGGTCACGATTTAGATTATAAGTGTGATCTGATGAGTCACTAGAACAACGACCATTGATATCAATTGAGAATTAAGAGGACAAACATTTCTGTAAGAGTGCTGTCCCTTCACATATGAAGAGGTGCAATTCTTTAGTATTGCAAGATATAAATGGGAAATAGAGCACACTCCATTCAGCATTGATTTGGAAGATAATAAAAGAAGAAAAGGAAATGAGATCAGGGAAGATACATATTGAAAAGCAACCCCATGGGAAATAGGAAAAAGTAACGAGAATATCTAATCAGATATTGAGAGAGATATAAGGGAATCAATATCGGACATTTCTTATTTTTAAAAATATATCATATCTGCTATTCTACGTAAGAATAGCAGATTATAAATACAACTATTACTCATTACTGTTGAATAAGATATAATACACGGTTGGTTGGCAAGTAGCGTGTGGACAGCATAGCATGCTGTATAAGCTATGTATGAATAAGTCTGAGAATATTATATGTCGTTGAGATCTGGAAGATTAATATATATTAATATCAGTAATATACATACATACATACGTACGTACATACATACACATATCTATATATATATATATATATATATATATATATATATATATATATATATATAGTGAAACAAGGTAGAAGAGAGCGATATAAATAAAATAATCAAGGTTGGTCATTCATGGCAAACATCACTTATGCATACAAAATATATCAAAAGATCAGAATAAGATAATTGGAATCAACATTCGCAGCCTATTAGAGTTATATAAATTGAGACGTATTGTGGCCTGTGATTACACACAAAGATACGAGATTCATTATCAACAATCATATCGCTGTTATAGGTCACATACAAATATCTCAGCATCAAGTACACTGCTCCTGGATGTTGAATCCAAGATGCACATGGCTAAATCATTCACTTAATAAAGTAATATATATATATATATATACTCCCTACTCCAATTTGTCACCTGCTAGACTGGAAGGAAGGAATATAAGGATGTCTTCAAGGAGAGCTTTTGTAAATCCCGCCAATAGCTTCTGTCCCAAAATAGGATGGGGGTCAGCGTCTCAATAGTTTGGGCTTGGACCTCTAAACCTTGAGGGAGGCTATTGGGAATGGTCTCTAAGCGCCTCGGTCACATCCTAAAGTCTTCCTATCCAATTCGACAAGGTAATAAGTTGGACATGGGACCATCAATATAGTCATAAGAGGAAATATAAATTCTATTTAAATTATCATTTCATTTAATTAAGTTGAAATACTAAATAGATCTATATGAATTACAAGCATGATGAGTAGACTAGTGAGATCCAAGGTTACAAACTAACAAGGGACATTACATTCAACACCCATTTTGTATGTGCCAAAACTTGTGTTTGTACGACATAATAGATGGTGATCAAAGTCGATCAAAGAGAGGTAAACTCAAACACAATATAGACAATATATGATTGTTCTAAGACATAATATATGATCAATCTGAGATACAAAGTGACATTCCACATTTCTATTAAAGCAAGGCAACACATTTCATCTTTTTGTATTACAAATTTCCATTGATATGTATGTAAATTTCATTTGTACTAGCAGATCCCATTTAACCAGATTTGTTTGAATTGCAGATAATGTTACTTGAATTGAACTATTTGAAGATCAAAGATGCATTCATTACAAACTAATCAGAATATGTTGATACAGATTTGAACAAGTGTATTCATTTGAATTGTTTGTGTTTTCAGATTTGTTTTTTGTCATTCTAATCTTTTGTATGTCATTAAATGTGTAATACTTGACATCAATGACAAGAGTACTAACAGAAATAATACAGAGTAAACAAAGAATCCTACAAGGTACTTCCTTGTGTATGCTATCTTTGTTTTTCAGATTGTTTCAGGAAAGATATTATCAAAGACACTTATATTTCTGATATTTATACATTCAGTGAAGAAAAGACATGGAATACTAAGAGTAGTTCAAGCCTGTTAATTATCCATAGGCCATTAGAGTTAAATCTCTCTATTTTTGTCTCTCTCTTTTCCATAGATTTATTTCTATCTCTAATGGTCACTCCTCTTCTATGTTTCCATATTCTCTCTGTTCAATATGGAAACTTTCTCTCTTCAGAATGTTTCTATTTCTATCTCTTTGTTCGTTATCGAAACATTCTTGTGTATACTTGTATATATAGACCATTTATGATTTTTGTTTAATAACACATTCATTATTTTACCATAATATGGTATTAGAGCTATTTTTATTGAAAAATAATAATTTCATTATTCAAATTTCCTGAGTTTTTTTTCAAAATAGGTTTTATAAATCTTTAATTTCTTCATGAAATTTTAGATTCCTAAAATTTTCAAAATCCTTTGCCTCAGTGCGTTCAAAAATCTATTTGTAGGAATTCTTTTTTTATAACTAGGCTTGGGTATTTTGTTTTTCTCTGCTGGACGCGGGTTTTTTGTTTCTCTCTATGTTGGGCGACCGTTTTTGGGCACTTTTTTTGTCATTTTAAGCTCGACAACTCTATCTTTCTTCTGCGTGAGGCTGTAGATGCCATTATTTGGTGTTTTTTTAGCTCGCGTTTTGTCTTCTGCAACTCACGTGTTGGCTTCTCCAGCCTGCGCGACGAAATTTTCTGCAATTTTTGGGCTTTTATGTGGCGTTTTCCTCTACTCAGCCACCATTTTCGACCTCCTTCAAGGTCGTTTTGAGAAAAACAACGGCCATTTGTACTTGCAGCTTCATTTTTGAAGCTTATCTGCAAGGTTTTTAGGTTTTTTTGCAACCAGCCAGGGTTTCTTTCGAAAGTCTCATTTTCTGTGCTGGATTCAAAAACTTTTTGCAAATTCTTAATGGGTTTTTATAGATCTCAACTGGATTGCCTTCATTTTTTTGGGTGCATTGTTTTCTGTGCCTCAATTTTCAAGCCAGAGGATTCATAATTTGACAGCAAATTCCTTTTGGGTTTTTCGAGCTGTCTTTTGGGTGTCTTTTCATTTTTCTAGGTCTTCCGTCAATTTGCCTTGATGTTCGTGTTTTTTTTTTTTTTTTCAGATATTCACATTTTTGCATCGAAAAATGTGTCATGACATCTCTCACCAATCTTCTATTGGAAGACAGTCAACGATTCAACAGAAAGAAACTACAACACCTGGAAGCAAAGAATGATGACAATCTTCGAGTACCGTTGCCTAGAGGTGCTTGTTCTAGGTATCGAGGCTCATCCTACCACAATTGATGCTAGTCAAAAGAAGTTTGGTGAGCGTAACCGTGAAGCAGTTATGCTCATTAAGCTTTCAGTTACTAATGATCAACTGCCTCAAGTGCTGTCTGACAAGACAACTGTAGAGATCTGGACTACATTGAAGGATCTCCGCGAGACATTAGACAAAAGCATAACTTTCTTTCTAACCAATCAGCTATTCTCTATTATTATGGATGGGCACATGTCCTTATGGGAACATCTTCTGAAGATTAAGGACATCAGAGATCAGTTTGAGGCCATTGGTCGTACAATGGAGGAAGAGGATATGGTAGTCATTACTCTAAAAAGTCTACCACAATCCTATGAGCACTTTATTGAGACGCTCAATATTACTGCAACTAATGTTGATCTCAAATTTTCAGATTTCTGCACCAAACTTCTGCAACAGGATCGTTGGAAACAATAGTTTCGTAGTAGTGCTCCTTCATCCTCCTCTAAACAAGCATTTACAGCCAAATCCTTCACAAGGATAAAGGCCCATCTCAGTCATCAACTCAGTCTCAGGATAGCTCCAAGAAGAAGCAAATTCGGTGCAACTATTGCCACAAATTTGGTCATGTGCTTCGAGATTACAGGACTAAATTTTTTTCTAAACAACAGAAGTAGGGATGGTCGCAGCCACAAGCCAATATTGCAGAACATACAGAGCTCACTGATCAACCCGAGTCTGCCTTTTATGCCTTCTGAGGATTCACTTGCAGACTTTTGTTTTGAAATTAGATTAACCATTAAGGGAGGGTATTGGAGTTAAATCTCTCTATTTTTGTCTCTCTCTCTTCTGCAGGCTTATTCCTATTTCTAATGGTCCCTCCTCTTCTATGTTTCCATATTCTCTCTCTGTGCAATATGGAAACTTTCTCTGTTCAAAATGTTTCTATTTCTCTCTCTTTGTTTGTTATAGAAACATTCTTGTGTATACTTGCATATATAGATCATTTATGATCTTTGTTTAATAACACATTCATTATTTTACCATAATATAGGCAACTGTTTAGCTCTTCCTAGTTCCTATTGGTTGTTGCAAGCTCCCTTGCTGAGCTCCCAACCTGTTTTCTTCTAAAATCAAGAAGTGGATTATGCTATCCAACATACTTCTCTGCCATCCCTTTCATTCAATCCGTTTGTCTCATAATAACATGTCTTTCATTTCCCATCAATACAATGCATAAAAGAATTTGTTATCCCCATATGCCACTCACTCTTATTTGCATTCCAGTTTCATTTCAATACCACGCAAATTAAAATTGTTATTCTTGTCAAAATGGTGTGCATTTCAATTTCACTTTCAAATCAGTTATACTGAGATGCCCCTTACCTTTCACCAAGGTTCGATGGGTTGAACTCACTGATAAGGTGGTGGCTTGCGAATATGCGTGAATTACTAAATTTCAACTTTATATATGTATACATGTGCGTGAATTATTAAATTTCAAATGTATACATACATACATACATACATACATACATATATATATATATATATATGTATATGTATATATTTATCGTTTGCATATGTACATATTTATATATGTATTCTAATATTAATTAAAACTTTTAAATAGATAAACATCATAAATTTGTATGGTTCAATTTCTTATCTTGAACTTAATCAATTGATAGTTTACACCAGAGAATCCAAACTCGCTGCGAGTCACGCAAGTCTGCGAGCCGAGGTAGCCTTGGCGAGTTTTGCTAACTCACTAGCTTGGACTCGCGAGATTTGCACATGATTCACATGACTCGCCAATTCATGCGAGTCATGGCAAAACTCGAGAGTCCGAGTTGGATAACTCTCATATGCATGAAAAAACTTCATTCTGCAAATGCTTCTTTGAACGTGATTTGTGTAGGGAAAAATTCACTTGTTATGGGCAGAATTGAATGCACACTCTTCAACCATTTTCCATCCGGATCTAAAACATCTAATAGGCATGATCAACACTTGGTTTTTGGACTGTCTTATCCTTTTCCTGCTTTGAAAATCAAACTTGATATTTTTCTTGAAGTTGGTATGTGCCGTGCCTTAGTCAAAAACAATTTAAGGAAGTTAAAAATGACATGAAACTACAAAGAATTCTTGAACAACCAGCCCCCTCAAAGAACAATCTGCATATCCAACCTATGCAGTCCACAATATCCATTTGTGTGAGCTGCAATGGCTATGATGTGATATTAGAGAGTCAGAGTGAAATAGCATAAATTAAAATAACTCCTTGGGTCATCTGTATAACTTCTAACACTAAATACACAGCATCTAATATAAAGTAGATATAACATTCGTGTTATATTTTTCTAACATAAATTATAACTTTTGCGAATGCTGGTTCAACTGTGGACAATTTTTTAACAACTAGCCAGCATAAAAACAATTTGCAAATTTGAACTCTGCAGTCCATGGCATCCTTATCTTAAGAGTCACAACAGCTTGGATATGATATTAGAGTCACAGTGAAATATTAGGGTAGATGATAAATGATATAAGGTGTTTAATTCATTCTTTTAGTGGTTATTAAGTTATACTGGCTCCTTGGGTCTATCTTATGCATCCTAGGATTATTGTGTTATCTAACAAGCATAATGACCTCTAGAATTTTCGTGCAAGGGTTGAAATTTCTTGAGAAACTATTCACATTAAGTATAAAAACAATTTAGAAATTTAATCTCTACAGGCCATGGCATCCTTGGTATAGAGTTAAAATGGCTCTGACTTTTATAGAGAATCACAATAAAATATTGGAATACAAGGAAAATGTTTATAAGGCATTTTGTTTTTGGTGTTATATGTAATAACCCCGTGCCTCTAAATTCTGACATTAATTGTAACCTATATCTATGTTTAGTTAGGAATATATGTTTAGCAACTAGTGAAGAGTTGGCACATGGCACATGCTTAGCCATAGACTTGTTTTTGTTTACACATGTTTGGGAACATTTGATGTCATGGATTTCATGGATTTTATATACATTTGACAATATTTATAATTCTATATATCTATGTTTTCTATTTCCTTCACTACAATTTATGTTTGTAGTTGTACTTATTTGATGGATTAGGATGTATGTTTAATAGTTTATGACATTATGTATGTGATCAAATTAGCTTCTATTTGATGATCTTATAGTGTCTTTAAGCTTTATTCAATAATGGGTGCATGAAACAAGTTTTAAATCGTTAAAAATCTCTAAATTTCAAGGGGTTTTTCATTTTGCTGAGTTGATGCCGAGTCGTTGTCGAGTCATAGCCGAGTCACGAGTCAAATCGGCCTTGCTGAATCAAAGCTGAGTCTGGGAACTATGGTTTACACTGACATTTAAAAATTCACATTAAAGAAGAGAAACACTAATGGCTCAACTGACCTACTAGGGTTTGGAAAACTTGAAGCCCAGACCTTGAACCGCAGCACTAGGCAATGAAACCCTAGACATGTCACTCACTTATAGGGTTCAGAAGACTCATATGGCAATTTGACCTTTCAAATGTGTACGCCCTCTAGTTGATGATATTCCCCCTCCCTTCTTGGAGAAAAATATGATACATGCATGTGCTTGTTCACAAGAATGTAGTTAGCCAAAAATCTGTTAACATTTAGACACACAGACACAAAAAATCATAAATTCACTTAATTTCTTAGCAAAAGCATTTTTCAAAGGAATTACTGAACCACTGTTCATTACGATAATATCATAACCATCACGTTACAATGTAATGCAATCATAGCAAAATAATTTGCACAAAAGAGGGATGTGACAGAATCTTTCACTGGGAATAGTCAGTAGTTTCACATCTCATATTTCCTTGTAAATTGTGAACTTTTCCTTTCTAACATATAGTCATGACAGGTCATATTCTTCTAAATTAAAATCTGCAAACAATGTGTTTGAGCTGAAATTTGTATGAAATTTAATTCTTCCTCGTTTTGCATATATATATATATAATAAATAATGAAAGATTCTTCTGTTATTTACTATTGTGTTAGTGAATTCATCACAGGGAACTAACATGCTTTCAAGACTTCTTCATGTGCGGAAGGCAGAAGCAAAGCAAGCAGTCATCACTGCAATTGACTTATTAGGTTTTATTCTTACTGTGCTCTCTTGGCCTGAGTAAACTTTCACATGGAGTGTTAAGATATTCTAATGCCATTTTTCCTATATTCTCTTAGTGTTTTTAATGTATTGAAAGCTTATTCTTGTGTACAATCAGAATGTATGTATGTTATAGCCTAGGTAAGGTGAATTAGCTTTGTTTATAAGGTCAAGATACTTCAAACTATTTTTAGAAAATAATGTACTTTAGACGCACATTCTTTTATGAGAATCATATTATTGGTACAAATTAGCTACTTACATTAAAGAACAGTCTTTGGCTATAATGAAGTTTTAGTTGATATTTTCTTTGAAAGAAAAACATATGATTGTGATATACTACTGCATAGAATTTTTGTAGTTAAGAGGTTAGTATCAGATACTTTTGTTTAATCCTTTTAACACATTTGGTGTTGGATTTATTGATAAAATGCTGGTTTCAAAGGATTGCAGTAACATATATTGTGTCGTCTTATCTAGTGGATAATATTTGTTCCCCTTGAAAAGACTCATTGTTCTCAATCAGTTATTTTTGAAGGATGGTTTCTCGCTCTTTTTGTTCAACAATCCTTTTGATTTCTCTAGTCATTGTAGTAGTTCTACACTATCTCTATTCTTGACTATTGTATGCAACAAAAGGGCACTATGCATTTTGCACAAGAAATAGGAAAACCGTTATGATATATTTTAAGTAAAAGATGAACTACTGGTTATTTATGCTAGAAGCTGTTAGATATTGATATTTCTGATGTGCACCAACTAGTCTCAGCTATACCATCCTTGTGGAGTTTTTGAGTTGTATAAATGTGACATTATCATATTCCTGTGTGTATTCAGTCACCATTTTCGTACCCACATCTGCATTAGTTTGAGTTATATATAGTGTAATGTGATATCCTGGTTTCAATTCGCTATGTTAGAGCATTTCAGAGCTTGTGCATGATGCGATTAGTGAAGCAAACATTAAAGATAAACTGATTGTGCGGTGAGAGCTCATGCCTTTATATGTGAGCCACAGCTTCAAAATCAGACCTGCAATAATTATCGATAAATGAAGGCTCATCCTTGAAGTTTCTCTGTCTGTGCCCATATCCATGACATCATGTGGACATAAGGACACATCTGCAATGTCTATGGGGCATCCACAACTGCCCCTGCTGGGCTGAAAATGCCCTAGAATTTGCCACTCAGTCCCATTTTTACAAACCGGGTCCTGCAATTAATCAGCTGATAAAAATATATAAAAGCTTGGTACTTGGCAAATACTTGGTGAAAAAATTGGCCTTAACTCAACAAATTTATTGAACATTAAAAAATGCAATATATTAAAAGTTTATGAACCATATTACTGATCTCCTTCACATATAGATCAAATTAAAGTTCTATACACTTCATACCAAAAAATCATGAACTATCCACATAAGCTGACAATTGTAGTTCCATGGATTTGCTTTACTGGATGTCCAAGCAGTGCATAGATTCATTCACCATATGAAAGTGCGATATTTGAACTTAATCCTGATTTAGAATTGTTAATGATATAGCATCGGTGAGTAAATTAATCAATTAAGATTCATATCTGGAAAATGGTTAAGTGTATTTGTTATATATAATTAAGTTATAGATGCATCTTATATATATAGATATTAATGATAACAGTTCTTAATATATTGATTGAGTTATCGACCAATGAACAAATATCTATTTGGAGATCACGATATCTATCGTGCGGCTGGTGTTATGGTATTCTAACACAAAGGGTTATGATACATAACATGTACAGTAACACAGTTGTGTTACGATACATGTTATGTACCGTAACACAGTTGTGTTACGATACGTAATACGTACCGTAACACTTGGGTGTTATGATACGTATTACGTATCATAACAAGTTACTAAACAGCAAACAAACTTCGGTATTATCATTGCCGCCAAGTATCATGAAGCGGTGTCTCCCCCGAAATATGAAAGGGCATGTCTCATGTAGAGACATGTCTCTACATTTGTAGAGGCATGTCTCTCCATGAGACATGTCCTCATTATTGGGTATTTATAATCAAAGAAATCTGCATTTCGAAAACACAAAAATAAATGGTAGTGTTCTTCCAAGTGCAGATTTGTATATTCAGTATAATATATATAATATTAAGTTCACAGTTTGATTTAAAATAAAAATTAAATATCAATCAAAATAGGAATCTTAACATGGTATCAGAGCCAAGTTTGTAATAAGATCCGAATTAGATTCTTATATTGATAGATTTGATGGTCCCACCTAGTGCTGAGAGGGGAGGGGTGAATCGGCACTTACTAAAACTTCACTAAATCTGATATAATATATCTATAACTGTAAGAAGAACAGATTTCAGAACAGAAATAACTATCACACAATCAACAATAAGCAACACCAGATTTATCACGTGGAAACGAAAATTGGGAGAAAACCACAGTGTAAGCAAACCTCACAAATTGCACTCTTCTGAAGTGCGCCCTATAAGGAGTCTTCCCTATTAAAGGATTACAAACGCACTGTTAGTGTTAATATTTATGGTCTTTACGGTAAGATCAAAATGTTAACATAAACAACTCATAATCATTCAAGAAATATTATTGAATTATATGGGACGACTTACATATTAAATGTTTCCTTTTGGCAAGAAGGACGACTTGGAAAATATATTCTATATTACCCAAGGAGGGATGACTTGATTTAGAAAATATAATAGCAAGGGAGGACCAACCTGCTGTGTATATAAACAAGTAATTTTTAAAAGCAAGTCGGCTCCCTTGCTTTGTTAGAAGTCACCTCTTGTTTGGTATAAATAAAGAGTTATGATGTGAATCAAGGCAATACAGAAAACATAATGTGTTTGCCCTAATTCACACCATGACTAGCAGATAATAAGACTTATAAATCTGATCCAATAGCAGTTTCATTTCATCATAAAGTCACAGTAAATTTTGAAGAAGATATAGCAGTGGATAATATTCAAGGTAGCAGCGAATTCATTAGGAAGCTGTGATTTTCTTCCCTGCCCTTATAATAGTGCATCAAGGGCGAACTTCTGTACATAATCAGAGATATAAAGGTGCATTCATTCAAGGGCAGATCTGGAGCAGTCAATTGAGGTCATTGTGCAGATCTATGACACCATAGAATTCCAGCTTGAAGATCATTTCTGAAGACTTCATAGATAGTCAACAAGTGCTATATTCTGGGTACTATCTCTCCTTTGCAATAAGTTAATTCTGTGCTTAGTAAAGTTTGAAATATACTAACAGTTAGATGTGACCCGGTTAAAGGATTTGATACAATAAGGCCTGTTAGAGCCTGCCTGGTTAGAAGACTTAGAACACCTAAACATATGTCACTTGGTTAGTGGATTTAATACAAGGGACCTGTTAAAGTCCACCCAAAATACTGGTATTTGGCTATTGCAATTATCAGAGAGCAATAGAGGGTTTGATCTTTTGATGATGACTTTGCTGAGCCTGATAAGATCGTTGTTATATTTAACTAAGAATCATCACCGGTCTTTGCAGGTATATTCTCTATGATTGATGTGCTTCTTTGCAAACTTTACTTTCTTCTCCTATCTTCACCTTAGCTTCTTCATTGTACAGGTTCACTCTTTTCTTTGGTAGAATGAGGGAAAATTATATTCTTATCACGTAGAGGAATATATAGACTTTTTTCCCTACTTTCTTTTTACATGCATGACTTGTTTAAAGATCACCTTCGGATCTATTACCCAGTGGAGTATTAGTTCACTGAAGAAACATCTGATGCATGCTATGCTTTATCTGCTTTATGAAAGAAAGGACAGATGCATGTCAAAAGCTTTCCTTCACAAGAGATATCTACATGTTTTAATGCCTTAATCTTCAGCATTAAAACCTTCAATCACCCCTTGTACCGGTCGTCTTGATAACTCAAACTCTACCGGATTTTGTGCAACAAATCCCGGTTAAAGAGTCACGCGACTGTTTGTCAACTATGACTTTTCCCGGTTCATTAGTCGTGATGAAATCTTCACTTGATCGGTTAAGATCCTTAGGTTGTGCACAGGTAAGAACTTTAACCTGCCACCATCCCTTTTACTTGCTGTACCAATTGAATCCTTTCCTCGGTTCCTATTACCGATTATCAGTTGTATCTTCCTTGGTGACCGGTTGCTCTAATGATCTGTAAAGAGCCTGCTTGGCTCTTTGTATTTAACTGACTTGTCTCAAGTAAATTGGCAATTACAAAGTGATGTCAAAATATATTTATCTTTTATTTCATAAACCTCCCACTTGAAAATATTCATGCCATCATCAGCAATTAATAACTCCACTTGCTAAATAACTATTCTTTCATAAATTTGAATCAATACAAGCATGAAATTTGAACAGCACTTAAATTAACAACTCCAAAACAAGACGTCACCTCTTTCTTGAAAAGCAGCAACCAAAATATTTTTTAAAAGTGCTGGAATGAGTTACGCACTCTCTATAGGTCATTTCCAGCCTCCAACATCCAAAACACAGCTCTAGATGGCTGCCTAAACATTAATGCAACTCCTTGAGAGAGATGACTCCAAGTCATCCACGATACCTTCAGAAATATGATGCAGCAGTCCAAAGACCTCACTCAAGGCACAAAATTAGCTTGCTGAAGCTTCCCTAGTGGTTGACGTGAGCCAAGAGAGGAGACACGAGCCAGCAAGGTAAAACGCAACCTCAAAATCATTTACGTGGCTTCACAAAATAAACACAACATTGAATACTTCACTCGCTGCCCAGGAAACAAATCCCCAACTACCAATTTAATGACTCCAGCATTCAAAGAGATAATTCAGCCTCTTTGAGAATTCAGTTCCTCAAGAATTTCGAATACAGACAGTATTAAACCCTCAGCTCTGTGAAGAATTTAATCCATTCCATTTGGCATACATCAACAGCAAACTTATGTTCTTAGAATCATAATTAAATTATCAAAATCCAGAAGCAAAATTAATCACCCAAGATTGGTGACTCAAATTGCAGAAGAGAGGATTCAGTCCTCAAACCCTAGCCATTTCTCACAGCCAAGAACTTCATAAAATTTTCATCAAATGAATAATGGATGAGTAAACTACTTTTTCGAGTTGAATATATAAGCTTTTTGAAAAAGCTTCAACTTTAATTTTTTCACTTAAGTGGCTTCTTCAACACATCATTTTATAACATTAAAGTAATAAAGTCATAAAGTTATTAAATTAAAATAACTTGATTTAATAACGACAATTAAAATATGAAACCACTGAATCTATCTGACTGCAACAAACTAATTTCTGACAACAGAGCCCCGAGCTCAAACTGCCCTACCAGAAATAGCCATCTGCCAAAAATAGACTTACTATAAATAGTAAGTCTCTCAAATTGGAGATCCTTGACAAACGATCCTACAACACGTAAAGAGACTGTGCAGGCGCTCTGCTAGACCAAGTTGTGCCCAAAATACCACTTACTATAAATAGTAAGTCATCGAATCTGTCCCAAACGAAGAGCAAACTTGACAACCAGAATCTCCGGAATGGAATCCAACTATGGCCTATGCCGAATGACCCCCTCTGATCACTTGATTAGCTTGCAAAGGTCGTCAAACCAAGCTAATCTCATGAGACTAAAAAATGGGAACATTACATGATCTGTTAGAGCATTATTAGTAACAGATACCGTCTCTTCTTATTTGAAAAGTGTCACCGGTTTTCAAAACCAGTCACCTCCTCTAACTGAAGTTGCAACTCTTGAATAGCTCGCTGAGTGCCCTCCAAAGCCTCCGAAGTCACTGTGAGCTCCTGAGTAAGCTCACTCACCTCCTCTCTGTCCATCAATGCCTCATATGCTGTAATCCCCCACTCAACTAGGTGATCTCGGTCAGTTACCATCTGTAAATAGTCTTGTCTCAAAATGTTGACAGCCTCATGCAAAGAATGGGTCTCTGTCAGGAAAAGGTAACCACCACTGTGCCCATCTGTCATAGGAGCAGCCCAATCATAAATAGCCGCAGCTGACGAGCGGCATCAAAATGCTTGAGAGTAGAAGTAATATCTCTGTCACTAACTCTCAACTAGCTGGTCACATGATGACTTTGTACAACGGGCCTCCTATGTACAATCTCAACTGCACTGCCCACACTATGGAAGGAAGTTGCATCCAACAAACTGTCCTGAAGATCACCATAACTCTGTGTACTTTCATCCGAGTACACACCAACAAACTGAGTACAGGCATAGGACTCGTCCCAACCCCAAGGAAGTTGTTGCTGAATCCGACTCAACACAATCTCCAGCTACCTCTGCAACCACCTGACAATCCAGATCCTGGCATCCATCCTCACTCACTAACAACTCAGAGTCCTCCCCCAAGGTCTGATAAATCAAACATGTCTCGTTGCATGAAGAATAATACTCTTGAGTCACCGAAGAAGTAACTCCCTCTCTAGAAGTGGAAGCCGTGGCTGTAACAAACTCCTGCCACTCATATGCTTCCTTATCCTCATCTATGAGTCCCTGTAACAAAGAATCCTGGAACCCACCACCACCGTATGACCACGCTGTATCCACACCCAAAGTCAGATATAAAAAGCCAGGAAACACTGCAGCACCCATCTTCCTCACTCTCAACATCAGAGATATCTGTGATGCTAGTGTCCACATTGTCTATCCGTGACTGCTCCACTACCTTTGGCTGCATACATGACTCAATGTCATCATGTGAATCATCTACACTGTGGCATGAATCTATGTCACCCAACTCAATTGTAACACTCCCATCATGAGTGTCATCACTAGATAGCTCCATGCTCACATCCTCAATACAGGAAAAGACCACCGTCTCCTGCATTGATTCCACACTGCGACTGCTATCATAAACCTCAGAGCTGTCAGAGCTCATACACTCCTTGCAGTCATCAACCAACATCTTACAAGGGGTGTTATCTCCAATGTGGCTCACAGTGTAAAGAGCCTGCCTGGCTCTTAAAAACAATCTGACTTCTAACTCCAATTTAATTGCAATTATATAGAGATCCAAAGATTTATAATTTATATACAATTTGCAATTTAATAATCATAGATAACGTTCGATAGTATTTTCTTATCATGAGCAGATAATAACAATTTAATTAACTTCTGGATATCCACTGAATTATTGTTCATAACTACATAGCCTACGTACACATTTGACATTAACCAAAAACAAGAATACAATGCAGAAAATATGAACTTTATAAAAATGTGGCTGCCTGTAGATGTAAATCGCAGCATACCAATGAATCTTCGGCCTGGAAAATGTTGACGTCAGCCTTGTTTGACTTTGAAAATAAACCCTCGCGTAGCAAGGATGGAGGTAATACCAAATGCAATCTTCCTTGACTCCTCACGCAGCCTTCCAAATGTATTCACAACCAACCAAAAACACTAGCAGTTGAAGACGCAACACATAGAGAACATTAGCTGCTATGAACCATGACGCAACCTTCAAAGATAAATCCGCATCCCTAAGACAAGGTACAACCCTAGCACTAATCCGTACAACCCTCCTTCAGTATTGTATGACAGCCTCTAAAGATTAAGTAAAAGAAATTTCAATCTCCAGAATATATGATAACTTATAGCCAAATGTAATTCTTTATATCTTCACACACTTGGTATACTTCAACACCAAGAATGATGTCCACAGATTCAGAACGAAATTTCAGAATTCAGTTTGCAAAATTCATTATCAATCAGTGATGATTCAAATTGCCACAGAGAGGAATCAGTCCTCAAACCTTTGCCATTTCTCATAGCCAAGAAGCTTTATAAATTTTATTAAATCAACAATGAAAAATCAAAGTGCTTTTTCGAATTGAATATATAGCTTTTTTGGAAAAAACTTCAATTTCACTTTTTTCACTTAAGAGGCTTTTTAATGACAACTTCATTTTATAACATTAAGTTATAAAGTCATTAAGTTATTAAATTAAAATAATTTAATGTAATAATGATAACTTTAAAATAAAAAGCCATTGTAAACCACTGACTGCAACAAATCTGTTTCTGACACCAGAGCGTCAAACTTCAACTGCCCTGTCAGAAATTGCCAACTGCCAAAAATAGCCAACTGCTAAAAATAGACTTACTATAAATAGTAAGTCCCTCAAATTGGAGATCCCCTGAAACTCGATCATGAAACATCTGACACTCCATGCAGATGCCCTGCTAATGTTGGCCATACCCAAAATACCACTTACTAAAAATAGTAAGTTGACCAAATTGACCTGAACGAAAAACAAACTTGATAATCTGAACCTCTAGAATGGAATCTCAATACTGGCTCCGCCAACTGACCCCCTCTGATCTCCTGATTAGCTTGCAAGGGTTGCCAAACCAAGCTAATCCAAATAGTCTGAAAAATGGGGACATTACACATCCTAAAAAGTGTCATCAGATGTGTCTATACTGTCTGCATGCACATCTCTTGCTAAAATTTCAACTGCTAACACCTGACTCTGGACACATGACTCAACGTCAGGCTGTGCACCAATAATGTTGTAGCATGAACTGTCATCAACTGACTCCGCTGTAACGCCCAGATCACCAACATCATAGCTAGAAGACTCCATACATGCATCGGTCCCATATGAGGAAGCAATTGCCTCCTACACTGGAGCAACACTACTATAGCTGACCTTAAAATCTCCAATAACAACTCCCTCCATGGAAGAGTCTGAACACTTAGTCATAACTACAACGTCAACTGCCTCTATACAATCCGTAGCGACTAGTCTGGGAGCCTCAACCTATTGATGCTTAGCGCTGCTATCAACCAATGGTACTGAAACATCCACATGTTCCTGTGAAATAAATCCATCATCAACACTACAGATAGGACTAGCAGGTGCTGTACTAAATATAGGTACATCTGTATCAAGGGCACCTGTCGGGGAAAACTCAAGCTTTCCTCCTTGCAGTCTAGATGTCGGCCTTCTAAAGGGAGAAACCATATACCTCGCTGCCCTGTCAACTATCTCTAGATCCGACAAGCTCTCCGCCAATCTCTGTTGATGAAGCCTAAGTCTTTCCATACTTTCCACTAAGGCATTTAATTCCTCTCTTTTTCCCATACTGTTACGGTGACTTTCAGAACTAGGCCTCCTGTATTTGTCAATAGCTAGGAAAAGAGAGAGTGCTGATCACTTTTAAAATATCATCAGAATATAAAAGAATTCATTCCCCACAGGATGGCAGGAAACATGCGCTGATACCATTGTAAAAAGCCTACTTGGCTTTTTGTATTTAACTGACTTGTCTCAAGTAAATTGGCAATTACAAAGTGATTTCAAAATATATTTATCTTTTATTTCATAAACTTCCCTCTTGAAAATGTTCATGTCATCATCAGCAATTAATAACTCCACTTGCTAAATAACTATTCTTTCATAAATTTGAATCAATACAAGCATGAAATTTGAACAACACTTAAATTAACAACTCCAAAACAAGACGTCACCTCTTTCTTGCAAAGTAGCAACCAAAATATTTTTTAAAAGTGCTAGAATGAGTTACGCACTCTCTATAGGTTATTTCCAGCCTCCAGCATCCAAACACAGCTCTAGATGGCTGCTTAAAGATTAATGCAACTCCTTCCTGAGAGAGATGACTCCAAGTCGTCCACGATACCTTCAGAAATATGACACAGCAGTCCAAAGACCTCACTCAAGGCACAAAATTAGCTTGTTGAAGCTTCCCTAGTGGTTGACGTGAGCCAGGAGAGGAGGCACGAGCCAGCAAGGTAAAACACAACCTCTAAATCATTTTCATGGCTTCACAAAATAAACACAGCATTGAATACTTCACTCGCTGCCCAGGAAACAAATCCACAACTACCAATTTAATGACTCCAGCACTCAAAGAGATAATTCAGCCTCTTTGAGAATTCAGTTCTTCAAGAATTTCAAATACAACCAGTATTAAACCCTCAGGTCTGTGAAGAATTTGATCCATTCCATTTGGCATACTTCAGCAGCAAACTTATGTTCTTAGAATCATAATTAATTTATCAAAATCTAGAAGCAAAATTCATCACCTAGGATTGGTGACTCAAATTGCAAAAGAGAGGAATTAGTCCTCAAACCCTAGCCATTTTTCACAGCCAAGAACTTCATAAAATTTTCATCAAATGAATAATGGATGAGTAAAGTGCTTTTTCGAGTTGAATATATAAGCTTTTTGAAAAAGCTTCAACTTTACTTTTTTCGCTTAAGTGGCTTCTTCAACATAACATCATTTTATAACATTAAAGTTATAAAGTCATGAAGTTAATAAATTAAAATAACTTGATTTAATAACGATAATTAAAATATGAAGCCACTAAATTTATCTGACTGCAACAAACTAATTTCTGACAACAGAGCCCCGAGCTCAAATTGCCCTGCCAGAAATAGCCATCTGCCAAAAATAGACTTACTATAAATAGTAAGTCTCTAAAACTGGAGATCCCTGACAAATGATCCTGTAACACCTAAAGAGACTGTGCAGGTGCTCTACGAGACCAAGCTGTGCCCAAAATACCACTTACTATAAATAGTAAGTCATCCAATCTGTCCCAAACGAAGAGAAAACTTGATAACCAGAACCTCCGGAATGGAATCCAACTATGGCCTCTGCCGACTGACCCCCTCTGATCACCTGATTAGCTTGCGAAGGTCGTCAAACCAAGCTAATCTCAAGAGACTAAAAAATGGGGACATTACATGATCTGTTAGAGCATTATTAGTAATAGATACCGTCTCTTCTTATTTGCGAAGTGTCACCGGTTTCCAAACCAGTCTTTCCTTGCACTTATTGTTGTCACCTATGTCTATCCTACAGACCGAACACTGGTATCCTTAGTCATAAATGACAACACCTTTTTGCCAATCAATGACAATACTTCTTTTGCCATGTACCGGTTGCATACTTACCGGTTAATCAACTAATGCCAACAGTCTCCCCCTTTGGCATTGATGGCAAAACCATAACAAATCATGATATTACCAGATTTCTACCTCTACCGGTCATACTCTCCCCCTTTGACAATAATGCCAAAGGCTAGTCAGAAAGACTACCTTAATGGGTTTTGCTCCCCCTTACGAGCAACAGTCTTATTCATTAATCCTGTTAAGAGGAGGCTGATTCCTCTGTTGAAGCATAATGAATTGATGAACACCTTTGCCTATGAACAACTCCAAAAGAAGATGTCACCTCTTTCTTGAAAAGCAGCAACCAAAATATTTTTTAAAAGTGCTGGAATGAGTTACGCACTCTCTATAGGTCATTTCCAGCCTCCATCATCCAAACGCAGCTCTAGATGGCTGCTTAAAGATTAATGAAACTCCTGCTTGAGAGAGATGACTCCAAGTCATCCATGATACCTTCAAAATATGATGCAGCAGTCCAAAGACCTCACTCAAGGCACAAAATTAGCTTGCTGAAGCTTCCCTAGTGGTTGACGTGAGCCGGGAGAGGAGGCACGAACCAGCAAGGTAAAAAGCAGCCTCTAAATCATTTTCGTGGCTTCACAAAATAAACACAGCATTGAATACTTCACTCGCTGCCCAAGAAACAAATCCACAACTACCAATTTAATGACTCCAACACTCAAAGAGATAATTCAGCCTCTTTGAGAATTCAGTTCTTGAAGAATTTTGAATACAGCCAGTATTAAACCCTCAGGTCTATGAAGCATGTAATCCATTCCATTTGGCATACTTCAACACCAAACTTATGCATTCCATTTGGCATACTTCAATACCAAACTTATGTTCTCAGAATCAAAATTAAATTATCAAAATCTAGAAGCAAAATTCATCACCCAAGATTGGTGACTCAAATTGCAGAAGAGAGGAATTAGTCCTCAAACCCTAGCCATTTCTCACAACCAAGAACTTCATAAAATTTTCATCAAATGAATAATGGATGAGTAAAGTGCTTTTTCGAGTTGAATTTATAAGCTTTTTGAAAAAGTTTCAACTTTACTTTTTTCACTTAAGTCGTTTCTTCAACACAACATCATTTTATAACATTAAAGTTATAAAGTCATATAGTTATTACATTAAAATAAGTTGATTTAATAACGACAATTAAAATATGAAGCCACTGAATCTATTTGACTTCAACAAACTAATTTCTGACAACAGAGCTCCGAGCTCAAATTGCCCTGCCAGAAATAGCCATCTTTAAAAAATAGACTTACTATAAATAGTAAGTCTCTAAAACTGGAGATCCCTGACAAACGATCCTGCAACACCTAAAGACATTGTGTAGGCGCCCTGCCAAACCAAGCTGTCCCCAAAATACCACTTAGTATAAATAGTAAGTCATCCAATCTGTCCCAAACGAAGAGCAAACTTGACAATCAGAACCTCCAGAATGGAATCTAACTATGGCCTATGCCGAGTGACCTCCTCTGATCACCTGATTAGCTTGCGAAGGCCGTCAAACCAAGCTAATCTCAGGAGACTGAAAAATTGGGACATTACAGTCCTCCCTTCCCAAGATTGCTTGTCCTCAAGGAATCAGGAAAAACAAGCAACATCACAGACCGGCTGGATCCGAAGGATGGTCATAAGAAAATACCAACATTAACATTATAGACTCTAGCATCTGAGAAATTGCCCTCAACACCCAAATAATTGACATCACTGAAAACGTTTGGAGACCAACTGTAGATGCTGATGCAGAAAACAACCCAGCGGAACTCAATCCAACTTAAACAACTCTGTCAAAACTCGAGTCCTTGTCTAACTGACACTCACACCCAATTGTACTAAGAAGAAGACAATGACCGAAAGTACCTGAATCACTGTAACCAACTCTAACCTCTGATAAATTGTCTTGGGTGTGGAGATACTGTAAGTAGTCTAACTTGCAACTGCCAATTCCATTTGCAAAAGATGGTACTAACCCATCCCATAATGGATGGTAAGAAACTGGAGCTAGTCCGCACCTGCGTGAGACCAAATCCTCTACCCGTGGGTCAAAAGAAAAATGATGAGCATACCACACTGTATAATGCCGGTAGAAAGCCCCGATCTCCATAAATGACTCATCATTACCCAACTGGGATTCATGAGATGGCTCCAATCTTTGACTCCACATAACCACAGACTGGGTAGGAGCCTGAGAAAACCTCTCAACAAACCCAACCTCGAAATCCCTGTGGGGAAGCATAGTAGATAGAGTCTCCACAATCTTCCCTACCAACCTCCGAATAGCACAAGAGCCTTGGATGAGAGTACCCTCAGACACTTTGTATGAATCCTCTTGCACATCTACTCTCTCAAGTAAATACGCAATGAATGACTCGGTGCAGTAGAAATTATACGTGGTAGCGTCAACTTGCTCCCCCGCAACCCACAATTGATCCCTCTGAAAAAGTGGCACTGCCAAATCTCCCACGCTATCAACTATATGAGATGAAGGAATAGATTCACTTCTAGCAAAAGGAAGCAAATCAGGATGAGAGGTTGATTCCACTGGTACTCCTACCTCATCCATACCTAGCGCGCTCATATCCTGAACATATGTGTCTGCCACATCATCATGTCGTACATCCCCAACCGTAGAAGCCAACTCACCACCAACCACCTCAATGTGCAACCGAACTGGGTCTGGAGCTGGTGTGAACCGAAAATGATCCAACTCCACGGTCACCTCTAACTGAAACTGCAACTCCTGAAGAGCCTGCTAAGTGCCCTGCAAAGCCTCATAAGTCACTGTGAGCTCCTGATTAAGCTCAGTCACCTCCTCTCTGTCCATCAGTGCCTCATATGCTGTACTCCCCCACTCAACTAGGTTATCTCGGTCAGCTACCATCTGTAAATAGTCCCGTCTCAAAATGTTGACAGCCTCACGCAAAGAATGGGTCTCTGTCAGGGAAAGGTAACCACCACTGTGCCCATCTGTCATAGGAGCAGCCCAATCATAAATAGCCAATAGCTGACGAGCGGCATCAAAATGCTTGAGAGTAGAAGTAATATCTCTCACTAACTTTCAATTGGTTGGTCACATGATGACTCTGTACAACGGGCCTCCTATGTACAATCTCAACTGCACTGTCCACACTATGGAAGGAAGCTGCATCCAACAAACTCCTCTGAAGATCACCGTAACTCTGTGTACTTTCATCCGAGTACACACTTACAAACTGAGTACAGGCATCGGACTCGTCCTCATCTAACCCCGACGAAGTTGCTACTGAATCCGACTCAGCACAATCTCTAGCTACCTCATCCTCTGCAACCACCTGACAATCCACATCCTAGGATCCATCCTCACTCACTAACAACTCAGAGTCCTCCCACAAGATCTGATAAATCAAACATGTCTTGTTGCATGAAGAATAATACTCATGAGTCACCAAAGAAGTAACGCCCTCTCTAGAAGTGGAAGCCGTGGCTGTAACAAACTCCTGCCACTCATATGCTTCCCTATCCTCATCTATGAGTCCCTGTAACAAAGAATCCTGGAACCCACCACCACTGTATGACCATGCTAAATCCACACCCAAAGTCAGATATAAAAAGCCAGAAACACTGCAGCACCCATCATCCTCACTCTCAACATCAGAGATATCCGTGATGCTAGTGTCCACATTGTCTATCCGCGACTCCTCCACTACCTCTGGTTGCATACATGACTCAATGTCATCATGCGAATCATCTACACTGTGGCATGAATCTATGTCACCCAACTCAATTGCAACACTCCCATGATGAGTGTCATCACTAGATAGCTCCATGCTCACATCCTCAATACAGGAAAAGACCACCGTCTACTGCACTGATTCCACATTGTGACTGCTATCATAAACCTCAAAGCAGTCAGAGCTCATACACTCCTCGCAGTCATCAACCAACATCTTACATGGGTGCTATCCCCAATGCGGCTCACAGTGTAAAGAGCCTGCTTGGCTCTTAAAAACAATCTTACTTCTAACTCTAATTCAATTGCAATTATATAGAGATTCAGAGATTTATAATTTATATACAATTTCCAATTTAATAATCATAGATAAAGTTCCATAGTATTTCCTCATCATGAGCAGATAATATCAATTTAATTAACTTTTGGATATCGATTGAATTGTTCTTCATAACTACATACCCTACGTACACATTTGATATTAACCAAAAACAATAATACAATGCAGAAAATATGAACTTTATAAAAATGTGGATGGCTGTAGATGTAAATCGCAGCATACCAATGAATCTTTGGCCTGGAAAATGTTGACGTCAACCTTGTTTGACTTTGAAAATAAACCCTCACGTAGCAAGGATGGAGGTAATACCAAATGCAATCTTCCTTGACTCCTCATGCAGCCTTCCAAATGTATTGACAACCAACGAAAAACACCAGCAGTTGAAGATGCAGCACATAGAGAACATTAGCTTCTATTAACCATGGCGCAGCCTTCAAAGAAAAATCCCTAGTCCTCAGACAAGGTACAACCCCAGCACTAATCCGTACGATCCTCCTTCAGTATTGTATGACAGCCTCTAAAGATTAAGTAAAAGAAATTTCAATCTCCAGAATATATGATAACTTACAGCCAAATGTAATTCCTTAAATCTCCACACACTTGGTATACTTCAACACCAAGAATTATGTCCACAGATTCAGAATGAAATTTCAGAATTCAGTTTGCAAAATTCATCATCAATCAGTGATGATTCAAATTGCCACAGAGAGGAATCAGTCCTCAAACCCTAGCCATTTCTGATAGCCAAGAAGCTTCATAAATTTTATTAAATCAACAATGAAAAATCAAAGTCTTTTTTCGAATTGAATATATAGCTTTTTTGGAAAAAACATCAATTTCACTTTTTTCACTTAAGAGGCTTTGTAATGACAACTTCATTTTATAACAATAAGTTATAAAGTCATTAAGTTATTAAATTAAAATAATTTAATTTAATAACGATAATTTTAAAATAAAAAGCCACTGTAAACAACTAACTGCAACAAATCTGTTTCTAACACCAGAGTTTCAAACTTCAACTGCCCTGCTAGGAATAGCCAACTGCTAAAAATAGACTTACTATAAATAGTAAGTCTCTCAAACTGGAGATCCCTTGAAACCAATACAATGTCTCATTTACTTCTTATGCATGCATCTTCGTTTGATAACTTGAGGTTAGTTATCATAGGTGTTCCAACCGGTTCGGATTCTTCTATCTCAAAGGTTTTAAGAATTTCTTTTAGATACTTGGACTGATAAATAAAAATACCTTCTTTTAGTTGATGGACTTGTAGTTCAATGAAGAATTTTATGGCTCCTATCATAGACATTTCAAACTCTTTCTACATCTTTTCAGCGAAGGCTTTGCTCATCTTGTCATCTCCTCCAAAGATGATGTCATCCACAAAAAATTCAGCAATCAGGTTCCTTTCTTTTCCAGTTTTGAGATACATATTGCTGTTATCTCCGGTTCTTGTGAATCCTATTGTTAGGAGGTATGAATGCAGTTTTTCGTACCATGCCCTTTGGGCTTGTTTTAGCCCATAAAGAGCCTTCTTCAGTTTACAGACCAGACCACTCTTGTCTGTGGATGAGAAGCCTTCCTGTGGTTCAATGTAAACTTCCTCCTCCAGTATACCATTCAGGAATGCTGACTTTATATGCATCTGGTATACTTTAAATCTTTTATGAGCAGCATAAGCAAGTAGAATTCTTACTCCTCATCTGGAAACAGGTGCAAAAGTTTTACCATAATCCAGTCCAGCCTCTGTGCATATCCTTTGCAGACCAATCTTGCTTTGTTCCTTGTCACTTTGCCTTCTTCATTTTATTTGTTTCTGTATACCCACTTTTTCCCAATGACATGCTTGTCCTGTGGTGTTGGTACAAGAATCTAAGTATCATTCTTCTCAATTTGCTCAATCTCTTCTTCCATTGCCTTGACCCAGTTCTCATCTTCCAAAGCCTCTCTGGTGGTTTTGGGTTCTATACAGGAAAGTAAACAGATATTTTCTCTAGCCTTTTTCTTGGTCAAGATAGTAGCTTGTTTGTCACCAATAATGTTATCAGTGGAATGATATGTGACATACCTTGGAAGAAATAGTCGGTGTTCCCAGTCTAATTCTTCTGGTTGAGCAATTTCTTCAGCATGGTCATGAACAACTTCTTGTTCATCTTTTTGAGCTGGTCTTGCATCTTCAGGTACAATATCCTGCTCCAAGGGTCTGTTTTCATGCTCTTCACCTTCATCATCAGTGATTATTTCATTGAATTCCAAATGATTTTCAGCATTGTGATCCCGCAGATTGTCATAATCATTATGACTGATCTTTCCTCTTGGTTTTGAATATTCATCAACCTTCACATTGATACTTTCTACTATTTTTCTAGTTCTCTTATTCAGACACCGGTAGACTTTACTTCTCGTAGAATAACCTAAAAATATGCCTTCATCACTCTTTGGCGCAAACTTGCCAGAATACATATCTCTTTTAATGTAACATTTACTACCAAAAATTCTGAAGTAGCCTACACTAGAGTGTGACTGAATCATAATTCATAGGGAGTCTTTCCGGTTCCTTTCTTGACTTGAACTTGGTTCAGTGTGTAAACAACAGTGTTGATAGCTTCTCTCCAGAAGTGATGGGGGAGATTGTTCTGAATCATTAGGGTTCTCGCACAGTCAATCAACGTCCTGTTTCTTCTTTCTGCTACTCCATTTTGTTGAGGAGTTCTTGGTGCAGACAAGTGCCTTTTTATTCCTTGTTCCTCACAGTAGCGAGTGAACTCCTCAGAGGTGTATTCACGTCCTCTATCTGACCTTAGACACTTTAGACTTCTATCGGTCTCCTTCTCCGCTCAAGCCTTATAGATCTTGAACATGTGAAAGGCCTCTAGTTTTTTTCTAATAAAAAGTGTCCACATCATTCTTTAGAAATCATCTACAAAAAGCATAAATACCTGTCTCCATAGTAGCTCTTTCTTCTCATGGGTCCACACAAATCTGTGTACAAGATCGAGAACATTTTCAACAGAAAAGGATTTACTACTGAAACTTGTTCATGTTAGTTTTCCTAACTGACAATCCTTGGAAATACCTTGATCAAGCTTTGTAATTTCGGGAAGTCCTCTGATTGACTTCTTGTTGCTTACTTTGACAATGTTGTCAAAGTTTATATGGCAGAGCCTCTTATGCCATAACCAACTATTGTCCTTTTTGGTTATAAGACAAATTTTACTCGATTCTCTTTTTACTGATGCAATGAGGCAAGCTCCTTCCACTGAGTCCAGATAGAACAGGTTCCCTTTACTGTGTCTACCATTAGCAACATGAGCTCCTGATTGGTTCTTGACAACACAAGAACCTTGCCCAAATTCCAATAGGTATCCCTTGTTGTTTAGTTGAGCATCACTTATTAGGTTGTACTTAAGTCCTTCTACCCAGTACACATCCTCACATACAATATCATTGCTAAGTGCAATAGAGCCTTTACCTTTGATAGCACAGGGAGCATTATTGCCAAAGGTTACCGATCCACCATCAATGAGCTTTAGGCTGATGAACTTGTTCTTATCACCAGTCATGTGGTGAGTGCATCCACTGTCAATGATCCAGTCATTATGTTGATGAGATCTTGAGATAAGTGCCATTTTGCTTATCACTTGACTTTCTTCTTTTATTGCAACAAATGCAATTTCTTGATCTTCAAAGTCTTCAGATTCATTGTTTGTGACTCCTTCTGCAAGGTAGCATTCCTTCTTTGCGTTGTTCTTGAATCGGTTTCTCTTCTCTTTATTTTCATTGTCTGGACATCTTGCATTAATGTGTCCTATTTTATTGCAAGAGAAACATTTTAGAGGGAGTTTTCATTTGTACTTCCTTTTTCCTCTTGGAAATCTTCTAGAAATGAGTGCTTCAAACTCATCTTGCTCCATCTCTTTAGAGAGCAGATTCTCGACAAAACTTATAGTCTTACCGGTAGAGCTATTACCGGTTTCTCTTTCTTTCTTGGTGGAAGAGGTATTAACAGAAGATTTAAAAGCAACTTCTTGCATGGGTAAGCTGTTATCAAAATTGCTCAATTCAAATGCAGTCAACTTACCGATTAGGGAGTCAAGAGTGACTTGAGCAGTGGTCACTGATCTGAGCTCCTGTATGGCTGAGATCTTGATAGCATATTGAGGCCTCTGCGTTCTCAGTATTTTTCTTATCACATCTTCCTCACTCAGTGCTCCTCGAGCGCTTTTGATGGAGTTCATTACTTCTTTGATTCTGTTGTTGTATTGCTCAATGTCTTCTCCCTCATTCATTCTCATATCATCATATTTACCTCTAAGGCTTTCTACCTTAGCTTTTTGAACATGTGGGTCACCACCATACACTGTTTGTAGCTTAGCCCACATCTTGTGAGTAGTACTTAGATTTTCAATCTCTGCATAGACATAATTAGGTAGCGTGCTTGCTATCATATCCATTGCAGTGGTATGCTTTGTCCTGATCTTCAGTTCATCAAGTGTCAGGGTACTGGTGGGTTCAGTGTAATCATGAATTACATGAGTCTAATATTGATCTCCAGTGGTCTTCATGTACAACTTCATTCTGTTGCACCACAGAGTAAAGTTTTCTTTAGAAAACTTTGGTCCTTCCTTTCTCATCATCTATCTTTTTCTTGTTGCGGTTAAGCAGCAAAGAAAAGAAACTAGGTTCTGATACCAATTGATGGTCCCAACCGGTGCTGAGAGGGGAGGGGTGAATCAACACTTACTAAAACTTCACAATAAATCTGATATAATTTATCTATAACTATAAGCAGAACAAATTTTAGAATAGAAATAGCTATCACACAATCAACAATAAGCAACACCAGATTTATCATGTGGAAACCCAAATTGGGAGAAAACCACGGTGTGAGCAAACCTCACAAATTTTGCACTCTTCTGAAGTGCGCCCTGTAAGGAGCCTTTCCTGTTAAAGGATTACAAACGCACTGTTAGATGCGACCTGGTTAAGGGATTTGATACAATAAGGCTTGTTAGAGCATGCCTGGTTAGAGGACTTAGAAGACCTAAAAAGATGTCACCCGGTTAAGGTATTTAATACAAGAGACCTGTTAAAGTCCACCCAAAATATTGGTATTTGGCTATTGCAATTATTAGAGAGCAATAGAGGGTTTGATCTTTTGATGATGGCTTTGCTGAGCCTGATAAGATCACTGTTATACTTAACTGAGAATCATCACCGGTTTCCACAGATATGTTCTCTTTGACTGATGTGCTTCTTTGCACACTCTACTTTCTTCTCCTCTCTTCACCTTAGCTTCTTTAGCGTACAGGTTCACTCTTTTCTTTGGCAGAATGAGGGAAAACTATATTCTTGTCCATAGAGGAATATATAGACTTTTTGCCCAATTTTCTTTTTACATGCATGACCTGTTTAAATATCAACTTCAGATCCATCACCCAGTGGAGTATTAGTTCACTGAGGAAACATCCGATGCATGCTATGCTTTATCTGCTTTATGAAAGAAACAACAAATGTGTGTCAAAAGCTTTCTTTCACAAGAGATATCTACATGATTTAATGCCTCAATCTCCGGCATTAAAACCTTCAATCGTGTCTTGTACCGATCGTCTTGATAACTCAAAGTCTACTAAATTTTGTGCAACAAATCCTGGTTAAAGAGTCAAACGACTGTTTGTCGACAATGAGTTTCCCCGGTTCATGGGTCGTGATGAAATCTTCACTTTATTGGTTAAGATCCTTAGGTTGTGCACAGGTAAGAACTTTAACCTGTCACCATCCCTTTTACTTGCTATACCGGTTGCATCCTTTCCTCGGTTCCTTTTATTGATTACCGGTTGTATCTTCCTTGGTGACCAGTTGCTCTGATGATTAGTTAGAGCATTATTAGAAACATATATATTCTCTTCTTATTTGGACAGTGTCACCGGTTTCCAAACTAGTCTCTCCTTGCACTTATTGTTGTCGGCTGTCTGTCCTGGCTTCACATACCGAACACTGGTATCCTTAGTCATAAATGACGATGCCTTTTTGCCAATCAATGACAATATCTCTTTTGCCATGTACCGGTTGCATTCTTACCGGTTAATCAACTAATGCCAACAAGATTTATATACCAAAATTATATAAATATCTTGAGATAAATTAGACTTTTCAAAATGGTGAATGGAGTTTGACTTGAGGATAGACTTGAAGGCTCCTCAAATTTCGTAGCTTGGAAATTTCGAATGTTACTAACATTAAAAGAAAACGAATTAATCATAGTGGTGAAAGAAAAGGAACCCGAACAAAGTGAGAAGGATGAAAAGATTCAATGGGAAAAGAATAATAGGAAAGCAATGAAATTGCTAGTAGATGGAGTGAAGGATCATCTAGTACCTATAATTATCAGACTAGATTCAGCATGTGTCATGTTCAAAGCCCTTGAAGAAATGTTCAAGATAAACAACTCTAGTAGAGTCCTTACTCTCAAGAATCAACTTAGTCAAATGAAGATGAACCAAGGAGAGACTATTACTTCATATTTTATGAGAATAACTGATTTGAGAAATCAACTCTCTGCAATTGGTCATGATTATGATAGTAAGGAATTGCCAATGATAGCCCTAAACAAACTACCTATCTCTTGGGAATCATTCATTCAAGGCATTAGTGGTCGACCTAAACTTCCCAAATTCAAAAGACTAAAAACAAATTGCATTCAAGAAGAGTCCAGGTTGATATCCAGAGGGATTAACACGAATGCTCCAAAAGAGGAAATTCAAATCTTTCACACTCAAACTCACACAAAAGGAAAGAAGTTTAATAAAAGGAAAAAAGGTAAAAACACTAACGGGAAACATTCATCAAAGAAAACAAGAGACCTATCTAAAGTTCAATGCTTTAGATGTGACAAATGTGGTCATCTTGTGATGAAGTGCCCTTATAGAACAAAACCTCAAGCCTCCTTCACTGAGGTTAAAACTATGAATACAAATTCAGAGAAACTTGTATTTTACTCTGCCTTATCTAGTCAAGGTACAAACTGCAAGACACCTGGGTGATAAACAGTGGGGCCTCCAGACACATAATAGGATTCATAGATCACCTAGAAACCCTTGAGGAAACTACTGATGAGGAAGTAACTATTGGAAATCACAAAAATAAATGGTAGTGTTCTTCCAAGTGCAGATCACTATATTCAGTATAATATATATAATATCAAGTTCACAGTCTGATTTAAAACAAAAATTAAATATTAATCACATCAAAATAGGAATCTTAACAAGAATGAAGCTCTATCTATCAAAGGACGTTCCTCACATTCAAAATATATGTCATTGCTGACATATTTACTTCTAAAATATCTTTTTATTGATTTGTTTTTGTGGAAGACAGTTTTGTTTCTCTTATTGCACTCTCAATGCTGAGGGAATAAACAAATTCTGTTATTTCTCTATGAAATTTATTGAAAGTGAAACCATTTATATTAATCAGAGTCCCTAGACTCACCATGACTCACCCAGACTTGACGAGTTGCGAGCCGGGTAGCCTTATGTAATGTCCCCTTTTTAGGACATTAGTCGCCAATTAAATAATTGAATTTCAAATTGTCAACTTATATCAAATTTAATGACTTTAATTTAATTATTTAATAGGGCCATTAAGTAACATTTATGTCAACATGAAATTATAAAATAAAAGTTACTTTATAATTATTTTTCCTCCAAGTTCAATTTAAAAGGTAAAAGAGGGAAAATGTATAGACAAAGAAATGGAATGCCAAGAGACAGGCGAATGGAAAGTCTGCTGGAGAAGGTTATAAAAGTGCAAAGGGAGGCTTATTCAAGGATGTTCAGATATTGTATTGAAATTGATTAAATTGTTAATGCATTGACATTAACCAGAAATTTATGGAGACGAAAACCTTCAGGGATTTGACAGGAGAGATGGTCAGAAACCTGGTTCTTCTTTGATGTGGTAGATTCGTGACGGAGTCTGCATCTCTGCTAAGTTTGTAAGCATCAATAATTGATTTAGAAAATTAAATACTTCAACAGATACTATTAATGTTGCCTCTGAAAATTAACAATCACCATTAAGTGTTGGAGTTATTTTAAGAGCCAACCCTTTGAGTTTGTCCCAAATGTTATATTTTATATGGGCTCGAAGATTTTAATTATATTGACCACTTTAATATTTCTGGGCGTTTGACGGTGGAAACAAGAGTCGGAATTAAATATTTGAATCAAAGCATTTGAAATATAATGGGCTTGTCGGGTTATATGTATTATAGTTTGAATTAAATTTTGGAATTAATATTACTAAGTTTTTACACAAAAGGAAATTTTGGAGATGTGTTTGAGTTGAGGCTGATATTCTATTTGAGCAGTATCGAGCCCTGTTAAAGGCATATTTCATAGTTCAATCCCAGATTTTAAAATTAGTAGCAAAATATATATATCTAGCGTGAGCAAGAACCTAATGTTTTATATTTGAATATGTGCGGCAGCGTGAAATTGTAGGTTCCGAACATGATTTTGTTATTGGGCAAAAATAATTATATTACATGGTGCGGATATAATATTTTCATATGGCTATTCTTTTAAAGTTTCCAGACTATTGCCACTAACTTGCAATTTAATATCGGGAGTTGCTTAAATTATTTTATAGTTGCTAACGGCTCATATTGGCTGGGAGTAAATTAATAAGATATTCCAGATTTTCCGTGATACTCCAACTTTGCTGTGAGGAAACAAAATATGGGTACCACCAAATATTTATTAATCAAACATTAGAGATTGCCGGGTAAGCCTATATTTGCTAGCAATATCACTGACCGAATAAAGAAGAATTGGTTTAATTTTTTTTTTTTTTAAGCCGACACCTGAAAAATCGCTAAGCTACCGCCATGGGAGTTGTTCCTCCGCAAACAGTACAGAGTCCTCATTTGAACTGTTGCTGAGACTTATCGTGGCTTTGCAGATGCCCCCTCAGTTGCCGTTTCATTTTGTGAGTTGCCGATAGTATTCCTTAGCCGAACATTGGAATTGGTTTAATACCAAGTCTATTCTTGCCGTTGGAGAATAAGTAACCTGGAACCGATTGGGTGTCCTCACTTCTATAAGGTTTCGTGTCCATACCTGTTGTCAGCTCATCTAGTAAATTGCACCAAGTCTCAGTGTTTTTGATTTCATGTGATCTATCAATAGACTTTAGGAATACCATTGTGCCATTAGAAGCCACCTAGAAGTTGATGAGAGTCCTATTCAGTCCATCTATCCATCCATCCATCCGATAAAATGTTGTATCCTTTTCTCAAAAGTTTTTTTTGATCATTAACCACAACCTATGTATTTTTAAAGATTGCTTTGGCAATGGCACATTGAAGTCTATAGCTATTGGGGTCTTAAACCCCTTGCTTGCAATTGTAAATGCACTAACCCAAACTTCCCAATATGGGCTATTTGCCATATTGAAAGCTAAATGATTGTAATACCAAAAATTTGCTGCTACTATCCTTTCTTTTTCATATTTTTCTCTATGTCACCCAGTACCTTCAAGTGAAGGTTGTGCTCCTAGAACATTGTTTGGAACAAAGTAATTTGGGTCTGATGTAAGAGGAGTCTCACTAGCCTCAGCCTCATTGTCAGCAATAGATAAATGTGGTTGAGGTAAGTTTGGACTTGCATGAGTGCGACCAATTGGAGTCAAAATGGACACATTCAGATTCATTGCAACTACTATGGCTTCTTTTGTTTTTTGCCTTTCTTGTTTTTGCATTTCATACTCAGCAAGAAGGGCCTTAAGCTCTCTAATAATCTCTGGAGTTGTTTTGGTACAACCCTCCACATTTTGTCCAAGTATTTTTGCAAGGTGGTATTTCAATCTATTGGTTCCACTTGTCATCCATTTGCCACATTCGGTGCAAGTGACCTCTCCCTTTTTATTTTTCAATTTCTCATACTTCCACGCTTCGTCTTTTTTCTTTTTGGCTTTGGGGCTGCCTTTTGAGTTGGAGTTGAACTTGACATTGTTGTTTTAACAGGAAAAAAAAATCAGTAGGGTTTCGTGGAAAAAAAACAAGAGAATGATAATGAATCATTTGAAAAGAATACTATTGAATAACAAGATAACAATGCAAGGAAATAAGTTACGAAGTGAAATGGAAATTTTTTTGGCAGCATATCTGATGCAGAGGAAGGACATAAAACAACTAACCAGCAACCTAAGGTATGCCAATACCCATTCAAATCACCATTGGTGAACTAAGCCTCTTTGGTTTTTCCCTCTTGACCACTTTCCCTATGGGCCACTCAAACTCTTCAATGGTACATATTTACTTGGGACATTTTCAATAGGTTCAATACACATCTTATAGACCTCCTGACTACTGGGACAAGTTCCCTTCACAACTCTCAACAAGGACTCTAAACATGAAGCAGGGTTCCTTCCATGACACACTTTGGGTCTGCACTATAGATGGAACAAAGAAATCATGCAATACAAAATGGATGCTTTAACCTTTAGACCAGGCCTACAAACTATTCACAATCCACTTCCTCTCATGTCCCGTTTATTTGACGATAAATTTTGATATGGTTAAACACAAATTTCCATGCACTGTCCTAGACTGTCATACACTGGTCTATTTGGACTGTCACTGCATAATACACTCTAAATTCTCTAAAAGGGGCCAATGGCTCCTTAGGACAGGTCTGTAAGACCTCTCTTCATACTCCCCTTTCACTATTTGTGACAAAACTAATCAACTTAGGCACTGTTTTATCCAATTGCTGCCAGTTACTGTTTTGACAGTCTGATACATAGAGATATCAGATTTACTGGAGATTGATTTCATGTGCAAACCTTAATGTTTAGCCCTGCAAACTTGGGATATGATAATGGACATTGTCACAGGCCTCCCCATCCATTTTCAGAGATTTCCACCAGTGGAGGGCCTAGAAACATAATTTTTTTATTCACTGGTTACCCTAGGTAGGGTTTCGACCAGTCTGCAAACAAATTGCAAGATCTCGCCCAATACTTGATAAAACTAGATGAAACCAAAACCAAAATGAAGTAGATTCACCACACAACCTTTCCCAATTAGTTACAGGTCAATACATGAAAGGTACAATTCATACAACTTGCATTAACAGTCTGCAAGGTGGAAAATTGCACAGGAAAATAAATCTTCAATGACCAAATCTTTCACAATCAATCCTCCAACCCTGGAATTCAAGTTTTGGGGGCCACATATATACATTGCCATCCATTCCAACTGCTTCAACCAATCAACTATTCATTTTGCTAACAAAACACAACAAATTGACAATTGTGATAGTTTTTTTGCTTGACAACTTTTTTTGCACTATGACAACTTTGTGCAACTTTTATAATTTTGAACCAATGGACCTATAATTTGCCGAAATAGGTCATCATGATCCCAAATGGTCTCAGAGGACCTTATTTTCATCAAGCCTACCAAGACAAGACAAAAGTGAAAAAAGAAAATGGACATAATTGCATGAGGGTGTCACCGCACAATATTCCCTTGTTTTTCAAGATTCTTTTGATTTTTAATTGATGGAAATGAAAAGAAAGAGAAGAAAAATCCTTTACCTAGATCTCTTTTGCTGCTTTGATCTTGTTTCCTGAACTTCTTCAAACCCTATAGACCTGCTTTGAGCAATAACAAATGACAAAAGTGAGGAAAAGTGAAGAAAAAACATGTTTTAAGATTGATTGTGTGTTCAAAGATAGCGCTGAGAGTCATTCATGAAGATTCATGAGTCCCAATATCAAACTCGGGTCGAGTCCACTGCAAAAACTGGGGAGTCCAAGGGATGGACTCACCCAAACTTGGCTCATGAGTCTATGGTGAGTCAACTCGGCTTGCTCATGGACTTGCAAGTTTTGCCAAGCGACGAGTCCAAAGAGTCCTCAAACTATGAGCACAACTATATGCACAGTTCTAATTTTATAGTGACACTTAAAATATTGAGTTACAAATGGAGTTGAAATGACTATATTATTGTCAACAGTTGAAAAATTCAAGGGACTTGTAAAAAAAATGCTCTTTTTAAGGATTGCAACCTCATTAATGAAATGCTAGAAAATTCTCATTCTATTCTGCAACTTTTAACTACTTCTAAGAAGTCCTTTATATTAACAAAAATTCTCTTTTATGGGTAGATTAATTTTTTCTTAATGTTTGACATACACAAGCATCTAGTAAATGTAACTATTGTAATTGTTTGGATTGATCTGTCTTCTGGACAAATTCTAGCAATCAATAGTTTGAGAACTGGTTTTTGTTCATCCACTATTTTAGTGTAATGAATATGCATGCTTCCGTGCAGGGCGCGCTGTTATCAAGGCTGCCGAAAGTGGGGCTTCTTTTCCACTGAAAAGGAGAGACCAAATGTTAGACTATACTCTAACATTAATGGCTGGAGATGGTTCCGAGAATCTGACAGATTCTGATCTTGAACTTCTTCATACACAGGTAGGGATTACTGAGAGTCCATAACATCCAGCAAACATGTTTCAATTCACATAGAGGTCAGTTTTAGGATTTTTTTTTTTTGGTTCTGTTGAAGTGGTTACTTTCTAATGTCCATTGACTGCAATTACTGAAAATCATCAATATTGGTTGTGGTGTTGTTCTCAGACTCTTGCTCTGAATACATGCACTACTCTAGTTTCTGTAGAGCCAAAGCTGATATTTGAAACGAGGAATCATATTCTCAAGGTAATATGATTTTGATGATTTCCAGAAGATGGACTGTTATAATTGACATTTTTTTTTGTACTTTCTTGTTGCCTGGATTAGTGGACTTCTGACTTAAACAATTATTACTCAACTGTTTCTTCTTATGTTCTGACAGGCAACACTTGGATTTTTCACCCTGCCAAATGATCCTCATGATGTGGTTGATCCTCTTATTAACAATCTTATTACTTTGCTTTGTGCAATACTACTTACAAGGTATAACTTCTATATATATCTTATCATTTGGTAGAAGTAGTAACAACTATTTGAAGCTACATAGATCATTTAACTTGACAATGCATGGAGTTCTGAGAAGAAATTTCTACCGAAGTTTTCAAATTTTATCCAAATTTTTTCCTTTTATGCCAGTATTAATTTTTTAGAATCAACAGTTCGGATCACATTCCATGATCCATGATACCAAAATTCTCTGGACAATTGAAATCTAGAACACTGTTAAATTCTATTATGGACAGTGGAAATATCATGTTTCATAGTAATAAAATCAAGTTTAATATTGTCAGACATATTCAGTTATATATTGAAAATTTTCCTTATTGATGTCAAAACTTGAAGTTCATATATATTGAAAATTTAAAGTCAATTTTTTGGGTATATGGAGAGTATTGAACTCTTATTTTGATCTATATATGAAGGAAATCAGTGGTTCCATAAATTCAGTTATATGCATAATTTTGAAGATATTTCATAAAAGTTTATATTTTCAATGTTCAATAAATTTGTAGAGCTTTTGTTAAATCACAAGTTTTAAACTTTATTTGGTCAGCTGAGTAATTGCTGAGTCCATGCTTTTGAACCACACTTTGGACTACCTCATAATTCATTCCTATCATTGTATGCTAATTTGATCTGGTACCTGAGTGGAGTGAGTTCCAGACCTCTTATATTTTGAAGTTTTATGCACCATTTCTAGTTTCAATATGCTCTCAACATAAAAAAATTTAATACAATGCAATAACCACCCTAGATGTTTTTTAAAAATTTTCACAATATGAAAGTTCAACATAAACATGCAGCCAATGATATTTCTGGTCTTATAGATGCTGATAAGGATTACAAAGCTGATACATGTGCTGATATCAATGGTAGTAGGTAAATCACTTTCCCTGAATTGCCCAAATACTTAATACCCAACTCCCAAATAGTAAACAGCAGTAAGATACCTTGAGATAGAGGCTGGGAATCATAGCGCATCAGATACACATTATATAGCTGCTGTATACTCTATCACAGGTCTGGAAATATTGGTTGCAGGTCTGATGCAAGGCTGTTACAGGTCAAACAGCCACCTAAAACACCATTAAAGACCTCCAGAAAGCCAGAATACATCTAAGGTTCTTCATTGGCCTTAAATACACTCAGCATCATGAACCAACTTCAAAGGGAAGGGAAATATCAACTTGTAGGTCTGATATTATTTTCCACAACTATTGCAGGTCTGGAAAATTATTGTTGGAGGTTAAATCAGCCACACAGAATATACAATTCCCAACCAATCTTGCAAAGAATGCGACCGTGAATAGTCAATCAGCAACGTGCACCTTTAATGCCACCAAAAAGCTATCAAGGACCATAAAATGACAGACAAAACATACCCAACAGTTTTGAAAATCATGTACAGTGGTCTGACACTCAAATTAGTTCACCAAACTCCCATTTTTCCATTAAAGACCACCTTCAAACTCATCTAAGCAACAAGTTTGATACCCAACACCACGGAAGAGGTCATAAACCCATTAAAAAATGAGGTTGAACCATACCCAGCTTCACATGCCAGGCTTAATACTCTGTACCAGTGTGGTCCCCTTATTGGGATCAAATTACCAAATTTCAACCACCAACTAGTGGCAAAGTCCCCACTGAAAAAGGCACCCCAAATCAGCAATGCAAAGGTCTTCAAAAAGCAGGGCTTGGGAGGACAAAGTTACATACCAAACTCCAACTATCCTGCTGTAATGGTATGCACATACTAGCAATTTATGCAATTTGAAATCAAACCAAAAAGCTCGCCTTAAAGGAGTCACCCAGCTATGAGGAACACATTGAACACCTTTGAAGATTTTGGAAACATTTCAAAACTTCTCTTCAAAGATATTGACGCAGTCATGGCAGGAGTTTCCCCTATAGAGATGGTCCAAACCATGCAGCACGAGTCACACAGCAGAAACAATCAACACAAGACACAAGAATTGATAATCAACAAGCTAAACAGATCTTTGCATTATCACAGAATCAAAGATTTACATCAAATTGGCCTGCAACATGCAGCTTACTTTCATTCGGCATACATGCCTGATTACAACAGAAATCCAGATCTAAACCCTGGAATTAACCTTCCAAAGATTATCTTCCTAACTGCCCCTAAATAAATATCAAATGCCTCAATATATAGAACCTCCGCAACCAATATGTCGGCCTAGATCGGTCACATTTCCCAAGAAAAAGAAAATGTAATACCGAAATATAGGTCAGGACCCAAATCATAAGATCGCAATGCCAAGTTGTTGAAATGATGCGTGACTCGAGAGAAACATCGGCCATCGATCAAAGATCATTGTGATATGGGCCAGAAAGCTTCACCTATTGGAAAATTGCTTCGTGAGATCGAAAAACTCCAACTAACTGTTAGAACATGAAGAGCACACAAAACCGAACATGAATCTAGAATATCTCCACCGCGAAGTATCCAAACGAGGTACAAACCTAGACATAGATTCCACATAATGTCCAAAACTAAGGAACGCAACTAAAAACACAAAAACTGTAATGTCCCTTTCGGGGATCTTAATTAATTTGCTTTATAATTTCAATTTAGGATCTGAGTTGTTCTTGGAAGTGGCAGCTTATAACATTCCTTATCAAGAGGGCTCCAATCTTTCCCGTGATTCCATATCTTATTTCCCCTAACTTATTCCCTTATTGCAGATGTAATTCCTTATCTCTGTGCACAATAGTTGCTGATTGTGATGGTAATTGTGTGCTGAGCATAATATATAAAAGCCTCTATTTAAGTTGATATTCTATGGGCTAATATATGTTGTGTTCCTCCTAATATATGTTGCTCTTCTAATTTCTTTCTCCCCACCGATCCTGAGACTCCATCGTTCATTATACCTAGTGAATAGTCGCGACTTTCCTTAGGGATTAGTTGTTGGTATATTCCAGATTATATTTATATCTATAATATAGCAAAATAAAAAATTATAATGTGGTAATATTAAATATGCTCATATTATTATTATAATCTAGGAAAATATGTATTATATATGATTATATTATATTTATTTAAAATATTATTATTTATTATTCATTTGATTATTATTTAATATTTATATTGATGTATTAAAATATTATTATTTGTTTGTAATAGAATTATATTATATTATTTATCTATTTTATTTAATCTTATTATTTATAATAATTTTGGCTAAAAAATTTGTCGCTAAGACTACACCTTACAAAATTGTAAGTTTAGGCAACGTCTCATGAGATTTCTCTCTCCTCTCTACAATAGGGGAGGCTCCCTTCTTACCGTAAGTGGCTTCAACAGGAACATAACCGAAATTACAAAAAGGGTGGTTCTCTTAATCAATTCCTCTTTTTTCAGGAAGGATTTGTGTACAACTACTACTTTCTAACTTAACAAAAAGTGCCTTATTGCTACGATAATACTGGGGACCCTGGAGTTGACGTAAGAACAATACTAGGGGCAACAACTTTCTTTTTTATATTTTGTGAAACAAAAACAAGAACCCAAAGTCTCATGTGCTTGTCGCGTGAGGATTCAAGCAGAATAACTAGTAAGGCACAAAGTGTCTTACTGGATACTCTCAAATTTAATAAAAACACTTACAACTGAAGCCCAAAGTCTTTAGCTCTAAATAATTGTAGCCACTACTATCTATCACAATTTGTCCTTCTGCAGCACAGTCTTCAAAAGTTCAAATTGGCTCTGAATGCAATAGGCAGCTCAAAGTCTGCTCAATTGAATCCAAATCCTTCTTGAATCAATGCATTAAAACTCACAATCAACTCAAGAAAATGTCTTCACATAATAGTTTGAATTGGTACAAAGTTTCAAAACAATCTGCCTCTTTTATTGAAAGCAATCTGATTTTCATCCAAGCACAAAGTCTTAGAGTGCACAATACAAACTGGCAGAATTTTCTTGCCTTGCCAAAAGATATTTATTTACAATGAGCTCCCTCTTTTATATAGGAAAAGAGGAGAGAGAAAAGTGGAGAGAAAAGGGGAAACCCTAAACCACTTTTACTTATTCAACAACTAACTAACTTTGATTTATTCAAAGTTGCATGCCTAATGCACTTGCAACCTGATTATATGTTACAACTTTGCACGTGATACTATCACATGCAATTACATCTTTTTTTTATTTAATGTAATGTATCGATTAGAAATTACAAAGGCATGATGAAAATATCCTAAGTGTCTGACAAGACACAACATCTATTACATCATCCATTGTTGGTCTTCATGCTGCTACAAGGATGCTTTACAATTAATGTGCTCGGTTTGGTGGAAGTATCTTGATCTGGAATAGGAACTTGCATCCTTGCCTGTTCTGTAGTATAATGGTGGTTGTTTCTTGAAAAACACATTTTTTTTCTTTCTATCTCCGTCTTGAAAACATTCTATGCATGCAATCATTCTTTCACCTCATTGTAGGCTTCATTATGTGATCATTCTTGCCTCGTGTCCCTCTTTCTTCTGTGCATGTCTAGAGTTATGCATGTTGTCATTCTCAAATTTCTAGAAAAAAGCCATAACATGGTCTTTCAAGCTCGAGCTTTGCATATCTGGAAGAGTATGTGTATAAGATATAAGTGGAAGGCCTTTGAGTAACAAAGGGAGAAGGATTTTAGGCAAAACCAACTCTTCAAATGAGGGAAAAACTTGAAAACGGGATTTTTTGGGAGCATTGCATATGGAGGATGGCTGGAAACTTGTGGGGCAGCGGATGGATGTGAATGTTTGAGCTCAAAAACATGCGTTTTAATGGTGAAAAACCCAAAAACGGGTTTTTGGAATGTGAAAGCATATGCGGACAATGAGGATATTATATGAAAAATGCAGGGAATTGAATGGAAAGACATCCACTTATAATAAGATATTGTGTTTTCATGGTGAAAAACCCAAAAGTGGGTTTTTGGATGCAAAAGCACATGATAAATGAGCTCACTTTCTTTGATGGTCTCTTTCAAGAATGAAGTTTTTAATCCCGACTACACATACAAGTAAGATAATGTACTTGTACATGCAACTTGGAGAATTGAAGGTAGAAGTAGAAGGATCAACTGTTAGGAATTATCTGATCAGATAGAAATAAATACTAAACTGTTATTGCAGAGATCGAATGTGCTGGAGAACAATTACCATGTGATTGATTGTCTTTTACAACAACATCCGATTCATATATATAATGTACCAAGAGTTGCGAAAATGTAGAGACATGTCCATATGTGGCAGTTGCCATGTAGGGACATGTCACTATATGTCGTAACTAATTACAAATGATAACGATGCATTACTAATTACAATGTTTGCTGACTGTTTGAGGATAGTCACTTATAGTGACCGATCGATGCTTCATTACATGCACATTATGCACGATACTTATCGTGCATTGTAATAACATTACAGATTGCACGATAATTATCGTGACTGTAATGTTATTACAGTAGCATAGTAATTATGATGCTATTCAATGTATACGATACATGCCATGTTATCCTTATTACTTGGTGATATAGTTCGAATCAATATAGCGGCATGATAACACACACACACACACACACACACATATATATATATAAGTATGCATATATATCTATTGTGTTCTATTATGGCTATGACTTAGATACGATCGAAGCTATATCTCAACACTCCCTCTTAGCAAGAGAGGATTTAAGTAATACCTTTTGAATTATAGTCTTCCATGACTTCCAACACAATTCGGGACAACAAGTTAATGTAGTCTTGTCATGATAATAAACTTATATATCTCAATATCATCATATCCGGCTCAGTTCGGGACAACACTTAAGGAGTCAGTCGTGATATAATTTTGTTATCACACATGACGTAATAAAATTACAAATGAAGAATCAATATATTCGGCACAGTCCGGGAAAACAACTTAATGTGGTCAATCTTGATGCTTGGTCAACTATTGTCAAGATCGTCACCTTGAAATAGTAACCTTAACCAACATATATGGAAGATCGTCACCTTCCTTTAACATCAATGAAATATTGCAATATTATTTTATTTATTTATTCATGAATAAAGTACAAATGATAGGAACTTAATCCCAACAATCTCATTTAGAGTTTAGTCATACCAAGTTTGCTCCTGAAGTATTCTATCTTCACTCTTGCAAGGGGTTTGGTAAATATGTCAGCATTTTGCTCTTCAGTGTGTTGGCCTCAATTTTGACATCACAAAATTGAGACAACCCTACGCAATTTTTCTCATGAATTCGTAGGTGTACTCTCTAGGTTTTAATGTATGAATAAACGTATCTTGAAAGAGATTTGTAATCCCTGAATTGTCTTCTAGGTGTCATTTATTGTACATTCTTTTTAGAAGATTGCCGTCAAGTTGTTTCTTGAACGCTTGTTGAAAAGAGTTTATCTTCTCCGATCGCAAGCACTTGATTTTTGGCCATCTTCGCGGTTTTCTTTGTTTTTCCCTTTCTTGTAAATAGTTTTCGGTTTTGTTTTACCCTTGCGAAGATGCTCCTTTAAATTCCGCTCGTTTTGAGCCGACTTAGATCTTAATCGGAGCTCTCTAGCTCAAGTTATGAGGTTAAAAGTGGGGTTTTTCAAGGCGACTGCATATTTTATTAAATCCCTTGAAAAGTGGACTTTTTTATGTCGATTGCACGAATTAAAATTATTTTTGAATTTTAAATTGGATTTTATCATCCATTTTAAAATTTCAACTCCTTCTGAGTTGATCTTATTATAGTTTTTAAAGTTTTAATAAAATTAGGCTTTAAAAGTCTATTTTTATTTATTACTTCACTAAGACTATAGTATTCAATTTAAATTTTAATTCTCATGAGATTTTTAAAGTGCAAGGTGGATTTTTCATTATCAGATGCATATATCCCATGCATTAATTCGTTATAAATCCATTATTAATTCCTTATCAGTAAATCAGTGGGGTTCTCATTTGCAAATACATATTCTAAATGAAATTTGATTATGATAAGTGGAGAATTTAAATCCATTTACACGTGTGAACCTTTAAAAACATATGTGCTTTTGCATCTCAAAAGCACGTCTTTATGTTTTGATCAAAATGATTTACTTGGTGGAGTTTTTAAACCTTCTAACATATGTTCTTTATCTTTTAAAATCGTTATTTTAAAAATCCATGTGTTAAGTGGCGATTTTTGATGAGATGACATGTGTTTTTGGTTTTTAAAAGTTCATTTCAAATCACACTAGTGCATGGTGGCGATTTTGAACCTCATTACATATTGCATATAACATATATGTAATGTGTTGATAGCTTGCCAAAACGCGTTAGTGTTTTTCCTTGTGCATGGTGGCGATTTTGAACCTCATTACATATTGCATATAACATATATGTAATGTGTTGATAGCTTGCCAAAACGCGTTAGTGTTTTTCCTTGTACATGGTGGCAATTTTTCTCTTCATTACATATTGCATAACATATATGTAATGTGTTGAAGGCTTATCAAAACCCGTTTGTATTTCCCTAGTGCATGTTGAGTGGCAATTTTATCTTCCATTGCACAAAACATATAACATATGTAATATGTTATATGTTTTTAAAAAATCCGTTACTACTTTCTCTTGTGCTAAGTGGCGATTTTAAATTCCAGAACATGTATTTTCGAATACATGTGTTATGACCTTTTAAAAAGCCGTTTTTAAATGCTAAGTGGTGGCGATTTTTCATGTGATAGCATATGTTTTAAAGTTGCCTCTTAAAAAGTGTCATAGAGAATGGTGGCGAATTTTCTTATAACCGCACATGCTTTCCTTTTGTTGAAACCCGTATACAAGCATTGGGCGGCAATTTTGGAGCTCAAAACACATTCAAATCAGAATGTATGAGCATGAAATGAAAGGGTTTTTGATGCTACAGCACTAAGGAAGGATTTTTCTCATCATTGCACTCCAATTTCAAGAGTTTTCAGTCATTCTTTTGAGCCTTTTTATCAAAAACGGGATTCAAGTTTTCATTCTCCAAGATTTTTAAGGTGAGTGATTTACTTCCAAATTTTCAATGACTGATTTTTGCAAGCATTTCCAGCCCTAGACGCCGTTTTTGGAAGCCTTTGCATGTGTTGAATTTTTCAAACATTTTGCTATTATTTGGTATTAATTTGCTCATTGTCTCAACACTTGTCAATTTATGTTTATCTCTTGGAAGAATAGGTCATGAATTGAGCTCTATTTAAAGACTCTTTTCCAGCATTTCTATGTTGTGAGAATCTTCATGATCTTTTCCAGATTTTCCCAAAGATTGCAAAGAAATTTTCTTCCTTTGTCTTGTGAAGGAGTGAGGTAAATTTTCTTGTTTTATTTTTCATTGTCTTTCATTTCCAATCTTGCATTAATGTGTTTTGTTCTTCCTCATTCCAAAGATGCATGTGCAAAGACTTCTCTTCTTATGCACATGCAGTCGGGATTTAAAACCCTGTTCTTAATTATATTATGTCTAAAAAGAAGATGGGTCCACTTCTTTTTGTCTCATCCAAGCCATGTGTCTCCATTCCATAAAAACCCACTTCCATTGGACTTTATCTTGCTGCCACTTGACTTCAAATTCATATTGGTAGAAAAGTTTCATCAATTTTCCAAAGATGCATGTGCAAGAACTTCATCTTTCTTGTACATGCAGTCGGGACTAAAAACCCCGTCCTATGAAAGAAAAAGACAAATGCAAGTTCCTTTTGTGCTATTTTCCTATTCCCACTTGCATCAAATTGCTGTCCCTACCGTCATCATATGACGTCAAACTCATAATGATGACAAAATTGACTTTCCATTATAAAATACTCTCCTTTCATATCATCCATTATCCTTTCACTTCACATTTCATGCTGTCCACATATGTAATCATCCTTTAAAAACCCGTTTTTGAGTTTTCCTTCACCCAAAAACCATTCATTTTTCCCAAAATCAGTCATCTCCTTTCTCTTCTTGTCATTTGCTGATGAATCCTTCTCAAGAGGATGTTCTTTCTATGTCACAACTTTTCATTCACAGGAAGTTGTTATGTCTGAAGGGATCATACCACTGAAAGAGAAGAAAAAGAAAAAGATGAAGTATCAATATGATTCTTATCATAACTCCATCCCACCTTCACAGATGATTTCCTATTGTGATGAGGTGAGAGAGACGGATGTTTCTCATATGAACTTTGAAGATTTTCTTCAAAGGGTAGATGTTGCAGTTACAGAGGATATGCTGTCCATCAAACAGAGCAGTATACATCTTGTTTCTACGTTCCCATTGGCTTCCTTAGAACCGGAGTTTATGTTCGCATGTGCAAGGAATTTTGATCCGACCTCCAGAACTATTAAGGATCAAGACGGTAAGACCATCATCAGTGTAGATCCAGAAACAGTGGACAAAATATTCAAAGTACCTGTGAGCCCTGTTACTATCAACATCACAAAGCAGAAGGCTCTAGACAGATGGAATGAAGATACTCCCTCATGTACCAAATTCATAAATGAGAACTGGCTGCTCCATAAGAGACCGAGTATTGCTAGATGGCCAAAAGGGATACGGCGCATTGAGTTCAAAGAAGAAATCAGCGATCTCATCACTTTGTTTAGCCGCTTGGCAGGGTTGAAGACTTCAAACACCTTCGAGCCCTGGATGTATAAATATATTTCCCTTATTATTCGATCAAAGAAGAAGATTTTCTAGGGGGAAATGATCAGTGATATGTTGTGTGAACAACTTACCCAAGTTGTTGACACTTGTACATTCTACATGAATTCCTACTTGGTTTACATTGCTGCATCTCTCGGGTCTTTTTCTGGATTATCTACAAAGGGAGATAGATCATTGGTTCCAGTTTGGGAGTACTATCCTCAGCTTGTCTTGAAGGCAAGCCACTCACATTACCGCAGGGTATAGGATGCCTTCTTTGGGCATTTCATGTGCATGTTCGATAAGAGTCTTCCAAACCGGTGGGTGTCAGATGAAGCATGGGCCGAGGTTAATGCGTACGGTTGCCTATTTCTCCAGTTTTCTAGCTTCACATACATGAGGGTGGGCTATTTCAAGGGTGAGCCACATACATTACCAAGATATCCCACTGATAAGATAATTCTCATGGAGCTGGCCTGACAACTTATGTTCGTCCAAATGCATCAGAATGCATTACATAGACCTGGTGTGGGGATTTCCTCTCGGAATCTTTTGAAGATTGGCGGGTACTCTATTGATATAGTTCCTAAGGCCAAGAACATGGAATATGAGCTTCAACGCATTACTCTGAAGAAGTTCATGGCAAGAAGTCACTTTGACTGGCGGGGACTTAATGATAAAATCAGGAGACAGTTTATACATGTCTACAGATTGGAGGACATCTAGATAGATCTTCGTACTGAGATGGACATAAGAAAGATGGATTATCAGCGTCTATCCCTCAAGCAGATTGTAGACTTTAATCTTGCTGATATTCTACCAGGTGTTGAGGATGATGATAACATCCTTGATCGAGATTACACTCGCAACCATGTTGAAGACTTGCCCATCACATCTCCTTCTTGGTCTGGTAAGGAGAATGTTTCCATCCGGGATCACTTTCAGTCCATTCTTGCAAATACCAATATCTGGTTAAAGCGAAGGGACCTAAGGAGCTTTAAGGTAAAAGCCCGCAAAGATTTTGATCATGGTGGCCCAGTTGGCAAGCGGTCAGAGATTAAGGGAAGAACCAAAGATGGTGCTTCATCTTCTGCAGTTGATCTTGCTGTTCCTATTGTACCCACTCTTCCAAAGCTCACCATTAAGGGGGGTAAAGATAGCGGGAGAGTTCTTGAGATTAAAAGTACAGAGTTTGAGAGGATTCAAGTTGAATCCAGCGATGATGAGATGCCTGACTCACCTAAGGTGTCCTCACCAGATGCGTCTCCTCCAGATGTACCTCCTCCTAAAGATGTTTCAGCTACCACCACTATTCTTGGTTCTACGCCACCATCGGATGAATCTCCTGATTCACCTATGGGCACTGCTGCAGATGAATTCATTACAGGGCTCACACCTCCCATGGATTCGGTTCTGGTCACACCCGCTTTACCTGTTTCATCAGCTGCTCCTATTGTTGTACAGGAGGAGTCCTACCACAGTTTTGAGAGTGTGTTTGACGCATACTCTATGACTATCCCATCCATGGTTACCTCTTCAGTGGCGGTATTGGATACTACTTTGGCACAAGTAGATCATTTCATATCAGAGGTTACTCATGGTAGTCCTACACCTATGGCTGTCATGACAGAGGCTCCCCCTCTTGTTGCCATGGTTACACATGCAGATCCAGTCACTACTTTGGCTATTACATCTACGGAAGTAACTTCCTCTTCTTTCTCTTTACCTCCTTGAATCACTGTCATAACACATAAAAGAAAGAAGGAAGAGATTCCTTTGGAGGGCTTTGATTTCAAGCATGCTTCTAAGCCAAAAGCTCCCAAGAACAAGAAGGCAAAGACAGTCTCAAGAATTGTGGTGGAAGACAATTCCAAATATGCTGAGATTGCTGAACCTTTGGTTGATGAAATTACAGACAGTGTGCAGCTTTCTGATTTCAGGATCACAAGAGTGGAATTGGGGAAACAGACACGTTTGAGTTGTCAGCAAGATGCTCAAGACGCTGTCTTACAACTCTCTCAAAAGAATGATCAACTTTGGGAGAGGAAAAATAAATTGAAAGAAGAAAATGCACGCTTGTTGGAAGTTATTAGCATGATGAATAACTCCCAGAATGCTGCTCCGATTTCAGTCTCGCATCCTGAAGACTATGACAGGCGTCACAAGAAGGCCAAGGCAATAGATGGATGGTTGGCACAGATAGAGACGCAGGGTGCGCAAGTGATTAAAGATTCACTTGAAGTCTTGAGGCATATTCGTATCACTGCCAGAGAAATCAGAGAGCATATCTCATCCTTCCAGCAGTAGTTGCAGATTTTAGGAGATGATCTTAATGTCTGGAAGACTTTACAGGACTTCGATCTTGAGAAATTGTGTCAGTTGGAGGTCATCTCTTCTGTTGATTCATATTTTAAATCTCTTGATCTCATGGTTAACAAGGAAAAAGTGTTAAGCAAATTGACCACAAACTTACAGGATGTTTTGAGATCATGGAAGGAACAAGAGCTTCATATGGTGAAAGAATTTGTGAAGACTTCCTGTGATGTTTCTTCTGGGCATAATGAGCAGATTGTTGGGGAGATCATAGTGACAAGGTTTTCAGAGATAGTGCGCTCACATTCAGATACTGATGACTTTGGTCCGGCTACATTGGATTGGTTCATGGAATGCAAGTTATCTTTGAATCAATTACAGAAACAAGCAACTGGGTACACAAAATCTCACATTTTGCGGAAGGCAATTGCAGTTGCTCAGCACATAGGATCCCCAGACCCTTTTGTTATTCATGAGTCTTTACGGAAGTTTGAAGCTTACGTAAATACTCTTTGATGTAAATATTCTAAGTGTTTAGAACACTTTTTCTATGCTTTTTAGGTAGATTGACAGGTTACATGTAATTCATAAAATGTTTGTAAGTATGGGAAAACATATTCCTATACGCATAAGTCATGTAATCAAGTTACAAGTACATCAAGGCTTGTAACATAGAATAAGTCAAGTAGTTAGTTGTTGAATAAGTCAAAGTGGTTAAGGGTTTCCCCTTTTCTCTCCACTTTTCTCTCTTCTATTTTCCTATATAAAGAAGAGAGCTCTTTGTAAATACTCTTATCTTTTGTTGAAACAAGCAGAGCCTATTGAGAACTAATTGATGAAAACTTTGAGTTTCATTGTATGAGTTTTTAAGAGTGAATAAAGGAAGCAAGATTCTTCAAACTTTGTGTTGTAAATCTTGAGATTAGATGATGTTTTCTTATGTTGCATTATTTGATCTTTTCCAAGTTCATTTCTAAAGCAAAGCTTGTGTGCATCATTGGAGGCTTCAATCCATTTTCTGGAAGACTTTGAGCTACAGAGGAGGGATTGCTATAATAATAGTGGCTGCTAGTATTTGGAGTTAAAAGACTTTGAGCTTTAATTTCAAGTATTATCTTGATTTTCAGGATTATTATTGAGAGACTTTGAGCCTCACTAGTAGTTCTTATTACTTTGAAATAGAATTGATTGCAAGAGACTTTGGGCCCTTGTTGTTGATTCACCCTATAGATTAGTAATTGCTGCCTTAGTTGTTGTTCTTGTATCAATTACTAAGTCACCGGTATTATCGTAGCAATTAGGTTCTTTTTGTTGAATTTGAAAGTGACAGTTGTACACGAATCATTCTTGAAAAAAGAGGAATTGATTGAGAGAACTACCCCTTTTTGTAATTTCAGTTAAGTACCCATTGAAGCCACCTACGGTAAGAAGGGAGCCTCCTCTATTGCTGAAAGGAGAGATTTATCTCACGATACTGTTGTTTAAAATTACAATTTTGTAAGTTGTAGTCTTAGTGACTTACAAAATTTTTAGCCAACACAATGCTGATATACATCAGTTTTATGATGTTCTGGTCTACCATATATCTTATGTAATGGTAAGGAATCTCAATGTGTTTGGATCAATTGTGAAAGACCGGATTAACTGACAATTTGATACAACTTTGATTATTACAATGAATCAATGTAGGCTTCAGGGTTTCCCCAAACAATCCAAACAATAGCTTCCTTAACCATACTGCTTCACATGCTCCCATGGAGGCTGCCATATATTTTGCTTCAGTTGAGCTTTGAGCAATTGCTGACTGTTTCCTGTTGAACCAAGATATCATGGCTGATCCAAGACTAAAACAACATCCTGTGGTACTTTTACGATCAATGGAGCTGCCAACCCAGTTAGAATCAAAATATCCTTCAAGTTGAATCTCAACATTAGCATACTTTAGACCAAGTCCAATGGTGCCTCGTAAGTATCTTAATATGTGCTTAGCAGCCATTAAATGTATCTTCTTAGGTTCACACATGAAGTGACTTAATACATTAGTCGCATAGCAGATATCAGGACAAGAGTTTACCAAGTACATGAGAGAACCAATAATCTATCTATAAAGTGTGGTATCTATAGGTTCTGAATCTTCTGCCTCAATTTTGAGTTTGTGTAGATTTGTTTCCATCGGAGTAGCTAATGGTTTACATTCCACCATTCCAAATCTAGTCAAGATATTTGAGGTGTACTTTTATTGATTTAAGAAGATGTAGTTTTTTTTTGCCATACTTCCAAGCCTAGAAAATAGTACAGAGGACCTAAGTCCTTCATATCACATTCAGCTGCTAGATCTTGTTTACATTTTGCAATGAGATTATCTTCACCTATTATGAAAAGATCATCAACATAAAGAACCAATGTTATCATATCACCATTCGATAGTTTGAAGTAAATGTTAGGATCTGCTTCATTCTTGGAGTATCCTAGTTTAGAGAGATAGTTGTCTATCCTTGCATACCAAGCTCTAGGGGCTTGTTTTAGGCCATGGAGAGCCTTCTTTAGTAGTTTGCATACATAGTGGGTTTTATCATGTGTGGTTAACCTTTCTGGTTGTTCTATATATACTTCTTCCTCAATTGAACCATTTAGAAAAGTTGTCTTAACATCCATCTAGTGTATCTTCCATCTTTTAGACGCTGTAATTGAAATGATAGTTCTTACAGAAGTATACCGGGCTACTCGAGCAAAAGTCTCTTCATAATCAATTCCAGCCTTTTGAGAGAATCCCCTGGCAACAAAACGAGCTTTGTGTTTTTCAATGCTACCATTAGGTGCATATTTGATTTTGAATAACCATTTTGAAGAGACAATTGATTTGTCTTTTGGTCTGGGTACTATATCCCAAACATCATTTTTTAGTATAGACTGGTATTCTTCAATCATAGCATCTTTCCAAGCTTGATTTGATAAAGCTTCTTTAACATTAGATGGTTTAGAGTTTGTAAGCTCAGTTAGGAGTGCTGCATAACATCTTTGGGTTCTTGTTCTTTTATTCTCATTAGGGGCTAGAGGTTCATGATCTTCCATGCTATTCTCCCTCTTAATTTGAGTTGTGAGATCTTCTTCTAATTCTAGGATATGATTATCTTCAGAATCTATGCATGTAATGTTTTCTTCAAATTTTACATCTCTATTGATCTCGACAGATCTTTGTCCTGGAATGTAGACATGATATCCTTTGGTGTTTTCACTATAGCCAACAAGTATGCCTCTTTTGCCAGATGGTTCTAGTTTAGTCCTCTTTTCTTTGGGAACATGAATGTACACCGGGCAACCAAATATTCTAAGCTGGCTTAAGTCTGGTTTGTCCCCTGTAAAAGCTTCTTTTGGTGTTATATTCTCTAAATTAGAATGAGGACATCTATTTTGGATATATACTGCTGTATTAGATGCTTCGGCCCAGAATGAGATGTGAATGTTTTGATCATGCATCATGGCTTTTGCTGCTTCGATTATGGTTCTATTCTTCCTTTCTGCTACTCCATTTTGTTGAGGATTATATGGTACAGTAAACTCCCTCTTAATCCCAACAGAATTGCAAAATTCTTTAAAGTTCTCAGATATATATTCACCCCCATTATCAGATCTTAAGATTTTTATTTTCTTCCTTGTTTGATTTTCTACTAATGCTTTGAATTCTTTGAACTTAGATAATACTTCATTTGATAGTTTTAACTTTAGAAAGTATATCTAGGTCTTTCTGGAGAAATCATCAATAAAGATTATGTAATACAAGAATCCTGTTAGAGGGTGTTGAGACGGGGCCACATAAGTCAGTGTGGACTAGTTCTAAGATAACTTTTGATTTGTGTTCACTTGAAAGAAAAGATCTTTTTAGGTTCTTTCCTAGTGCACAACCTTTGCAAATACTAGAATGTTCAGGTTCTAGGTGAGGTATCCCTGAAGTGATTTTCTTTATAATAGGTAAAGAATTATACCTTAGGTGTCCTTACCTTTTGTGCTATAATTCATTATTATTTGAGACTTCATGATTTAGTGCAGCTTTCTGATCATTGCATAGTTTATACAAGCTGCCATCTCTTGATCCCACTGTTATAGCATTTTTGATATTAGAGTTCTTAGGCCAAAGGAGAACTTTATCTTCATTGAAGGTAACATGATACCCTTGGTCAACTAGACTTGAAATGGAGATTAAATTCCTTTTGATTCCAGGTACTAACAAAACATCTTTTAATTGTAGAGTTACTCCACTTCTTAATTTGATAGAACAGGTCCCAATTCCTTTCACAAGATAAGTGGAGTTATCAACAATAGTGACTTTTTCAGTTGAGTGCCCTTGAAGAGTTTCAAATTGATTTCTGAATCCAGTTATATGCCTTGATGCTCCACTATCAATTATCCAAGTGTTTTTGTTTGTATTCAGTTCACTTGATAAAGCTAAGACGAATAGTGAGTTTTCTTCTATGACTTCGGCTAAGGTTGCATGTGTCTTTTTCCTCTCTGGATAGAATCTATGAAGGTGCCCATATTTGTCACATTTGTAGCACTGAACTTTAGATAGATCCCTCTTATTGTAATTTTTATTTCCTCTTTTTTGTTTGAAAGTCCTTTTCTTCTTGTTGGATGTATTTGTGTGGAGTGCTTGAATTTCTCCCTCTTTATTTGGTCCTATTCCTCTAGAGATTAGTCGAGATTCTTCTTGAGTGCAATCATTTCTGAGTTGATCAAATTTTGGAATAGGAGGTCGTCCACATATGCATTGAATAAAGGATTCCCAAGAAATAGGTAATCCTCTTAGAGCAATTAGAGATAGTTCAAGGTCATCTATAGTATTACCAATAGTGAATAGTGTTGATGTCAGTTTTGTACCACTACATAACATATAGCAATTGAATACTTGATATAGAATATCAAACACTCAACCCTCTATTGAAAAGTATATACTCATGAAGGACATGAGAAAACTCCAAGGTTCCTTACACCTGTAGATACTAACTCAGTTATATTAATGTGATTTGCTGGTAGTCACGTAGGCGGGCTTACGTTGTTCATTCAAGGATGTCAAATTCTTGCTATGATGAAGATAAGATTTAGCTTTGCAATGTATACTCAAATTTATATCACTTCCAACTTTGCTCTTCAAAACTCTAACTACTAGACTACTTGCTTCTTTACTACTACTCCTATAGAATGAAAGATTGGCAAATGGACGGGGATCAACCTAATGAAAGCTTGCCAGCGGCGCTACCTCCATAGATGCAATGATTGAAGGGGAATGAGACTAGATTACCACACAAGGCTCCTTAACAAGCCGCTAAGATGCTAGTGGCCTAGTATATAGATCCCTATCAAACATTTACCAATATCACCATACAACTAGCCATCTACTTCTATCCTTACTTTAACAATTTTCTTGAAATGAAATCTACTTTAACAACTCAGTGAAATCTAACTTTAACTATTGGAAGTAGAAACCATGCAATAACACCAAGTGTTCTTAATCACCATGCAAGACACAACAATGACAAGAGAAGCAATTTTGGTGTTATATTAGCAACAATTTTCTTCAACCCTTTACAAATGAGAGTACTTGGCCTTATATAGAGGCTTAAAATTGCAACCAACGGTAGAGATTAAGAGGCAAAATGAACGATCCAGATTAAATCCCAAAAACCCTAATTAGGGTTGCCACCCCATCGGCCAATGAGAAGATGCCACCTCATCAATGGACCAATGAAAATAAAAGGAAAAGTGGCAACCAATGAGAAGGCACCAAAATGGTAGCCAATCAGAACCAAACACCTACCCTACCCAAGAAAAAAGGAGAATTTGCTACTTGGGCTTACATCAAATGATCTTCTAATACAATTCTACCCTTTTCTTTCATCTTTTTAGCATAAGCAATGAATTTAGCTAACATGTTGTTGACTTCCTCCATGGGAGGGCAAGGTGTATGCCTCATCCTGAGCTCAGTTGTGTTCATCATGTTCTTTGCTGCTTGCAGTGTCTTCTCGCTCTCCTTCTCTTCATCTCTTGCAAACTCGATAAGGGCCCTAAGAGAGGCAAAGATGCCCAACTGCTTCTCTCTGGCGACAACCTTCCCCAACTCATCCAATCTCAATCCAAACTGTCTCATTAGAATTCTCCTATTTGATTTCTTCAAAATCAAGTGCAATCCTCGCATCGCTCAACATGTTTGAAATGAAAGTTTCGATGCTTGGACTGTATTTTGCAATCTCATCCTGTATCTCTTTGAGTACCCTCAATCTGGCAGTCAAGGTAACATACCAAGACTCAATAATATCCTTTCCTCCTTCACTGACCAAATTGGCCTTCACCAAAGATCCCTTTGATAGCTTTATGGCCGCCTGTAGCCTAGGAATGGCTAAGTCACGAATTGGAAGGAAATCCTTCCACTCCCCTTCAAATGCTCTGAATTTGTCCGTAAGAGACACAAATGACCTGAATGTCGAGATAAAGGCAGGCAAGAACCTTCGCCCTTCTTGAATTGTACTACTGATCCAATTTTTAGTTTCTTGCTCTCGAGCTAATATCTCTTCCAGATTGCTCACACTATTTTGTGGAAGGGCCGCCTGAGGCAATTGTTGGATAGGCTGACATACTTCATGATAGCTATCCCTCCAATACTTGTTTTCGATCTCCAACTCTGCAATCCTTTCATTTGCCTTTCTCAACCTTTCTCTTATTGAAGCTATGCCTTCCTGAACCTCCACACACTCCATGTCATTTGTGATTTTTCCCATGTCATGCTCCACTATCTCATAATCTTGGGCCACAATTTCGCCCACTGCCTTGCTAACCTTTGGTACCGCAATTTGAACCTTTCGGTGACCATCCTCATCATTCCTGATTACCTTTGCCACTATTCCTGCAATTTGTTTTTGTCTGACATCATCTTCCTTTTGCACTAACCCTTGAATATCCTCAACTGTCCGGATGGCCACAACCTTGCCCCTTGGCATAAGCATCTGTCTCAACCACAGTGGTGCAATGCATCTCCCCAAATCTGGATTTGGTTCGACTAGCACAACATCACCAACGGCCTTGGGCGCTTGGCTTCCTTCCTCAGCTGATAGAGCCTCAATGTCAACTGGCCTATCTCCTTCATCACTGACTGCCATATCCTCCTCCACTTGGTTCTCCGAAAGAGGAGAGTACCCTGTACTCTTACTGTAACCACTTGATTCTGAACCGGAGCTCACCTCTACTACTGCCCTTTGCTCACTTGTACCAACCTCTTGGCTCCTAACCTCAACTACGCTCTCTCTTGATGGTACTTTACTCTGTTTCTTTGCTGGAGGCTCTTGATGTTCTCTATCTTTCTCAACCTCCAAGCTCCTTTTCTTACTCTTAATTGCTTGCTGCTGCTAGTTATTGCCCCCACTTTGCTGTCCAACTGACTTTGCTAGAATCTCCTCTGGCTTCATCTTCTCATAGGTAAGGTGTACCTTCTGACTTTGTAATTGCCTGAACTTCCTATTGTACCACCACTTAGTGTGTAGCTCAACTGCTCTTGTTACTGCATCTAAGGAAGGATCCTGATGATCATCCCACTCAACTGGATTCAATTCTGACCCCTCTACTGTATTGTAATCTTCCCTTAGCACATCTTCATCCTCTTCCAGTTGATCTGGAATATCAAGATTTCTCCATTTGATTGCCCTCATCATGCTCACTGATAACCTTGAGAAAGCCAACTTCCTCACATGAAAGTCATCCTGGACCACATCTTCCTCCTCACCGCTTCTTCATCCATGAGATTCATCCAATAATCTTTGATATCTTCCTTATGTCTGTATTTCCTGCCATTCTGATATAAGTGAATTGCGGAAATTGGATGAACCAACTCCCAAACTTCTTGACTTTTGTCTCTGCCTCCAGCGAGAGCCTCCTTGTGGGTGTCCCTTGCAGTATCCTTACCGTCTTCATGGCAAAGGCATCATAAAATATCTTGTAGTCCTTGGTGTTGTGCAAATGAAGTTGTGGATAGCACTCATGCACCAAGCATTGTCCGGGCCCATTGCCAATCACCCATCTAGCCTTAAGTCTAGGATGTTCATACAGTCTTGCAATCAAATAAAAAAGTTAGGACCCCATGTAGAATTGTTTCTGATTTTGCACTGTCCTAAGTTGCAACTCTAAATTTTCACTTATAATTCTAGCCCAATCAAACTTTCTTTTTCCATTTTCAATTCCTTCAATAAAATAGTACATCCAAGTTTCAAATTGCATACCTTGAGCGGAGCCCATGACTCGGTTGAGAAGCACAATAAGATCGCCATACTCTGATTTGAAATCTGACCAAGTGAGCCTCGATGACTTGGTGACTCCCTTCTTGCCTTTGTGCAACCAATTCTGCTTTAGTAGGGCGAGGTAGGCATCCTGACTGTCTTGAAAGAATCTGGTGACTTGATCCATCAACATTACTATCATTCCCTTTTGCTAGGGTATATTGAACACTTCCTCTACCACTTGCCCGCTGATGTTAGCCAACACCCTCTCTTCTTCACCAAAGATGATGGACTTGGTCACAATATCCAGTCGAGATGCACACTCCATCACCAACTGCAGACAAGGCAAGGTAGGAGGGAAGGCGGCAACTTGCACAATTCCACCCTTGTAGATCCTCTTTGCCATAGAGGACTAGCCCCCTTTCAACCTATCTCTCAACTATATCATATCCATGGTGCCGATGTTGGTGTCACCGACTCGCTTCAATTTTGAGAAGAAGGTGGTCTTGGGCGTCATGTCTTCCCTGTCTTTCTTGGTATTCATTCCCTTTGGGTTCTTGCTTGCACTAGCGTCCACCATCCTAGCACTTATTTTTGCCCCTTCTTTCCACGGTGAGGTGAGACTACACTTATCTCTGCCCCTCCAATCCTAGGGATGAACAAACATATTTCTGCCTCGCCAATGCCTATCACACTACACTTATCTCTGCCTCTCCGCCTAGGGATGGGACTACCACTTATTTCTGCCTCTTGGTTACTTATGAGATGGACTACACTTATATCTCCCAACTTCGTTCCTAGGGGTGGGGCTACCACTTATATCTCCTTTCTCCAAATCCTAAACGGAAACTACACTTATATCTCCCAACTTCAAGCCTTAGATGAGATGATGGAGTGATGGATGGATGATGCAAGCAAGAAAATAGGGAAATGTACCAAGCAAGAACAATGAGAAAATCTGTCTTTTAGACCAGCCTTCACCCTCAAAGTTGAAGATCGTCTACTACCACCAAACCATCAAAACCATAGAAGAAAGATAACAATTAAGAATAGTTCACTCACCGATGTTTTTTGCAAATTTTCTGCCAAATAAGCAGGCCTCCTTGACAAATCTGCAAGCCTGGGCACAAACTGTGGTCTATTCTACCAAGAAGCAGCTCCTCCTCATTCGAATTAACAGTCCCTTCTTGACAATTCGATAGCAGGACTCCTTAAACAATTCACAACTCCCTCTAAACCTTGCAAAGTTTGCAAGTCTGCTATTAATTACTGTCGCTGCCTCTGCTACTAAAATTCGCTCTTCTCCTAAACACTTTCGCTGCTCCTCTTTACCATTATTTCGCTGTTCTCTTCTATGCAATTTTCGCTACTCAACTGCTGCTCCTTAAGGCACTGCTCCTTGCCCTAGACAATTTTCGCACCTCTTATAATTCTGCTGTGAGAGACGGAGGAGCAATGAATGGTGAGGAAGAGGAGGGGGAGAGCGCCCCTTTATATCGAACTCTAGCCTCCAAAGCAAGAGGGCCGACCTGCCCAAAACAACAAAAAAAAAACAGTTAAATGCTCATAAAGGAGGGCCGACCTGGCCAAAAGATACAAAATTAGCATTAAATCCTTATTATTAAGCCCAGATTTTTCGAATTAGGTGGCCATATTTTAAATTTCAATGCAGACTTTTCAATTTATTACCCAAAATTTCATTTTAAAGCTCAATTTTTAATATTAGCGCCCAGATTTTTCGAATTAAAAGCTCATTTTTTTGGATTTTAATTGCCAAGACTTTAAATAAATGCCCAGATTTTGTAATTTAATTGGGCCATATTTTATATAAAAGACTAAATTTTCGATTTGCCTGGCCCAGATTTTTCGAATTAAAAGCTCAATTTTTTGAATTGCAAGGTGATAGGTCAAGTTTATTTGCCCATATTTTAAATTGCTTGGCCCAGACTTTAAATTGAGAAAGGTGAAAGGGATAACTTAGTCTTAAATCTCCATTTAGCAAATCAATTTGTTTTTTGGTCATTTGATCCATTCATTTAATCCGTGATTTCCCTTCAACATCCAAAATTTGCAAAGCTTTCCCAAAACAAACCAAATCATACTCAAATTCGAAAATGAAAGCTTAAGGCACTTGATTTCAATAAATTTTCAAAATTCAATCATCCATCTAAGTCCAAAAATTCGTTAAGGCATTAGGATAGTTGGGTCTAAAGAAAATGCCAAGGTCTGTTTGAAAATGGGGGTCCCCAAATACTTTGGGGCAATGATGTGAAACCTCAAAACAAATAGTTGATCCCTTAACTCTGTAATTCTTAAGAAATAAGATGTAACTGTTTCTCTTTTATTCATTTTTATACTCATTATTTGTTGTTTCAGAGTTAGCATTTTGCTTGCATTATTTATCTCGTATGTATTTTGAATGGTCTTAAATACCTCATATGCACTAGTTAATCTGGCTATGCTAGGAAGAATAGAGTCTTTGACTGAGTCAATAATTAACTTCTTAGCTTTATTATTACGTCATTTCCAAGTTATTTTCTCTGCCTCATCTTCAGGCATTCCCTTATTTTCCTCTACATATGAATCTAATTCTAGTTCTTGTAGAAGTGAAATGATTCAAATTTTCCATGACATGAAGTTGGAAACCCCTTCAAGTCTCTCCTCCATTCTGATACCATTCACCATGATTTATATATGCTGGTAGAGTTTATGCTGATGAGTAAAATCTTCTACTAGATTGCAGGAATGTGATTATACAAATGCTTTTCTAGATCACAAGTATGAAGATTACGTTCTGTTTATATTTTTCTTCTATTATTGCCTTTGCTCTGATACCATGTTAGGAATTATTGGATCAGATAGAAATAAATATTAAACTGTTATTGCAGAGATCGAATGTGCTGGAGAACAATTACCATGTGATTGATTGTCTTTTACAACAACATCCGATTCATATATATAATGTACCAAGAGTTGCGAACATGTAGAGACATGTCCGTATGTGGCAACTGCTACGTAGGGACATGTCACTACATGTTGTAACTAATTACAAATGATAACGATGCATTACTAATAACAATGTTTGCTGACTGTTTGAGGATCGTCACTTACAGTGACCGATCGATACTTCATTACATGCACAGTATGCACGATACTTATCGTGCACTGTAATAACATTATAGATTGCACAATAATTATCGTGACTGTAATGTTATTACAGTAGCACGGTAATTATCATGCTATTCAATGTATACGATACATGCCATGTTATCATTATTACTTGGTGATATAGTTCAAATCAATATAGCGGCATGATATATATATATATATATATATATATATATATATATGTATGTATGTATGCATATATATCTATTGTGTTCTATCATGGCTATGACTTAGATACGATTGAAGCTATATCTCAACATCAACAAAACAAACATAACACGTAAATCTGAAAATAGAAATGAAATTTTACATGTTAATCAAAAACCAAAACATGAACTTGGAAAGAATTGGGGAAGAACTTAAGGAAAAATTACGTCAACTCACATGAAGTCTTACCAAATCTTTGAGCAAAATCTGAAATAAATCCAAGAGGATTTTCAGATTTAGAAAAGATGAGCTCAAAAGATCATATATAGATTTCAATTCTAGTCTTAATCCTCTTATTTTGGAGAGTCAATATGCAATAGTTTCCAAGTGGGAAGAAAAGATAAACAAAATGCAAGAGAATAGCAACAAAATTGACCATTTCAAGTGCACATGTAATGGCAACCATAAATGGCACCTAAGGCATTTAAAACAACTTAGAAAGGATGATAAACAAGCTGCAAATGAAATGTAATTACCAAGGAATCACCTTAGAAGCAAAATGTTTGAATTTGATGAAGAAAAATGGCAAAAAATGAGTCGGTTTTGAGAAAAAGCGTCAAAAAACATGCCCTAAATGGGCTGTTTTTGTGAACAAAATCCTTTCAAATCTTCATTTTTGAGTAGCCAAGATTTATCCTTGGGAGATTTAGTGCAAAAACGATCCTATGGGGAGCAAAAATGATTGAGTTTTGACCATGAATCTTCTGATTCTTTTCTTCAAAATCCCATTTTTCTCAAAAACGCCCAAAATAAGTGGGTTTTTGGAAGTCAAAAACACATGTTTTCTTCTAAAAAATCACCACTTATCAAAAACACAGACAAAGGGAAGTTAAAACACATTTTTAAGATGCAAATGCATGTTTAAAAGACATGTAAATGCCTTCAAATTCGATGTCCATGGCTGCTTGGTTTAATATGCACTTTTTAACTTGTCTTTGCATATGTAAAAGACATGCGAATGACTTAAAATTCGAGACCTTTGAATGTTGTTTTAAAAATGTATTTTTTTCATTGAAAAACATGTTAAAAGAAACATGCATTTATATACAATTGATATGCATTTATTTCAATACCAAAAATCTCACACAATCAAATCCAGAAACGCATATACAATTGAAAAACATGTTAAAAGAAATATGCATTTGGCTTCAAATTCGATGTCCTAGAGTGTTTTTCATTAAAATGCACTTTTCAAGTGCAAATACACATTGAAAAGATTTTTTTTTAACTTCAAAAACAACACTTCATGACTTGTCTTTAAATACGCGGTTTAGACATGCATTAGCATATAGAAACAACACTTTGTAATTCAAAGGATTAAATATGCACTTTTTGAGTGCAAATACATGTTTTAAAGGAACATGTTTTTGACTTAGAAAAAGAAACTTTCTCTGAGTAAGTCAAAATAACCTATGTTTATGCATTTAAACCAACACATGAACATATGCAATTGCATATAAAAAGTGTGTAATCATGGCTATGGGACTTACACTTAGAGAAAGTGGGTTTTGAAAAATGATTTGCATGTGGATGATATGCAATGGATGATAAAAACCACACTTTTATGCACTTAAGTGATTAAAGTTAATATATAACTATAGTTTTAATAAAGTAACATAAAAATAGATTAGAAAAAGCCAGTTTTCATGAAATTATTAAAAACTATGGTCAAATCAACTCAGAATGAGTTGAAATTTAAAAATGGATGTCAAAATCCACTTTTAATATTAAATTTTTTTTATTTTGTGTAGTTGACAATAAAAGGCCCACTTTTAGAGGATTTTTAACAAAATATGCAGTCGGCTTGAAAAAGCCCACGTTTGTCTTCATAACTTGAGCTAGACATCTCTATTTGAGGCCTAAGATAGCTCTAAACAAGCGAAATTCTAAGGGCTATTCACTTAAGGGAAAAACAAGATTAAAAACTACTACAAGAAAGGAAAAAACGAAGAAAAAGACTTGAAGGTTGCCAACAAACAAGTGCTTGCAGTCAGAGAAGAAAAACTCGTCGTGAGAAGCATTTAGAGGGATTAACTTGACGGAAACCTTCAAAAAGAAAACATAAATAATGCTACATAAAGTACAATTCAGGGATGATGAACTGCCTTTATGACACCTTATTTATGGGTTGAAGCATAGAGGATGCACCTACGAATCCATGAAAAAATTATGTAGGGTTGCCACAATTTTGTGATGTCAAAATTGAGGATAACAGCTGGCTTTGGTTGGGGAATGTACCTCGTTTGTTCTTAGAAACAATGAGGAATGTAGAATCCAGACCTCTAAGTGCCTTCATCTACTCCATTGGGCTAAGAGTCAAGCGACCAAAAGCAAAAAGACTCAAAAAGGATGACACGACTAACGCAAAACAAACCTAGTTAAAACAAAGTAAACTTGTGCAAACACACTTATTGAAAACAAAGAAGGCCTACCTAATAAAACTAGCCGACAATGCAACCTTTTAGATGGAACCGTTTACTAGCTCAGCAAAATAGCTACCCTTTTTTAGCAACTTGCAGTACCTTTCATGTTCACAAAAAACTTTGTATAGGTAGAGCACGAACAATTGGAGCAATGATGTCAATGCCTAATGTAACACCTCCTGGAAGAGATGAATAATTTCACCTTTTTGAGATGAATCATATGTATTGCTGCTCCAAGTTAGGTCCATGAATTCAAACCACCCCTACTGAACCAAAGATGCTTCTTTGGCTTCTTCTTCAATTGTATCTTCATGCTTAGGTACAAGTGGAATAAATGATTTTCCATTGGCCTCCAACCAAGCAAGATGTCTGATGAGACATCCCGTTGACTGAACAAATTCTGAACTTTTCTTACATGTTGTAACTTGCTTGACTGGTTCATCAATTATCATTATTTCAGGATGATCAAAACGGGTTACCTCATTTCTTCCTTTTGCATCATGCTGGTTATAAATTTCAGACATAAGAGAATTGTCTTCAATATTTGAACAAAACTCCTCTATGATGTTCATGATAAGATCCTCATCAAGTTCTGGGGTAGATCTTTCATGCATGTCCATCTGTTCATGTCTAACAACATGATCATCTTCATTTTCTTGAACATTGGAAGAATGAGTTTCATCTTTTTGATTTTCATCAACGGCTTTCGAAGATTGCATGAACCAGAAATAAGAGTCGCCAGCTAATTCTGTTTCCTTTTCTTGGAAGAGAATAGCAAGATCACTAGCCTTAGATTCATGATGCTTTGTTGTTTCCTTCACTGATGGTGCCTCAATAGAAAGCTTCTTTGATGATGAAACTAATTTTTGTTGATTCTCACCAGCATGACTACGAGAAATAGTTGGAAGGGGTGTCCTTTCTACATCCTCGCGAGGAACGAAGAACATACCTTGAGCTATTTGCTTTTTGAGAGCAAGCAACTCATTTGCCAACCTTTGAACTGCAGGATCAGTCCTTGTGATGGGAGAAAATGTATCGAAAGAAAGATAACTTTCTTGAAACCCACTTGCCTCAATTCTTATCTGTCCAACAAGAATAAGGTCATCTTCAATTCCAATTGCCAAAGTCTATGCAACTGCAAGAGTAGCAGGGGCTGCTCTTCTTAACAAAAAACTAACTTCGGGAATTTGTGCATTTACAAAGAAGCACTTAAATTTGCAGTTATGGGCTGAGCAACAACTGGAATTTTTCATGTCAACTTGTTGAATTGAGCAACAAATTCACGCATAGGCACATGAGATGCCTTCTTCAACTGAGTAAGTTGGGCTAGTAGCGCATGAGCATCTTCAGGGAGCTTGAACCTTTCTTCAAACTTGGCTATGAGAGTAGCCCAGTTTGTGATGGTTTGTGGTGCAAGATGGTAAAACCAATCAGTGGCCACGCCTTGGAGAGTTTCTACAAACAAACTCATAGACATGTCCTCATGTTCATCATCATGAACACCGCATGCAATGTAGAAAGTAACTATATGTTCATTCAGATGTTGTCCATCACCGAAGAATTTTGGGAAATTCTTCCGCGAGCCATCGGGAAGAACATGTAGAAGCGGAGCTAGATTCAATGGACCAAAAGAATTTCCCCAAGGACCTTGGGCCATTTACATATCCTTGGTAAAAGCTTGAAATAAACTACAATGAATATTTACAATGAAAAGGACATGGGCGTACTTCAAACAAAAGCGTGAGACATAATTATTATTTATATTTAATTTTTTAATTTATTATTAATTATTATTATTTTACTATTAATTATATTATTATTATATTAACTATATTATAATTTTTCTATTTCTTTATATTTTAATTAATTTATCTATTAATTTTCTTTCGGATAGGGTATATCACAGTCCGCCCTTCCTCAAAATTGCTTGTCCTAGCAATGTGAACCTTCAGTATGAGTGGTGTTGCTTATGTAACTCTGATATCGAATTTGGATCTTCAAATCGATTCATATCCCCTTGATTATTTTAGCCTATTCTAGGTTACTAGAATATAGAGTTAAACAATGATCATACACAATACAAACATGGAGTATAAGATTGGATGCATAAAGCATACACGGGGTATGTACATTACTGCATGAAGAGACAAAGAAGACACGAGGTATACACATTAATGCATGAAGACATGAAGCATACACGATGTAGACACGTAATACTCACATTCTTAATTAAACCCTATGATTTACAATTTACAATGAGCTAGGGTTAGGGAAATGGTTTGCAAAATTTACTTCTTCATTATGCTTTTGATTATGAACCTTGCAACCACAAAGTGAATATGAGTACATACATATGTATATATAAGCTTTAAAGAAAACTCGAGTCATGATAACTTAGCTCAAGCCAATCCCATACTAAGCCCAAGAGCGGAACTTTGGCCCCCTTGGCCTTGGTGGCAGGTGTTAGGCATCCACGCGAGGTGGTCTACTTAGCGGAATGCTTTTTTTTCTTATCTATTTATGCCTCATCTCTTCTACCTTAGAAAATAAAAAAGGTGCTCTTAGCATCTTTCCCTTAACTAGTACTGCAATAGGGTGCCCTAGCAGTTCTCCCTTATCGCAAAGTAGCAAGGTGCCTTCATAGCGGTTCTCCCTTAACTACTATTGCAATAGGGTGCCGTAGAGTTCTCTCTTAGTCGCAGAGCAGTAGGTTGCTCTTATAGCGGTTCTCCCTTAACTGCTACTGCAATAGGGTGCCCTAGCGATTCTCCCTTAATTGCAGGCTCGGTAGGAAAGGTACTTGCAATAGGGTGCCCTAGTAGTTCTCCCTTAATCGTAGAGCGGTAGGGTACCCTCATAGTGGTTCTCTCTTAATTGCTATTGCAATAGGGTGCCCTAGCGATTCTCCCTTAATTGCAACATTTTCCTCATTACTACCTCCAACGTAGGATGGTGGAATTATTGTGCCAAGGGCGCGTAAAATAGTCTACAAAAGGTTCCCTCATGGTTCTCACCCCTTTTGGGATCTCCAGCTCAATGTGACCAGATTACTCTTCCTCTCCCTTCACAAACCCCCTATCCTACGTTCTATCATATGCTACTTGTCAAGGTAGCTCCTACTTCAAGTAGTACCTGCATCATCATAAATATAAATTTATGTAAAATGATAAAATTTATTTTAATATTCAACTTTATAATACTATCCATAATTCTAAAAGAGAACTTAATTTTGTTTATTGCTGCAACGTAGCTATATTACTGATTGCAGATCTCTTAAACAATACAATAATGACTTGTCTTCCTTTTTTGCCCTTTATACTTCTGTTTTGTTTTCTCTCCAATGATAGGTTTGCATTCACTATCATTCACTATACCCCTTTGTTATTGCTGACTATGTTGAAGTTTGATTCGCTGGAAATGATGATTGTGTATCCTCTCTCAACGTTTATTGTCGATGATTTTACCAAACTTCCATGAATCCTCCTTAATTCGTAATGAATCTACTTCAATAAGTATATTGGTCGGTTGAGGAATTTCCACACTTATCATGATTGTACACTTGGTGGTGACCGATCGCTACTTTACAGCATGGCCAATTTCCTCCATTACCTTCCAAACTCTCATACACATGATGATCATCTGTCTTTTCATTTTTATTCCATCTTTTCATGATCGTACTTTCTAAAGTTCATTGGTTAATCTTTAGTGATCATTTCCTTTATCACATGTTGTTAATGCTAATCTTCACAACTAATAACTATAAGTGATTATCGCAGGTTATAGAGTTACATATAATTTATATTTATATGACCGATAGCCTTCATATATTCATTCTCCCATTGAATCGCACCTTTCCTCAATTAATTGCTGTTCCATCCTCTACTATTCACTGACTCCTGGGTTTGTTTATTTTGCTCTCAAATATATGAGATTCCACACAACACACGACCTGAATTTTTCTGAAAGGTATGTTTGTTTATTGTCCTCCATCTATACTCAACCCCCAAGAATATAGCCTGTAGATTATAGTTACGATGAATGGATTTCTACAGATTGGTATCATCGACAGTTTTCAATTCCAGAATCAAGAAACTGAAAAAGTAACTTCTGTATTGCAGCCCATCGGGCATAATAACCACGATTAATAATTGGAGATCTCTTCATTGGCCTTCTTACAAATAGATGAACATGGTTATCCTTATTAGTGGATTGTACAACAGCTGTGTTGTTACTCAACTTGCTATCTATCAGCCCACAGCCTCTGCACAAAATGAATATATCTGCTAACGGCAAAATCTGTATACATGCCACATAAATAAAATGGAGCAAATAACCAGTTTTAATATATCAATAATAGATCTAACATCTATTGGGTGATAACCGCAGTACTGCAAGTAGTTCAACTGAAGAGAACTCGACAACTTGAGAGCATCCTCTTCCTTATTTATATTGATATCTGCTTACTGTGTCTATGGGAAGAGTTAAATCGTCTGATTCTCCCTAGATCCTTGACATGCTGTTCAAATTTTCTATGCTGCTTTGAAGCTGCAACTTTCGTTCTAGTATCTCAACCATTATAGCTTGGCTCCTCTAAATTTTCTGTTCGTGTATCAAGAAAAAGACTTCACGAAATTGCCTTCATGATTCACAGGCTGGCAGGATGTTAGCTCTGATACCACTTGTAATGTCTCCTTCTGAGGTCTTAATTAATTTGCTTTATAATTTCAATTTAGGATCTGAGTTGTTCTTGGAAGTGGCAGCTTATAATGTTCCTTATCAAGAGGACTCCAATCTTTCCTGTGATTCCATATCTTATTTCCCCTAACTTATTCCCTTACTGCAGATGTAATTCCTTATCTCTGTGCACAATAGTTGCTGATTGTGATGGTAATTGGGTGTTGAGCATAATATATAAAAGTCTCTATTTAAGTTGATATTCCCTGGGCTAATATATGTTGTGTTCTGCCTAATATATGTTGCTCTTCTAATTTCTTTCTCCCCCCGATCCTGAGACTCCATCGTTCCTTATGCCTTGTGAAGAGTCACGACTTTCCTTAGGGATTAGTCGCTGGTATATTCCAGATTATATTAATATCTATAATATAGCAAAATAAAATATTATAATATGGTAATATTAAATATGCTCATATTATTATTATAATCTAGGATAATATGTATTATATATGATTATATTATATTTTTTATAATATTATTATTTATCATTCATTTGATTATTATTTAATATTTATATTGATGTATTAAAATATTATTATTTGTTTGTAATATAATTATATTATATTATTTATCTATTTTATTTAATCGTATTATTTATAATAATTATTATTTATATTTAATTTGTAAATTTATTAATTTACTATTAATTATTATTATTTTACTATTAATTATATTATTATTATATTAACTCTAAGTTGTCGATTCGGATTCGGGGACGGATTCAGGTTCGAGAATCCGGTTCGTGGATTCGTGAATTTTTTTTTCCTGTTTTGGATTTGTAAGGATTCGTGAGTATATATATATATATATATATATATATATATATATATATATATATATATGCATGCACTATATATCCAAAAATATAAGAGAAATATACGTAATTCTAAAACTAAATCATTTCATACTATGAATCTATGATGCTTGATCATTGATCAATGCCAAATGTCAAAGATAAACATTAAAAATTCAAATAGCATACTTGATCATTGATCTATGATTCTATGTCGATGATTCTAAAGAAAATCAGCACATTGAATTATTGAATTACAAAATGACAATTCAAAATATTGTTCATTAAAGTTTGACACATGATTCAATGTTCAATGGTTCATCAATCATGAAAGACTAAAGTTTTCATTTCATCAAAGTTTCAAACATCAAATGGATTATCAAAAAAATCTGGATCAATGTGGTCTCCAGTAGCTGCAAGTGGTTGATCAAAATCATCATTAATGGAACCCAAATAGGTTCCACTAGCACTAGAGGGTATTGTCTCATCATCATCATCATCATCATCATCCACATCAGCCAAAGTGGCTCTAGCAAGATCTCGAATGGTCATATCTAGGTCAGCAGACTCAGGTGCTACATCCCAAAGCTTCTTTGACCCTTTCTTGTACTTTGGATCCTTTTGTGAAAGGAGACGCAAGTTGTTATGAATATACACCAAATCTTCTGCTTTTTTTGCAGCCATCCGGTTATGCTTGACTGAGTGAATAAAGGAGTAAGTACTCCAATTCCGCTCAGCGATAGAAGAGCTCGCAACCTAGAGAGAAAACCAACAAAATTAAAAAAATAACAAGATAAATTCAAGAGTGTTAAGTATTAAATTCTACAATGCAAGTGACAAAAAAAAGTTAAAACTTAAAAACTTACTTGTGATAGAATCTTAATCGCAAGAGGTTGGAGGTATACATAATCTTGCCCATGAAGGTACCACCATGTAATAGAATCCATTTTGCTTTGGTCATTGATAGCAGTAGGGTGGAGATCTCTTCCTGAGATAAATGATCCAAATTCTCTCCTAACACTTACCCCAATATTTGGATTGCAGAAGATTTTATCAAATGCCCTCTTATACCCATTGGCAACCTCAACATCTCTATATGGTGCCACTCTACCTGGAATAGCAAGTACTTCTACGTTATAGTACCTGGGAGAAAGCATATGCTAGGAGGTGCAAAGGTGTGGTCATCTTGTTCCAATGATGAAGAACAATTGCTTCCACCCTTTTGTATAAGGTGTCCTCGGGATCATTCTCTCTCCTATGTATGACCTGGGATATCAAATGATGTTCATTTAAGTTATCTTGATGTAAGTTATCATTATGTCAATTTTGAATTTAAATAACTCTCAATAAACAAAGATAGAGGAATTTATTAAATTTATAACTTACCATTTTTATCTTCTCCAACATTGTGTCCATGCTATCATAGACATCCCCCAAGCATGGTTCATCAGTGTTGGCAAATCGAAGCATAGACATGATAGGCTCAGTGAATTCCAACACATACTCCACATGAGTCCACCAATCATCATCTAATAACAATGCCTTCACCTTTTGTGCCCTCACTGTATTGGACTACTTCCAGATGCTCCATTGGTTACTAATAACCATTTGTGATAAGGCCTCCTTCACCTTGACAAGACGTCTCAACACAATTGTGTGAGAGGCAAACCGGGTTTCAACCACCTAAAACATGTTAGCAATGAGTTAATAACACTTTTAAAATATGTAAACAACACATACAATATTTTATTCTATTATGTAAAAGTTAAAACATGACATAAAAATTATAAAATGATAAATGAAACTAAATAAATTATAAATTAAATTTTAAAATTTACCTTCAACAATTCCAATCTTGAGTAAGTTCTGAAAATTGCTTGTGACATATGGTGATTTGTCATAGACATTTGAATCTCCTCACTCTCCTCATACACCTGTTTCACCCATTCTATTTCGGTGCCAATTGCTTTCATCACTAGATTGAGAGAATGGACAGTGCACGGTGTCCAAAAGATGTGATCATATCTAGCCTCTACCAAAGCACCTGCAGCCTTGCAAACTTTTGCATTGTTCGTAATTACTTCGACAACATTGTCATGACCCACGGACTCTATGGAATCAATGAGAATCTGGGCAATGAACTCTGCATTTTTGACTTCACCTTCACAGTCAACCGCCTTCAAAAACATTGACCCCTTGGGGGATACAACAATTACATTAATTAAAGGACGATTTTTGCAATCTTTCCATCCATCTGAAACAATAGACACCCGTTTGAACCCAAGAATCTCTTATTGGTTTTAGTTGGGTCTCTACATTTTTTCTCTCACTATGTAATATGGTGGTTCACAACTTTTCATATCCAGGGCCACAGTAACCAGAAGGTGCTTCATTTATTGCTTCACACATCTCCTTAAAATAAGGTGATCTCACAAAGTTGAATGGAACACCATTTGCAAAGAGGCAACGTCCAACTTTGAGATCAACAATATCTCTTAACTCATTTTGAAATGCCCTATCTAATGGGCCTCTCTTGCGGGGGGTGTTCTGCGGTTGTTATACATCTTCATCCCTAGAAGGCATAGGGAAGAATGGGTGTGATCTAGAGGTTAGTTGAGTGGGTGGCAGCATTGTTTTATGTTTCCCGGTATAAGCACCTTGTTTCCCTTTTGCAACTATTCTGTCAGCTTCTTGTTCTTTTACCAAAGCTACTATTTGTGCAGCTGGCAATCCCTTCTTATCTCCCCCCTCACACATGTTAATCCCTTGACCCCCAGGGCCTAAAAGATGAAATTTTACTCGGGAGTAGGAGCTTCTATATTGTGTTTTGCAAAAATTACATTTCCATGCATACCCCCCACCTCCAGTACATTGAGAAATTCTTGTGGTGTGTCTCCATAAAGGAGACCGCTTATCAATTTTAAATTTTTGAGAACCCTCCCCACCCACTGAGCCTTGACTACTCATTGTATGATTGTTGCAATCTATAACAAAAATTAAAAAAAAAATACTTCAAAACTTATACAAAAACTTGAAATTTTTTTATAACTTTTCAAAACTTGAAATAATCTATCAAAAAACTAGAGAATATGGTTCAAATGCATACCTTGATCACTCAAATCTGCTTCTTGGAAGGTATTTGCCACTCCACAATCGATCTCCTTCGAATACAATCACCTCACTTCAAGCTTGCAAGAATGAGAGAGAATAATAAAGAGCAAAATGAGAAATGAAATGTGTTTGGAGACTCATAAGAAGGGTCGTTTTATGGTTATAAGCCAAAAAAACAATATAAAAATGTGTTTTTTAAGTCTTTGTTTTACTTTTTGGTCTCTTGGACTTGTGGGTCCTTGAGGACTCACGCGGATCCTCCCGGGTCCGTGAATCCGGACCCGGATCCGAGCCTATATGCATGAATCCGGCTTCTCAGTATTAACTATATTATTTTTTTTCCTTATTTCTTTATATTTTAATTAATTTATCTATTAATTTTCTTTCGGATAGGGTATATCACAGAAACTTGCTGACTAGAACAAACTGCAAACAAACTGAAAGGAAAGTTTTTTGCCTTTTGGGTGATGCAAGTTTGCCATCAACCCAAGGATGCTCCTGCATTAGATATGGGTGGTTGAGACAGCTAGGGAAGACACGAAAACCCAGAATAAGTACCCAAAGTAAACTTGAAAGTCTCTACAGAAAACAACAAACTCTATTGAAACTCCAATGTGATTTTTGAACTGAAACCAACATAAGCCAGCTAGAGGATCTTTTGCCACTGAAATCACCAAACTCAAGAGGATTTCATCTTCAGTATTTTGAGAACACAAATTATTTCCAAAATCTAGATGCAAAAATCAAATTCATCAACAATACAAATAGTGAGACCTTAACATCCTTTTGTAACTTTTTGAAGCAATAAATTATCACCTTTTTTATATTTGATCCAAAACTCCCTTTATAAAATAAAATAATTAATTTTATGGAGCATTTTTCACATTTTTGAGGAATATTAATGTTTTCTCATGAATAATGTCCCCTTACCAAGGCATCCATTAGAAGTAGCTTTTCAACACCTTTAAAATGAGATATTACACTTAGTTGTCCATTCTATTATTTCCAACATTAGACAAGTTAAGTGAAACTATTGTTGCAAAACTCGCCAAGTGCTTGCTAAGTATTCGCGAGCCAATTCGCTAGCTAAGTCCACTCGCTGATGAATTTTTGTAAAACTTGCGGTAATTTTTTATTTTGTAAAACTCAAGGCAATTTTTTTGTAAAACATGCAGTGATTTTCTTTGTAAAACTTGTGGCGATTTTTGCTTGAGAAATTCCTCCTTCGGCTAATCATTGTTGCCCCTCAAATCCATTGGTTTCTCCACTCCCAAATCTAAATAAATTCTTTGGATCTTTTGACACAAACTCTAGTTTTTATTTGTATATGATGGAAATTCGTGATATTTTAAAGATTTTTTTATTTATTGGAAAGAGGCATAAAGCCAATAGAAATCTGGTTCAATTATCTTCCTGCTTTTACCAGCATGCATATTTCCTCTTCTTACAATTCCATCAATGTCACAATAGATCAGTAGTTTAGGATGCGATTATACCTGGCATGCTTTTCAAAACCCTGGTCTTCCTTCCCCTGCTCAAGTGATTGTATTTAATAGTATAGTGCTAAAGATGCAAACATGCTAATCAATAAAATTATTAGGACACTAGATTCAAAAGGGCCTTACTCTATCTACTAAGATTATTCCATATCATCACATTATAATCAAATACAACATTTATTTTCACCAAGTTATGAAATTTGATATTAACCAAAAAATTAAGCTATCACAGAATGCAGAGAATTATTTCCATATCTTCCTCCATATATTATTCAATTATGATATGTGCTCTATGATACATTTGCTTGAAGATAAGTCTAAGCCAATTAAAGCATATGGAAGAATTGGCATTCTCATTTTGTTAATCCACAAGCTTCCATCACTGAGATTTCTTAATAATACTATTATATCATATATTCATAAAAAGCTTAAAAGTCTGAAGTTTGTTACCTTACAAAATGCATTTCTCATTCCATCATAAACAACTATATTTTGTCTACAGGCAAGGTATTCATATCCTGATACCTATCAAAATGGCTTAAGACCCCAGTATAACTATTATTGATATCACTGTGCTAAAGGCTAAAAGACATTACAAAATGGAGCACCACTGCCCCTGCTGCTACTAACCATCACTAAAAACTTAAAAGAGACTAAAATGGACCACAACTACCAATTGAAATATCTATACTAGGGGATACTAGGCCCTCACTAATTTTATTGTATACTAACTTAAACCAGTTATAATACTTCATTCCAAAAGGCTTCGATCGACAAATGTACGAGTTCCCTGTAGAGTGGTTCACGCCAGTAGGTGAGGGTGGTTCTGCATCCTCCATTGTCGTGTCTGGGTTCGCACCAGTTGGCCTAGATGGGTCCCTTTCGTCCTCTATCATGTTGGGGTTTTGTTGGTCGGCTGTGCTTCTAGGTTTGTCCCTGGTTCTACCCCGATTATTATTGGTGGGAGAATTTATATCCTTTCTCTCTCCATCTTTGAAACTGTTGATGGTGCTTCCCATCCTTCTTCAACAAGGTAATTGGCCCACCATGTATTTCCTATGGCTTCCTTTAAATGTAGCCATTTCTGAAGGAAGACAACGTGTCTTATAATGTCTACTTTCCTCTCTTCAAAAGTCTTAACGTCCTTTAAAATCAGAACCAATCTCTTTACCACATTCTCCACTCTATTTTTCTCCACCCCTTGCTCTGTCGGTTCTTGGCAATCCTCCGGTTAGGGTATCTTGAAGTCATCATCCACATTGTGGATTGCTAAACTCAGATTGCCCAATAGTTCCTTCTTAAAAACAACTCGGCATAATTGTTCTGTGTCCTCTTTCAAAAACCCCACTCCTAGTACAATGGCTGCAAAGGTGCCCGGTGTATGATATTTTACTCGATAGTCATGCTCATATTTAATGTAAAGTTCTCCCAAAATCTCTTTTACTGCCTTGCAAGCTTGGTCGTCCATGTCATTAATAACCCTTCTCCACCATTCGTGTTTGATTTCTCCATAGAATGCCATCATTCTATTATCATCTAAAGATTTAAGTCGTAGATTGGATTCCATCGTAACTGACTTAGAAGACTACAAACCTTGTGAAGAACCTAGGCTGGCTCTTCTCAACTACTAATTTGAATTTATAATTTTTGCTAACCCTTTGCTTAGAAACTTTTAATTTGCAATTAAATTCAACTTCCACAAATTCAAAATAATCCAACCAAGACAAAATGATATTCCTTGATAATTTAATTGATTCTCATTTCTCATTACAAACAGAATATATAAGCATTTCAATTAATATAAAAATTCAAAGGCACCTGGCAAACCGAAAAATGCTTGTAATTGTAATGTCTTTCATTAAAACATGCCACAATTCTCAAACGCCTAAACTCCAGCCTGTACATTCACGGCAAGATGTAATAGCATGAGGTTGGCTTGCTGTGTTGGCGGTTTTCAGCAGTAGTATTAATCTGTCCCTGTTTTCCAGTCACGTGAGCAATGGCAGAGCAAGAACGTGACCTGCCAGTTGATGGATTGAACCCTAGATTGATTGAACCCCCCTTCTTGGCAAATTCGCATGTGTTGTAAAGGGTAATGCAGTCCCCTTGACCCCTACACGGCTTGACTGCAACACCAATAGACTGCCGTGGAGTGCAAAAACAGATCAGAACCAAATGTAGGACTTAGAATAACCTGCCGTGGAGAATAGAATCAATTTAGTACCAGACGCAGCCTCATCCAATGATGTACGGCACCCAGAACAGACATGTATTGGTCTTTCAATAAACTCAGCTACCAATTTAATAATTGTAGCTTCAACAAAAAGCAAACAACAATTTTCCCAACCAATTCTAAGAACCTCAGGAAGACAAATTGAATTTCTTTGAAACCCATTCAAATTTGCCTGTAGAATTTAAAAACTTCTTCATCAGAATAACTTCAGCCTGTAGAATAACTTCATACATATCCAGTATACCTCAGCACTGGATTTAATCTAGAATCAGAACGAGCTCTCTCCTGGAAGAAGACCAAGCTCAATAATCTCAGAAGAACTCTCTCCAAAAGCTGAAGACCGAGCTCAAACCCTAGCTGCCAAAGCCAAGCAGAATTCTCACACAACAAAATATCAAATAATCAATCGGTGAATGAAAGTGCTTTTTCGAGTTGTACTTGTAGCTTTTTCGAAAAAAGCACAATTTCACTTTTTTCATATTAAAGGCTTTTAAATGAATATTTCACTTTATAACATTGAAGTTATAAAGTACTTAAGTTATTAAATTAAAATACTTTAATTTAATAATGATAACTTTAAAAACAAAGCCACTGAATTCTGGTGACTGAATCAAACTCATTCCCAACACCAGAGCCACAAATGCCGACTGCCCTGCCGGAAATAACCCACTGCCAAAAATAGCCAACTGCTAAAATTAGACTTACTAAAAATAGTAAGTCTCTCAAACTGGAGATTCCCTGAGGCTTGATCCTGAATCATCTGACACTCCGTGCAGACACCTTGCTAATCTTGGCCATCCCCAATATACCACTTACTAAAAATAGTAAGTCGACTGAATTGACCCGAACGAAGAGCAGATCTGATAAATTGAATCCCTAGAGTGGAATCCCAACACTGGCTCTGACATCTAACCCCCTCTGATTACCTGATTAGCCTGCGAGGGTCATCAAACCAAGCTAATCCCGATGTTTGAAAAATGGGGACATTACAAACCTACTGTCGAGGGAGGGCATCGTCAGTTTAACCATCACTACTAGTAGAATGGCTCCTTAAAAGCTTTAATGAGGGTTAAATACAAAGTGATGAGTAAAAAGCAATACCACTTGCACTGACATGTGTGTGGAAATGTGTTTTAAAATGCACACCTCTGGGCATGATTACCCTTACCAACAGTATATAATATCCTAATCAAAGTTCAGGATTCTAGACTTTTCCTTCAAGCCCACGATGGCTAATAATTCGTAGCTAATGTAATCAGACAAGACCACACCAAGATTAACTCTATGAAACCAACTCTTACCATATTAATAACAAGAAACAGCTGAAAGATACCAGCCTAGAGGCCCTATAAAATATGTATATATAATATCTTTATATATTTATATACATATAAACGTGTGTGTGTCTATATATATATATATATATATATATATAACTCTATGAAACCAACTCTTACCATATTAATAACAAGAAACAGCCAAAAGATACCAGCCTAGAGGCCCTATAAATATGTACACACACACACACACACACACACACTACATCCTCATTTATCCACTTAGTGAAGCATAACCGGTTGGGTTAAAAAAAAGCCGAAGACTTGGTTTATATTCGTTCCAACTTGCGTCTTTTGTCTCGTAAGGATCCTCACTACAAGGATGAGGCAGCAAAGCCTTTGGATGTAGCCCCTAAGTGTGCCAACTTGGATGCAACCATTGAGGATCTTAATAGACTCACTGTAGCTTATGATGATGATAACATCCCTACACATGCTGCATCTAGTGCCAATGGAACTGCTTTGGGTTCAAATGATCTTGAACTGACAATAGTTGAAGATGAAAATCCAATAGGTGATTTTTTTGATAATCCTCTTGATGATTGATTAATCATGAACTACATTTTGTAATTGTAACAATTTCTATTGAAATCGTGAACATAGACATTTATGACATGACTTATTTGAATAGTTGTGAACTATCAATTGGCATTTAATATTTATCTTTGACATTTGGCATTGAACAATTTCCATGCTGAAACCAAATACTTGGATCCCATATCCACCTCAAAGGTGATGCTATGCCAATCTGCTGCGCTACACTGGTATAAACATTACCAAGCCCAGATTTGTGAAGCAACTCATCATGAACCAATGTACCAATCCACTGAATGCGAGGATCCCAAATCACCCCACATGCATAATCAGTTGAGTCAACCTACCATGCGCTACCATCATATATGAGAACATCCTCAATCCAACTGAGAACCTCACTCCAGCTGAAATCACATACACCTCTAATGTCAAATGATGGTGGGAGCTCAACATTATGTCCACCAACTCCTTGAAACATAACTATCCATGAGAATGTTCCTCCTAGGTCCCACAAACAAAAGGACCATCCACCTGTCCAACTATCTATAATATCCTATCACTCCATACCAATTATAGGTGGAATGTCCGAAATGTCCAACTGTCACAACACTGCCTCTCTAACACGTATCCCAAATCGGTGATTGTACTGGAGAAGCAAACTAGTTGTCGTTTAGAACATGGCGTCCTCCATCATGAAGGGAAGCATACCAAGCCAATCACCCATCCCACACGTATGCATTAGTCGGAATAGCAAGTCTTCAGTAGGTGGGCTGGATGGAAAACAAAGTGCATCCCACACTATGTAACCATAATGTTATACACTAACATACTCCTCTAGGAATCCTGAATCAGCACTAGGATTCCATAACTATCTCTCTAAACTAGGAGTCACACAAAGCAAATCATTGTGTAAAAAATTCACACCAATAAGCACAATCTGCATACCAAGCTTATTAGCCACATATTGAATATACTCTACCCAAGTGTCATGATCATGCTCAACTTTGAAACTTGACTGTAATCTTGATGCAACCAAGGGATCCCAAACTCTAAATAGAAGCATGCCACAAAGATCCTCAAAGTCCTGCTACCCAATTCTGATCTCATCTTCACCATGCTAGAAGTGGTGAAGCCAATCAATGGAACCCACCCAAACTAAAATGCTAATCCTATCATCACTCGGGTCCCAAAGCAAACTAGTCTCACATTCATCAGCTATGAGGAGATACAAGTCACTGAAGGTATCTGCGACCCCTCAACTATCTCCAACCTTTGCTAGACTCCTACGAATGTGCAGACTCTACAAGTAATCCAACTTGCAACTAGTGACACCATAATCACCCTGTAACTGATGAAAATTGTCATTGATGTCAAACAAAGAAACAGAAACTTATATAGTATATGAAGCAAACAGCAAAAATATAATAAAGATAATTAGAGAAATACATATGTATATAATAAAGAATATATACATGATGAACAATATATAAATAGTTTATATTTATGAACAGAATAATCTACAGCAGTATTGAGAATAGTATTACTGCCCTGTGAACAGAACAGAATCACACTGATCAAGGAGATATCATTCACTTGACACAGCGTAGTTATATCCAGCATTGGCACGATAAGACATATACATATACGAGGCATATTCTCAAAGACAAACAGCAATATATCAAGCAGATAATAAACTCAAAGACAAACAGCAATATCATTATCAAAGGTTGTATCGAAATCAAGGATAAAACATATTCATCGAAGGTTGATTATATATGCACAACGTTTTTGGAGTTTTTGCGCACGGCAACGGTTATTGAAGACATATCGAAGACTAATATCATTTGCAGCAGTGATTACATATTCATCAGTGGCAATTATACTATCGGAGACGGAAATATAAACTGATACAACAGCAGCGATATACATACGATATATATACAGATTTGTATCTACGTATTCAGAGAGGATGCCGTAAAGTTATGCGTTAATAGAGAATGTTTGGTAGAGGTTGAATTAACAGACAAAGGCTACATACAGACAGAGGACGCCGTAAAGTAGAGGTTGATCGAAGGTTATCAAAGACGTTAAAATGGCAAACAATATGCATTCAAACTTTATAATCAAAAGTTAATATAAACAGCAGTCGATATATAATCGAAGCTTCATTAATTATTGTTTAAGATAAACATTATACAATACAGCAGTTAGAAGAAATAATAAAAGTGGTCATCTATTACTATTCCAGCGATAAAGTATTATCGATAATAATAAGAGTATGATTTTAAAAAGGGATTAACATAATGATATTAACTTTAAAAAAAAGGGAGTTAATATTATTTATGAAAAGATACCTTTTCATATTAAAAAGACATGATGTTTTCATATAAACATATATATATACTCAATCATTTTGGAAAATAAAAAATCAAGTCAGCATGGAATAATTAGAAAAGAAGAGCAGAGAGAGATATAAAAATTCAAAGCTTATATATTCAGAATATACATTGACATAAGATATATTTTTGAAAATAAAAGGAAGAACAGCAATAGAGGAAAGGAGAGAAAAATTACAGAACTATATATTTAGATATTGGCTGACTTAAAAGAGCAGATTGCATCCATCATCAAGTTGAATAAGCAACTATATAAAGGTGGAATTCAGAATTATATTCAGAAGTGAAGTAGGTGCTTTGCTTCAAGGTTGGTGCCTTTAGATAGTGGGTTGGTGCTCACAGAACAGCGTTTGGAGGTTGGTGCTTCCAGTGGGTTGGTGCTCACAGAACAGCGTTTGGAGGTTGGTGCTTCCAGTGGGTTGGTGCTCTCAGAACAGTGTTTGGAGGTTGGTGCTTCCAGTGGGTTGGTGCTCACATAAATTGTAAAAGAACATTATTATATAAATAAAATAAACTATTTGGAGAATTATTTTCTATGTGCACAATTGTTAAAGTTACGTTTGAATAAAGTTTTTTTTTTAAAAAGTTAAAAATTATTAATATACTGATTCACCCCCCCCCTCTCAGTATATTCGTGTGCTCTTCAATTGGTATCAGAGCGGGTTCCTTCTATATAGCCTAACCGCTTGAAGGTAGATCTAAAAGAGCACAAATGGCTGAAAGTTTCCAAAACAAGGCACCAAATTTTGATGGGACAAATTATGCATTTTGGAGTATAAAGATGGAAGCATATTTAAATGCTATTGGATTCGATGTTTGGCAATCAGTACTAGATGGTTATACACCACCAGCAACCCCACCAACAGATGTAGCCGGAAAAAGGAGAAGTGAAAATAATGCCAAAGCAAAACATGCTATTCTATGTAATCTAGCCGACTCGGAATTCACAAAAGTTATGCATTGTAAATCTGCAAAGGAGATATGGGACAAGTTGAAAAATATATATGAAGGGACCGACAATGTAAAGAAGGCCAAACTTCAAACTCACCGAAGCACATTCGAAAGTTTGAAAATGAAGGAAGATGAAAACATAGCCTCATTTCTTTCTCGTGTTGATGAAGTGGTCAATTCAATAAAAGCCCTTGGTGAAGAAGTAGAAGAACAACTTGTGGTTGAAAAGATCTTGAGATCTCTACCCATTAGATTTGATTCTAAAGTATCAGCAATAGAAGAAAGGAAAGATCTAGATAAACTTACTAAAGATGAGTTACATGGAATCCTTACCGCTTATGAAATGAGAATTGGAGACAAGGAACCTAAGAAGGAAATAGCCTTTAAAATTTCTAAAAATAATAAGAGCAAGAAACAAATTTCAAGTGATAGTTCAAGCAGTGAAACTGATGAAGCTGAAGCTCATTTCTTAAGAAAATTGAAAAAGGGAAGTGGAAAATATAAAGGAAAGTTTCCTTTCAAATGTTTCAATTGTGGAAAGATAGGACACTATGCCTCAAAATGCCCTCAAAATAATGATGACTCAAGTGAAGATGAAAAACAAGCATACACAAAGAAGAAATGGAAAAGTAACAACAAGTTTAATAAGAAGAAAAGATATCAAAGCAAAAATAAAAAGAGTTTTTATTCAAAAAAGGACAGCTCTTCAGATGAAAGCAGCGAAGAATGCCCAAGTGATGATGAGGATGAGATTCTATTCATGGCTGAAGCAGTCTCCAATGATAGTTATGAAGAAGAGGAAAACGAATCAGGTAATGATGAAGAAGATGTTGATCTCCAAGAAGAACTTCATTATGCATATAAACAAAATGAAAGACTAAAAAGAAAACTTGTAAAACTCAAAGAGGAAGCTACGAAAGCAGTAGAAGAATCAAAACAAACAATTGAAGATTTGAAGAATCAATTAGAAGAAGCTAAACAAGCTGAAACTAATTTAAAACTAAAAATTGAAAAATTAGAGAGTTGAAGGAATGCACCATTAATAATCTCAAGTTTGAAAAAAGCTCAGAAAAACTAAATGATATCATTGATAGTCAAAGACCTTCTTTCAACAAAACAGGTGTTGGTTTTGAAGGAAATTCAAACACTAATAATAGATTCAAAGGCTTCATAAAAGAAGGAAGCAAATCAGTCATAAATGAATCATTAAAAGAAAACAAGCCTAAAGAAAATAAAGAAGTTGATAAAACTAGTCATAATTTTCATGGTTATTGCTATTCTTGCAGTTGTTTTGGTCATAAAGCACGAGAATGTAGAATACCTAGACAAAATATGAATGAATGGAAAAGGCCATATTATAGACAGCTTTTTTCTTATAAATTTAGTGGTTATTACTACTCTTGTAACAAATTTGGTCATAAAGCTCTAAACTGCAGAAGCAAAGTGAAGAATGTTCAAAATTTCAGCATACATAATCCCTTTGCTCCATTGGTAAAATATGATATTTTATGTTCTAAGTGTAACAACTTTGGACATGCTGCCCACAATTGTAGAACTATCTTTCCTACAAATCAAGAAAAGAAAGAAGATCCTTTCAAAAAGAAAGTATGGAAAAAGAAAGAGAAATCACTATTTGTTCAAGTAGCTCTACATGCTCAAAATAAAAGGGATTGGTGGTACATTGATAGTGGATGCTCTAGACACATGACAGGAGATAAAAGCAAATTCATTTCTTTTGAACCAGCAGATGGAGGATCAGTGAGATTTGGTGACAACTCAAAACGTTATATAAAAGGAAAAGGAACTCTTAGTCTAGACCATGGCAAAACAAAAACAGCTGATGTTTGGTATGTAAAAGGTTTAAAAGAAAACTTACTAAGTGTAAGTCAGCTTTGTGATCAAGGGCACAATGTGACTTTCTATTCTAAAGGTTGTGAAATTAAAAAGGATGGAAAATTAATAGCTAATGCTTGTAGGACAGCAAACAATTTATATGTTTTGCAAGAAATGAATGATGAAAATTGTTTCTTTGCACAAGAAGATGAAAATTGGCTATGGCACAAAAGATTAGGACACTTGAACTTTGATAATATTGTCAAAATCAGTCATAAAGGAGCTGTAAGAGATATACCTAAGATTTCAAAACCTACAAATATCATTTGCAAACAATGCCAACTAGGGAAGCAAACAAGAAACACCTTTAAAAACAAGGAATATTCTACATCAAAACCACTTGAGCTTATTCATTCAGATCTTTGTGGTCCAACTAGGACAAAAAGCCTACAAGGAGAAAAATATTTCATATTATTTATTGATGACTATTCTAGAATGACTTGGGTAGCTTTCCTAAAAGAAAAATCAGAAGCTCTTGACAAATTTAAAGCTTTCAAAGAACTAGTTGAAAATGAAATGGATGCTAAAATAAAATGTCTTAGAACGGATAGAGGTGGAGAGTTTACTTCTCATGAATTTGATGAATATTGTGAAAAGAATGGCATAAGAAGACAACTTTCAGCACCTAGAACTCCCCAACAGAATGGAGTTGTAGAGAGAAAGAATAGAACCGTGCAAGAAATGGCAAGGGCAATGCTAAATGAATCCAAGATAGCTGATTCTTTTTGGAAGGAGGCAGTACATACAGCAGTTCACATCTTGAACCGGGCACAAGTAAGAATAAATCATGATAAGACACCTTACGAGCTGTGGAAAGGAAGACCAGCATCAGTTAGGTATTTCAGAATTTTTGGAAGTATATGCTATATAAGACGAGATGAAGATGATTTGGGAAAATTTGAAGCTAGAGCAGATGAAGGAATTTTTCTTGGATATTCTTCCAAGAGTAAAGCATATAGATGCTACAACAAGAGACTTCACAAAATTGTTGAAAGTGCAAATGTAAAGATAGATGAAGGAAAATCATTTGAGAAGATAAATAATGAAGTGCCAAGCACTTGTGAAGAAATAGAAGACCCTAAAGATGAAGAGGAAGAAGAATTAGAGCAAGAAGTTTCCAAGACCCCTTCAAGAGCAAAAACACCAGCAAAGACTCCATCAAAATTTGTTCAAAGAAACCATCCTGAAGACTTGATCCTTGGAGATCCAGATAGAGAAGTCCAAACAAGAAGGAGATTTGTCAATACTAATGAAAGTGCACATATCTGTCTCTTATCCAAAATAGAACCAAAAGACTTCAAAGAAGCAAGTGAAGACAAGTGTTGGGTGAAAGCGATGGAAGAAGAATTAAATCAGATTGAGAAGAATAATACTTGGGAAATAGTTCCTAGACCAAAAAACAAAAACGTCATAGGAACCAAATGGGTGTTTCGAAATAAAATGAATGAAAATGGAGAAGTCACAAGAAACAAAGCTAGGCTAGTTTGTAAAGGCTATGCTCAAGTAGAAGGAGTAGATTTTGAAGAAACATTTGCCCCAGTTGCAAGATTAGAAGCAATCCGGATGTTCTTAGCATTTGCAAGCCATAAAGCATTCAAGGTCTACCAAATGGATGTCAAATCAGCCTTCTTAAATGGAGACTTAGAAGAAGAAGTGTATGTTGAATTACCTGAAGGGTTTGCATATTCAGAAAAGGAAGATCTTGTATGTAGACTTAGAAAAGCTCTTTATGGGCTAAAACAAGCTCCAAGAGCTTGGTATTCAAGGTTGGACAGGTATCTTCTAGATCAAGGTTTCAAAAGAGGTATGGCTGATAGTAATCTATATATCAAATCTGAAAATAACAAACTTTTGGTAGTAGTAGTATATGTAGATGACATAATATTTGGAGGAGCAAATGACAAAATGTGTAAAGAATTTTCAATGAATATGCAACAAGAATTTGAGATGTCCATGCTTGGTGAATTATCCTTCTTTCTTGGATTACAAATTGAGCAAACAAGTAAAGGAATATTCATTTCTCAAAGCAAGTATATCAAAGAAATATTAAAAGAGTTTGGGATGGAAGATTGTAATCCGGTCAGCACTCCCATGATTACAGGATGCAAGCTTAGCAAAAATGATGAATCCCCCGATGTAAATCAAACTCAATATAGATCTATGATTGGAAAGTTGTTGTACTTAACAGCCACAAGACCTGACATTCTGCAAGCAGTTGTTGTTATAGCTAGATTTCAAGCAATGCCAAAAGAATCACATGTTCTAGCAGTCAAGAGAATATTGAAGTACCTAAAGGGCACTATGGATCTTGGTTTATGGTATCCAAGAGGAAAAGATTTTTTACTTACTGCCTATACAGATGCTGATTTAGGAGGCAATATTGATGATAGAAGAAGTACGAGTGGAGGAGCATTCTTTCTTGGTAACAGTCTAGTCTCATGGTTAAGCAAGAAACAAGGTACAGTAACACTATCTACCGCGGAAGCTGAGTATGTTGCAGCAGTTGCTAGTTGTACACAAGTGCTTTGGATGAAGCAAACACTAGGAGATATCAAGATTGAATTTGAGAATCCCATTCCCATTTTTTGTGATAATACAAGTGCAATCAGCATTTCAAAAAATCCAGTCATGCATTCCAAAACAAAGCATATTTCAATCAAATACCATTTCTTGAGAGAACAGGTACTTGAGAAGCAAGTCAAGTTGGAATACATTAATACGAAGGAGCAGTTAGCAGATATCTTCACAAAACCACTTCCGAAGGAAACTTTTGAGTATCTAAGGGAGAAATTGGGAGTACTATCACTCTCATCCATTCATTGAAGATTTCATAAGAAGCATGTGTTCAGGGGGAGCTAGTCTTTAGCCTGGGAGACCCTTTGCCATTGATGACAAAGGGGGAGAAATTGAAGATGAAGGGAACAGCGAACTAAGGGGGAGTCTTGCACAAACAAGATCATATATTTAGTTGCCATCAATGACAAAGGGGGAGATTGATGAAAATTGTCATTGATGTCAAACAAAGAAACAGAAACTTATATAGTATATGAAGCAAACAGCAAAAATATAATAAAGATAATTAGAGAAATACATATGTATATAATAAAGAATATATACATGATGAACAATATATAAATAGTTTATATTTATGAACAGAATAATCTACAGCAGTATTGAGAATAGTATTACTGCCCTGTGAACAGAACAGAATCACACTGATCAAGGAGATATCATTCACTTGACACAGCGTAGTTATATCCAGCATTGGCACGATAAGACATATACATATACGAGGCATATTCTCAAAGACAAACAGCAATATATCAAGCAGATAATAAACTCAAAGACAAACAGCAATATCATTATCAAAGGTTGTATCGAAATCAAGGATAAAACATATTCATCGAAGGTTGATTATATATGCACAACGTTTTTGGAGTTTTTGCGCACGGCAACGGTTATTGAAGACATATCGAAGACTAATATCATTTGCAGCAGTGATTACATATTCATCAGTGGCAATTATACTATCGGAGACGGAAATATAAACTGATACAACAGCAGCGATATACATACGATATATATACAGATTTGTATCTACGTATTCAGAGAGGATGCCGTAAAGTTATGCGTTAATAGAGAATGTTTGGTAGAGGTTGAATTAACAGACAAAGGCTACATACAGACAGAGGACGCCGTAAAGTAGAGGTTGATCGAAGGTTATCAAAGACGTTAAAATGGCAAACAATATGCATTCAAACTTTATAATCAAAAGTTAATATAAACAGCAGTCGATATATAATCGAAGCTTCATTAATTATTGTTTAAGATAAACATTATACAATACAGCAGTTAGAAGAAATAATAAAAGTGGTCATCTATTACTATTCCAGCGATAAAGTATTATCGATAATAATAAGAGTATGATTTTAAAAAGGGATTAACATAATGATATTAACTTTAAAAAAAAGGGAGTTAATATTATTTATGAAAAGATACCTTTTCATATTAAAAAGACATGATGTTTTCATATAAACATATATATATACTCAATCATTTTGGAAAATAAAAAATCAAGTCAGCATGGAATAATTAGAAAAGAAGAGCAGAGAGAGATATAAAAATTCAAAGCTTATATATTCAGAATATACATTGACATAAGATATATTTTTGAAAATAAAAGGAAGAACAGCAATAGAGGAAAGGAGAGAAAAATTACAGAACTATATATTTAGATATTGGCTGACTTAAAAGAGCAGATTGCATCCATCATCAAGTTGAATAAGCAACTATATAAAGGTGGAATTCAGAATTATATTCAGAAGTGAAGTAGGTGCTTTGCTTCAAGGTTGGTGCCTTTAGATAGTGGGTTGGTGCTCACAGAACAGCGTTTGGAGGTTGGTGCTTCCAGTGGGTTGGTGCTCACAGAACAGCGTTTGGAGGTTGGTGCTTCCAGTGGGTTGGTGCTCTCAGAACAGTGTTTGGAGGTTGGTGCTTCCAGTGGGTTGGTGCTCACATAAATTGTAAAAGAACATTATTATATAAATAAAATAAACTATTTGGAGAATTATTTTCTATGTGCACAATTGTTAAAGTTACGTTTGAATAAAGTTTTTTTTTAAAAAAGTTAAAAATTATTAATATACTGATTCACCCCCCCCCTCTCAGTATATTCGTGTGCTCTTCAGTAACCATGTATCTGTATGAAATCTCTGTGATATAGAAGTAACCAACCCTCTTGGATACATATCGGTATGATGGAAAACTGACTGGTGTCCCTACAAGTAATCTCCCATAATCATCTAAGTCGAATACTTGCAGCCTCTAGTCCTATATTTTGAAGATGACAACCTCCATCCCACAATGGATGGTACAATCCTTGAGCCAATCCACACCTACGCAGCATCAAGTCCTCTACATGTGGGTCAAAATAAAAACGATGAGCACTCCATGTTAAAGTTTTAACCTCAAACTTGCAATTTGTATCATTATGTGAGTTCTTCTCATTCACAGCTGATTTATAGTCAACATAATGCTCACATGCAACTATCCCATTGCTACTAATGGAACCTTCTTGTGCCAACTCATCGACTCGAAGTTCATCAACTTTGGTTACCAATTAGTCCTCAACTATTACATCTAAATGTTGAGCTAAAGTAAAGCGTGACAAATTTAATTTCTGTTTAATCTCAACAATCTGATTTTCAGCTACCCGAAGTGCCACTAAGGTATCCTTTAGGGTGTCCTTAGCATTCTTGAGCTCATTGGTACGTGTATCTACTTCTTCCTTCTTCCTCAAAGCTTCTGATTAAATCTGCGCAAGATCAAGGAGATGATCACGATCTGAAAGAAGATGTAGCTAAGCTGCTTTCATTGTTTTCAGCCCTTCTTGGATCACTAACAACTGCGAAAACTCCTCTTTGTGTCCCTTTTGTTTCCCCTCCAGTTGTTCCTTCCAAAGGTGTTTTTCAACCATTCCATATGTTATCAAAATGTAATACAGCTGCAATAATTTTATTCTCCGTTACTTTCATTTGATTCTCCAAACTCGGGGAACTAGTAGGTGTATGAGAGGAATCTGATACACATGAAGTAGGGGAGTGCACATCTTCACCCATATCAATGCCAAGAATGTTATCTTTCATGTCCAATGGTGTAAAGGGAATAGGGACAGCACTGTGGTAAAAAACAAATCCATCACAAGAAGAATTCCCACCAAAAGTAGGGACCAATTCATCCGATCCAATGAAAGCATCAGCACTAACAAAGGAGTTGGAGTCTTCATCATCAGCTGATTGAACAACATACTCACATGAGCTATCAACATGCTCAACATGTGCACTAGTGTAGGCAGCCTCGTAGGATACCTCTACCTCCAAGATACCTATTAATAGACTTGTGCAATTGCTTACATCTTTTCCTTGATCAAGTGTAGGCTGAGAATCAACAAAAGTTGGTTGGTCTTCTTTAGTAAAACATCCTATAACCTCTACATTTGCTGTCTCCTCTTTAGCCTCTCCTTCATGCATTGATTCAATATTTTTTTACAATCTCTTGCTTCGATGACAACATCATAAGGCTTTTCTTCAATAACTGGTTTAGTTTTTTGTTCACTTATGGGCTTAATAATGACAGCTGGAAACTCTTCATATAAATTTCTGCACCTATCTTGTGCAAGCAGATCCTGAGCCAATTCATGGTACTGTGTTATAGCTTTGGATGAAAGTCCATGAAACTAGAGAAGGTTAAATCTTTCTAAACTTGTGGAGGAAGTGTGTTATACTCATCATACATGCCAAGTATTTCTGTCCTTTTATCAGGTCGTGAAGTCGGGACTAACTGTTTTTGTAACTTAACAAGATACTTCAAGACTTTTTCAAACCATGCGTCTTTCCATAGCTAGATACTACTTGGCTCTGTAGGTGAATGTTCAAACTTTAATGCAAATCTGGTCTACACCAAGTAAATACAAATAGCTGAGGACTATAGCAGCATACAGACTCTTATCACAATGAATGCCTCAGCAAGTTGTAGGCAGCTCCCAAAGGGTTCCCAATATCCCTTTCTAGAATCTTGCTCAAATTATCTCTTTTTCTCTCTGGAATTTTGTCAAACAGTTTGCAATAAAAACTAGATTATAGAAATTTTTGATTCCTGACCATCTTAACTGTAATGATGATAGATTACACTTGGATCCTTCTAAACAATTTCATCAAACAACTTGCAGAGATAGTACAAATGTATTAGTTTTGCTAAGATATGGCAATATTGGAAAAGTTGGTCATATATTTTTCTTAGGAATGAGCATATAATCCAGAATACATTTCAGTAATGGCCATAGCCTTTCATGGCAGAAATAAATAAACATCTCTGCCCTTTAAAAATAAGAGCTTCTCTGGTAAGCACTCAGTATGAAGCATGATAGCCCAGCCACCAAGGTAGTTCTACCAGCAATAATGCAACATTAACTTGATATCTTGCCTCCACCAGTAAATTTGTGATGCTAGAGTGATATGCTCATGCCTGTGTCTTCACGTGATATTGTTGAGGAGTCTCAACCACTCAAACTTAGGAAATCAAAAAAGAAATCTCCAGTCTCCTGTTAACAACCTTCATTGTTAGGAGTTTGAGGCAAGAACAATGACTCTTGACCATGAGAAGGGGTCAGCACTGATCAACAACTAAAAGTTCTATCATAGGCTGTAAGGTGATTCTTCACAGTAAATTCTAACTGGAACACAACAGACACAACAAGGTTGATTTCTTTCAATCATACTTCACTCGATATCCTGGAAGAACACAAGACTACTTCATTCACAAGCATCCATGTTGTCAAACCTGTCTCATCAACCACTCCATGGATACTATCGAATCTCTACTCAGGAAATAAACGATGCCTGAGGATGCAATTCTAAGTGCTACACAACAAAGTTCAAGGCCATAGAATATGTTCATCGACACTCTTGGGGTCAGTTCTCAAATGACTGTTCATGACCTTGAATCGATACTCTCATCAATTTTCTCTACCAGTTATAAATTGATGTTTATGGCTATAATCCAACATTCTATTATATTGCTAGCGTATAAAATATTTGCCAAAGCCCAACTTAATTTTATTTGCCAAAATTATTATTTCAAACCTTTACGGCATATATAGTCTTCGCATGACAATTCCAAATTATAGTTCGAAATTAAACAAACTTTCCCATATGCAGTCGGGTCCCACAATTTCCTTATTTGCGTGAATTGCAACCTCCAAAGAGCTCTGTGATTGGCTTATTATTTCTGGGAATTAGATGCCTTCAGTATTGTTTAACTTCATCTGTACACATTAATCGCACAAGGCCCGTAGTTTCACATCTAATGCTAAAAATAATAAGTTCGGCATCAATAATATATGTGGCCCGATATAAAATTGTTTCCTTCAGCAAACTCACGATTTATATTAGGCAGCACTTCCTATAATTTTTACGGCCTAGCACCACTTCGCACCATCAAATATTTTGATATAAAATGTGATTACTTTATGGCTAGCAATTGTAAACTCGATATATTGTCTTTTTACAACAATAATCATGAACCTCCGAAAACTTCAATATTCACAATATTAAAATGTAGCTACTAATATTATATTTCATTATTAGCATTAGAAGCAACTTTTACTTATAGATAAACCTTTGCAAACTTGACTCCATGACAATACAAAAATTCTAAATATCATTATTTTTTGCAAATTTGTCTCCGACCAAATTTTAGAAATGATTTCTTGAATGTTAACCCTTCAGGCGGGCAGGATACACCGCTCCGATACTATTGTTATATACCCGAAGGATATTTTCTCCAAATTTCTCAAAATATATCACAGAAATTTAAAACAACTGATTAGCATGCAATTGATTTCAATTTATCTAGCAAAAATACAAAATACCTAGCAGAAATATGGTTTTCCGGAAAGAATATTGCAATTAAATCTTCAGTAGAATAATAACAAAATCCAATCGTAGTTACATAAATTACAACAAGATTGGATACCATAAATATGAACCTGAAACACTAAGTGAGACACCTGCATGATATTTGCAACCGACAATGGGTTTCCGTCCACTGCCTCCAAGCTCAAGGGTTTCTGTCCTCAAACCTATTGAAAGCTGAAGCTTCCAAATTGTCCAAGAGAATAGTAATCAAATCATAAAACTAATCATAATGAGAATGAGCCTCTCCATCTTCTTTTAGAAGACAACCTTGTGACTTTTCATTTTCCCTTCTGCCTGTCTCTTCATATTCTTTATTCTGTCTCTTTATTTTTCCTTTCAAAAATATCCTTTCCCACTTAAGAGAATAAAATAGCCTTTTAATAATAAAGTGAAATATTAATATGTTTTTTAATTTAATAGTCACTTGATTAATAAACTATTTAATCTTTAGGCATAAATAACCAATTGGACTTGGAAAACCATGTGTGATAGCTCGTTGAAAAGGTTTTAGCGAGACGCTCCAAGTCCAATACTGATTTGCCAAAAGTACTGAACCCTGGTGACTTGCTATAAATAATAAGTACTTGGAAACTTTGTTGAATGAACTCTGATTGGCCTGAAACTAGAATTGCCTAGGCCAAAACTAACTCTGATCCCTGTCAAGTCTTGGTTAGCCCATGGAACCAAGGAAAAATGGTCTAACAATACATTATGAATTAATGGGATAGAAAATGGGACATTACACTATATATATATATATATATATATATAACGGGATTCTACCAATAGACATATAAATAGAATATATTAGTGTTTATATTTCTATTGAGATAGACATCAATCCTTTGCTTCGATGCTAGTATCTCTGCCCTTATCAACCTGGGTAATCAATTGTCCTTCCTTCCGAATTGAAACTTTCTAGCTCCTTCCTATCCTTTTGTGCTATACATGATTCATTGTTTGATGAGGTAGGCCTTATCTTACCTTTCAGTGTTTATTGGCCTCCTGTTTATGTGTTTAAGGCTATTGGCTATGTTATATTCTGTTGTCCTACATTTCTTTTTCTTAGCTCCAATATGGTTTCAAAGTTTGGAATTGGAAGCCGGTGAATGCAGGGATCCAATGCTGCCTGAGCTAATATCAATATTGAGTTTTAGGATGAGCATGTACCTAGTAAGAATGACTGTCCCTACTAGAACTTAAGTCTGATGATTAGCCTCTTCTGTCCATAATAATACCATATGCTACCAAGTTGCTAACATATTTGCTTCCTTATAACTGTTGTGTTTTTGTCATGTGATGTCTCTCAACTTGCCACCTGTCTGTGATCGCGCGTGCATTGTTAGTGGTTCATTCCCTTTGCTGTGTTCCTGCTTTTACACCTGGCCTTAGTTGGTTCTGTTACTTCAATGATTGTGCCTTAGTTCTCTGCGTATGGTGCTGGCATGTCTTGCTGACATGTGTCTTGTGCCCAGAAAGCATTTCTGGTCAGTAGCGTGAATTCCTCCTAAACATGGTAGGAGTTAGCTAAATGGAATAGCTACCGACAAGAATAGCTTCGAACCTGGAGCTAGAGAAGTGCCGAATAACACAACGACACTCAGTCATGACAGAACATGTGCCGTGTAATGCTTGGATAAAGATAAAATCAGTATATCGGAAGTGAGTGAAATAACGCATATGTAAAATAACAGCGGGATTAAAAAACAGACATGACTGGTGTCAAAAATGCTGTAGTAGATGTTCCTAAAATAGGAAAGAGACTTGTCGGGTTGAATGTAAAAAAAACGGTGATTGAAGTTATTAAGTTGATTAAAAAATATAACGACAAACCTTTTTTTTGTATACGATCACTTTAGTAAGAAGTGGGGATTGCAGAGGAAAGAATGGATATACAGTCAAATAAAAAATACGACATTCAAGCTGGTTACATGAACGTTTCAACTATAGGAGCAAGTGTCGTGAGATAAGGACTACAGTCTCATATCATGCATGCAGAGCTGTAACGGTCATCAAGAAGGATTTGGTCGAGCTTCATCTTCCTTACTAAAAAAAATCTTTTTGTGAGTTGGGCGTGTTCTACAATTTAGCGAAAATACATGACAGTCAAACAGGATAGAGAAAAAGAGGATAAAAAAATGAAGAGATTTTTTGCGGAAAAAGATATATGATTGCAGAAAAGAAATGATAGCCGAATGCATAAGAAAATGAATTGCAGTCAAGGAGTGGGTATCGCACTTAAAACTAACAGGGACTGTGTATGATTAAAGACATATACACCACACTGCAGTTAAGATGCGTTAAAAAAAGGTTTTGAATGAAGCATCGTTTTGAAGAAGTGACGGGTGAATGAAGTGTGAGAGGGAGATGTCTTTTGCGTAGGGAAGTAGCACTTCAACGGTAAAATGATTTCTTGTTGATTTTGTACAGTGAGAAAAGGATACGGCAAGGAGTTGGGATTTTCCATGACAGCCACTCTTCTACAAACTGCAACATGTGAACTGCTGTATGGAGGCGTAAGTGTTGGTTTCCGAGAGTGTAGAAGTGGGAGTTAGCAAAAACCAGAGAGCATTTTTTGATTGAAAAAGGAACCTTGACATTTTTGGTGCTGGGCACGCAAAACACTTACAGGCAGTGAAGCCTCAGCAAAGTGGAATGTAAGTGGTGAAAGGTGTCGGGTGTAGAAACTTTATAAAGAAATCTGAACAGCTGTGTGAGCAAGAGAGACATACCGTGAGATAGCAAAAATTGATGTGAGCTGAAGCTAGACAGATTGAACCAAGTCGGATGATGATGGAGCGGCAGTCTTAAGTAGAAAAATTGTGACAGAAGCTGTGAGTAGCTACATCTTTGTTTGTTCATTGCCAGATTGTGCAGGAAAGCTGACAGTAGGTGTGAAAGGGAGTTACTGGCTGTAGAACTTTGGGGGAGCAGTATTAAAGTGACTTAGAATTCGTCTAAGTGCATTGTTTTAGCACAATCTTGGGTTCTTACATTTCAGTAAGGACATAGAAACTTCTTTTGTGTTGTAATCCAGTTATCTTTCATTTGGGTAAGGTTGTAGCCTTACAAGGCAGGTTGGAGCCTATTCTGAAGTGTAGCTGAAAGAGTTGTAGCTCTTGTGTAAAGGGTTGTAGCCCTGTTGTTAATGGAGCTGTGGTTTTATAACCCAGTTGGGTTTTCCACATGATAAATTCTTTGTGTCATGTCTTCTTGATTGTGTGTGCTTTTAAGCTCTGTTTAAAGTTGTTTTAAATACTGATTCACCCCCTTCCCCTCTCAGTATTGTTCATTTTTCAATAACCTCCCCTATATATGTGATTTATTATTCTATCTTTAAAGAAACTAAGCAATGATGAAGCTCTTCCCAGCATTGAATTGAGTTTCCAATTTGGGGTTCTACTTGTTCTAACTGCATTTAGGATTATTTTTGAGTCTCCTATTACTATTTTGTCAATTCCTATGTCTTTGCATAATAGAAGACCTATCAGAGCTTCCATTTATGCCTCATTATTTGGAGCCTTTCCTATTGGTCTTGCTTACTTTGCACATGTTTCTCCATCCCATTGATGGATGATGCATCCAATTCCTACAGTCCTCGGGTTGCCTCGTGAGGCCCCATCAAAATTTAATTCGTACCATCCATAGCTAGGTCTTTCCCATTTGCATTGCCTCTTTTAGGTTTACTATCCATCCCTTCTCGCCTCCCCTATTTTGGGATTTGCAGCCCATACTATGATTTCCTCATTTCATTATCCTAGACTACGAACTTTACTTCTCATTTGTGATAATTTTTCAATCTATTATTTGTCGTCTCTACAATTGTTGCTTCTATTTTATTTGTTAGAAATGCTATATTCATTTTCTTTTCCTAAAATATTCTCCTGTTCCTTTCTTTCCAGATTTCCCAGACCAGAATAGAAGGAAAGATTGTCCATAATACATTAAACAAACTTGATTTACAAATGCTCGGTCATCGTTTGATCAGATTCATAAGTTTTCTTGGAAAGATTATCCTCTATCCTAATTTTGTACTAAGCCATAACCAGCAACCTTGGGTGTAAGAACAACTAACAAATAAGTGATCTACTGTTTCTTCCTCTACTTCACATAGAGGACACCTTGATAGACCTTCGAACCCTATCTTAGTGAACCGGTCAGCTGTTAATATCTTCTTTACAAGTGTTGTCTAGAGAAACATACTTGTTTTTGGCAGGCAAAGCTTGTCCTAGTATAATTGCAAGGTTGTTTCCATTTTCTCTCTAGCTTGGCAATCTACCAATGCTTTGTATCCTTGTTTGACTTTGTAGTGTCCTGTTTTAGCTTTTGTCCATATAAGTTTATCTTCCTCTTCTTTTATTGTTATTTTCGTTGCTACTAAAATCTTTCGTAATCTTTTTTTTTCTGCTTCTCCAACAGGGTGTCATCTAGGGATTTCCACCTCCATCCTATTGTTGGATCTTCACTAGGTATTTCCATATAATCCTTAACATGTTTACCCCAAGAATTTTCCAAAACCTCTTTAGTTTTGTTTGATATCCGGTTATTACTTAGAGTTGGCTAACCCCCCAAGAATCGCTCCAAAATAGGGCCTTGTTGCCATCTACTATGTCCCAGGATATGTTGTCCATAATTAATTTCCTGCTTTCTGGTAAGAAATTCCATCCTCGGGATCCCTAAAGCAGATTTGTTGTTTTGAATATGCTACTTGGATCCATCCCATTGAGATATTTCTTTTCTAATATCTTATCCCGTTTTGTATCAAGCTCTTTGTACAATTTCCAGACTAGTTTTTCTCCCAAGGCTTTACTTTGCCACTTTGGATTGTTTAGTCCAATGCCTTCATCAATTGGTCTACATATCATATCGTAGCTAATTAATGCTAATTTATTTTCTTCCGATACTCCTTTCTTGTAAAATAGTCTCATATTCTTGTCTATATTGTGTCATGCTTTTGAAGTTAGGGGAAGACACAACATTTGGTATGTTGGAATGGCAGATAGGACTGATTTTAACATTGTTGCTCATCCTGCATTTGATAATCTCCCCTTCCAGGACTCCATTTTTTTATTCATCTTATGACAAATTTGATCCCATAATTTATTTGTTCTAGTTTCTCTATCCAAAGGGAGCCCTAGATACTTCTCTTTGATTTGTATTGGAGAAGAAGATTTCTGTCTTCTCAATATTTGTTGTCTGTCCAGAATCTTTGGATTATGTGCTTAGTATTTGTTTATATTTCTTAGCCTCCTTCCTAGTGCTTGCCCCACAAAGCATGGTGTCATTAGTGAACTGTTGGTGTGTTGTATTGGCCATACCTTCTATGATTTTGATTCTTGCTGAAAGCCGGAGAAAACTTGAGAGGGGGAGGGGGTGAATCAGTGTTTCTAAAATTTAAGCCAAATAAATTAAAGAAGAGACACACACAAAAGAGGATGAGGCACACAGAATTTTATCAGGCAGAAAACCCAATACAGGTTAAAAAACCACGGCTCCAATAAACTAGCTGGGCTACAACCCACTTACATAGAGAGCTACAACTCTGTAAACAAATCTCCTGAACAGGCTACAACCTGTTTACAAAAACGCTGCCACCTTTTCTCATGAAGGATACCAATCATGTATTACCAGAATTAGTTCTATGTCTTTACAAGAACGTAAAGATCCTCAAAGGAAGGATAGACTCCCTTGTTACGACCTCCAAACTTCGAACAGTCAAATTGAGCTTTCCAAGCTGCTATGGTCACTGAGACATCAAAGCTTCCCTGCAGATTATCCGACTGTGTTTGTCACTTGGGTCACTGTTAATCCTCCTGCTTAATCACACCAGCATACGTTTCTTTCTCTGCGTGTTGTATGTCTCCGCTCTTACTTCTCAGTCGTGGAGCATCTATCGTGAAGCATCATAATCCATACACTTTGGTACGGCAGTAGCTGTTTCCTACAAACTCCAAGACGTGATCTTCTTTTCGAGAATACTTTTTCATGTGTCTTTTTGCCACAATATAATCATAGTCAGAGTTCAATCTGAACATCTTCGTTTTTGTGCTTCAACATACCTCCTGATCAATACCAATCTCGAAAACAGTTGTGGCTCTTCATATCTTCTATTTTGTTCCTTTTTTTTACTTGCTTCGTTACTCTTCTTTTTTTTAGTCCTTAAAATGGTCTTTTTAATTGCACGTAGCCCGCGCTGCTGGTAACAAAAAAATGACTATCTTTAAGAGTCCCGATATGCCTCAGTATTTTTTACGATCCTTGTGTAGACGTTTTACCTCCAGCTTTTTCGTATCAACAAAGGACCAATACTTGTGTAGATGTTTTTTTTTTAACTTCCAACTTTGTCTTATCAACAAAAAACCGATACTTGTGTAGACATTTTTTTCTTTACTTCTAGCTTTGTCGTATCAACAAAAGATCGATACCCGCAATATTCTAAACATCAAAAACAAATTATGGCCTATGAAACCGAAGCGCCACACTTGTCGAGAGACCCATCGATGGTTTGAAGAATATCCTCGGTTTGGCTTTTGGAAGAAAATAGCACACTGAACTGTTTCTCATTCATTCATGTCAATTAAACATACACGCTCATCTTTAAGAAGGAACGCCACCTGCCTTCCAAGTTAATGAAGAAGAAACATTTTAGAACATACTCAGGATAAGACAACCTGCCACGTTTTTGACAAACAACCACCTGTGCGTACAAGACACCCTGCCACGTTGTTTAAACAAACATCCTATTGAACTGCACATAAAGAAAAAGACAAGGTGCTGTTGAATGTGCCTGCATTCAACACTTGTCACAATAGGGAGAACATCTTGCAGACTTGAAGACCACCAAAGACGTAACGCACAACACACATTAAACTCACTACCAGCTGCAACACTTGCTATAGACCAACCATGTCAATCATCAATGACAAAAATTACAACAATCTTCCCCTTTTTGTCATTGATGGCAATTTCAACAACTCCCCCTGAATAGCTGAACCAAAACCGAAACAATTCCCTCTGAGAATCTACTCCCCCTTTGACATCAATGATCACGAAACTAAAATGCATCTGCAATCGAAAAGATATAACAATAAAGTGCATCCGCTGAAAACAAACCTTTCACTGAGGTGAAACAACAACAAGCTTTCTTTGAAGATACTCAAAGTGATCTTGGGGTAGAGGTTTAGTGAACACATCAGCAACTTGTTCCTTGGAACAAACACAGTTCATCTTTACCATATTATTAGCAGCTTGCTCCTTCAGATAGTGATATTTGATTGGAATATGCTTAGTGCGAGAATGCATCATTGGATTTCTTGAGATATCAGTGGCACTTGTGTTGTCACAAAAAATACAAATAGGATCAGTAAACTCAGCTTCTAGTCACATAAAGTGTTCTTCATCCAAATTACCGGAGTGCAATATGAAACTGCTGCAACATATTCAATTTCAGCAGTGGATAGTGAAGTGCAAGACTGTTTCTTGCTAAGCCATGAGACCAAACAGCCACCCAAAAAGAAGGCACATCCACTGGTACTTTTCTTATCATCTACGGAACCACCCAAATCTGCATCTGTATAGGTTGTAAGAGAGAAATCAGAACTCTTTGGAAACCAAAGACCAAGGTCAACTGTGCCTTTCAAATATTTAAAAATTCTCTTAATAGCTTGAACATGTGTTTGTTTTGGAGAAGCTTGAAATCTAGCAACATAGCCCACAGCCTGCATAATATCCGGTCTAATGGCTGTGACAAACAACAGACTCCCTACCATAGATTTATAAAACTCTGATCAATAGAAGGAGACACATCATCCTTATCTAGTTTACATCTGGTTTCCATAGGACTGCTAACCGGATTGCAATCTTCCATTTTGAATTTCTTAAGTAACTCTCTAACATACCTAGTTTGGGAAATGAAAACACTTTTAGAAGATTGATTAATTTGCAGCCCAAGAAAGTAAGTTAACTCACCCATCATAGACATTTCAAATTTATCTTTCATACAAGAAACAAATGTCTTAGACATTTTGACATTGTCACTACCAAAAATCAGATCATCAACATAAACCACAACAATGAGAATGTTGTTACCTTCCTTTTTGACATGCAAGTTGCTGTCTACATATCCCTTTTTGAAGCCCTGCTGTTGCAAGTAATTATCCAGCCTATCATACCAAGCTCTAGGAGCTTGTTCGAGTTCGTAAAGAGCCTTTTTCAGCTTGCACACATAATCCACATTGTTAGAAATAAGGTCTTCTGGTTGTTCAACATAGATTTCTTCAACCAAATCCCCATTTAAAAAGGCAGATTTAACATCCATTTGAAAGACTTTAAAACTTTTAAAAGAAGCAAATGCAAGAAAAATTCTGATTGCTTCTGATCTTGCAACCGGTGCAAAGGTCTCACTAAAATCCACACCTTCAATTTGAGAATAACCCTTGTAAACTAAATGAGCTTTGTTTCTAATGATCTTACCATCTTCATTTGACTTGTTCCAAAATACCCACTTTGTACCTATAACATTTTTGTTGATGGTTCTTGGCACAAGCTCCCAAGTATTGCTCTTTTTAATTTGGTCTAACTCCTCTTTCATAGCAGCCACCCAATGTTCATCTACAGCTGCCTCTTCAAAACACATAGGCTCAATCATGGAAATAAGTGAGAAGTCATCATCCTCAAAATAGTTAACATTTTGTCTAGCATTTCTAGTTCTTCTTGCAGCTATAACCTGATCGATGAGATGATTCTTTTGAACAAACTTTGAAGGAGTTTTGAAGTTAGAAGCATCATTATCATCTTGAGAATCATACCTGGAATTATCATGTGAATTTTCAGCATCATTAGAAGTAGAGACTGTTTCTTCATGAGCAGATTGAACTTTACCTTTGTCATTCTCACCACCTTTACCAGCTGTTACAACTTGAACATGAGGAGGAGAAGAAGGTACAACAGTGTTGGTTTGAGTTTTTTCTTCTTTAGGGCTGTCATCATTCTCACCAAGTTCATTAGTAACCTCATGAATCTTAACGTTAGCACTCTCTACTAATTTATGCAGTCTTTTATTGTAGCATTTGAATGCTTTACTTTTAGAGGAATAGCCAAGAAAAATTCCCTCATTAGATCTAGATTCAAACTTACCCAAATTATCTTCATCTCTCATAATGTAGCATGGACTCCCAAAAATTTTAAAGTACTTAACAGTAGCTGGTTTACCTTTCCAAAGTTCATATGGAGTCTTGTTGAACTTGGGTCTCAACAACGTTCTATTTTGAATATAGACTGTTGTGTGGACATCCTCTCTCCAAAAAACATCTTTCACTTTTCTTTCATTCATCAAGCAACATGCCATTTCTTGAATAGTTTTGTTTTTTCTTTTCATAATACCATTTTCTTGTGGTGTTCTTGGGGCTGAAACCTGTTTCTTGATTCCATGTTGCTTACAAAACTTAACAAAATCATTTGAAGTAAATTCTCCCCCATTATCAGAATGCAAGCATTTGATTTTCACATCCATTTCATTTTCAACCAGATTTTTAAAAATCTTTAACTTCTCTAAAGCCGCTGATTTTTCTTTTAGACAAGTAACCCAAGTCATACGAGAGAAATCATCAATAAGGGGCATAAAGTATTTTTCACCTTGAAGACTTGCTGTCCTATTTGGTCCACAAAGATCCATATGAACAACCTCAAGAGGCCTACTGCTGAAATGATCTTTTGGTTTGAAGGAAGCTCGGGTTTGTTTTCCCTCTTGACAATTTTTGCAAACAACATCAACTGGTTTCTCTATCATTGGCATATCTCTTATAGCCTCCTTTTTATTGATTTTGATAAAATTATCAAAATTTACATGCCCAAAATGCTTGTGCCAAAGCCAAGCATCCTCTACCTTGCTCAAACAACAAGTCTCATCATTAGAATCATCAAGAATATAAAGATTATTTGCTGCTCTAGTTGCTTTAGCTATGACTTCAATTCCCTTTTTAATAGTGCAAGAATTTGAGTTAAAGCTAAGATCATACCCTTGATCACATAGCTGACTTACACTTAAAAGGTTGTGTTTCAAACTTTCAACATAAAGAACATTTTCAACAATGGTTTCATCATTATTAATCAAAACAGTACCTATACCAGCAACCTTTACAGAAGAGCTACCACCAAATCTAATCTTTCCACCTTTCATTTTCTTGAGAGTATGAAACTTACTTTGATCACCTGTCATGTGTTTGGAGCAGCCACTGTCTACATACCAAATATCCTTTTCACTACTGGCTAGAAGAGTTGTTTGAACAACAAGAGCTTTTAGAGGTGTCTCTTGAACTTTTCTTCTCCAAACTTTGGTCACTTTTGTTCTTCTTTTTGGTTCAACATTGTAGAACAAATCTGCACTATAGCTGTTGCAAAATCTTGAAGTATGGCCAAACTTGTTACAGCTGTAGCAAATTAAGTTGTACTTCCTAAAAACATTCTTTTCATGTTGAAAATAATTCTTAAAGGGAGCAGCTCTACAATTAGCAGCTCTATGTCCAAAGTAATTACATGCAAAACAGTAGCCATAGAAAAAAGGTTTAGTTACATTGTTAGGAGTAGACTGACTACTTTCCGGTGGTGGAGTGTTTTGATCAAGTTGCATGCCAACTCCTCTCTTATCTTTAGTAGGTCTTTGAGAACCAAGAATGTCATCTAACGTAACATTACCACTCTTGAAAGACACTTCTTCACTGGAAAGCATAGAAGTTTTACCTATGTTTCTGAGAGCAACAATTTCAGCTTCTAGCTTGGCAATGTTTTCTTCTTTTATCTGGATCTGATTTTTTAGATTCTCGCAAATCTTTTTGGCTTCTTCATTCAGAATTTTAGAATCAACAAGTTGAGTTTCAACCTCTTTGAGAGATGTAGCAATCTTCAACTTTTCAGCACTCTCAACTTGTAGAAGATCCGCAAGACTTAGATTCTTCTTTTTTAGTTTCTTTATCTAAGTTAGAGCTGCAATCAATTCAAGTTCAAGATCCATTTCATCATCTTCAGCATCTTCATTTTCTTCAGAGCTCAAGTCATCAACAACCATGAACATGACTTCATTAACTCGAGAATTACTTTCGCTGCTTGAGGAATCATCGCTGTCATTTATTGAAAACAACACTTTCTTGCCCTTTTCAGATTTCCGATTCTTCTTGGCAAATCTCCTAGTTTTCCGGAATTTAAATTCTTTTTCATCATTGCTGTCATCTTCTTTGTCAAATGGACATTTAAAGGCAAATTGACCAAGTTTTCCACAATTGAAGCATTTCAAACTAGATTTGCATTTATTTTCGTTAAAGCCCTTTTTCAGCCTTCTAATGAGGTAAGCAATTTCCTCATTGGAGTCCTCATCCGAGCCATCACTGAGATTATTTTCCTTGTCCTTGCTCCTTTTAGAAACCTTGAAGGCAGATTCAATTTTGGAAGACCCTTCAACTGTAGTCCTCATCTCATAGGCAGTCAAGATACCATGCAATTTGTCAACTGTTAGAGTGTCCAAATCTGACATTTCTTCAACAACAGAGACTTTAGCATCAAGCCTGATGGAAGAGAATGAAGAATTTTCTAAATCACGGTTGTCTCTTCAACAATTTCTCCCAGACCTTTTAAAGTGTTGACAACCTCATCAACACGAAGAAAATAAGCAGCAATGTTCTCACTATCGTTCATGCGAAAACCTTCAAAGACAGCTCGGTGGGTTTGAACTTTAGCCTTCCTAACTTTGTCATCACCATGATATGCATTATGCAATTTATCCTAAACATCTTTTGCAGTAGCACAGTGCATAACCTTTATGAATTCAGCTTTAGTTAGACCACACAAAATCGCATTCATAGCCTTGGCATTATTCTCAAATTCTTTTTTACCATCAGCATCTGTAGGAGTAGAAGGAATAGTATAAACATTTACGAGACTGAGATAGACATCACAACCTAAGGACATGATGTAGGTCTTCATGCGAACACTCCAAAATGCATAGTTGTTTCCATCGAAAAGAGGTGCACGATTCGTAGCAAGACCCTCTAAGGCACTCATGTTGGGCACAATGATCGAACTCTCAAGCTTTTAAGCACGAGAAGAGAGTGACCGGCTCTGATGCCAATTGAAAGCCAGAGAAAAGCTGAGAGGGGGAGGGGGTGAATCAGCGTTTCTAAAATTTAAGCCAAATAAATTAAAGAAGAGACACACACACACAAAAGAGGATGAGGCACATAGAATTTTATCACGTGGAAAACCCAATACGGGTTAAAAAACCACAGCTCCAATAAACTAGCTGGGCTACAACCCACTTACATAGAGAGCTACAACTCTGTAAACAAATCTCTTGAATAGGCTACAACCTATTTACAAAAAGGCTGCCACCTTTTCTCATGAAGGATACCGGACATGCATTACCAGAATTAGTTCTGTCTTTACAAGAACGTAAAGACCCTCAAAGGAAGGATAGACTCCCTTGTTACGACCTCCAAACTTCGAACAATCAAATTGAGCTTTCCAAGCTGCTATGGTCACTGAGACAACAAAGCTTCCCTGCAGATTATCCGACCGTGTTTGTCACTTGGGTCACTGTTAATCCTCTTGCTTAATCACACTAGCATACGTTTCTTTATCTGTGTGTTGTATGTCTCCGCTCTTACTTCTCAGTCATGGAGCATCTATCGTGAAGCATCATAATCCATACACTTTGTTACGGCAGCAGCTGTTTCCTGCAAACTCCAAGATGTGATCTTCTATTTGAGAATACTTTTTTGTGTCTTTCTGCCACAATATAATCACAATCAGAGTTCAATCTGAACATCTCCGTTTTTGTGCTTCAACATACCTCCTGATCAATACCAATCACGAAAACAGTTGCACCTCTTCATATCTTCGATTTTGTTCCTTTTTTTTTTACTTGCTTCGTTGCTCCCCTTTTTTTCAGTTTTTAAAAAGGGCTTCTTTTTAATTACACGTAGCCTGCACTACTGGTAACAAAAAAATGACTATCTTTAAGAGTCCCAATATGCCTTAGTATTTTTTACGATCCCCGTGTAGACGTTTTACCTCCAGCTTTTTCGTATCAACAAAGGACTGATACCTGTGTAGACATTTTTTTTTAACTTCTAGCTTTGTTGTATCAACAAAAAACCGATAGCTGTGTAGACCTTTTTTTTTTAATTTCCAGCTTTGTCGTATCAACAAAAGACCAATACTTGCAATATTCTACACATCAAAAAAAAATTATGGCCTATGAAACCAAAATGCCACACCTGTCGAGAGAACCAGCGACGGTTTGAAGAATATCCTCGTTTTGGCTTTTGGAAGAAAATGATACACTGAACTGTTTCTGATTCATGCGTGTCAATTAAACATACACGCTCACTGCCAAAAAGGAACGCCACCTACCTTCCAAGTTAATGAAGAAGAAATGTTTTAGAACATACTCGGGATAAGACAACCTGCCACATTTTTGACAAACAACCACCTGTGCGTACAAGACACCCTGCCACGTTGTTTAAACAAACATCCTTTTGAACCGCACATAAAGAAAAAGACAAGGTGGTGTTGAATGTGCTTGCATTCAACACTTGTCACAACAGGGAGAACATCCCGCAGACTTGAAGACCACCAAAGACGTAACGCATAACACACATTAAACTCACTACCAGCTACAACACTTGCTATAGACCAACCATGTCAATCATCAATGACAAAAATTACAACACCTGCAATCTCATTTTCTCTTTGGGCTGCGCTAACTATCCTTCCAAATGCTTCAGCGAGTATAATGAATAAAAAAGGGGATAGAGGATCCCCTTGTTATATTGAAATATCCTTCTAGGGAATCCATTAATTAATAGGGATACCTTTGGAGTCAGTATACATTTAAAGATTAGATTAATCCAATTTCTAGTGAATCCAAATGCTTCTAAGCATTTGCAAAGGAAGTGCCAATCTACTTTGTCATAGACTTTTTGTATATCTAATTTAATAAGCATATTGGGTTCTCCATTGTGTTGGATAGAAGGAATTGCTTCTTAAGCGATTATTATGCCATCAAATTGTGACTTTCTTGGGGCAAGTCTAGTCTATTATTCTGAAATTATTTTTGGAGTAGTGTTTTTAGCCTATTGGATAAGGCCTTAGATAAAACTTTGTATATAGTGTTGCATAGAGAGATACGTCAGAAATCATTTGAGCTTTCTGATTTCTCTTTTTTTTGGAATTAATGTGACAAAGGTATTGTCAATTTCTTTAAGAATTTTACTTGAGTTGCTCATAAAACTTTGTATATAGTGTTGCATAGAGAGATACGTCAAAAATCATTCGACATTTCTGATTTTTCTTTTTTTGGAATTAATGTGACAAAGGTATTATCAATTTCTTTAAGAATTTTACTTGAGTTGCTAATACATTCTATAGCTTCTTTCATTTCACCTGAAAGGAAATGCTAGCATTCTTGGAAAAAACAAGCTGGAAAGCCATTTGATCTAGGAGCCTTGTCCGGGTTGAGTTGATTTAATGCCTTTTCTAACTCAAATTTGGAGAATTACCCTGTAAGCATCTTATTTTGTTCTATTGTTATTATTTTAAGTATGTTTTTAAGCATTTCTCTTTGTGAGTTGAGATCTGAACTATCCCAATTGTTTAATATGTCTTTAAAATGATTTACAATTTCTTTGGAAATCTCTTTCAGATCTTCAATTGTGTTTCCCCTTCTTCGATTCTATTGATTTTATTAATGTTTCTTCTTTGCCTTGTACTATTGTGGAATTTTTTTGTATTTTTGTCGCCATCTAAGAGCCAGTTTTCTCTTATTTTTGTTTCCAAAATATCTCTTCCTTTGATTGTGCATTCTCATATTCTTTTAATAACTCTTTTCCTTTTTGGTATCTCCCTTGGTCCATTCTAGATCTGATAACCTCATCATTTAGTTTGTCAATATCCTCTTCTATTCTTTCCTTTTCTGTGAAAATGTTCCTTATTCCATTGTAATAGCTTTTGCTTAATGGTTTTTAGTTTGAAGTTGAAACATAACATTTTAGAACCTAGTACCTTTGTTTCTTTCCACCAACCTTCTACCAAGGTTAGGAATTTTTTATCCTTCATCCACATTTTCTCAAACTTGAAAGGGCATTTTCGAGGTCTTTGTTTCCTCCTCTATTAATAATTGGACCAGGAAGTGATTTGATCCGATATTAGGCAGAATTTTGGAGGTCAAAATGTTTGTGAAATTCGCTAAAGCACCTTTGAACAAGAATTAGTCCAGTTTTTTTGCAATCATACTGAAACCTTCCCTCTTGTTATTCAATGTAAAGATTCCATTGTCTGTTGGGATGTCCCAAAGATTATTATTTTGTACCTATTCATTAGTCCCTCTGGGACTGTGACTCTACCCGGCTTCCTCCTCTTTTATTGGAGGCTTTTAGAATGACGTTGAAGTCACCACCTATTACCACATTGGCTTCTAAGAATTGTATTAAAAAGGCTTCAATCTCCATCCAGACCTCTTTCTTTTGAATAGTTTGTGTTGGGCCGTATACATTAATAAGAATGTATTTTAGGCTGGATTTGATGCTTACCACCCATCCACTTTCCTAGTGTGTGATGAGCCCAACTGGCTCTCAGCTGCCAACTTGCTTCTAACTCAATTTTATTTGCAAATTTCTATCGAATTTCAAATATTTATAACCTTTGCAATTTTTCAACAACAAAATAATTTGACATCCAACATCAATTTAAATCTGATTCCAAAGTTCATTATTAATTCATTCACATGGCTGAAAATTATTAAAAACATTACATATATTAAATAAGGAGGCAACACCTTATTGAATAGTTTCAAAATCAAATGACGCCACTCCCTTGGAATCAAATGCAGCACCTAAAAATGAAGACGCAGCTACTATCCAATAACACTAGCTTTAAATGTTCTCTCCCATGCTATTGGCGGCTAAAGATGCCATGAACCAAGTAGTCTATACTGCAGCAAACAACAAGCAATTCCAAATTCTTCTCAACCTTTATCATACAACATGTACGGCTCTTCTAATTCTGTACGACAACTGGCAAAATCCATACAGTTTCAATTCAAATGCAAGCTTTGACCAATCTGTTGTAACACCATTTCAATTTCGATCATAGCTTGGTAAATATAGCAAAGAATTCGATGCTCTCTCCAGAATTGAAGACCAAACACTCAAACCCTAGCTCTTCCTCATACAATTTCAAAATTCTCCTATAAGCTCAAATTGAACTTCTGAATGAAGTCCACACTGTAGCAAATCTCAATGTTTATTTCAACACCTCAAATGCTTGTAAAAACTTTGAAGAATTCACAATTCTCCAAGTCTGAAATTCTGAAACCATTGTTCTAAATTTCTCTTTACACAAATCAATAATATCAAATGCACAATAGAATGAATGAAATGAAATCTGAATCCCCTTTTATAATATTCAATTTTTCATTTGTCTTCATCTTCTTTAATTTACTTTAATTTCATTTCTAATAAAGCAACTTTATGTTATAATTTAAAGATGACATATAATAAAGTCACTTTATTAATTTAAACTCCACCATTGCTCAAAAAATGATCTTTTCATTAATATAATGATATTTTGACACATAGGGTCCCTGTTTTATGTGCTCAAGATTTAAAACTTCTCAACCCGGTTTCAACAAGCTATAACACCAAGGTGTCCAATATGCAATCCCAATAAAATAAGCAACCTTAGCCAATTTAATTAAATAATAATCATAATTCATCTTGCAAAAATGACTGAAGAAGCATCAGAATCGAAATCTAACAGCACAGGTGTGATCTTGATGAAGAAAGACGATGAATGAACCTGACGAGGTGACTTACTAAAAATAGATGCTCCCTCCAAGAATCTTGGAGTCCAAACCGGACGCCGAAAATAAAATCTGAGAGCATCATAAAACTTTAAATCATATGAGCTCAGTAGAACCATATGTTGACTTACTATAAATAGTAAGTCCCTCAAAATGGGGCCAAAACCCACAACAGGGTCCTCTAATCACCAGTATTAGCCTACAAGGACCCAATGATAGGCTAAATCCACTAACTCCAATGCTCGCTCAAAATGGGGACATTACAGTCCTCCCTCCCTAAAATTGTTTGTGCCCAAGCAATCTCAGAAAACAAAACACAGAAGTCCACCTAGATCCCAAGGATTGAATGGAGTAATGTTCCTATCATCACCACACTCTAGCAAAAATAATTCCAACATCAACAGTACCAACTGCATCGTCTGAGAAACTGAACTCAACACTCGAACTAATGATGCTGGGACAAGAGCATCACATCAGAGTAACTCAACCGTGAGTAACTTACACGGAAGCAACTCAACTGACAAACTCGACTTGCCCCCAGTCTGTGTGCCAACTAAACTATAGCAGTCATCAATCAGATGCATTGACGATCTTTGCAACTGGTAGATATCCTGAACATGAGGATCAAAAGTGAAACTAAATACACTTCTCATTGTGTACACCTCTGTAAACTGCTTAGTAAAAATTGATTGGCATCCTGTAAAATCTGTCTGATAACCCGGTGTACTGAAAGAATCCCAATCATCATCATCATCCTCACTCATCACCTGAAAGGGATCATCGCTGAACTTAAACAACGGATTGTCATAAGTCATAATGACATCCACCTCAAATAAGGGATTGTTCACAAAGTGAATTGTTCCCATCTGCTGATCTGAGCTGAAAATCTGCGAACAGCGAGAGACATGAAGTGTAATCTGCTCTACCTTAACGGACTCATGTCTCTGAGAATCCTCACTATCTGCAATAAGTCCCTATAAACTATGATCCTAGGACATATCATCAACCAATGACAACTCTAAGTCATCTCGTAAAGTCTGATATGACAAACCAAACTCATCACAACATGCATCGTCCTCATAAATATCATCAGTAGTGTCCACATAACCAATGCCAATCTCATCAACCTGTAAAACCTTTGATATCTCATGCTGCTGCCAACATGACTCACTGCTGTCATAGAAATCAGAATTAGAAGAACTTGCAATTTGCCTGCAATCCTGAAAACTAACATTCTCATCATGCAAGTCAAAACCCATAGTGATATCCACAACATCATCTACACTTTCCCTGTCATCAGCGACATCAATAGGCTCAAACATAAGACTGCTGTCATAAAAATCAAAACCTATATCGTTAGTAATTTCATTGTTACCAGTTGATGTAGGGCTGCAATCATTGGTGGCTATCATCTCATCAACATTCCCATGATCACAAGTTCCTGCCACATGGAAAAAATGAGACTCAATGCAGTTGTCCTCAAGTAAGTCTGTCATAACCACATGCTCCTAGGAAGAGCCTCCATCATCACGTGTATAGGGACTAGTAACTGCCTCATTGAGCAAAGGCTCCACTACCTGATGGGTGCTGGCTGTGGAAGCTACACCTGTACAATCCTCCCGGTTCTCTTCCTATTTTCTCTGTGAGGAAGACCTTTTAAAAATGGAAACCATATACCTTGCCACATTGTCTATGGTTGACGGATTTGAAAGCAAAGCACTCATCTTTTCCTAATTTTGTCTAAACTTTTCCATACTTTCCATCATGGCATTTGTTTGCTTCCTGAGATTAACCATGCTATTCAACTGTTTTCCCTATTTACTACCCTCTAGTGGGGGTGAAGTTCTACCCCTGCGGACATAATGCATACCAGGCACAAACCTGTCTGCCATAGCTAAGCCCTCATAACCTCCAGGCTGGCAAGATCAAAGCTCTGATACCACTGTGATGAGCCCAACTGGCTCTCAGCTGCCAACTAGCTTCTAACTCAATTTTATTTGCAAATTTCTATCGAATTTCAAATATTTATAACTTTTGCAATTTTTCAACAGCAAAATAATTTGACATCCAACAGCAATTTAAATTTGATTCCAAAGTTCATTATTAATTCATTCACATGGCTGAAAATTATTAAAAACATTACATATATTAAATAAGACGGCAGCACCTTATTGAATAGTTTCAAAATCAAATGATGCCACTCCCTTGGAATCAAACGCAACACCTAAGAATGAAGACGCAACAACTATCCAATGACACCAGCTTTAAATGTTCTCTCCCATGCTATTGGCGGCTAAAGACGTCATCAACCTGGAAGTCTATACTATAGCAAACAACAGTTGATTCCAAATTCTTCTCAACCTTTATTGTACAACATGTACGACTCTTCTAATTTTGTACGGAAATTGGCAAAATCTGTACAGCTTCAATTCAAATGCAAGCTTTGACCAATTTGTTGTAACACCATTTCAATTTCGATCATAGCTTGGTAAATATAGCAAAGAATTCGATGCTCTCTCCAGAATTGAAGACCAAACACTCAAACCCTAGCTCTTCCTCATACAATTTTGAAATTCTCCTATAAGCTCAAATTCAACTTTTGAATGAAGCCCACACTATAGCAAATCTCAATGTTTATTTGAACACCTCAAATGCTTGTAAAAACTTTGAAGAATTCACAATTCTCCAAGTCTGAAATTTTGAAACCCTTGTTCCAAATTTCTCTTCACACAAATCAATAATATCAAATGCACAATAGAATGAATGAAATAAAATCTGAATCCTCTTTTATAATTTTCAATTTTTCATTTGTCTTCATCTTCTTTAATTTACTTTAATTTCATTTCTCATAAAACAACTTTATGTTATAATTTAAAGATGACATATAATAAAGTCACTTTATTAATTTAAACTCCACCATTGCTCAAAAAATGACCTTTTCATTAATATAATGATATTCTGACACATAGGGTCCCTGCTTTATGTGCTCAAGATTTAAAACTTCTCAACCTGGTTCCAACGAGCTATAACACCAAGGTGTCTAATATGCAATCTCAATAAAATAAGCAACCTTAGCCAATTTAATTAAATAATAATCACAATTCACCCATCTTGCGAAAATGACTGAATAAACATCAAAATCGAAATCTAACAGCACAGGTGTGATCTTGATGAAGAAAGACGATGAATGAACCTGACGAGGTGATTTACTAAAGATAGACGCTCCCTCCAAGAATCTTGGAGTCCAAACCGGACGCTGGAAATAAAATCTGAGAGCATCATAAAACTCTAAATCATCTAAGCTCAATAGAACCATATGTTGACTTACTATAATTAGTAAGTCCCTCAAAATGGGGCCAAAACCCACAACAGGGTCCTCTAATCACTAGTATTAGCCTACAAGGACCCAATGATAGGCTAAATCCACTAACTCCAATGCTCGCTCAAAATGGGGACATTACATAGTGTTTGCTTGAGGCTATCTTTTCATATGTTGCCTTCCTTGGGTCCCATATTGTTGCTATACCTCCTAATGCGGCCTTGGTTGGGACTCCTATCCTCCATAATCCTAATCTTTTGTTGAAAGATTTCATTTCTTCCATATTTAGCTTGGTTCCTTGTATCATTATCAATTCTGATTGAATTATTGAGATGCAACACTTGATTAGGCACTGTTTGTTAGGGGCATTCATGCCCCTAACATTCCAAGTTGTCAGCCTCATTTCCCCTTGGGAAGGAACTTCCCCTTCCTTGCTTGTAACAATGTTGTGATTTTTGCTCATTCCTCTACTGCCCCTTCTATTTATCTTAATACATTTAGGGATTTCCTTCCTCTCTTCTTTGCTGTCTTTCCATAATCAGGGTTTTATTTTTCTAGGCAATTAAGAGCCAACCTAATTTCTTTGACTCCCTATTGTCCCCTTCCTATTCATTATTGTCAACATTAAATAGCTCTTCCAACTCCCTTTCATTGATCTCTAAGATTTTTTTTATCAACCTCTGTTTTTCTTTTTCCAGCTCTATATTTCTTTCCTCTTCAGTCTCAAACTCTATTCCCATGAGCTGGTTTATGCCCAACATATCATATATAGCTTCTAGTTCTACAAGGATTTGTTCTTCTTCTATTTCTTGGATTTCTCCTTCCTCTATATCTTTTATCCCTTCCTTCTCTTCCATGGCCAGTCTGAGGCAGCCCATGATTATGACTGACCCTATTGCGTATCCTTCCGTTCGGAAATTTCTCACGGCGGTTCGGAATCCTTAATTGGGTCTGGGAGGATTTCTTCACTTTCCCAATGGGCTCATTTCCATTGGATCCTTCTTTCTGTTTTTATTTCAGTTGTGCTTTCTTCTTTAGGCACCATTTGGTGTCCTTGCTGTGTCCTTGGTGTACTTGGCAGTCCCTTTGACCCTTTGTGGTCTTTTGTTGGACGTTAATAGATTTATCTTATCTTATCTACCTTTTGCTAGCTTTTCACTCTCTACAATTTTATCTCTGTATGCTTCATCTAGACAAGCCAATTCTTTTCTTGCCTCTTCCTCAAAGGAGTCTTCTTCCTCAATTAGCTGATTCAACACTTTTTTGCTTTGTATTAATCTCCTGTTTACTATCTCCTGGGTTGTGGCCTTATTTGTATCAATAGTTTCGAATTCGGAGGCTAGGTTTTCAATAATGAATCCTCCTATTTTGGTTTAATTTTACTTTAATCCCCACATCCTGTAGTGGTTTTTCTTTAGTTTTGTCTGCTGTTTTAGTCTTTTTTGTTATTAGATTCCCATTTATTGGTCCATTAAATTTTTTTGGCCTGATATAATATCCCTCACGCTCTATGATTATTTCCAAAGGCTCTAGGTTTTTAACATTAACATCAATGTCTATTAACATTTTAATCTTTGTAGAATCAAAAGTAATTCTTTTGTACTCCTATGAACGAACCCAAAGCATTTCCAATTTAGTAATATGTGTGTTTTAAGAATATTTTTTAAAAATTATTTAATTTAAAATGTTCAATAAATTTACCGACTTATTGCCGATTTCTTCCCGAGTTTTTTGGAGAGTCCCAACCTCTTAAAAAGTCATTGCTGAGTCTAGTTTTGAACTACAAGTGAAATAATAATCAAGCAACTCAATAATATCTTCAAGTTTTGAAAAGCACCCAGATGATCAATTTTGATCATTACCGAAAAGGTTGGAAATCAATTTCAAAAGCATAAAAGGGTTCCATCTAACCAACTAAACTCAACTCCAAGAACAATTGCTCTTCAAGATTGGTCAAAAGCTTCTACAAGAACATTGGAGCTCTTACTAAGCAACCGGTTATCCTGGAAGAATTGGAAGCTGGCTAAAAGTGCATGAATTGGCTAAGCACAAAAATGGGGACATTTCATATAATCTCCGTGGTGTTTGAATTTTTTTTCAGAATTTCTATTAGCCAGTCAGCTAAACGTCAAAAAATTCTTAATGCTATGGTTTTGACAGTTTACTATGCATATGTCTTTTGGTAACAATGTAGCTATGTGGATGCCTCTAATTTGTAATTATGTTTGCCTGTTTTCCTCCTTTGGTGTGCCCATTTAGCCTTTTTACACATTTTTATAAGCTTTGTTGAATCTCATTTATTGTTTCTCAAGGACAGTATGTATGTGGGAAAAAATCAGCCTTGTTTTATTTGGACACAATATATTCAATTCATGAACCATGATGCCCTTAGTATGTGTGATTTGTTCTTTGAAGAAAGCCAGTGTTGAACCATAAAATTCTTCCTGAGCGTTGATTCCGTTGTCAGAATCATCAGTGAAGGATATGATGAGAATAGGAGCCCATTTCTGCATGATGCTTCTTCTATTTAGCACAACCATTGTAAAATGCAGTTTCTTTGTAAAAGATAATATATACTTAATAGAGATTGGTTGCATACTTTTTGTATTTTTACAATTTGAGTCTGATCCTCTTTCTAATGCAAGGCTATAAAGGATAAGGATTACGTTTTGTCATTCTCCATTTCTTATTGTGTTTGTCCTATACAAAGTTATGCTTTCTGACATAAATTTGAGGTTGGCAGTGGGGAAGATGGAAAGAGCAGAGCTGATCAGCTTCAACATATACTAAAGAGCATCGATCAATATGTTTCCTCCCCTATAGATCATCAAAGGAAACGAGGTTGTGTCTCTGTTCACAAACTGTTGATGAAGTTCCGTGCTCTCTGTTCAAGTGGACACTGTGGTTTTGGTTGCCTTGGTACCTGTATGCATGTCCGCCATTCAACAGATATAGTTGGCCAGAGAATTCCTTCTGGTAGGTTAATTCAACAATTACATTATACTCATGTTATGACTGAATGAAAGGAATAGAAAATTATAGTGAGATGTTTCCCGCTTTCAATATTATTAAGGTGTTTGTCTTAATCCATATCAGCAGCATTTTTTCTGCCAAGCCGAGAATCCCTGAATTTAGGAGAAAGAGTTATGGCATATCTTCCACGTTGTGCAGATGCAAACTCAGAAATACAAAAAATCTCAGCCAAGGTTTGAATAATCGGTTCATTTATTAGAGTTTTAAAGTGCAACAGGATACTTCATGTATACATCTTCATTCCCATGCTTCTATTTATATAAGATCTTTAAGCTTGAGAACCCTTGGACCCTTTTTTTCTATCCTCAGAGTACATATATTGCAGATTCTTGATCTCCTTTTCATTATTTCATTATCACTTCCAAGGCCAGTTGGTTCCACAGTCGATGAAGACAGGGAAATATCATACCTTGCTTTGACTGCCCTCGAAGATGTCATTTCCATTTATAACCGTGTAAGTTAAAGCTTGTAGTGGACAAATTTTGATGGATATGTCTCTGACCTTGTTTCCAAAATAGCTACTATTAATCCTCTTTATCTGTTGTGAAGATTTTGAGTATCTATTAATGGCATTTAGTGTTCTTTTTGTTTTATCAGGATGCAATGATTGACCAGTCCGATGCCTTCCATCGAATTGTATCTTCAGTTTGTATTTTACTGACAAAAGATGAGGTAAAATTTCTCGTGGGATCCATCATTTGTGTATGATTTTACTGAGTTTGATATTAAATATTTGCATATTTGAGCCTGTCACTTATTTGTTTGGATCTCTTTAATAGCTTGTAGGAGCACTTCATGGATGTGTTGCCGCAATCTGTGATAAGGTCAAACAATCAGCTGAAGGGACTGTTGAAGCGATTATAGAGTTCATTCTTAAAAGAGGCAGGGAGTTGAATGAAACAGATGTTTCCAGGTTACTTGTTATTGCCAATGTGTTTTATGGTTGCATATTTCAAAGTCAACATCTATCGAATGTCCTTATATTATTCTTAATCTCCCTGACAGGATAACGCAGTCATTACTTTCAGCAACAGTAGCTATTACTGACAAGCATCTGCGCCATGAAGTTTTTAATGCTGTATCTTTTTCTTTAATCTAATCTTTCTTGTTGCAGTAATTTTTTTCTTTCTAATGCATTTTTATTCTTTGATCTCTATCTTCCTGTAGACTCTACTTAGATTTGCATTAAGCTCTTGCAACTGTTTTATAAAGTATGTGTAGTATTCCTTTACTTCTTCAAGACCTGTTGCCTTGCTGAGCATACATCAGCCAAGATTGTCTTCAGTGAAGTGCTTTCTGCAGCAGAGAAGGATGTTATGACAAAGGATATCACAAGGTTAAGAGGTGGTTGGTCTATACAGGATGCATTTTATGTAAGTTCTGATTTTGACTCCATGCTCAGATAATTTTCAACGATAACATGTAGTTTGGTGAAGGTGATTCTCACTATACTAATATTAATACCAGAATAAATGAAGTTTCTAAATGGCAAATATAAAACATCTTAAATGGGTTGGTGAGAAGTGAGGATTCTTGTATACGTTGAGTATAATGATTAGTAGATGAATCCATCAGGAAACAGGAATGAATCCTATTTGACATACCTCATTTCTTTCCAATCTTTTAATTGAAGTAGTTTGTCATAATTATTGAGCCAATAACAACTCTTATCACTAAAGTTTTTAACTATTAAAATAATCCTGTATGCAATCATAAAACTAGGAGTCCATAACCATATGCAGACAATTCCATTCTCATTGTAGTTCTCAATCCTTGAGCCTCAAATATTTATTACATGGGAAAGCTTGATTGTGAGAAAATCAGTTCTAGACTCTAGAGGAATTAAGCCATTTGGGATCTCCGTTTACATCCACTTTTTAGATTCAATTGGAATTGGTCTACAAGATGTTCTGTGTTATATAACCACTATGAAGACACTGATGTAGATGGTATATGAAGTTGCTACAAGGGAGGGTCATGACATTTGGATGGTATGCAGAATTTGACAAGTGAATTTCTAATTGTTACTGAGTACATGTGTATTTCCAGGCATTTTCCCAGCATGATGTCCTTTCAATGATGTTCCTGGACCACATAATTGATGTTCTTAATCAAGTTCCATACCATAAAGAAAATATAGAGAAGATTGAGTATACAGAACAGATCACAATGCCATCAGTTGTCAGTGGAATGCCTCAAGCAGCTACTCTTGCCCTTTCAACTCTATTCAGGTAACCTGCATTGGAAACATTTAACAATTCAATTTTTACATGTATGAAACATGTTTGAGCTGTTTGTAATAACTTTCCTATCAAATACAGAAGTGGTGGCAGAATTAGTAAAAAATCAGTTGAACGAAGGTATGCTGCTGTATTTTGTGCGTTAACAATGCATTTTGGAAGTTGTCATGGACTGGCAGTCATTGGTGTGTACCAGCCTCTAAGGTATGATTGTTAATATGAACTGCAGGGTACTTGAAGTTATAAGAATTCCTAAAGTTGATATAATGTCCACATAGTTGCATAGTACCTAAATTGTTCAGGTGATAACATGCTCCCTTTGTTTGGCAGAACATTGTTACATACCTTCCAAGCATTCTGTGAGTGTATAGGTGATCAAGAAATGGGAAAGGTATGTTTTTAGTACCAGGAATCAGATCAGAAATTTCTGCTTTCGTAGAGTTTCATGTATAAAGGAGTTATTGATGGAGGTTCTATTAAATTTTGTCAAGCAGGTCTTGGCTAAAGATGGAGAACATCTACTAGGAAGTGAAAAATGGACAGAAACTATTGGTCTTTTATCAAAGTGTGTGGCTACAAAAAGACCAAAGGAGGTATAACTGATATTAATGTTTAGAAAAGTAAGACAATGCAAATATTTGAGGACAAATAAAGGGAACCTGAAATAGAAATTCCGTGTATCAGGAACTATCTTGTGGGCTTATACTTGTGCTTGAATCCTATGCTCTTCGAATTTTATTGAAGCATTGGTTCATGTTTTCTAATCATTAATTTTTATGCAGGTGGAAATCATATGCAAACTTCTGTGGCAATCTATGAATCGAAGTCAGAGATTTCAAAATGAAGCAGCGGCTGCAATCTTGTCAGAATATGTCCGTAGCAGGTTGGTTATTGACCACCAGATAATCAAATGTCAAGGAAACTTTACAAGGATGTGATTTTGACCTTCTGCAGCATTGTATGGAAATGGTTACTCTTCGTTACACTAAATAAAATCTCACTTGAACTTGATATTTTCAGGAAAAAAATAAATAATTTTGAGTGAAATAGAACACAGCTCTTTCTGCTAATTCTGATTTGTAGAGTTTACAATGTTTATGTTAGCAACGAGTGTCTTGATTAACAAAATGGTGCCTAATCTGTAGAATTTTAGAAGGAAAAATAATGCCAGCTGAATCACAAAAATAGCTGAAGCAAAATTATTCAAGAGAAATTGTCAATGAATCCACATATTCTATCTATATTCTACTGTTATTATAACTTTCAGTGGTGGAAAAGAAAGGAAACTACACTGATTTGATTATGTTTGTACCAACGAAATGTAAAGGCAATGCTGAACACAAATATAGAATGGGAAGAAACGAACTGGTCAGAATACAAAAGAGAGTAGTGTGTCCATGTGGAAGTATTAAACACATAAAAACTCTTAGAGTGCTTGTGTGAAGAAATAAGGATGAATAGATATCAAGAACTGAATTTTATTCCCCTAGTCCATTTTCCCTTCTCACCAAGAAGATCAGAAAGATCATATGATGTACTTGATGTGTAAGAACCCTGTCTCAATTCTGTTCTAATTTTTCAATTTAGAGTGAGCATTTCAACACACATTTGTCATGCTAAGTCACAATTCCCTGGTTTTCTGTATTCAATGATTTGTTTGGTATTCAATGAGGTAATTTCCTCAATAGTGCTTAAAAGAAACCTTGTCACAACTTCCAACACGCTGTAATAATAATAATTATGCTGGCAAATACCTATATAATTCTGAAACTGAGTACAAAATACGTAAAGACATTATCCCAAACACTTTGCAGATCTTATCCCCTCTGCTATTTGTTTGATCTACATCTCCCTTGTACCAACTTCCTGATCTTTGGTTGTGGATAATAGACATCTGATTTTTTGATTTGTATAGAGAGAAATGAGTCATGCTAAGCTGATAACAAAGATCATCGATCTCATTTTCCTTGTCTTCTGCAAATTTTATAGCAAGATCCCTATCCATTAACAGCGCAAGTAGTCTGATCTCATTCTTTCAAATGCTTCTTTGATGGTGTGCAATTGAGAACTAGTAACGCCACATGCAATTCTTCTTTGTCTCTCATCAATTTGAGATTTTCATTGAATTTGTGAGAATCATTTGCCCCTATTAACACTTAAACAACCCTCTCCTCTGTGACCAATAATCTATCCTTCAAATCTTGCAATGCTAAGAGCTTTAGTTCAGATTCACATAGGGAACATGGGTTGTCACACATCAAATTTTCTGATTTGATCTCAACTATGGGAGCAATATCACCATCACACTTAATTGCTTCTACAGCTGGTGTCATGCACTCTTCATGAAGGAATAATGGATTAGCATCATGATCATATATGGATTCATCAAAGGAGTTTTACTCTTCACTAGTTTTGTCAATAGTAATCTGCAAATTACCAATTAAGAGTGTAGTATACCTCTCACCTATAGCAACTGATTCTTCCTCCAAAATATTATCCTCGGCTTGTTGGAAATCATCATCCTCTTTGTTTTCAGCAAGCCTGCAATCAGGTGCATTTGTTTCAGCTTTCTCCTCATGAATCAAGATTCCAGTAGCTTTGTTCTTATCACTGTTTAGCTGCAATAGATCTTCCTGAATAATACCACATACATGTTCAAGTGTCCAGGCCTCCTCACATGAAAAACAAATCTGCTCCTCCCTCATTTGATTCTTACTCTTTTTGGGAGACTTTGTAACTTGTATATTTTATGAAATTAATTCTTCTTCAGCTCATTGTTTCTTGAACTCCTCAATTTTCCGCTCACAGTGTTTGAGCACTTTGTTGACCAGCTCATAAGCAGCTTTAGAAGCATCCTGTTCTTGTCTTGAAATTGCTAACAACTTATGAATAAGAGGCTGAAAATGAACATCTCTCATAATTGTCATAACCATAATGGTCTTCATGGCTGCAAGAACATCTTTATCATGTTCTTCCCTGATTGTGACCAAGAAATATTGAAACATGGTGTGTATTAAGCCATCCAGTCCCATGTCAAGTATAAGATTACTCAATCTGATTTCTGCAAATGTTTTTAGTATGGCAACCCTTCTTGAGAAACGACAACTTTTGATGTTCCCAAAATACTGGAAGCTATTAACGATTAACCAAAGTACCTCCTTCGTTATGTCTTCTTCGTAAGGTTCTTGAGGTGCTAAGATTCTTGTGACCTCCATCAAAAAAGAAGTAACCAGTAGTCTTATCTCGCTATCTAAATGCTTTAGCCACTCGTGTTGATTTAGCAAACTCACTGTAGGAACAAGAGCAATCTACAGAAAATCAGAGGGTGATTGCTCTATAATGGTCAAACATCCTTCCAATTGGATCAAGATGGTGATAGCATTTTCCTTTGTTTGTGATTCCAACACCATCTTGCTACCTGTCTCATAAAGTACCATAGCCAAACTGTCATTTGTTGCCATTTCAAATCTTTATTGTGGAATATGATGATGGAATCAATCCAGACTATCTTTAAATTATTGTGTCCCAAGCTGAAGACGAATATAACAGAAACGGTCCATTTTAAAAACTTAACCTGGCTATAGATGTTTCATGCCTGAGAATGAAGACTATAAGATCCCCTAAGGAATTCTTGCCCAAATTTTCTCTTTACTTCTCGAATTCTGTCACACAGTTTCCGTGAATGTTAGCTTTGAGTTTCAGTTGCAGATGTGATGTAATACACTACTGTTTTTTTTGTTTTCAATGCCAGATATATGTATATTTCCATACATGAAAGAAAAACGTTGTAAGAAGCTACCCCAACATAGTAAGAAATTTTCTTCCCCCTTTTGGTTTCCATAATGTCAGAACTTAACAACAATGAACTGGATGAACTATATTTTTCCCTATGTGATTTCCCTTGTTATAAAATGAATTACTTCGCATAATACTTTCAGTATCTCAGTCAGATTTGATTTAGGCTTGTCTCAGTTGACCATGACAAAAGTTGACATTTCAACTTTTAATTTCCTCGTTGGCTTCAAATATCAGTATTTTATATTTGTGAATGATTTAAAACTTCATGCCCGTTCATCAATTTAATGACTTGCTCTACTCGTATGGAGAACTGGAAAGCTCAGAATGTTCATGCTGAAGAACACAACACTACGGACCCAATGTCCCTTTCACACTCGCCAAGATTGAATCTTGCTTTGGACTGAAGACAAACCAAAGAGATATAAATCTAGTCTTAGAATCTGCACAGTATACTTCCAAGGAAAAACTCAAGCCAACCTCAGGACCAAAATAGGGAATTATGTAGAAAGAAGGGCTCAGCTTCATGTGAATTCACTGTTATTTCTAATGCCATTATTTGTAGATATGTTCATTCTGCTGAGCTCCTCAGTATATTTATAAAAAAAACGTTTGTAATCTCTCACGCTCAAGTCAATGTGTTCAGATTGTGGAAATAGGGAATGCCAGAGTTACTCCTTTGAAACTATGAAAAGTTAATCTTATTCTCAAGGTTTTATGCAATTTCTGAGAAATCAAAGTGAAGGAAGACGGAAAGACTTCAAGAAAAAGAACGGCTCTGTAATTAAGTTCTGGAAATCCAGTTGTGCGTTACTTGCCTGACATTCCACCAACCTTCATGATTCACTCAAGAGACGATTCCTTCACTCTGCTGGGAAATATTTAATGGTTCACAGCAAGAAATAAACTCAGCAGGAGTGTAATAGTTCTTTGCGATGAATATTTCACACTTGTTAATGTCAACGACAATGATCAATTTTTAACTCCACGGTACCCACACACTCGAGAAAGTCCGAGCATGTAATGTACTCTTCATATCATTTATCCTAGTTTCCTGTTATAATCATGTATCGGTTGATTCCAAGAATAGATTCATTGCACATGGTCTTAATAGATTGCGTTTGTCCACCTATATGATTGAAAGGTCACACCTTTTCATCAAATTCAGGAGGAATTGTGACCCTTTATAATTGACCCTCTTTCCAAAAGTCACAACACTTCATAATCACAGTCCTTTCGAAAAATCACAACCCTTCATAATTAAAACCCTTCCCAAAAGTCACAACCCTTCATAGTCATAATCCTTTCATAAATTCACATCACTACATAATTACAACTATTTTTGAAGAGTCACAACCATTCATAATTAAAACAATTTCAAAGAGTCACATCATTTCACCATTGCTACCTTTTGAAAAGGTAACTTCCTTATATTCTTCACATTCCTTTCCTCTTCCATTAATCCTTATTTAACTCCCTCTTCCCTTTCCTTTTTTTTTCAAATGAACTCTCCTCCCTTTTATATCTTATTTTGAAGGAGTCACATCTCTTTATTACATATCTCTTGACCTTTCATTAGATTTAGTTAATTTATATTATTTTATATTATATTATTTATTTACTTATTTATATTTTATTATTTTTAGTTATTAAATTCTATTTCTTTATAATTTATTATGATATATCAATCATATATTTATATTATCTTAATAATATATTATTATATCATTTATCAATATGAGTGATATATATTTTTATTTAATGTATTATATTTTTTCATTATTATATAATTTATTATTTTATTCATTCATTCATTAATTTATTTATTATTATATAAATAATTAATAATGTATTATTGTCAATAATATATTATTTATTTAATATATTTTCATTGTGTATTTATCAAATTTGATCTCTAAGATAGGGGACATCATAGTCCACCCTTCCCAAAATTGCTTGTCCTCAAGTAATTCAAACCTTCTGTATAAGTGATGCCTTCAACCCTACAATGTTAATTTCAACTTGAGGTTAGAACTGTAATATATAAACTTACTAAATCTAGAAATCATAATATTAAAAAATACTAAGAATAATTAAAGATAGAACTTATCTTGTAGCACTTCCCTTCTTCTTTGGTGAATATTGCCTTGTTCCATGATGAGTTTTGATGAATGCTCATAATCCTTAGGGAGAGTTTGTAATCAGGTTCCAAGCTCTTTGGGGAGGACCTCCTGGGGCTCTAGTTGCCATATAACTATTCTAAAACATCCTCAAGCTCTATCACCATCTCATTACAACTATCTCTTAAGGCCTTATAGATATCCAAAATTGGGCATATCCATTCTTCTTAGAAAATAGATCTATCTCTCCTAGGCCTTCAGAGATATATTCGCTGCCTTGTAGTCGGGTGCCCTAGCAGTTCTCCCGTAATCACAATGTAGTAGGGTTCCCTACTAGTGGTTCTCCCTTAACTACTATTGCAATAGGGTGCCCTCGACGGTTCTCCCTCAACTACTTCTACAATAGGGTACCCTTAGCGGTTCTCCCTCAATCACAACGCAGTAGGGTGCCCTTACAGCAGTTCTCCCTTAACTGTCTCTGCAATCAAGTGCCCTTCATGATTCTCCCTTAATTGCAGCCTTGGTTTCTTCTGCAATAGGGTGCCCTAGCAGTTCTCCCTTAATCACAGAGTAGTAGGGTTCCCTTGTAGTGGTTCTCCCTTAACATGCTGCTGCAATAGGGTGCCCTAGCGATTCTCCCTTAATTGTAGCCTTGGGAAGGTGCTAGCAATAGGGTGCCCTTAGTGGTTCTCCTTGAATTATAGTGCAGTCGAATACCCTTATACGGGTCTTCCTTACTGCTACTACAATAGGGTGCCCTTTGCGATTCTCCCTTGATTGCCATCCTTTCCCCTCATTATATCTTAAATGTCTATTAATGATCATAAAAATTATTGAGTACATAAATATATTATTTACGATATATACATTACCAAATTCTTAGATTGTTGTCCCGGCTATGATTGAACTGCTTCGAAGCTCCATTGGCTTCCCACGTTCTTCTTTCATATGAATTATTTTTTTATATCCTCCTTTACCCCGCAGGATGGCAGGATCATGCTCTAATACAATTGTAATGTCCCCTTCATATCATTTATCCTAGTTTCCTGTTATAATCATGTATCAATTGATTCCAAGAATAGATTCATTGCACATCATCTTAATAGATTGTGTTTGTCCACCTATATGATTGAAAGGTCACGCCTTTTCATCAAATTCGGGAGGAATTGTGACCCTTCATAATTGACCCTCTTTCCAAAAGTCACAACACTTCATAATCACAGTCCTTTCGAAAAATCACAACCCTTCATAATTAAAACACTTCCAAAAAGTCACAACCCTTCATAATCATAATCCTTCCATAAATTCACAACACTACATAATTACAACTATTTTTGAAGAGTCACAACCATTCATAATTAAAACAATTTCAAAGAGTCACATCCTTTCATCATTGCTACCTTTTGAAAATGTAACTTCTTTATTTTCTTCACATTCCTTTACTCTTTCATTAATCCTTCGTTAACTCCCTCTTTCCTTTCCTTTTTTTTTTTCAAATGAACTCTCCTCCCTTTTATATCTTATTTTGAAGGAGTCACATCTCTTTATTACATATCTCTTGACCTTTCATTAGATTTAGTTAATTTATATTATTTTATATTATATTATTTATTTACTTATTTATTTATTTATAATTTTTTATTATTAGTTATTAAACTCTCATTCTTTATAATTTATAATGATATATCAATCAGATATTTATATTATCTTAATAATATATTATTATATCATTTATCTATATGAGTAATATATATTTTTATTTAATGTATTATATTTTTTCATTATATAATTTATTATTTTATTCATTCATTCATTAATTTATTTATTATTATATAAATAATTAATAAGATATTATTGTCAATAATATATTATTTATTTAATATATTTTCATTGTGTATTTATCAAATTTGATCTCTGAGATAGGGGACATCACAGAGCAGCTCCCCTATGTAAATCGCAGAGAGCACATATCGCATATTATTTTGATGATGAAAAGCATTCTTGATGAGCAATATGCTATACTCGATGATTCTTGGTTCAATTTCTTCTTACTAAAGTAACCACAAGTCCTGACAACCCGCAGTTGCTAGAATGTGAAACGACATGCCAGTCTCTTAAGATATTATTCCTAGACCTCTCTTGATTTGGAATTAAGAACAAATGCAATAGAAATGGAATGATTGATTTTTTCTTGGTAATTAGCAATTGTCGGTTCATTTTGATTTTGAACAGAGCCCTCCATCTCAGCTTTCGTAGCTTGCTCAACGCACAAATACCAAACGCTTTGCAATGAATGCAATCAAATGCCCGCGGTTTCTAAAGTCTCGACACTAAAAATTAGCTACGACAATACTCATCGAGATGGATAATATTCACACTAGATATAACCCCGCAAATTTGGAGTATTTCATAGCACCAAGGAAAATATTATTTCTCCCGACTATAGTTTTCGATCAAATATTCGAACTCAAATATTAATGCTTCCAGAAAAATTAGAAACTGTTGCGTGCATATAAAATTTCCAATCAAATATTTTCTAATATTTATCCTTTCACCCCGTGGTCTCCTTAATTATTGCTATTCATCCTTTTCCACGACAATAATATTTGGCGAAGATTTATTTTCATCAAACCTTTGAAAAATCATAATATTAATCGGAACCCACTAGAAATATTTTAATATGTTTATAGACAGCGAGTCCAGTGCCAAAGGTAACACAATGCAACTTAGGCTTATGGCAAATTAAGCTCCATAAAATATTAACTCGAACAAGAATAAAATATTCAGAATTTAATAACCTTATATTTCCTCAATATTTTTAATGCGATAATCTCAGCAAATACTTCAATGTTAAATCTTTGAATAATATTTTTGAATCAAACACAACTCCTTACAAAATTATCTTTTGATGAAGACTTTACCAATTTCAGAGATTCTGATACCAAATACACATATTTCATTGGAATTAAATAATCTTTATTTCTCAGAAGCAACAAAATACAATCAAACCGCACTTCTCTTACTCATGAAATTTCATAGACTAGCAGGAGAACCAGCTTTGATACCACTATAATATTCCCGTAGGATATTATACCTAGATTTTTTCCAAATAATTCATAGAAACTAATCAAACATTTGCATGCATCTGATTTTCAATTTATCCAACAAACTATACTAGAAATAATATATTAACAGACTAAAATATAAATTTCTGAAATGAACATTGCATTTAACTCTTCAGCAAACAATAACAAGAAATCCAATTGTAAACATAGGACTTACAGCCAGTTTGGATAACTAGAAATATGGATTTAAAGCACAAGTGAGACACCTGAATGATATCTCCAACGGACAATGGGTTTTCGTCCACTGCCTCCAAGCTCGAGGGTTTCTGTCCTCAAACCTGCTGAAAGCTGGAGCTTCCAAATTCTCAAAGAACAATAATCAAATCATAAACCAAGCATAATGCAAATGAGCTTCTCTTTGTTCTTTTAAAGAGCAACCTTGTGACTTTCCAACTCCTGTCTTTTTGTCTTCTTCTGTTTTGTCCCCTTTTTAAACCTCTTTTAATATCAAAATGACTTTTATTAATTTGCATTGAGCTCCAATAAAGTTATTTTTAATATTTTGTGAAGTTGGCATTTAATTTTCTTGTGCCCCCAAAAAGGGACATTACAGTTATTTACATATTTTTCATGTGTTATTAACTTACTATTAACATGATCTTAGGTTGTTGAGACCCAGTTTGCATCTCGTACAATTGTTGTGAGACAACTTGTGAAGGTGCAGGAGGCATTGGGTGAAATGGTTATTAGCAACCAATGGGGTGTATGGAAGTAGTAAAATTGAAAGAGGGCCCAAAAGGTCAAGTCATTCATCTTGGATGATGATTGGTGTGCTCGTGTGGAATATGTATCTGAATTCACCAACCCTATCATGGTTATGCTCCGGTTTGCTGATACAAATGCACCATGCGTGGGGGTTATCTATGATATCATGGACACGATGTTGGAGAAAGTAAAAGTGGCAATACAAAAAAGAGAGAATGATCTTGAAGAAACCTTTTTCAAAAGGGCGGAAACAATCATTCTTCAAAAGGGTGGAAACAAGGAGCTTTACAAGTTCCTTATGGAGGTCTGGGCAATAAGGATGTTGAACAAGTCATGCAAGCAGAAGGATGTCTAGGGACTTGGTCCGTTTTTCTTTTTTGCTTAGTTACTATTAGTGGCACTTGTGGCCTTGTTTTAAACTCTGTTCTTATTACTGGAGCTATTACCTATTACACTGGTAGTTTATTCTAGTATGGCCCTAAGTGGCCCTATTTAAGGACTCTTATTACTATTTTGACTAGTATCATAGATGTTGTGATTGTTAGTAGTTATTGTGATTACAGATACTAGTCACTTTCTATTATATCGAAGTTAGTTTGATAGTTTTTGATATTTTCTTAGTGTGTTGTTAATGTGCTAAAAAAGATAATCTCCTGACTGACACCTACTAGGCTGTTGTATTAAAGAGGCAAAACCCTAGTTTTGTTGCTTTAAATATCAAAAGCAATCATTCTTCATTGTTGGCATAGGATGACTGCGCCATTGCACCTTTTGGCATATGTGCCCTATCTCCAAGGTACTGTAGCACTTTTGTACTTTCTATCCTAGGGTACCACCATATAGAGATCCTAAAGTTGGTAATGGGTACAAGCTTGCATTTAGTAGACTCTTCCAAGATACTGAAGTGGAGGAAAATGTCAAGAAAGATTTTGGCTTGTTTGTCTTAGGAAGAAATCATACTTCTTGTGTTGTTAATGACCTATCCAAAACGGATGCTACTACATGTTGGTACCTCCATGGTCAAGATTATATGTATCTGCAACCTCTTTCAATCAAGATCCCCTCACAAGTTTTTTTGTTTTTTTACCACTTGTATTGTGGAATTTAGTACTTAACTTTCTTTAATTTATTTTGTACTTTTAATTTTAATTTTGTTGGTTTTCTCTCCAAGTTGTAAGTTTTTCTGCCATTGAACGGAATTAGAGTACTTATTCCTTTATCCACTCAGTGAAGTGTAACGAGCTGGCTGCAAAAAGAGCTAAAAACCTAGTGTATATTCATTCCAATTTGCGTCTTTTGTCATGTAAGGATCCCCAATACAAGGAAGGGGCAGCAAAGCTTTGGGACGTAGCACCTAAGTGTACCAACTTCGATGCAACTGTTGAGGATCTTGCTAGAGCCTCTATGGATGATGATGATGATGATGATGATGATGGCACTTCACATGGTGCATCTAGTGCGAGTGGAACTGCTTTGGGTTCAAATGATCTTTAATTTGCAGCAGCTGAAAATGAAAATCCAATAGATAATGGTTTTTTTTAATAATCCTTTTGATGATTGATGAATCGTGAATTACATTTTGTAATTGTAATGATTTTCATTGGAATCATGAACATACACATATATGATATCATTGATATGGCTTGTTTGAATATTTTTGAACTATCAATTGATATTTAATATTTATCTTTGGCATTTGGCATTGATCAATGATGAAGTATCATACTACGAAATGATTTAGTTTTTTAATTCTGTATATTTCTATAATTATTTTGTATACACACACACATACCCAAACACATCCAAATCCCCAAAAAGATTTCACGCATCCATGTACCGGATTTGTGTACCTGCATCCGAATTGGTAACTAAGGTCCTAAGTCTAAATCTTGTAGTGTCTATAGTAAGGTTGAATCGATTACTCGTTTATTTTTCAACTTTCCATTCACTAAATTGGTCTAGCAATATGTTTACCTTCTTGGGCTTTTGTGTTCGGTAACCCTAGTATGAACTGGTTTGATAATTTATATGGCAAAATTGTCTTCTCTTGATAAATTTTTGAGTGGGTTAGGGTTTGTCATGTCTTTAGAGGTTTTCTGGCTTATTTGGAATGCTAAAAATGAGGATGCCTTTTAGGGAAGTAAATACATTCTCTCTAGCTATTCTCAAAAAGCCACAGCTTCTTTGGTTGCCAATGTTGTTGCTATCAAGGTGCATAACAAGAAAGATGATATCAAGCATTATGTAATGTCCCCTTTTTAGCGTGACCTGACTATGGATGGATAGCCTATCATGTGACCCTCATAGGCTAATGGGGATGGACAGAGGGTTTCTTTCAGTGGGCATCTACTTCAGGATTCAGTATGCTTTCATTTGGCGTCATTTGGACTTCATTTGCTATAGTTTTGCCATGCTTACTATTTATAGTAAGCCTGATGTTGTTCAAGAAGGACCCTTTCTATTTTTGGAAAGTGCATTTGGTCACGTGGAGAAATAATAGGTGTGACTCTTGTTTCAGACGGCATATTTAAAGGATAAGTATTTTGGAAGTTATTATTATTTTAGCAGCCAAATTATTATTAAATCATTAAATGGCTTATTATAAAGTTATAATTTAACTTTATAATTTCACTTAAGTTGAGGGTTGAGTCATCATTGAAGGGGCCATTTATTCAATTAATTCATGGAAGCTTAAGCCAAGGTATTAATAAAAGTATTGGAGTAAATGAATTATTAAAAGGAAAAAAGTAATCTTTTATCCCACATTGGTAAGGGATGTGTTTGAACTGTCCCAAAAAAGAATAAAAAGAGACTTAAGAGCTTATTCTCATATATGGAATTGATCATTTTTGTGCTTTCATACTTGGTGAATTTTATGAGTTTCTCCAGCAAGGGTTTCAAGGAGCCATTGTAAGTTTGGAAGCCATTATTACTCAGCTTTGAGGTGCTGAAAGATTGCACTGAGATTGCTGGTTGTGCTAGCCATTGTTCTACATCAGCCTTTCAGAGGTTTGTGCATTTACAAGGGTCTTATCTGATCATTTGGGGATCAATTTGAAGACATTTATTTGCAAATTGAAGCAAGCCATTTCCTAGAGGATGCGGTCCATATCCAAGAAGCTATGTTTGATTAAGAGGTGCTACTTCGCATTAGTTTTATATATCACTTAATGAACTTTGCAAGTAATTGAATTAGTTAGTTTGGTGAACCTTTGGAGTTTGAAATTTAATTGCTGTTGTAAATCGTCCTCCGTGCATTGTTATTAATCTTTATGCATTGGTAAATGATTTTAAATTGCAAACTATTCAATTACAAAACAAACTTTTGCATACACATTCAGAAAATCAGAACTTAAACATTGCATGCCAACCGTTTGACGAAATGTCAAAAGGTTTGAAATTGGGTTTCAGAAGTTAGAACCAGCAGAGTTCTTACACATTATACTAAATGCAATCTAATTGTTGATTCTCATACTGTCCAATGGAACAGGGTTCCAGATGATTTAGTTTATGAAAGAAACGATGGATGGCTAGTTCTGAAAGATATTGTTATGGCTACTACCTCATCTCAACATTCTAGTGACTTCAATGTTTTTCATATGGATTCCTTTGCTCCTTGCTTGGATGATAATACTAGCTGTAGTTGTGCAACTGTTTCTAATAATGTTCGTGACTGTTCCAATGGTGATGTTTATCCTGTTGTCGTTGCTGATCTTTGGTGGAGGTGGCCTCTCTTCTATGTTTTTGTGATCATGATGTTTGTGATTCTTATCGAAAACAAAAAGATAGTTTTGTGGATATTACTGGACAGTTCAATGTGTAGAATATTTTTGGGCCTTCTGAAATTTATTTTGACATTCACCCTTACCAGCAGTTCCAATTAAAATGTATCTTGATTCTTGTCTTCGGGAATGTGTTCATTTTAGATTCAAAATTTTGGAGAAAGGTGTTAAGTCTTTCATTGGCAAGGTGGATAAGAACTGCGGTGGTACTTGATGGTTTTTGGCACTTCTGATGCCTGATAGTCTTATAAGTTGTCGTCTGTTATCTTGGTTTATTTTCTGTTTTGATCTTTTGTATGTCTGGTTGTATAATGTAATATTTGGAAAGTTTTTTTTTGGTTGGTCAAGGTGGATAGGATAAACTTTGTGACAGCCTCCTCTTAAATTTCTTCTCAGCTGTTTTGAGTTTTTGTTTATCTTTGTAATCAGCTGCTGAAAGGAGCTATACTTTTAACTATTTCCATGACATTAAACAATTTTTTTTAAAAGACACCATTTTAAAATACTTGAAAACCATAATCCCATTTTTTTTACAAAAACATTTTGAACAATACAAGACTTGACTAACCCCATAGACTTGTGAGAAATTGATCATTTGGTTGAACAAAGGACACATCTTGATGAAACATGTTGCTTTTCTATTCAAATTGGAAAAATAAGATGTATGTTCCATAACTTTTTACTTTTTTTCAGCTTCTTCACTTGTAACAAGATATCGCCAACAAATTCATGCTTTTTCATCCAATATATGTTGATTGCACTTCTTTGCATCATATTCAATATCGTGAGTATATACATAATTTTGTTACATGTTTATTTAAGGGATTGTAGAATTCACAGATTTTGTTGTTTATATTCCATATTTGGATTTTGCAGTGAAATATCTGATTCTTTATTGGAACAACTTGTTGGAGTTTTAAGTTCATATATAGGCAATGAATCTCCAACAGTTAGGTGCCTTTGTGTGAGCGGTTTGGTGAAGGTATGCAATGTGTTCTCTATCCTCTCTGATGATGATTAAGTTTACCATCCCCTAAGATTAAAAGGAGTTTTGGACCTTTAACAAGCAAAACATTTGTTCATTATAACTTTTTTTCTGACTTTGCATTAAATATCAAAATTGAAGGAAACTGAATAAAAATTGTACAAGCCATCAAAATTCAATGATGAATCACATTGATGAGAAGCTCTATGCTGAAGATAAATGTATTTGTCTAAATCTTGTTTCTCTAAATGTTATATATAACTTTCCTCTGCTTTCACATTTAAAACAAAGTGGGTACTGATCAAATTAGGTAAAGTGGGGAACTTACCTACTCTGTTAGCATAAAACTCATAATGTAACTGCCTTACAGGAAAGTTTATCTTGTCTAGCATAAAGGCTATCCCACCTCTCTGGTTGTTGGACATAGATATAAAATCTCAGTATGTATATTCCTTTAGAACTAAAGCATCAATCAGATGAAATATCTTATAAATATTGTTGTCACTTAATCATTAATTTTCCAAGAAAAAGTAATACTTGAGTTTATCCCAGCCTCACATCTTATTGTATTATATTGATCCCTATGATTCATGTCATCTTAGGAGATTATCAGCTAATTGGGCACAAGTTTATCACTTTCGAGACATATTATTTGCTAAACCTTATTCTTCTAAAATAAAGCAAGACATTTGCAAGATGAGGATTGCGATACTCACCTATGTAAGCCCTTAAAGATGTACCATGCGATAAAGCCATGCCAACCTGTAATCTACATGTTTTGAAGATATTGTCTAGGCTTTTCTCAGTTAAATTATACTGAAGGAAACAGCAGGAACCCCCACCACCTCCGCGGTCTTGTGTCTTGATCTCTGCATTATCCTTTTATGAAATGCCAAAGACATTGGGCTTACCTAGCCCCTACTCACCTAAAACAATAACAAGAAAATAAAAAACTGAACTCTTATCCTACTTCCTACAGCTTAACCTTGACTACAATCAACTCAAACAGAATGGTGCTGCTGCCAAGGCGATTCTATACAATTTTTCTGGTTGGAATAACAATGTCATTGCTGCAAATGGTTCTAATTAAGTAGGGGATTAATTAGATGGTGTTGGTGCAAAGGAAATACGATGATGTGTTAATGTATTTTGTGACTGATATTTTGATCCATGTTTACCAACATACCAGACTCAAACACATCATGCTGATTTTGGACTTGGACTTTGAATCGGCACAAGAACCCAGCATAGACTTGGCAATTAGGAAAAGAAAACATGATATATCAAGAATTCTTTTTCAGGAAGCGCATGGTTTTCTATGCACTCTTTTTTAAATTTTTATTCAGAACAAGAAAAAAACTCATAAATTGGAGCACTCCTGGCATAAAAAAACAGAAGGTAAACTGTAAAATATCAACTTCAGCATTAGTTGCTTGAAATTAGCTCAAAGACCCAATCTTCAAGTTTTCTACTCCAAATTCACTCATTGCCTCTGTTGCTCCAAATGCACTACAGGCTTCTCCACATTTACAAATGCACCCATTGTCCACCATTTGCCACTACTTTTTGTTTGTTATTTTTTACTGTCTTTTTCTTTCTGCTTTGTGTGATGTCTCTTTCATATTTTTTTTTGCTTTTCAGTCATTTTATTTTCATTATTCATGTTTTGGTCTGAGGCTTTTAGTGTTTACAATCTGTTTTTTATTTTACTTATGGCTTTTCTTTTTACTGTGAGTTCTGTTAGTGGGACTCACAAGTCTTGCACAGACTGCCTAAGCTCAAAAACTTGTGAAGTTTTTGTTGCAGGCAGCCAGGCCCTGTTCAGGCCTGCCTGACCTGGGACACATTAGTCTCATTGCGTAATGAGTGAGTCTAGTAATTATGTTTTGACCATTGATTTGTTTTGTGAAGAGAAAAATGATATCAAGTACTGCTGATCATGCAATTGTCAGCTAAAAGTAGAAAAGTCAGTACCAGATATAGTGCAGCAGTCAAAGTCTTTATTAGAAGATATTTTTTTTGTAAATTTAGATTATCATATTTTAGCTATCCATAGGAGTCCAAAATAAGTGGTTTAATTAGTTTTTAGTCAATGATTAGAGGCTAATTTTAGGTTATTATCTATAGTCTGGTTGTTGGTTTTGATGTCTATGATTTGGAGTTTTTATGAGTGTAACACCGGCGTGGGGGTACGTCAGGATGGGGGTACGTTGGGATGAGTTTTGGGTACAGGCAAAAAAGAGCCTCAATTTTGGGATTGCAAGGGGACAGGGGGCGGGGGGCGGGGGCGGGGGGTTGCATAATATACATATATAACTTGAAATGCTAATTATGAAATGATGTTTCAATATCTTGACAGCCTGAGTTGGCCTAGTGGTGGAGAACTTGTACTCTTGACAGAGGTCACAAGTTCAAATCTCACAAGGGGGTAGGGTATGTACACCTCATTTGCAGCGCAGTTAGGTGCCTCCCGCAAGGAGTACGAGGTAGTCCCATATCACTGTCACCATATGTAGACCCAAAAACATATGGCTGGTGTCGTGGACCATAAAATAAAGTTTAAAGTTTATATAACATACCAAATAATTGAACATAGCAAAATTGCAACACAAACCAAAACTATTGAACATTCAACATAGTAACATAGTAGCATAGCAACATAATGATAAAATTATATTAGTTCTATCAAAGATTCAAAATTCATTATTCAAATATGAAATATGATATATCATAAAGATGATCATGATTACAATGAGAAGAGTAGCATGATATGAAATAATGAATTATGATCGATATCAAAATGAGTACAAAATCATGTCAAAATGTAAGAAAGGTAGTCCTCTAATCATCCCCCAAGCCAAAGTCCTCATCGCTAGAACTATTGGACTCCTCATGGTCAAGTTCCACCAAACAAACACTAACTAGCCCTACATCAACTTCTGTTGCGATCTCCTCATCAATCTGCGATGCATCCTCTGGCTCTACATCCCATCATGCTGCTGGGCTCTCTTTGTACATGCGTGTCTTGCAATCTACAATACGCAAGACACTCTGTACAACAACTAGCTTCCCCACTCTCTTAGAGGTAAGTTTGTTCCTCTTAGTAGAGTGGATGAAGCTATAAGTAGACCAGTTCCTCTCTACGGCTGAGGAACTAGAAACCTGAGATAGCAAACAAGTGGTTTGTAATGTCCCCTTTTATATTAATTAGGACACTACTGGAATTACGAGGTTCTTCAACAAATGTCTGCAGCTGTAGTATGAAATTATGCAAAACCATTCACAAGCTGGGAGCAATATGAGCCCTCCAGAAGCAATGGACTGTGACCAGACAATTTGCTTAAGAACAATGGCCACATAGCAAACTCCTCAATTCTGAGTTTTAGACCAATAGCATTCAACAATAACCCGTAAACATACTCCCAGTCGAAAAGCCACTTCTCATTGTAAGTTTTTGAATCTTCCTGTGTGATAATTTTTGGCTTTTTATCGACATCTTCAGCACCTCTGATTTGACTACGCTGATGATTGAGACAAATTGATCCAAGAATTGGGCAGCCTTTGTATAGTTTTTGATGAGGGAACCCGTGTGCTAGTGCCAACATTAAATCTGGCTCTTCACAGATAGCTGACAAACTTTCCATTGAAATACGAGCATCAGAAATATTTGTAGAATTGGAACAAACTTCGTCATCATCTAAAATTTTCCCATAGCCACTTGAAACACAACACTATCGGAATATGAATAGACATTCTTCACCTCATCTTCGTAGTTTCGTCTCTCACATGATACAATTTTTGAAGACATGCCTTTTGAAGATAGAGATTCAAAAAGAGGAAATTTCTTTACTTCTCCTTCCAAGAGTCTTTCATTATGAATCCCATTGATAAGTTCAGATTTATTAGATTTATCATCAAGACAGTCCTCAATTTTCTTTTCAAAAATGTCATTAGTTGAAAACTCATCAACACTTTTAGAGGAAAAAATTTATTGTCTTGCAGAAAATGAAGGCACTTGTGAGATTTTAGATGTACTCTTTTCTTGATCAGCATATGTTTCTATAGGACATTTTTTTACGTTGCTTCCACTTCCTTGCCATCCTGTGTGTGTTCTGAAATAATTTCATTAACAAGAAAGTGACTTCCTTTCCTTTGTTCCTCTTTGTAATCTGAAGATTCCTCCATGGGAAGTAGCAAATGATTTCTCCCTTTGTTAAGAAGGATCTCTGATTTATTGTTGTTGTCCACCATGGATGAATGATGCATTTCAATGCTATCTTTTGTATCTTTCTGCATTGTCTCACTAACAATCTTATTTTCTTATATTACACTATCTATGAGTGCAAATTTATTTTCTTTGAAGACATTAGAGATTGTTTGACAAGGATCTAGCAAGAGAGCTTTATTATCAACATCTTTTTCTATCTCTTGTAAGGTTCAGAATAAAGATGGGTGTACCTCATGGGACTGAATCTGCGTGTTGCCATAGAAACTTTTTAGAAAATCCACCTCATCCGTGCACAAGTTATCTTTATTCCTTCCTTCATGATTCTCCAAATGTTCTTGTGTAAAACATTTATCACTATCAGATTCCCCTTGCGGTTCTTCCTCGAGTTCGTTAGTATATTCTTCAAATCTACAAACAGCTATACAAGGGACATCTTTCGCACATGCAAAATCATTTTCAATAGCACCCTTTCCGGCATAGAGCTTTTCTTGGCATTCTTCATCCATGTAGATAGAAACCTAGAATTCTGATTGTTCATGAGATGAATCTTCAACAATTTCATCATCATATATTTGATCTACCACAAGATTGTTCATATTGATGCAAGATGGTTCAGCCTTTGCAACTTGAGCTTCTTCAAGAACACTCAAATTTTGAGCAAGCAAAAGATTCTCACCATTGGTTTACCTCTCAATATCTTACAAAAATTTTAATAAAGATGGATGAACCTCTTGAGGCTGAAATTGCATACTACCATAAAAGCTTTTTAGGAAATCAGTTTGCATTGGTTCAATCACACTATTCCTTTGGGAAGAAAAATCATCATCACTTTCGCTGTCATCTTCACTAATCATAGGAGCAGCACAAGATGGTCTTCGTTGGAACCAAGCCATGATTCAAGATTCTTAAATAGAGTAGCCAACCTTCGTGTTCTAAGGAAGGCACCTTTAAATTTTCTAAGGAGAGTGAAAGCACCAGTTCTTCGAATCTTTATCCATCAAAGTCGCCAAAAATCTATTAGTTAACAGATTGGTCTTTAATAATATTGGCTCAAACCCTCACAAGACTTCTCTATTAACAAATAGTTGAAAGAGCTTTAAATTAACTCAATCTCTAAATTGGCAGGTACCGCTCCCTAAAATTGATATTCAATGAATATGTTTTTGTTGTTTTATCAAAAAAGATGGGGTATGCTCTTAACCAAACAGCAGAAGAGGCTTCAAATGAATGTTCATCACTATGAGACATTCACGGACAAATATGCAATAAAAATTAATGTAACTAATTTCTACGACTATGCCTCAATTCTCATGACCATGAAAACCAAACCACAGTGAAATCACCATAACTGTTTCTGCAAATGCACCTCCACGACCATGAAGATTACATGTGCAGTGTACCCACAAGTAATATAAATCTGTCGAGCAACATGAATATAACAGAAGAAAACAATAAATAGTGACTCACAAATCACCTTATAATCACAGATTCAAAAACACAGTTTGATATCAATGACTAATTTATTGAATCATGTCATATTCACCCGTTCCACAATAAAAGATAATAACAAAAATTTAATGAGTAGCAACCATGACTCAAAATTCAAGTCTCACTCAGTTGTCACAGTAACAGGGGGAATTTTGGCCAAAGATTGCCAATCCTTGCATCATGTTCCAAACCAATATATAAAGTTCTTTTTCCTACCCAAGCTGTTACAATACAGTTGTTGGAGAATAAAATTAAATAGTTATAAGACACATTTCATAGAGATAATATTGAAACTGAAAAGACACTTTAAATAAAGGCTACGTGGCCTTTCCATCATTATCTCTGTCAGTAATTGCATCTTCAGGAGTCTTCTAACTGGACTTATGTTGGCAGAATGTTGTGATGACACATGCAATCTCTTCATCGTATCAACAACCATACATCAACGAAACTTTCAAAAAGAGATGGAACCTTTGGATTTTGGGACATTAGCCACCAACTTGTCAAATTCCAAGATTGGCACTTTAACACCAATAATCCCAACTCGTTGTCTTTCTAATAGCTGCTGCCTTGATGAGATAGTAAGGGCAATTCATTTCAATTGAATCGGGAATTTCACCACATATCTTCGGAATTCGCCTATGAGGTAGTTATAGTGGAGATTCCCGAATTCTATCTTCTTTTGACGTTCCTTAGCCCTTAACGGTTTTTATTTTCCTTCTGTTTAGCCAATGTCGGAAGTCGATATCCACAAGTTCCACCCTTCGGAATTCGAGAATTGCACTTCCCCCTTTCACTTTTCGATGAATGCGTACTTCAGATGTCATAAGATTTCACCATTAATCAATCAGGAATCTAGTGAGTAAACTTTTGTTGTCTTTCATTCTGCCCATGACTTCATGTAGCGTGGGTCCTAGCATCTCTTCAGAATTTCGGGAATTCTATCACCAGGCTTCCATTTCCGCCACCTTTAGCACTTCGAACATCAATTCTCTTAGTGTTTCTTTGAAGTACAAACTTGCCACTAATAGGTCGGATTCCAAGGAGACTTGGGACTAAAGGACAGACTAACTTGACCAAACACGAGCAACCATTTTGCCAACATTCCGAATGCACCCAAAACCCATATATCTAACGGGTAGCCAATTCTTTGAAAAAACTGACACTTGAGAGACCTATTTCTCGAAGTTCCCACAAACACCTATTTCCCGAAATTCCGACAGGCATCCATTTCCTGAAATCTCAATAGTGAGAGGACTTGGAAAAGTTTCAAATGGTGGCAACTTTAAAATAGGGGTTAAAAATTGGGCAACCACTGACTCTAATTGGGGATGGCTTTTTCTTGCAAGAAGATGAGAACTCCAGAATCTTTGGCAATGATCAGTGCTAAAATCCATTGGGCAACAGAGTTAGAGAGTATGAGTACAGGGAGTTGCTTTGCAAGTGGTTGGTGGGGAACAGGGCACAAGCAAAAAGAAATAACACAAAACTTCCTACAACAAGCCAAAATTTTCTACAACCTACAACAAGCCAAAATTTTATTTACAAAAGGAATAGGGAAAGAGGCCCATTACCTCAGGACAGCCCTTACAAATTATGCAAAACCATTCACATGCTAGGAGAAATATGAGCCCTCCCGGAGCAATGGACTGTGACCAAAAAATTTGCTTACGAACAATGGCCACATAGCGAACTCCTCAAGGCTGAGTTTTAGACTGAGAGCATTCAACAATAACCTGTAAACATACTCCCAGTCAAAAAGCCACTTCTCATTGTACATTTCTAAACCTTCCTGTCTGATAATTTTTGGCTTTTTATCGACATCTTCAGCACCTCTGATTTGACTACGCTGATGATTGAGACAAATTGATCCAAGCTTTGGGCAGCCTTCGTATAGTTTTTTATGAGGGAGCCCATGTGCTAGTGCCAACATTAAATCTAGCTCTTCACAGATATTCAAGAAACTTTCCATAGAAATACAAGCATCAGAAATATTTGTAGATTTCAAACAAACTTCCTCATCATCTGAAATTTTCCCATAGCCACTTGAAACACAAATACTATCGGAATATGAATGGACATTCTTCACCTCATCTTCTACATCGTAGTTTTGTGTCTCACATGATACAATTTTTGAAGACATGCCTTTCGAAGACAGAGATTCAAAAAGATTGCATTTCTTTGTTTCTCCTTCCAAGAGTTTTTCATTACAATTCCCATTGATAAATTCTTATTTTTTAGATTTATCATCAAGACAATCCTCGATTTTCTTTTCAGAAATGTCATTAGCTGAAAACTCATTAATAGTTTTAGAGGAAAAAATTTCTTGTCTTGCAGAAAATGAAGGCACTTGTGAGATTTTACCTGTACTCTTTTCTTGATCAGCATACATTTCTATAGGACCTTTATTTTTTGTTGCTTCAACTTCCTTGCCATCCTTTGTGTGTTCTGAAATAATTTCTTTAACAAGAAAGTGACTTCCTTTCCTTTGTTCCTCTTTGTAATCTGAAGATTCCTCCATGGGAATTGGCAAATGATTTCTCCCTCTGTTAACAAGGATATTTGTTTTATTGTTGTTGTCCGCCATGGATGAATGATGCATTTCAACACTATCTTTTGTATCTTTGTGCATTGTCTCACTAATAATCTTGTTAGTTTCTTGTCATTGATGAACCAGTATATGCTGCTGATGTGTAAGTCGATTGCTCAGATGTGTGGATCATATGACATGCGTCAAATGTCCCTCATCAGACTGTCTTTTGTTCTAAGTTTGACAGCAAGGCGCTTGACAGTCTGAAGATAATACTCTTGATTTGTGCTGTGTGTCAATTCTCTAACCTTGAGTGCCAATTCAGTTACGATACCAATTAGGCAACAGTGTGTTGATGCTGTTTCAAGTTTCTGGAGTTAACTTTTTTATACTGCGGGTGCTGTTATGTGTCAACGTGGAGATATGTGGTGACGGGAATTGAACAGGGTCCTTTGCTAATTTAATAACGGCTCTGCAAATTCCTGAGCATCATTTTGGTTAAAAAATGATTGAGATGTATTGACGGGTGTCGTGGGTCCTGTTCAGTCGAGACCATGTATTTGCGTAAGGATGAAATGCAACCGCTTATAAAATTCAAGCATCTTCATCGTGACTCAAAAAGAACAAATCATTTTGTACAAATGTTCGGTGCACAGTTTGCAATCTTGATTCTCTGCTATTCTCGGTGACAGTTACAAACTTGAGGTGAAACAGTCTGCAAATAAATATTGGTTTCCTCTATTAAAAAAAAACAACTTTCGCTGGATTGAATGTGGTGACAGTCGAGTGTAACTGAAACTCTCTGTCATGATGTAAAACAGCAGTGCGTATGACGGAATATCTCCTGTGTTGCTTAAAAAGGACTGTTGATTGATAACAAGTGTTGAACGTGAGGATTGACGGGTAGGTATCAGTCCAGAGCCAAAAAACGGAAGTCTTGCGTGTATAGTTAGTAGGAAGCACATACGAAATTATGAATTGCCGAGCTGTGCGTAGAAGTGTGATAGAGAAATAGATGGCGTCTGATGCGTAAATAAGTAACGCGCCAACACCAGTCTGTAACTGGGGAATATGTTAACGGTTGGACTGTTGAACATAACGTGTGTGTAAAGGCCATCTGCAGTGTAACATCTTCGAGGAGGAAGCTTTGCATCATTCCCGAATGTGCAGGATACAGAAAATGGTAGGTGATAATTGTGGAGTGAGCTGTAAGTAGTAAGTTGCTGGAGTTGGTTTTTGGTATACACAGCAAATACCGAAAAAGTGTGGCGTCGATTTTTGTAAGGTATCGGGCAGTTAAGAAAGGTGTGTGAACTGATAACATATAATGAAAAAGACACAGGTCACAGCACGATGAGTTTTTTCTTAAAAAGGGAGTGCAGCAGTGTGCGTATATGAGCCAGTGATGCGAGAGCAGTCTAGAGGGCACCAGCATCTGTGCTTGCTAACAGATATCAAGACGTCTAAGGTATTGTGGAATGTACAAAGTTATAGTCAGGTGTGCTGGAAGATATACAGGTTGCTTAAGCACAATCGAACAGTGAGCGTTTTTGTTTACTTCAAACAGATACGATATCAGTTATAAGAACCGTTGGCTATAAAATGTCAGTGCTGAAAACTTCAAAGATATGTATAGCTCATAAAAGGGATGACATTTGATTAAATTGGAAAGGGGTGCTTAAGCAAGAGAATGCGGAGTGAAGGTCCCAGATTTCCGACTGACCATGCAGACATGTCTCTTGTAGCAAGGATCGTTAACTATTGAAAGTGTTGATAAGAAGTATAGAGAGGATTAACAGTAAGGGTGAGTTTATTTCTAATCTCATAGACTAGAAGTGTTGAGGATTCCCTTTTGGTTAAATCTCTGTAGTTCTACAGCGTCTTCATATTCTAGTGAAGACATAGAATATACGTATGTTTTAATCATCTATCACTTGTAAGGAAGGTGGTTGCCTTCTAAATCAGGTTGGAGCCTGATATTGAAAACTTGTGGAGAGTTGTAGCTCTCAGTTGTAACGGGTTGTTGCCTTGAGGTTACTGGTTGAAGCCAGTTAAGAGTTGTAGCTCTTTGTAAGAAGGGGTTGTTGCCCATTGGATTAGTGATGCCGTGGTTTTTCCTGTCTTGGGTTTCCACGAGATAATTCTGCATGTCTTGTCCTCTTGTTGTGTGCTCTTTAATTTCTGCTTCTCTTTTTAAAAGTCTGTGTTAAATACTGATTCACCCCCTCCCCCTCTCAGTATTGTGCGCTTTTCAAATCTTACTTTCTAATATTACACTATCTATGAGTGCAAATTTATTTTGTTTGAAGACATTAGAGATTGTTTGACAAGGAGCTAGCAAGAGAGTTTTATTATCAACATCTTTTCTATCTCTTGTAAGGTTCAGAATAGAGATGGGTGTACCTCGTGGGACTAAAACTTCATGTTGCTATAGAAACATTTTAGGAAATCCACCTCATCCTTGCACAAGTTATCTTTATTCCTTCCTTCATGATTTTTCAAATGTTCTTTTGTAAAACATTTATCACTATCAGATTCTCCTCACAGCTCTTCTTCCCCGAGTTCGTTAGTATATTCTTCAAATCTGCAAACAGCTACACAAGGGACATCTTTCGCACATGAAGTATCATTTTCAATAGCGCCCTTTTCAACATAGAGCTTTTATTGGCATTCGTCATCCATGTAGATAGATACCTGGAATTCTTATTGTTCATGAGATGAATCTTCAACAATTTCATCATCATATATTTGATCTACCACTAGATTGTTCATATTGATGCAAGATGGTTCAGCCTTTGCAACTTCAGCTTCTTCAAGAACACTCAAATTTTGAGCAAGCAAAAGATTCTCGCCATTGGTTTCCCTCTCAATATCTTGCAAAACTTTTAATAAAGAAGGATGAACATCTTGAGGCTGAAATTGCATACCACCATAAAAGCTTTTCAGGAAATCAGTTTGCACTGGTCCAATCACACTATTCCTTTGAGAAGAAAAATCATCATCACTTTCATTGTCATCTTCACTAATCATAAGAGCAGCACAAGATGGGCTTCATTGGAACCATGCCATGATTCAAGATTCGTAAACAGAGTCCCCAACCTTCATCCTAGGGAAGACACCTTTAGATTTTCTGAGGAGAGTGAAAGCACCAGTTCTTCGAATCTTTCCCCAGCAGAGTCGCCAAAAATCTATTAGTTAACAACTTGGTCTTCAATAATATTGACTCAAACCCTCACAAGACTTTTCTATTAACGAACAATTGAAAGAGCTTTCAATTAGCTCAATCTCTGAATTGATGGGTACAACTCCCTGAAATAGATATTCAATGAATATATTTTTTTGTTTTTTCAAAAAGATGGGGTATGCTCTTAACTAGAGAGCAGAAGAGGCTTGAAATGAATGTTCAATAATATGAGACATTGACGGACAGATATGCAATCAAAATTAATGTAACTAATTTCTACGGCTATGCCTCAATTCTCACGACCATGAAACCCAATAAACAGTGAAATCACCATAATTATTTATGCAAATGCAACTCCACAACCATGAAGATTACATTTGCAGTGTACCCACAAGTGATATAAATCTGTCGAACAACATGAATTTAACAGAAGAAAACAATAAATAGTGACTCACAGATCACCTTATAATCACAGATTCAAAAACACAATTTGACATCAATGACTAATTTATTGAATCATCCCATATTCACATGTTCCACAGTAAAGGATAATATCAAAAATTTAATGAGCAGCAACCATGACTCAAAATTCCCGTCTCACTCAGTATTCACAGCAATAGGGAGAATCTTGGCCAAAGATTGCCTAAACTGAAACTGCTCAGTAGGGATCCTTCTCTACTCCACAGTCCTCGAAGTGGTCAACCAATCAACTATCAATCCTTCCTTAAAAATAGGACCCCTCCCTACAATTTAGGAGATGGTCTCAAATCATTTGGAATGGTTAGTAGACACCCGAGAACCAACTCTCAATCATTCTCTAGAAAATAGGAATCCCTCCTAAAAAGTAGAAACTGCCATTTGAACATTTGGAATGGCTCACAAAGCCCTTGCAAAGCTCCATGACCCTTTGACTGAGTCCCCTATCCATACTATTGGTCTACAGGAATTCAAATGATCAGTCAACCTCTACTCATTTGCCTGTCACCTAGGTAGGGGACATTACACTTGACAAAGAAAGGAGCTTTTCAATGGTCTAAGGCAATAGATGAGTGGTTCAAACACTTTAAGCAGTTGAATTCTTCGTGCCTAATTTTAGCTATTCTAGACTATTGTAGGCCCTTTGAATTGGAGTTTGATTCATCAAGGAAGGGGATTAGTGCAGTATTCATGCAAGAGAAACATCTCATAGTGTTTGAGAGCCAAAAATTAAAAGGAGTAGAGAAGAGCTACTCCATTTATGATAGGGAGATGTTGGCCAATATGCATGCATTGGCCAAATTTGGAGCATATTTAGTGGGGGTAGATTTGTCATCAAAGCAGATCATAACATCATAAAATATTACATGAATTAGGACCTTAATGATAGGCAGTAAAAGTGAGTAAGCTACATGCATATGATTTTGACATTGAGTATGTCAATGGGAAGAAGGTAGTTGTTGATGCACTTTATAGGAGGCCACATTTATGTTATTTGGTGGAGATATCTGCTGATTGGAGGGAGTTGATTTCAGAAAAATATTCTAAGGATCAATGTGCAACTAGAATTATAGAGGGCACAATGCATGATGACATGTCATAGCAGTTACTAATATCATCTACAAGGACAAAATTTATTTGGCACCTTCTTCACAGCTTAAGGTGAAAATATTGACAACATTCCATGATGAACCCATCGCTGGTCACTTGAGCTTCCTCAAAACATACAAGCGGATTCGGGAGAAATTCAGTTGGAAAGGACTTAAAAATGAAGTCCTTAAGTATGTCAAAGTGTTCCACTTGCCAGCAAAATAAGGATGAACACACTTGTCTAGCTAGTCTACTTCAACCCCTACATGTTTCTAATTGAGAATTGATCTATATGGACTTTATTATAGGGCTACCTAAGGTATAGGGTAAGGATTGCATTTAAATGATGGTATAGGTCGACTAAATTTGCACACTTCTTTTCCATTTCGGCCACTTGTACAATACCCTTGTGCACTTCTCCCATGCCTTGGTGGCATTGTAGATCTCTTTGTGTCATCAGGTGCTCCTACACCATACTCCCCCCTACAAAAAGTCTATTGTCCCAAGATTAAAGGGATTTTGTCCTCAGTCCACCCATCCCTCTAGATGGTCCTCTATAACTTGTCTTCTCATGGGACATCTGAGTTAGCCTTCCAGCTATTACCTGCATCAAACTCATGACAAACATTAGATGCCAAAAACATATTCGTAGATCTCTGTCTTGTACAGTCATACTTTGACTGCTGCTGCACCCCTTCCTCTGTCTTTTTGAGGTCCAAATGACCCCTCCATTTGTTCACCTTTGAAGGACTACCTCTGTCCTTAACCTGCTCACCTAAAGGACACAAAATTGTCCCCACTACCATGCTGTCTTGCACTCCTTGGTGCTGCAGACCTAGCACTGTCTGTTGCTTACTGTCATAACAGTCCCCTTGTACACATGATTGCCTTGCAACCCTCTGACCACTACCTTTAGTTCCTTCAACCTTTGGAACCTGCAAACTCAAATACTCCTTACCAAAACATATAATACTTAGATCAAATGATTGATCATCATGCAAAGGGGTTAATGTAAAACTTTTTCCATCCTTATGAGCAATGTAAGTATTAGTAAACCCATCATGTAATGTTCTGCTTAGATATTGCCAAGGTCTTCCTAAAAGAATATGACAACATGTCATAGGAACTATATCACATAAGACTCTATCATTATAATCCCCAATAGTTAACTCAACATAGGCTTGCTCTTGAATCAAAAGGCTTTGTTCATTGTTTACCCAAGTTGCTTTATAAAGTTTATTATGAGGTATTTTCTCCAAATGCAATTTATTCACCATTTCATATGACACCAAATTATCATGATACCCTGAATCAATGATCATTTTACAAACTTTACCTTGGCTCTTACATTGTGTTCTGAAGATGGATACTCTAGGTTGTTTTGGCTGCTGCAATGGACCCCTTCTAAACATTAAGAAATCTCCTTCAAGAACTGTATCAGCTTTGCCAATCTTCTCTTCTTCTTACTCCTCTTGTACCAACTGTACCCTCTTTTCTTCCCTCTTTTTGTTTTGCTCATTCATAGGACATTTAGGTGATGTGTGCCCAACTTCATTACAAGTGAAGCATCTCCCTGTGAAGACTCTTGTGCCTCTACCTGATCCAAACCTTCCTCCACCTCTATAGCCTCCTCTTTGTTCAGAAAATGACCCCTTGCCCTTGTCATTGTTGCCTTACCCTTCGCTCATCTCCTATCCCCTAGAAAGGGGACATTACATATGTTGAAATAGGATGCCTATTTAATGTCCTATACTATTGCACATGATGGCATACATACTTATTTCCAAAATATTCCACTTGATAGAAAAACCACCTTGAACTACTATGTCTATTTAGTAAAGAAAAATTTGCAATCCACACTGAAATTACACTTAGTGTACATTGTGATTTATTGTATGGTGGTGATAGTTTGCAGGCTGGTTGTTGATTCATTGTTCCAGATATATTGACTTTGTCTTTGAGATTGATTTTAACTATGATGAACATATGCATACATCAATGATATAGATGCATATCCTTGAATGAAGTACAAGATCAGTGTTGGTAATGCCCACATATTATCATGATCAATAGGGTGTCCATTCATCCCCTTGTTTGGTGCTGATGGTGTCCCAAAGGATATGTTCTTTATCCTTGTTCTAGTTCATTGTCTATGATATTTATTTGAATTTGGTGTTTAAACTTCAAACACATAACAGCCCATAATGGAGGTAATTGATCTGGTTTCCACTGGCTGAGTGATAGGGCTTATAAGTTTTGAGGTCTTGTTAATCCTTTAAGATGATAATATAGAAAAGTTTGTGGAGCAATAATTTACTTAGCCTAATTCTCAAGAAATTGTTTTCAATCAACATCACCTTTCTATGAACTTGGTGATATCTATATTTCAGCTCTCGCCATATTTATGCATATGCACACATGCATTTTTTACTGTGGGTATGCATGTGTGCATGTGAAAGTGATTGTGTCTTTTTTTTCCTTTGCATTTATGTGTGTGTGCTTATGTGTGTATTGAGAAGTTTTATCTACTTCAATATTATTTGATTGAGTGCAAGCAAATGCATCTCATTTAATCGTTGTGCAACCAAAACCTGCATCAATTTCACATAAAACTTACTTGGCAAAATTGTAAAAGTGTACAACTATTTTCAGAAAATATTTGATAAATTTTGAGAAAAAAAGGTGACATTTTACAATGGACTATTTCTGTCTCTTGAGTATTTGAATCACTCATAAAATACTCTAGTATTGAGAAGTTTTTTTCTGCTTGGATTTCATTTGATTGAGTGCTAGTGAATTTATCTCGTTTAACTGGTGTGTGAACAAAACCTGCCCAAGTGCTTGCTGCACTTAGAAAATCAATTCCTGTGACTCTTGTATTTATACAAATGTAAGGAAGGTATCTCCTAAGACCAAATGGCTTTCGCGTGTTTCTTATATGAAATTCTAAACAAAATCTCATTTCCCATTAAGGGACTGATGTTTAGACTGTTTTAAGTTTGTACCTGCATTCATAGGTTCTAATGGATGTTTAAACTAACTTTTGCATGACCAATGGATGAAAGTTATGAACTGATTATTTAAGTATTAAACTAATATTTTTAATCATGAATTTTCTTTTTCAAAAATCAACACTTTCTATTTCAAATGAGGAATAAATTATATTGATTTTTTTACTTTCCTTGTTTTCAATGCGATTTTATACTTTTCAGTGGATTTAACAGAATGAAGCTTTGCTTTCCTACTTGTGACAGTCACATATTTTGAAATATGTGACACTGAGTTAATCTTTGATTTTTTTTTAGTGAGCAAGAGATGAAATGTGTGTCAGTAAGTTGTCTTGTGTTTATCTACATGCTTGTTAAACAAGGGGTGCTACACTGGTGCTCCTAATAGCTTACAAACTCAGTGAACTTGAAAGTATAACATTTCATCTGAAGTATATATATTATAAATAGGGCAAGTGTATTCAGAATTATATACTTGCATTTGGAAAGTTATTGGTATTTTTAATGCATACTAAGAATAATAACCAATACAGTAGGTAACTAATTATAATGTGATACAATTAAAAGTAGTTCTCTCTCCAGTGAGCTCTCGTTTTCCATTTTGCAGATTCCCAGTTCAGTGATGATTCAGTATAGTTCTCAAGTTCTTAGTGTCATAGTTGCCTTACTAGAGGACCCTAGTGAAGAAGTTGCTTACGCTGCAGTGCAAGGATTGATCTCAGTAAGTACTATCAAATTGCCTAATTCATAACAAGAACTTATTCTGGAGAGTCTTGTATTCAGCAAACTACTACATAGAATTAGACATGGCTATAATGCTGTAATATTGAGTGCTATATTATGTTTTGCTAATAGCTAATAAAAAGTTTTCATCTAAAGGTTCTGGAATTGGCACCTGAAGATGCAGTAGCTCCAGTTTTGCTTAACTTGTGTGTACGATTGCGCTCTCTTCAAGTACTATCCTTTCCTCTCACATAAATCTAGTTTTGTGAGTTTTTATTCTACTGATAGCATGGTGGGCCGCTGGTGGTTGCATCTCATTTAAATTTATTGTTAGCATTATCATTTTGAACCTTTTTGTACACCAAATAAAAAAAAATCAATAATGTCAAGCTTTTACTGGACTGATTTGCTAATTGGACCATAAAATTTACTCTTCATTAAAAGAAGAACATGCTTTTCATATTAAGGATAAGCACTAAATAAATTACACCAATTCCTTTACGTGCCATAATCTTTTGTTTCAATTGCCTATTTTTTGGGTACAAATGTTGAGCTAATAACTTTAAACATTCCTTTTTTGTCCTGCACAGACATGCATATTTGCAAGTCAAATCCTATTAAAGTGACGTCCCAAAGAATCACATTCCTTTCTATTGTGGACAACATATTTATGTAGTGTTTGGATTCACTTACCATAGTAAGGACCACCTTTGCATTACTTAGTATAGTGAGGACCACTTTTGCATTTCTTAATATTAGTTGTTAGGATATGTATTTGTTTGGGTTGGAAGACTGTACAAGAAAACATACAAAAATCATAAATATGTACATATTTACAGCCTAAATTAGAAATTAAGTTCAAAATACCCATTATCATTCATGTGCTGAACAAAACTACCGTATATATTTGAACTTTGAAATACAATAAATATTAATTTAGTATCAATTTGTCAAACTTGAATGTCATGATAGGTATTCATTGTTAAACATTAAAATAATACAAATAGTAATCAGCGTCATATTGGTCATTATGAAGGCAAACATTATCATCATTGACATTAAGTGATATAGGTAGATTAGAAGAACTACATGCATCCTGACTACCGCTCACAATAAAAGTTTGCTTGTTATTGAACTCCTCAAAAGTGAGGATTGTTTGTCAGCAGAAACATCCAACTCAGTTGGGTCTAGGTCTGCACCCGAGAACTTCATTGCACCTTCTACTCATTATATTTGTGAGTAAGAAAGCACAAGCTGGAATGTACGTAAGCTAGCTTCTCTAGTTTACTTTATGCCTATCAGTTGCATTTCATGACGTGGATAAAGCAGTATGTCAATTCTACTCAAATGATTAGGAACTAGCAGCCTATAGAGGAAAAGTAGGAGTTATAAAATTGTAAACCAAACTTCAAATTTGAAAATTTTAAATTTTAAAATGAGAAAAAAAATCAAATTTAAAAAGTGCAACAAAAATTAAGAAACTTGCGATAAATTTTTGATTTCAAGAGTATGGAGGTTTGGCAATGTGTACTGTTTAAATACCACCAAGAGAAATCATCATTCCTAAACTTGTAATAAAGAGCGGAAATACAATGACTAGTGGAGGTTACAAAATCAACAAAATCAGTTGTAACTAAATCATCTATATCAGAATTAGGAAAGAGTATAGTAAGTGCTTTCCTATAACCTTAATCGACTTTTGCATCTTTGTATGGTGTCATTCTTCTTACCAACATACTACCCTTCTTTGGCATATTTGTATGGACCTCATCTAAATAACGAATTTCTTTCTTTTTTATCATATGACCATCATTTCCCTTTGTACGACTCCTATGGCATGAGCATGGCCTACGACTGACATCCTACAACATAGTACAACAAGGTCATTATTCATGCATACAGCCTGATCAAATAGCATACACCAAACGATAGGTTGGAGGGTTACTAGCACAGGTCTTTCTCAGTTTCGTACAGCCCTCATAGTGGCCATTGGGTTGTAGCATACAGATTAATTCTCCTACACCATACAGAAGCATTCTGGTATTTCAAAGAGTCATTCAAACTTTGGCATCATATGGTTTGACTCTCACCTAGTTTTCAAATGGCATTCTCAACCGAGGCACATTCTTGGTGCACTTCTCAAAGTATGACTAGGATTTTATTTTTGGAAGCCTACACAATCTTTGCAGTTTACAAGCAATTACCATAACTATTTTCTCACGAGTGTTCTATTTAAGGTAGGTTGTGTTTTGCTAAGGGTACAAGTCTCATTCATGGGGAGCAGTAAAGGGAAGAGACCAGGGCCATTGTAATGTCCCCAAATAATTTAACATTAATATTTGGAGTAAAAATAAAGAATAAATAATATATTAAGAATTTTGACTATTTCGAATACATATTACAAGTCTGATCATATTATTACTTCCTGTCTTGAGAAGGGAGAAGGCCTTGGAGGCAGACCAAAGCGCTTAGAGACCATTAATAGACTCCCTCAAAGTTTACAGACTCAACCTTTAACCTATCTTGACCTCCAGCTCGCAAAGTTAAAGATTAGCTGATCCCCACCCTATCTTGGGAGCTATCCTGTTGGATTTAGACTGCCCCTCTTTGGTGGCCTCTGCCTTCCATTCTCGTGTAAGAAGTATTAATCGAAATCAATTTAAAATATGTTTGGAATATCTGATTATCTTAATTCCTTACCAGATAATATAGATTAATATCTCTTCCATAATATTAGTATTATTAGTTTATACATACATACATACATATATATATATATATATATATATATATATATATATATATATATATATATATATATGCGTGTGTGTGTGTGTTAGAATCTTAACAATGTGCCTATACAAATGATCTATATATTAGACCTTATATGTTCTGATTATTATTCATATATAAGATATCTGATTTCATTATTATTAATATATGTATAAAAATATATAATATAACATAGTTATAAGTATATAAATTATGATCTCATGATCATACATATAAATATACACTGGTTTCTTAATCCCAATATCATCCAGATATATATACTCGAATATTTAGATATATAATTCTTATTTCATTGTTTACTAATAAATAGATATAATTTACACATATTTATATATATATTAGATCATTCTCAATATAGTTTAAATATAATACTCTGTAATGTTTATTAATATCTTCCTTGCAATACCAATGACCTTTCTATAATAATTCTGTGATATGTTTCTTGTAATTATGTTGCTGCAGATCTAATGAAGACTCAATTAAAGGGAGTATCGATCATTCCCATATTCTCTTATTTCCTGTATACATCTCTGCGATATCTTCTTTTTATATTATATATATTCCTTCCTTACACTGAATACCAAATATATTCTGTAATCCTTGATTCTTTTTTCCAATCATATTCGGTAGACCCATATTGATATGTAAGTAATTTAGATTATACTAAATATGCTGTCAGATAATGCCTGCCAGCACTAAAATATTTTAGTGTCATCCTTCTGTCTGTCTTATAATCCATACTGTATATATATTTTACATCCTATATTTCTGATTATTATTTATATATATAACATTATATATCTTAATTAATATTAGCACATATATAAATGCATTATATATATTAGCTCATATATATACTTATGATTTATCGTTATTAATCTATATATATAAATATTAGATATATGAAGGTGTATATATATATATATATATATATGTATGTATGTATATATATATTCCTGATATCACTGTTATTAATATATATTTCATAATCTCCTTCTACCATTCTCTTATTTACTCTCCAATGGGGATTATTATATCCCTCTCTTTGACGTCCAGTACTCTCTTCTCAGAATACTCAATGTCTGAAGTTCCTCCTTCTTTATTCCATGTCCAACATAGAAATCATGTTATTGTTTATATGTCTCATGCAGAGACCATATCATTGCCTAATGTTTCGTTTGGAGTATGTTCAAATGGTAGTATATACTAGCCACATGAATCCTCTTGGCTAGGATACGATATCTATCACTATCGTGAGTTTGCCCAGCATACTATCCTTTCCAATTACTAATTTAATCTTATCTGCATGCCATTGTCTTGGGCATCGAGTTGTCCCAGTATGTAAAGACCCGATTATTCCATCCTTGGGGTAGTGATGCTATTTTATCTACCTGTGGTCCTTGTAATTATTTCTTATATTCATTATCACCGTCGAACAGTTGATTGAATATAATAACAATGAAAAGACCGTCTTCCTCCCAGTCTGCAATTATTATCCTGTGCTCCCTATTACTTACCCCCCGTTTTTCCGTCCATTAGTATTTCAAACTCGTATTAGTATCTCTGTGCATGGAGACAGCGCTTCACCAGGAGTCACGACTTAGCAGGAAGGACTATTGACGGTTCTCATTACTATCGACTTCAATTATTTAATAATAATCTTCGTTCTTATTATATTATGAACTTTGATTAGTATTAAGTATTATTATTATCAAATATTATTAATAATAAATTTATTATTATTTATACTCATGGATATTAATATTATTGATATTAATTAGTTATATTGATATTTAATTATATTATCGTTTGTTCAATATTATATTCTTTAATATTATATTTCATTTCTAGAGGGGGATATCACAGCCATTTAGGCTATGATATCCCTAGCATTCTGAAATCAATTATAATTTTTAATTAAGTTTGACGAGTGAAAAACCTTGTCCCCTGTACATAATCTGCATTTCTGTATCAAAGCAATAAAGTTGTGATGATTGAGGAGCTAGACAATCACCACGCCATCCATCCTCCATGTAGACAAAATGTTTATGATGCCATTTATGAGTGACCTCCATGATCAGTTATAAATCTCACCATAACATGTTGGTTATATGAGGGGTTGATGACATGATGATCAGTTAAAGCCACCCATCATCTTGTAATCACCTTTATATTATGCATTTCATTCATGTAGTGACCAAGCTGCATTCTCATACTTTGCATTCATATATGACTATATCCATTACTCTGCATTCATACATCCATGATAGATCATACCATATTTGCATTCTGTCATGCACATATACACAAGTCATAAAACTGTCATGCCTATATACATAACAGCAGCATCATACTATCATACATATATGCATAACAGATCAATGTCACATAATCATGCCAAGTTCTTATCCGTGTACATTACACATTGCATATTGTTATTTACCATTACCTTTGCATATAATCGCATCACAATCGCATTACCATGCTATTACATAAATTGCATTACACTTGCGATTATCGTTACTCAGCCTATGATGCATTATGGCATGATTAATACGATAATCGGTTAAACAAACGATTACTATAATAATCATTCCATGATTATTATGGTAATAATTCAGTCAAGAGAGGCATCTTGTAATGTCCCAACCTCCTAGATTGATTGTAACTTGATCTCTTGATATGAAAACCTTTACTTAGTTGTTAAACTAAGTTGATCTGTTATCTCCATCCTCTTTGAGGCTATCCTCTTATTAATGTAAATTGCTCCTTATAAATTGATGGATTCCCCCAGGGAAATTCTTCTTCCCGATTTGATGTTATAATGGGTTACTGAGGCACTAATGGCTGCCACAAGTATATCTTCCTCTATGGTATTATCTGCAATGGTTCCTTGCACCAATTTTTCAAGAACCCTTCTGTCCAATTCCTATCTGAATAGTTCAGAGAGATTTGCAAATCCTTGTGTATTATCAGATTCAATCTCCCTTTGCATTTTGCTAATAGATTCAGTATTTGCAATCTCCCTTTGAATTTTGCTAATTAGATTCTTTAAATATTGATTGTATAAGGATATTGTTATTTTATAAAGATCAGATTATTTTAGAGTGTTGATTGATTTTTATATGATCTCTAATATATATTGACTGGTTTATATATATTTTCTCTGATTAATATATTATTTCTGAAGTAAAGTGGCTGTTAATTTTATGTATACTGCAGAAAGATTTATTACTGTTGGCGTGATTAAAGAATGTTGACTTTAATATATGCTGATAGTACCTATAAATCTTCACTGATTGGTTCTTAAATTATACTGCTGTTTGTAATTGTTTTGGTGTTCGAATGTCTTTGATGAAGAAATTACTGACTGTGTATTTTAGTCCCTTAACTGTCCTTTTTTCCTCCCCTGATGCTTATATTATCTTCCCCCATAAATACCCGTGGATCTGGGGTGAAAGGTAGCGACCAAGGAAGGTCATGACTTTCTCCTTGGTTGCTGCCTTTATTAATTTAGGCAGCACTTGCTATATTAATTAATTATTAAGATTTATATTTGTTTGTTATATTATTTAATAATATTTATTGTTTGATTTTATATTATATATATTTTAAATTCATATTATGATAATATATATAATATTTTAAATAAATATATATTAAAAATATATAATAGTTATATAATGATTTTATATTATATATCTTTGTTGATATATCTTCGTTTTTAAATCGAAATTTATATATTGGATATATACAAAAAATATATATATTATTATATGATAATATTTAATATATTAACATTAATATATTATATTGATTTTTATTATTTATTTACTTATTATTTAATTATTACTCCATTATTTCAATGTCCCATTTGTTTATTTATTTATATTTAACTTTATTATTATTAATTCCATCTCCAAGAAGGAGACATTACACATCTCTTCACACGCACCTCTTCATTTCAAATCGCACATATATTATGATGATCAACTTATTTAATTCTTATCCTATAAGTATTTCTCTGTAATATAGCATATTGCCTTTGGCATCCATTTCGGTGCAAGCATATAAAGTGACAGTCAGAAATGACATCTCAAAGCATATTGTTATTGTCATATCAGACAGCCCTATAAGCATTATTCAGAGCATACATTGAAAGATATATCAGAGACAGCCTGTATAAATTGCATATTCTTAATCGTAGATCAGATACAACAAGCAGTACAAGGTACTGAGATTTCCCTCAGTCATTGCATATAATTCCTGTATATCAGAAATAGCAAATACATTATTGTAATATTGATTTTTTATGCGATCATAATAATCATTTTAATATTGATTGTTTATGCGATCATAATTAGTTGTATATAAACTAAACTATACTCATTATATTGCATATGCATGTGAAAGTAAGCCTCAATCAGTTATTACTTAAATAGCAAAAACATTAAGAAATTGTCTTTATAATCATTATTCATAAGAATTGTGAAGAATTCAATAGTGTCCTATATTATAGAATAAGGGGACATTACATAGACCCTGCATTGCATCAGGGAAGGAAGCAAGAGATGACAACATGACTGCCAACACAATCACCTGGGAGAGCTTAAGTGGCAATGAGTGTCACACATGGTGGCAAGACAGAGAGAACAATCATATGCTAAAGATGGCAAGACAAAGCCACTTTAGTATACATATAATGCCTATTGTTATGTTTGATAATATTGGTTATCTAGTGATGTATTAATTGTCTGCATTAAATTAGTTGTCACTCTTGGGTAGTTAATGTGTCGCTTGGTTGATAGTTGTGTTCCCCTTAGAAACCACCGAGTCCTTAAAGTATGTCATGTATCATCAAGGAAGGCAGTATGGTATAGTCGGATGAACTGGAATTCTTGGCCGACCATCTCTGGTCTTCTTCTCTATAATAAATTCATGAGCAAATAAAGATATAGTTTACTCTTGTATCTGGCATGCACTACCATCTTTATTATTATTTCATGTATGTAATTTACCAAATATAGCAATAAAAATTTGGCATCATTGCCTTACAAGAAATCGGGTCACCATTGTGTGATTCATGCCCTTCGATCCTAATAAAGGTGAGAAGAGGCCACAAGGTGGTCAAGACCAAGTGATCAAGTGATCTTTAAGGATTATAGAACAAAGTGAATGAAGGAGAAGTGTAATGACCCTTTTTTCTTAATACTACCCTATTTCATCAATTGATGCAAATTAAGAAAAATTAGAATAGATTTAGGGGTTCTTTTTATTAAGCGTCAAATTATATATAATCCGTCATTACATGAAATTGATTAAAGAAATGTATTCCAATAATGAAACAAGTAGAGCCACATATTTTGTATAAAAGTCAAGATATCTCTCATATGGATCATGGAGAATTGTCTGCTCTCTCTAAGGCCATCAAGAGCGGAAGAGTTATAGGGTCTCAGTCGTGTGAAACAGGCTACAAGTAGTTTCCCTCAAGGCCTAACCCCAATATTGGGATAACCATCATTTTCCCGTAATTACTCTGCCTCTACCTTCCACAACCTTCTCACTCAAAGATGTTATAGAGGGATGAAAGAAAATGGATTCGTATGATCTGTACAAGATTTATAAGTTTCGTACGTACAACCAAAGCAGTCTATTTTATTATAAAATATGTATATATATTATATATTTCTGATTATTATTACAGATATATATTTATTATCAGTCACCTCCATATTTTATTTATATATATCTTCATGGACTATAAATATTAAATATATTTATTATAATATTCAATATTTATCATAATGGTTATTCCTTAACAATGGTTCTAGCTCTGTTCTATCCAATCTTTATTCGTTCTCTGAGTTGAACTTACCATTCGTTGATCTACTTTCTGATAAGAATTTGTCTTCTTCAATAATTATCTTCATAAATTCGGAAATTCCTATATATCTTATTCACTAATCTTATGGAGTATGATATATATGAAAGTACTTGGACTTGATACCAACCGATTCCTTCTCAAAGACCATCGTTGTCTTTAATGTTCAATCCAAGATAGATGTGAAAAAAGAAAACATAGAGGTTTGATTACTATCTTATTCCTTCCCAGATCGAGGGGACTGCCAATGCGTAGTACTTCCTACCCACCGCTGATCCCATCTTGTTCATTGACTCCCACTTCTTCCCCCCGCATATCCCAAATGAAATTGGATCCATTTATATACTACGATGCCCTAGGAAGTCGCAACTCTTCAGAACAACCGATGCTTGAATAAATTTGTCTTCAAATGTATACCGTGGGTTTCTTAAGTGTAAATCGTTGTTTATTTTTTCTTAGTCGACCTCTCAATTCGACACTTATTATAAATTGCTATATCATTTTATATTAGTTTGAATATAGATATTTTTTTTCTTATATATTTGTTACTAATAATATATTTATTATTAATGAATATTCATCATATATATAATTAATATTTACTAATTTTGATTAATTTAATAATATTAATTATTTAATTATAATTATCAGTAAATAGTTTGTTTACTATATAGGATTATAATTAACATATAGTTGTACATTATTTATTGAGAATAATCCTATATAGTAAACAAATTATTTAATGATAATTTAACCATATATAGAAGACAATGTTTATTTTGCCACAAATATGTCATTCATTAAAATTTGTATTTTTGCACTATATACGTTAATTCATGGCTCGTGACAGTCCGCCCCTCCCAAATTTGCTTGTCCTCAAGCAACAACATAATTTCTACTTATGATTTAATAAGAGAGATTGGTAACTGAACTTAAAACAACATTTCTCTTATTCTTCAGAGAAAAGATTTTAGACCATCTCATGTTGGTGCCTATTTGAGTTTGCCCAACATTAAATTTGCATGATAACATGCCTCCAATTCATCTCTCTACTTATTCTACTATTCTAGATAAACCAAGTAAAATCACCATAGAGATTACCCTTGAAATTATAAAATGTATGTATGAATATGTGAAGACACGAAGCATACACAGAGTATACACATTGATGCATGAATACATGGAGCATACACATAATACATATTGTTAGATTCACTCTTATTGATAGGAAAGAATGCATTGTCTTCTATAATCAATCATTATTTAGTTTGGTAGGAAAGCCTTGGGAGGGTGCTCGTAAATTGCTCAACCCAACTAAGCCCAAGAGCACGCAGTGTCCCACTGTGACAATTCCATCGCTCGGGGTGGCCTACTTAGCTTGGGGGAACCGGTAAACTGCCATTCCCTGACTTACTTCCTCCATTTATTCCAATTGCTTACAAGGCGAGACGCCTATATATAAGCAATGTAATCACGACAATTTAGTTATAGTCTATATTGTCTCAAGTATATACATATGTTTAGATTTCTTGTTTATCTTTTTCCCTGAAAGATGGCAAGATCATGCTCTGATACCATTTGTAATGACTCTTTTTTCTTAATACTGCCCTATTTCATCAATTGATGCAAATTAGGAAAAAATAGATTAGATTTAGGGGTTATTTTTATCAAGCATCAAATTATATATAATCCATCATTACACATAATTGATTAAAGAAATGTATTCCAGTAATGAAACAAGTAGAGAAACATATTTCGTATGAAAGTCAAGATATCTCTCATATGGATCATGGACAATTCTTTGCTCTCTCTAAGGCCATCAAGAGTGGAAAAGTTACAAGGCCTAGGTCATGAAACAGGCTACAAGTAGTTTCCCTCAAGGCCTAACCCCAAAATTGGGATAACCATCATGTGCCCAAAATTACTCTGCCTCTACCTTCCACAACCTTCTCACTCAAAGATGCTTTAGAGGGATGAAAGAAAATGGATTCGTATGATCTGTACAAAATTTATCAAGTTCGTACGTACAACCAAAGCAGTCTATTTTATTATAAAATATATATATATATATTTATTATCAGTCACCTCCATATTTTATTTATATATATCTTCATGGACTATAAATATATTTATTATAATATTCAATATTTTTTTATAATGGTTATTCCTTAACAATTATTCTAGCTTTGTTCTATCCAATCTATTTTCGTTCTCTGAGTTGAACTTACCATTCGTTGACCTTCTACTCACTGATCAGAATTTGTCTTCTTCAATAATTATCTTCATAAATTCCTATATATCTTATTCACTACTCTTATGGAGTATGATATGTATGAAAGTACTTGGGCTTGATAGCAACCGATTCCTTCTCAAAGACCATCATTGTCCTTAATGGTCAATCCAAGATAGATGTGAAATAAGAAAACATAGAGGTTTGATTACTATCTTATTCCTTCCCAGATCGAGGGGATTGCCAATGCGTAGTACTTCCTACTTAGTGCCGATTCCATCTTGTCCGTTGACTCTCACTTCTTCCCCCCCCCCCCCCCCCCCCCAATATACCAAATGAAATTGGATCCATTTATATAAAGTGATGCCCCAAGAAGTCGCAACTCTTTAGAACAACCGATGCTTGAATAAATTTGTCTTCAAGTGTATACCGTCGGTTTGTTAAGTGTAAATCATTGTTTATTTTTTCTTAGTCGACACTTATTCTAAATTACTATATCATTTTATATTAATTTGAATATAGATATTTATTATTTGTTTTTTTCTTGTATATTTGTTACTAATAATATATTTATTATAAATGAATATTCATCATATATATAATTAATATTTACTACTTTTGATTAATTTAATAATATTAATTATTTAATTATAATTATCATTAAATAGTTTCTTTACTATATAGGATTATAACTAACATATAGTTGTACATTATTTATTGAGAATTTAAACATATGTAGAAGACAATGTTTATTTTGCCACAAATACGTCGTTCATTAAAATTTGTATTTTTGCACTATATACGTTAATTCATGGCTCATGACAAGAAGATTGCGAGAAACATTTGAGGAAAATATAGTTGGATGATTCCTAAGTCAAAGCCCTTCTTGAGAACAAAGTAAAAGTAGAAGCATTAGCCAAAGTCATAGATACGAGGAATGGAAATCTGTAATGTTCCCTCTATGAAAGAAGATTTACTAAATAGATGATAATATTAAATAGATAAATAATAATATAATTACAATATAAATAATAATGTTAAAATAAATAATAAAATGTTACAATTATAATTACGTTGATTAAATTACTAGAAGATGATATAAATTAATACTCTTATATGAATCCCATAGATACATACACATAACATAAATAGATTCAATTTATTTATAGCTATTAAATATATATATAAACCTGAAATATATATAATATAAAATATAAATATATATTCTGTAACATGTGTATCAAATATTATTATTAATGTATATACTAAATATAATTATTTGATTTATCATATACATATATATATACCATAATATTGATCTGCAATATATTATAAACTAAAATCATAAATAATAAAGACTAATAAAAATAATTATCCTTAGCAACTAAGAAGTTGCAACCAAGGAGAATAGGCCGCAACCTCTCCCATCCCTTAAACGGTATACAAGGGAGATGGTGACCAAAGGAAAGGCATCACCGAACGGAGAAGGAAAAAAGGATAATAGGAGTGGAAAAAATAAGGTAATTAGATTAAGAAAACACAAATGACAATTTGCTTGAGCAAATGGAAACTGGTCAATGGATTGTATGAGGGAGTTTTCATATACTTCAGATCATAAATCATTGAATAAGGAAATATATGAGGCATTCTTCCATTCAGACAATAGCAAGATACCAGCGCAATCAAATCAATCATTAAACCTCTACAATATCATACTGAGTGGATTCAACATAGCCCGATTCGCATATTACTATAGGTGCCTACAATCCATCGTCATCTGAAGTCCAACAATTGTGATGTCTTAACGAAGCCCACACCTTTGCATCATTATGTAATGTCCCTTTTTCTATAATTTAGACACTACTTGTAATTTCACAATAATATATAACAATTACTAATAAAACAAATTCTATTATATGATGGTTAATTCCAAATGCATATGATATTTACAATGATAATGACTGATAATTTGTATGAAGCTTAAATCCAAATGCATACCCTGCTCTAGAATGATAATGATTGCATAACAATCTATCAATAAGATATGATGGTTGTGTCTGATATTCAGATAAATATATGCTCAAATAACCTGGCAGCATTGTCTCTGATATACAATTGATAACATGAGAATAAGCAGGCTGTTTGGGTACAATAACAATGTGTGTTGTATATTCTAATAGATTGTATCTGGTACGTCAATATTATTATGCTCTGAACAATGTGAAAGCTGTCTCTGATATATCAATATAAATATGCATCAAGTATGATGTCGTCTCTGATTGATCTTTATGCACTTGCACCAATGATTGCCAAAGGCAATAAATCTCTAAACAGAGTGATCCACAAAGGATACGATTTATATTATTTTCTCCAATTCATGTTCCACCCTGGGAATGATAATCTTATTATTATATATACCGTGGGTCAATGAATGGTCGCACCTCTTTGAATGGTCATCTTTCTTCTAAATTATGTCTCCTTAAAACAATCACACACCTGCTAATAATATTTGTTAACTTGATAACTATTGGTTGGCTAATTCTATGATTAGTTCCTTATGGGATCTATAACATTAATTATGATCGACCAAGGTATGCAGACCGTCTTTTATCTTTGGAAGTCGATAGATTGTTTTGTCATTCTAGAAGTCTACCAGAAACAATATTAGTTATGATCTATCTCTTTGACCATCGTCAATTCCTATCGTGGAAGCTGAATAAGAAAACTTCAACATCCTTCCAATCTTATCGTCCACATGAATAGATTTATTTATGCCTTCAATGGTTCGCCATTACATTTATCGCGACTATAGAATCGTTGGTCTGGTTCCTTCACATGACATCTTGTCCCTTCCTCCCGGGAACTTCAACGGCCACCCAGCTTCTATAGAATGCTATCGATTTCAATGTTTGACTGATGTGTAATTCTCCTCCAATGCTTGCATCGATAATATTCAGGTATTGAATGCTCCCGTTTATAGAATGTTCTATTTGTCCTTATCGAGATCTCAGATTGAAGGTGCTGGATGCTAATAGACTATCGTGATTTAATAAGTCGGCAATATAAATTACATATTGTGTATTGGTTTATGCTTAACTCATGCTTGTTAAAATAGTAATTATAAGTTCATATCTTTAATTTAAACTTATTAAATCGTTTATTGATTAACAATCTCCAGGTTTGTAATGGGGATATTACAGTCTCCCCCTCTTGGGAAATGCTTGCCCACAAGCATTCTTATAGCTTCATGGTAATTCATGGATCACAAACTCAGAAGTGCCCTCTCTCCATAATATAATTGCATTGATAGGAGTGATGATTCATTGTGATGGAGGTAAAAATGCAAGTAGTTAATCTCCATGAGCTCAATAGATCTTCTATCTCAACCAAAACACAATGGTGGTAATACTTATCTTGCATAAGATATGTGATGGAATAATGACTCGCCTTTGTTATCAAACTTGAACAATCAGTTCTTGATCTTTGATTCAAAGAAAGAATCTTTTTCTGAATTGCATCTTTTGGTACTTCGAATGGAGAGCTTTTAGTGATGCTACTATGAGAGCTTGTCACAAGATTCCAAATGGTTTGCAATGCTTCCTTGATGAAAGATGCATCAGGACCACAAAACTTATTTTCAGCTTTTCCTTTATGTGATTTCAAACTAGTCTCTTCATTCACTTTAAGGAGTAGGTTGTCATAATTTTTGTCCACGTGCTTTTGTATTTTATCTTCCCATACCTTTGATGTTATAAATTCTTGTTCATACATCTCAAGATTATTAGATTGGATACAAATGGTGATTTCAGATTTTCTTGCACTATTAATCCTCTCAAATATGGATGATAAGTCTCCGTTGGAAGATGGAAGAGAGTTTTGGTTAACAATCAATGCCACAAAATTTGAATTATACTTCCAAGATTTAACCTCTATGTTGTCATTTCCTGTGCATGATCCTTGTGAGGATGTGAGGTCATCCTCCTCATACTCATGGACCCATGTGCTTGCCTTATTGATGGTACATAAGGAGTCAATAACTTCTTTTTCCTGTCCATGTATATGTAGCTTCTTGAAACATCTTTGTGGTGCTTGGTGATCATTTATTGCATCATCCTTCCTTCGGGTTTCAATTTTACTTTCTCCCTTTGGTGTAACCATTTCCATTCCCTCTAATGATGCGTGGAAGTGAGAGACTTGTGGTGCAATTGTTGTGTTGCAATCACTTGTCTCGTGTTCCTTAGGGTGCTCATCCCTTCCACTTTCCCTTCTTAAGTCCAAGTGATAACTACTTTGCTTCTTAGGTAGGCACTTTGTTCAATCCTATCACCATTGATCTTGTAGATCAGCTAAAGTAAGTTTATTGCTCTCCTGTCATTCTTTATTTGGAAGAAAAGTAGGAAACGTCGGTCTATATTCAAGGGTATGATGTCTTGAACATTCCTCATATCTTCTTTTTTCCTCCTGTTTGCTATGATCATCATTGGTAAGTAATCCTACTAATTGAGCCAATTTTTCTTGAATATTTCTTTGTCCTTTGATGAATTGATCCAAGAGATTGTTTAGTCTTTCATTTTCTCCCATTTTTTACCCTCTTTGTTATCTATTTCCTTCGTCGTTTCCATCTCCATAGGCTGTCTAGATTCTATCTCTGATACCAATTTGTAATGTCCCTTTTTAATAGATTTAGACACTACTTGTAATTTCACAATTCAAGGAATATATAACAATTACTATAGGTTTCTTCTCCTCCATCTTGCCTTGCTTGTTTCCAAAGGACTCACCGGTTTCTTGGTTGCTTTGACCGATGTACCCAAGTCCTATGGGATCCTTGTACTTTCTTTGAGCCCTCAGTTGCTCATCAAGCTTCTCTAAGCTTTCATTGTACCTTCTAAGTTTCTAATTTCTCTCTTCAAGAGTTTTTAGTTGTTCCTTTAGTTGACACAATTCAATAGCCAACCTTTTGCACGCATCATCTTTGTCATGCAAGTGCTCATGCATAATTGCATTCTCTTGAGTTGTACTCTGCATGTCTGCTTGAAGTTGTAATACAAGAGCATCACTTTCTCTTACCGCATCTTCCGCCAGTTTTCTTGCTCTTTCACAAGTCAATAGTGCTTCTAAGGCACTGTTCTTTTTATCTTCAGCTTTCCTTTTGTCTTCGATGATTTCTATCATCCTCAGAGCATCACTTTCCTGCTCCCTTTTTAGATTGGAGATTTGATCGGTTAGATTCTGATTTTTCTCCATGAGATCAGAGACCGCCTCTTCTACTTCATCAAATCCACTTTGCCCAGAGAGTTCCTTCAATGGTTTCATTACTCTCACTCAGTTGCAGAGCCAGCTCTTTCCTCTTTGCAAGAGACCTCCTCAGTCTATTCTCAAGAGAGTCAATCATGTCATTGGCTTCCTCAAGCTGTTTTTGATACCTGTAACCCTCCATGATCTTTACTTAAGCGGTTAAGCTTTATTTCTATGAGAACCTAGGCTCTGATACCAATTATTAATCCTAATCGGTTACTGAGAGGGAGGGTGAATCAGTAAATACAATTTCTAATACTTCTTCTCTACAAATAGATATTCTTGCTAATATAGAAATTAAAAGAATATTACAGCACCCATAAACAGAAATTGAATACACAGTTCAACATAGCATATATACGTGGAAACCCTCGGTTAGAAGGAAAAAACCACAATGGGACAGAACCCACAAATTTCACTATTGTAGTAATAAAGTTGCCTTGTTAGAGGCTTACAAAGCACTGGTAAGAGTGCTACCCGGTTAAGAGATTTGGTAGAAGACCTGTTAGGATCTTGTAATGTCCCATTTTCGGGGCACATTATTTCGTGCCATATCGTTAGCCTTTTCATCATGGTCCGATGGGCTAATCGAGGCTGGGTGGTGATCAGAGGGATGTTTGGCCTATGTGTTTTCAGTTTCAGGCCAATCAGAGCAGTTTCCATAGGGTTTCCAAGGTGCTTACTATTTATAGTAAGTCGGCAAAACTCAGTTTTCCTGGCATTTCAGTAGTGAAATTGGAGCGTCTCGCCGAGAGCTTTCCGACAAGCTATCACACGTCTTCATCCGAGTTTGTTTGGGCCTTCGTTTTAATGCCAGAAGATTCCTTACTTTGTTTTATTATGTCACTTTATAACTCAACGGTTATATTTATTTAAAAGTGACTTTAAGTGGAATATGAAGAGACAAAGTGGGGAAACTGAAGAGTCACTGCTGCAGCCTTAAATGAAGGCTTGGAGTCTCATTGAGATATGCTTAGTTTATGGATTTTATTTCTCATTGACAATTCAGGAAGCTTCAACTTTCGAGTCTGAAACCTGAGGACAGAAACCTTCAGGCTTTCTCGGTGGATTGGATGGAAATCCCATTCATCTCCGGTGCGGATTCACAACAAAGTTCGTCATTGTATTCACAAGTTTTTTATCATCCAATCTTACTATTATTTCTGTATTTCAAATTGGGATGTTTGTAATTCATGGTTATTGTATTGTTGTTGTATAATACGATACCATTTCTTTGAGAAGTTATTAGAATATATTTGCTGGTCATTGTTGTTGGAGCAAACGGTTATTTGCATGTATCCATTTGTTTAAATCTGCATGAGATATATTTGTGAAAATACGGAAGATGGCCAGTTAGGGTCGTTACAATGGTATCAGAGCTAAAAATCTTGCCAGCCTGTGAGGTTTTTCTTCAAGTAAAATTTGCAAAGATATTGGTAAGGAAAATACTCTCGTTTGCAGCATTTTCTATATAGGAAATAGTGACTTTTAAGAGTCTTGTTTGGATTAAAATTGGATATACAGTGACAAGAAGGAATCGCCATTCTCGGTACTATTGTCTTAAATTGTTTACTTTTAATAACTGCTACCTTAGCGACATAGTGACAAGGTTGAGCTCCCAGTAAACAGCCCGTAACTCCAAGCAAGACGGTGTCATCTCTTCCTAAACATGAAACTCTCCCACGCCAATGATACCGCACCACCTTGGTCGCATCACCTACTATTAACACTCAAAGCAGCGTTGTATATTCAGCTCGGCAGGGAAAGATATCACCCGCAGCATGAAGGGAGACTCACGTTTGTGAGCAGGTTACAGCCTCAGCTATAAATACTCCTCGACACTCCCAGGCAAGGCGTCCTTCCTATTGGCACAAGGAAGTTCTATGTTCAGTAAGACTAAGCCTCGTCCAGGTCCAGTGTTCATGGAATGAGTCTTACACTAGTTAGGAGGTTCTGAGTGGCCACGCACCTTAGGAAAGACTCCACACGCATGAAGCTTCCTATACGCAATAGTTAGCACCACCCAGCAATACACGCGGGTGTGACTGTTTCTATTCCAGGTCATTACAGCAGTATCCAGGAAGAACAAGCACTAATGCAGTGGTAAATCATAGAGAACATCTTCAGCATTACAAATAGTTTGGCAAGGTAGAACCCAAGGTACTTGCCTAGGCTGAGTATTCATTGTTTTAGTCTATTCTGGTTGGGAGTTTCTAAGAGACCGAACACCCAAAGGAAGACGCGTACGCATGGAGCTGCTTGTACGTAGCAGTTAGCACGCCATTTAGAGATACACTCGGGTGCAACTACTCCTACCCAGGCTCGGGACAAAGATCCCACAGAATCCTTTGGCAGCACCGAACCGTCACTCGAATTGTTTGGCACGAGCGACTCATAACATGTGAAGGAGGCTTGCGCGTAAGGCGAGCTGCAATCTTAGCCCGTCATGACACTCTCTTTAGTCGGCTGAGCACATACGACAAGGAGAAGGAAGGGACGCGATTAGTGTTTGGTTGCCAGTAACACTCGCGTGGAGCTGCAACGACACTGGGATTGAGGCCGTAACTTCTAGCATTGCAGAATCACGACACATTATAACTCCGCAGCCCTGGATCGGGTCACATCCTCTGCTTTCCAGACATCGGTATCCCAACATGATAGTCATCACCGCAAACTGATATTTACCAGGTGCATACATAGTTGTGTTCTTGTCTTTGGCAGCTATACTCATGTATATGAATGTTTGCGCGAAGTGCTGAGGACGTAAATAATATTGTTTTGTCTGAGATAACTTACTGTTGTTACCTATGTCCAACACATTGTTGAGTATTGATTTTGTTTGGAGCTATTCTATTCTTGAGGGTATTTTATGCATATTCTGAATGTTCTACAATAAAATACATACTACAAATCGAAATAAGTAATTGTTTGTGAGGGTTGGACTGAAAGAACCCCAGGTGAAGCAATCAAATCTGGTCTTAGATATTGGGGAAATAAGACAGTTATTTATTAATGATAACAAGCACTACCATATCAGGAAACAATAGGTGTCATCTTCAGGCAGATTCAATCATAAAACGTAGCCTTGATACACCTAGAATATTACCACAAAAACCTTAGCTCCGATTGACTGAGGAATATCTTTATATAAGTAATTTTCAGTCAGAGTTAGTCAAAGAATTCTCATCTATGACTGGGTTAGATCATTACGCGTGGACACCAGGAGACCGTCACGTGACTGCTGGAGCAGCATTCGCTCAAAATGGTTGGTATTATTTCACTGAGTTGTAGTCTACGACATCTTTGTAAGAACAAAAATGTATTTCCATATTTAAATACAATGAGTTGTCTATGTTCAGAAATTGCTCTTGCTTTCTTTATTTAAATTTGTTATTTGTGGAGAAATCTGAAACATGCAAATACAACAAGTTCAGGACAACAGTAGATTGAAAACTACAACTCTTACATTCAGAAATTATAACAACATTCCATAGTTGCAAAAGTTGATTCAATCCCTTGTGTGAAACTTGGAGAAAATTAAATCATGGAATCATTGGAAAGCCCAGTGTTCTCGAAGGAATTCAATAGCACATTTTACAATGCAGCTAAGAGATATTCGGAAGGAAATTGAGATAGGGAATGAGTTATGTTGCCTTGGATGGCAATTGGAGGAGCAGAAAATTACAAGAAGTATGCTTGTCAAACTCGATGAAATAAATTTGTATCTATCTAGGATAGATCAATCTGATTGCAGACTTTTCAATTGGGCAATGCACCCCTCAATGGTTGCCTTGGTATAATGCAGATTTATGAATCATCCACATCGAGATGTTAGGCTTGCAGTTGCCTTATGTCTCAGTAAGATCACTTGGATTACAACCCCCATTACTCCTTACACTAAGCACATTTGGAGACAGGTCTTGTAGCTGATTGTAGATAGTTTAGGTGGACTGAGATATGACAGAGATTCTACCTATGGTGAGCAGGTAAAAATCTTGAAGTTAATGGCAAGTACTCGAATTTTCAGTCACATGTTGAACCTTGGTTGTGATAAAATGGTTCAACAATTATTTCAATGTCTCCTAAGCAATTGCAGGGAGCGTCATCCTAATGAGGTGAAGACGTGCATAAAGACTATCCTATCCTTGATCTTAGATGAGGACTATGACATATGCAAACAATTGCAATTAGAATTGTTGGCAATCTGGAGAGGAGGAATAAGGTACCCATCCATGGCATGTGAACTCTCAGCTGAATTAATTAAGCTTCAGGCTGAAAAATCCAATAGTTCATTGACTGAAAATGAACAAGTATCATTAGGCTTGCAGGTTGTAGGATCTCCGATGATGGGCCAAGACCTAGTGAGTATAGGGCAAATTTGTTTCTTATGCCAAGAGGGCTGGTCATAGGGGCATGTTTGCAATATTAATCAAGGGGAGGATAAATTGCAGCCTAGTGATAGAGAAAATACAATTGTGACTACACCTCTTTCGGGACATAGTGGAGAGTGTTTAGAATTCTGCTTTGGTGACTTGGTGGCTGAGTTTGATAAATCCATGATTATAGGTTGTGGAAACCAGTTGGAGACCTTCAACGATTCATGTAATGAGGAATCGTGTGACCTCTTTAGCAACACTTCACTCATGCATCATGCTGATATGGATGACCCATTTTGTAGTACATCCCAGGTTAACATTGATGAGAAGTGTGCCTTAAAAAGCCAGCTGAAAGTCAATGACGATGCCATTATTGCAGCTCTCGTTCACCATGATAGCACTCACTGGATTATTGATGATCTATACAGGACAGCTCAGAGGGATAGAGGGCAAGACGGTATAAGGATTGGATCCTATGTCGCGTATTTACAGGGGGTCAAAACAACATTTGAGGATTGGAAATCAAAATATCTGAGTTTACTTATAGACCGTGAACACGTGTTACAGATTGTCGGGAAGTATACTGAGCAGTTGAGGGAAAAGGAGGATGAGGTCAATAAGCTCAATAGGGAGCTTAGTGCTACTCACGGCACTTTGGAGCATACCCGTATTGCTCTACAGGAGGCAAGAAATTAGATTGTGATCTCTAGCCAGTACAGGGAGTAGGATGACAAGGAAAGGTCTAAATTCTTTCAAGAGGTGATTCAGGAGCTTGATAGCATATAGCAGACCAATGACTTGGACAGTTGTACAAAAAGGTCTTTGGGTCACCCCGAGTTCCTTTATGAGTTAGACCACTTTCAGGCGACTGATAATTCCTTGTTTGAGATGGGTGCCGAGTTGACATTTGATAATCCGCTCTTTGAGATAGATGAGGGAGATACTTCCTATTCCCAGGATGAGGATGAGGTTGGTTGCAAGATTTGGGACCCAGGTTCAGTTATTAGAGGTGAGTCTTGGTCACCAGGTTGGAGTAGCAGGATGAGCTCAATTGTTGAGCAGTGTGGTTTTTACACTAGCAGTCCAGGATGGGTAGTTATGTCTTGTGGCATGAGGGGTGATATGTCTTTCCTTGCACTACCTCTCGCAGATGGTGAGATGTCTCGTATTGGTGAGCATCCCTTGGTTCATTCCTCTCTTCACACAGTTGTGACTTCACTACCTTATCATACTGATTCATCCAGTGCTTATGGTAGTTCTATCACCGCATATTTTGGGCATGATGATGATGATTGGGTAGAGCTTCTTTAGTACGAAGTTATTGATCTTGGGATGATAAGTATGCCAGTTGGTGTGAATTTTTCACACAACGGTGCGCCTCGTATGGCTCTGGGTTTAGAGAGACAGTTATGGAATCCTAATGCTGATTCAGGATTTCCAGTAGAATTGATCAGTGCATCACATGCTGGCCTTATTGTACAGGATGCATGTTGTTTTCCATTCAACCCACCTACGGGGGACTTTCTTTTTGATTATTGGATAGGAGTGGGATGAGTGATTGGTTGGGTACGCTTCCCTACTTGCAGGAGGAAGCCTTGTCAGGCAGCCTTGGTAGCTTGCCTCTTCAATACAGTTTCCGGTTCAGGCTACAGATCAGTGGGACAATGTTATGGTAGTTGGACATTTTTGATGTTTCCCTTAGTATGGGCATAGAGCGTCAAGATATTTCAGCCAGTTGGGGAGATGGATGAACCTTATACTTATGGGACCCAGAAGGGATATTCTCACGGTTGGCGTTTATTCAAGGAACCGATTGGCACGAGGTGTGGTTTCCCCCAGCATCTGACCATAGAGGTGCGGATGATCTCAGTTGGAGTGAGGTTCTCAGTTGGGTTGAGGACTTCTTCACAGATGATGGCAACATAGGGCAGATTGGTACGACTGATCCTACAGTGATTTGGGGTCCTGGCATTAGACTGGTTGTTTTGTTGCTGTGTGAATGGCTTCACAGGTTAGGGCATAATGTTTGTTTCAGTTTCACACACCAGATTGGTGGAGCATCTTCCCTGAGGTTGGTTTGGGATCCAGGTATTATGATCACAACATGCAGATATCGATTGCTTGAGGGAAAGCAATCTCTGGGAAGGGATGATTTGTAATGTTCCCTTTGCGAGGCACATTATTTCGAGCCATATTGTTAGCCTTTTCATCATGGTCCGATGGGCTAACCGAGGCTAGGCAGTGATTAGAGGGATGTTTGGCCTAGGTGTTTTCAGTTTCAGGCCAATCGGAGTAGTTTCCACAAGGTTTCCAGGGTGCTTACTATTTATAGTAAGTCGACAGAACTCAGTTTTCTTGGCATTTCAGTAGTGGACTTGGAGCCTCGCCGAGAGCTTTCCGGCAAGCTATCACACGTCTTCATCCGAGTTTATTTGGTCCTCCGTTTTAATGCTAGAAGATTCCTTACTTTATTTTATTATGTCACTTTATAACTCAAAAGTTGTATTTATTTAAAAGTGACTTTAAGAGGAATATGAAGAGACAAAGTGGGGAAACTGAAGAGTCACTGCTGCAGCCTTAAAATAAGGCTTGGAGTCTCATTGAGATATGCTCAATTTATGGATTTTATTTCCCGTTGAGAATTCAGGAAGCTTCAACTTTCAATTCTGAAACTTGAGGACGGAAACCATCAAGCTTTCTCGGTGGATTGGACGGAAACCCAATTCATCTCCAGTGCGGATTCACAACAGAGTTCGCCATTGTATTCACGGGTTCTTTATCATCCAATCTTACTATTATTTTTGTATTTCAGATTGGGATGTTTGTAATTCATGGTTATTGTATTGTTGTTGTATAATACAATACCATTTCTCTGAGAAGTTATTAGAATATATTTGTTGGTTATTGTTGTTGGATCAAACGGTTATTTGCATGTATCCATTTGTTTAAATCTGCATGAGATATATTTGTGAAAATACGGAAGATGGTTGGTTAGGGTCATTACAGATCTTGACCCTATTAGGAGTCGCCTTGTGAAAGGACTTAGAACACCAATAAAGATGTTACCCGGTAAAGGGATTTATACAAAGAACCTATTAGGGTTCACCCTGATTGAGGGATTTAAATATGCTGCTCAATTTAAAGCAATGATCTTATAATGACACTTTCTGTCTAATTAGATCATACTTGTTACCCTTTCCTCTGTTTGGCTAATGAATCTTTCTCTGCCTTTCACCTCTCATGACTGTGATTCCTCTCAAAAGATTCGGCTCTCCTGCTCTTCTTCACTCTACGCTCTTGATATTCAACGACACATCTTTCATGTCCTTTGACCTGTATTTATAAGAAATTAATCTAATTAAAAATACATCTCATAGTTCTGCCAAGCTGTAAACTCACCCATAAATCATGCATGCAAAAAAAGCTTGCAAACTGATACTGAGTTTACCTCGAAACACTCGCAAATAAAACAAAGCTAACTTCAGTTCCACTGAAAAAGCTAACTCTAGTTTAATTGCAAACACTCTGCATAATCCGGTTCGGATTATCATGCACTTAATCGGTGAAGAGCTTGTATCTGATTAGTCATATGTTCCCTGTGTGTATCGCATGACCGGTTGAAAAAACCTAGACCGGTATAAGCGTGACCGGTTAAAGTACACCGCTTTCTTGTTTAGTCTACCGATTCACAATTATGAGTACTGGTGTTCCGATGGGATTGATGTTTGCCTATGACTTTACCAATGACAACTAAGTTTATGTCAACAAAATACTCCATTGATACAGTGCCAAAAGCGAAGAATATGGAGTATGAACTTTAGAGAAACACTTTGAAGAAGTTCATGGCTAGGAGTTACTTTGATTGGCTAGGGCTCAACGACAAAATGAGGAGAAAATTTGTGCATGTGTATCATCTTGAGAATATATGGATTGACCTGCGCACAGAGGTGGATGTACAAAAGATGGACTATTGCCAGTTAACCACCAAACAAATTGTTGACTTCAACCTTGCAGAAATCCCTCCTCGGGTTGAAAATGATGGGATAATCTTGATCCAAATTACACCAAGAATCATGTTGAGAACTTTTGCCTATTTCATCTCCATCTTGCTCAGGTAAAGAAAATACTTCAATGTGGGACCGATTTTAGTCCATCCTCACCAATACCAACATTTGGCTAAAAAGGAGAGGTCTTAAGAGCATCAAGATCAAATTAGGAAGAGATTATGATCATGGTGGTCCAGTTGATTGGAGGTCAGAAATCAAAGGTAAAACCAAAGATGGTGCATCCTCCTCAATAGTAGAACTTGTAATTCCTATCATTCCAAAGCTTACCATCAAAGGAGGCAAAGTTACCAGAAGAGTTCTTGAAGTAAAAGTTGTAGAACCTGAAAAGATCCAAGTAGTTTCCAGTGATGATGAGATGCCTGATTCACCTAAAGTACCTTCACCTATAATATCTCTTGTGGACACTTCGGTTACAATAGCACTCCCTAACTCCGCACCTATGTCAAATGAATCTCTTGATTCACCCTTAAGCATGGTGGTGGATGCATTTTCTATAGAGCAGACTCCTCCCATGGACTTAGTCATGGTGACGCTCACTTCGCCTATTTCATCGGTTGCTCCTGTAGTTACATCTAAGGAGTAGTACCATAGTTTTGAGAGTGTGTTTGATGCATACTTTGTAACTATTTCTTCCATGGCCAGATCTTCTATGATAGTATTGGATACCACCTCGGTGCAATTGGAGCAGTTTATGTCAGAAGTCACTCGTAGCAACCCCACACCCATGGTGATCTTAACAGAGGCTCCTCCTCTTGTTGCTATAGTTGCACAAGCAGATCCAATTACCACATTAACCATTACATCTGCACCAATTTCTTCTTCTTCTTTCTCCTTGCCTCCATGGCTAAGTGCCATAACCCAGAAGAGGAGGAAAGAAGAAATTCCGCTAGAGGACTTTGATCTCAGGCAGGTTTCCAAGCCTAGAGCTCCAAAGAATAAAAAAGCCAAAATAGTGTCAAGGATTGTAGTTGGAAACAATGAAAACAAGTATATTGAGATTGTTGAGCCCTTAGTTGACAAACTTGCAGGGGAAATGTAGCTTTCTGATTACAAATTCACTAGAGAGGAGCTTGGCAAGAAGACACGTTTGGGTTGTCAACAGGACACTTAGAATGCAATCACACAACTTACACAGAGAAATGATAAGTTATGGGAAAAGAACAAATTAAAGGAGGAGAATGCATGTCTTCTCTAAACTATTGAGATGATGAACAATTCTCAAAATGTTGCTCCCATTTTGGTGTGATGCCCTGAGAACTATGAGTAGTGCCAGAAGAAAGCTAAAGCAATTGATGACTGGTGTGATTGGTTAGAATCACAAGGTATGTAGGTCATCAAGGATTCATTCAAGGTCTTGAGGCGTGTACGTTTGACTATCAATGAGATAAGAGAGCTTATCACATCCTTCCATCAGCAGCTGAAAGTCTTGAATGAAGATCTGAGCATTTGGAGAACCATGCAGGAACTCAATCTTAATGAGTTATGCCAATGTGGAGTCATTTCGTCTATTGATGCATATTTTGAATATTTAAATTTGATGATCAACAAAGAAAGGGTTCTCAACAAGTTGGTTACAGAATTGCAATCAGCATTGGATTCGGGGAATGAACAAGAGTATCAAATTAAAGAAGAGTTCAATAAATTATCCTGTAAAATACTCTTAGAGAAGAATGAGCTAATTGATGAAGAAGTTGTAATGACAAAGTTTGCAAAGATAATTCGCCTACAGCTTGGGGCAGATGATTTCAATTTCAGCACTATTGACCAACTCACAAGCTACAAAATATCATTGAATCAGCTCTAGAGAAAAGTGACCAATTATACAAAGTCACACATCTTGCGCAAGGTAGGTGCAATTGCTCAACATACAGGTGCACCTGATCCGGCTGTTATACATGAGTCTCTTCGTAAGTTTGAGGCTTATGTGAACACCCTTTGAAACTGATTTCCAAGCGTCAAGAACACTTTCTCTTTTTTTGTTTTGATAGTATAAGTATTATTTAATTGACAGATTGTATGAAAAGCATGTAAGAGTTGTAAATACAAGAAAACATGCACCTGTATAATCGCTTCATACAATCGGGTTGCAAGTACATTAGGCATTACAACATTGAATAAGTCAGTTAGTTAGTTAGTTGTTGAATAAGTCAAAGTGGTTGAGGGTTTCCCCTTTTCTCTCTCCTCTTTTCCTATATAAAGGAGGGAGCTCATCTAAATAATCATCATTTGTTTTAGGCAAGAAGACTATGCTATGATCTTGTGCCTTGAAAACTTTGTGTTTCATGGTGCAAATTTTCTATATTGAATAGAAGAAACAAGAGTTCTCAAACTTTGTGTTGTGGATCTTGGGATTAGTTGGTATTTTCTTATGTTGCATCAATTGATCTCTCTTTATTTCAGTTTATAGTTTTCTTGTGTAAATCATTCAAGCTTTCAATTTAATTTCTTAAAGACTTTGAGCTTCAAGAGAGGAGATTGTTATAGTGGAATAGTGGCTGCAAATTACTAAGAGCTAAAGACTTTGAGTTTTAGTTTAAAGTATTTTATTTTAAATTCGAAAGCGATTAGTAAGGGACTTTGTGCATTGCTGATTGTTTTATTTGATCATAAATTTGGGCTAATCACAGGAGACTTTGGGTTCATGTTGTTCCACCAAAATATTATATTTAATTGTTGTCTTAGGAGTTGTTCTTATGTCAACCACCAAGCCACCAGTATTATTGTAGCAATAAGGCACTTTTTGTTAAGTTGGAAAGTTGTATGCAAATCATTCATGAAAAAAGAGGAATTGATTAAGAGAATCACCCATTTTGTAATTTCAGTTAAGTTCCTATTGAAGCCACCTATGATAAGAAGGGAGCCTCCCCTATTGTTGAGAGGGGAGAGAAATCTCATGAGATGTTGTCTAAAGTCACAATTTTGTAAGTTGTGGTTTCTGTGACTTACAAAATTTTTAGCCAACAATTTTACAACGGCTCTCTTTATTACATCTCATGCTGAACCTTGTGGCTTGAAACTATCAATTACACCTGCTCATTATACTTGAAGCTAATTCCAAAAATAATTATGGATTCTAAATACCAATTCCTTCACCAATGAATTCAATCATGGCCTCTGGTTGAAGCCATAGCATTGGCACAATTCACTGGCATCAATCTGCCAATTTAAAGTGCAAAAACCTTGGTAGAATTCTCAAATTCTACAAGATCAGAACATGAAACCCTTGTTCCAAATTTCTCTTCACCCAAACACAATAAAAAATGCATCAAGAATGAATCCATTTCCTTTTTCCTTTGGCTTATATAATTCCCAATTAATAAATTGATCATGAGGCTTCATGAATACACTTCTCATAACTTACAAGTGTATTTGCTTTTGTTGCATTTGAAATATAACATTTAATTGTATTCCCCTCCTTTTGATGCACACATTAAAATATAAAGTATACTTTATTAAACACTTATATCTCACTTTTAAATAACACTTTATCATTTATTATAAAGTATACATTTAAAACTCCTTTTTAAATAAAGTCCACTTAATGTATCAATGATATGCACTTAATAATTAATTATTATTAAATTATAACTTTAATAATAATTATAATGTTATAACTCCATCATTAATCATTATTTCTCAATTTTGACTGAACCCGAGAGTTAATCATTGTATCTACTGTGCATCCAACTGCCTTACTAAAAATAGTGAGGGTCCATCTCTATCAACCCCTGACTTGCTATAATTAGTAAATTCTTGAATCCCTGATCAACAAAGATATCAAGGGTCATCATTGCAATTGAGGCTAGTGCAGGTACACTGCCAAATGTAGAAATGTTGGATAAATGACTTACTATAAATATTAAGTGTACCAAACTGATCCAAACGAAGAGCAAACCTGAACATCCCTGACCTTTAGAGTGCGAAAATAGCCTCTGGCATTGCCAACAAAGACCCTCTATCCATCTGATTAGCCTACAAGGGTTAAATAGTAGACTAATCCCACGAACTTTGATGCTCGCAAAAAATGGGGACATTCCATTCTCTGTAGTTTCCCTGTCTGTTCTCTTCCTCTAACAAGCTTCATGATTTTTATAACTCTCCTTAGCAGCTAATACTAGACGAGTCTTTCTTAGGGTTTAAATATTACTATTTTCATATCAAGGTGTTTTCTCTTTGTTAAGAAAAGAAGTGTTGATTGCTATTAAAAGTATTTATGTTTGAAATGACAAAAATAGAAGATACAAGATATTTTAAACTTAAAACGGCTTATGGATAGGATATAAGCTTGAATTATCTGAAATTCTTATGCAAAGAATCTTTAGGATGTATCAATTTTTGTATTATGTTACGTATCTAATATAGTCATAATTCTATGATATGGATTTTGTATTTTAACTGTTTACAGTGTTTGCTACCAGTTATGGAATCAATTTCTTTATCAATTATTTTATCACACCAAAAAGATGATATAGGTGCAAGATAGCTAATTTTATGACATGCCTTTGGAGATTTTATGAATGAAGTTTGACTTTATTCCAATTTGTCACATTATGAAGTCTATGCATGGCACCCATTACTCACATGTATATTGTTGAACAGGTGCGCCTCAATTCAAACATGAGGTGTGCTTCATTTTCAGCAATGGGGGCATTAAGCAAGTTTGGAGTTGGTGCACAACGTGAAGCTTTTTTAGAACAGGTCTCCTTATCTTTCATTTTTTATTATTCCATATTCGAAGATTGCATGTTCAAATACTATAAAAGGATTTTCCTTTAGTCATATCTGTTTATGATTTTCAATTTATTGTAACTCAAATCTTCTACATATATGGTTCAATTTTTCTGAAACAGAGAAACATACAAATGGTACAGACTAAATGAGGGATAAAAGAAATGTTATTTGTTAATTTAATGATATCTGTACCATTCACATGTAATCAAATTTAATGTCATTAAATTGTCATTCCTGGTTCAGACATAATATAATTAGTCATCCCATTTAAAAGTGCTTGTTACATAAAGATGCACATTTGTTGAACTCTTATACACTACTCTAACCTAAGACTAACAATAGCCACTAATATATTATACAACATACTCATTAAATAGTTATCACATTATTTCCAAAACCAGGTATGGTTTTGGATTTCTCAAAAAACAAATATGTTAATTGTGTTGGAATCATTTGCCGTTGCACCAAAAGCTCGAACTTTCAATGCCCGATACAAATGCCAAATTTAACCTGATCCACGGGAGGCGGTTAAGCCATGTCATGAATCTCCAAGGTGGTGCTAACCACCAAGTCAACAATCTCCCCCTCAGCACCGACTGAGCCTTCAGCACCCACTGAAGGGAGACTCGAACCCGTGACCCAAGGCTCTGATACCAATTGTTGGAATCATTTGCCGTTGCACCCAAAAGCTCGAACTTTCAATGCCCGATACAAATGCCAAATTTAACCCGATCCACGGGAGGCGGTTAAGCCATGTCACAAATCTCCAAGGAGGTGCTGACCACCAAGTCAACAATTGTTGGTATCAGAGCCTTGGGTCACGGGTTCAAGTCTCCCTTCAGTGGGGGCTGAAGGCTCAGTTGGTGCTGAGGGAGAGATTGTTGACTTGGTGGTCAGCACCTCCTTAGAGATTCGTGACATGGCTTAACCCCCTCCCGTGGATCGGGTTAAATCTGGCATTTGTATCGGGCATCGAGAGTTCAAGCTTTTGGTGCAACGGCAAATGATTCCAACAAATTGCTCTTGTAAGATGTTATTGGTCTTGAGTCACACTAGAAATCAATCTAAATTAGATGCTTCAATCAAGTTTTAGATGTAGTGGTTATCAGTCTCCAAATGCATGGAAATTCGGTTTTTTAGCTAGCTTTAAGACACTTAAACTGTTTCATAATAGGCCAGTACGATTGTTTTACTCAACACAAAGATTTTAAGCAATGTGTCCAAGCCAAACTACTATATGTGCTGTGCAGACTGCAGCCGTGTTAAGCAACTTTTAATAATACAGAAATTGTTGGTTTCAATTCTTTGCTTCAAGAGATAATCATTGAATCTGTAATGCCCATTGTTATAACCCAAAGAAAACATCTGAAAACTGATCTATCATGCTTTTTAATGTACTGTCAATTTAAAAACTCATCACACAATTTGGTTTTACCCATTTAACCATAGATCAGAAAGTCCGAGTACTTGCCATTTCCATTTGTAGCCAAGTAAATTAACTACTCACCATACTGAGTTTTTGGCAAGTTTTGCTAAGTTTTTGGTGAGTCTCGGCAAGTTTTGGTGAGTTTTGACAAATACTCCTGAGTCTTTGCCAAGTTGCCAAGTTAATGATTTTAAGTAATTTTGTTATTTGCCAAATCAACAAGTCCAAATTAAAATTAGGTCTGTTAATTTTCTATTGAGTCTAAGTTTACGAAATATGCATTTAACCATAGTTCTGTATTAGTCCATTCTGCTATGTGTCCTAAGGTCCAATTTAAACCACAAACAAAATGGATTCTATAATTCAGGTTTTAAGCTGCTTCTTCAAATGATTAAACCTAGGTACCCTACATCTTCCAAGTCCAGCGCATCGCAAAACATAATAAGTTTATTGACTAAAAATACTCAGATTTATCCCTTTGGTTGATTATTTCTAACCAGGTCATAAAATCAAAATCCCACCATCTGCTATGTTTTTGTTGAGCCTAAATTATTGAACTATGCATTTAACAATAGCACAGTATCAGTCCATTCTTCTATGGGTTCTAAGGTCCTGTTTTTACTATGAACAAAATGGATTCTACAATTCAGGTTTTTGTAATGTACCCACACACAATGTTATCACAAACCCTTCCCTTCAGATCTTCGTTACCCTTGCAGAGTCCAGACCTGGGCCGTACGGGGATAAACCTGAGAGTGAATGTCGATGTTGAAGCCGTACAGAGCAACAGTTGACGCCTGGAGGAGGTCGTACGGACTATGCTGGAGCTCGTATGGTGCAGCAGAGGAGGCCGTACGGGACTGGGTTGGAGGCTGTACGGGCAGCAAAGGAGGCCATATGGGACTAGGCTAGTGAGGGTTGAATCCCACCAAAACTACAATAGACCAAATAGGGAGGATCACCTTTGAAATGGTAACCAGCAGAATCCCAACAGGAATTCGCAAATACAAATAAAATATCAAAACTCAACATATCAAATCCAACCTACACGCTGAGCATAAATACCCGTCGGGAAAACTCCCGAGAGTGCACAAAAGAACTGACGACGACAACTACACCTACACCAACAAAAAAAAATGGGCCTAAGATAAACTAAATCGATCGGGACCCATATACAATAATTTTATTATTCATTTAATGACGGGGACATTACAGTCCTCCTGTCCCAATAATTGCTTGTCCTTGAGCAATTTCAGGCTAGGGTGTTCCAGAATCTCTTCGCCTTCCTAGGTAGCATCTTCAAGTGGTAGATCCTTCTAGCCCACAAGAAATTCCTTGATAGTGCGTGCCCTCAATCTTTTCTCCTGACTATCGATGATTTTCGCTGGTGCCAATACTAATTTTCCTCTGTCATCAAGGGGTGGCAGGTTTGTGGAGACCGTCACTTGCTGACCCACGGCTTTCTTCAAACAAGAAACATGGAAGACGTTGTGGATTCGGCTTCCCTCAGGTAAGTCCAATTCATATGCAACCTCGCCCACTCGCCTGGTCACACGGTAGGGTCCGTAGAAGCGCGGTTTCAGCTTCTCCTTCCCAGAAGCCTTCAGAGAGGATTGTCTGTATTTTCCTTTAGGGATCTAAAAATATCTATTCCTTCCTGCAACCAGTCCTTGGCCTTCAGTGCGTGACTGTCACCCAGAGCCAAGTCCAGAAATGAAGGAGGTTCATACCCATACAAAGGTTTGAAAGGTTCCATTCCAATGGACATGTGGTAGGTGGTATTGTAACAGTACTCTTCCAGATGTAGCCATTTGACCCATGCCCTCTGTTGTGCTGAAACATAATTTTTGAGGTAACCTTCCAGCCATTTGTTCACAATCTCTGTTTGTCTGTCGGTCTGGGGGTGGTAACGGGTGCTTAGCGACAGCTCTGTCCCTGCTAGTCGAAATAATTCTTTCCAGAAATTACTAAGGAAGCGGCTATCTTTGTCGCTCACTATGTTTCGAGGGAGTCCGTGCAAGCGGAACACCTCTTGGAAGAATAAGTCTGCCACCTGTGAGGCTGCAAACTCTGCTGAAATAGCAAAGAAATGTGCATACTTGGTTAATCAGTCAACTACCACAAAGATGCAATCCTTCCCCTGTGCCTTAGGGATCTCGGAGATGAAATCCATTGAGATGCTATACCACTTCTTCTCTGGAATCAGTAATGGTTGAAGTAAACCCGTCGGTAGAGTGTGTTCGGATTTATTTTGTTGACAGGTAGAGCATTCTCGGATGTACTGTAATATATCATCCTTTAGGCCCTTCCATGAGAGCCTTTCCCTAATCTATCGGTAGGTCTTCAAGTATCCTTGATGCCCGGCTAGAGGTGAATCGTGCATCTCTTTCAAGATTTTTTTCTTCAACTTGGATTCAGGTACCAGATAAATTCTGCCTTTGTAGAAAATAATATCATCAACTACCTTATACATGTCGTCCTGTATTTCTTTGTCTAGGAGTTGGCATGCGAACGTGTCCTTGGAGTATTTGACCAACAAATGTGCTCTCCAATCTGCTGATATCTGAGATAAGGAACATATGGCAGGCTTTCTTGACAAGGCATCAGCCACTACATTATTTTTTCCTTTTACATACTCAATGTCAAAGTCGAAAGCCTGCACTTTACTTACCCATTTCTGTTGTCGCTCATTCAATTCCTGTTGTTCCAAAAAATGTCTGAGGCTGTTGTGATCTATACGGACGACGAACTTGGCTCCGATGAGGTACTGCCTGAATTTTGTCAAGGCATGCATGATGGCAAGCATTTCTTTGTCGTATATGGAATACAACCTTTCGGCCCCTAAGAGCTTCCGACTTTCGAAAGCAATTGGGTGGCGGTCCTGCATCAGCACGGCCTTGATACCCTCTCTGGAGTCGTCGCACTCCAAAATGAAAGGTCAAGTGAAATCTGGCAGTGCAAGGACCAAGCAAGAACTCATAGTCTCCTTGAGTTTCTCAAAAGTCTGATGTGCCCGTTCATTCCACTGAAAAGACCCCTTCTTGGTCAAATCGGTGAGTGGTGCACTGAGTTGTGAAAACCCCTCTACAAACCGTCTATAGTAACTACATAATCCAAAGAATCCACGTAGTTCTGAAAGAGTTTTCGGAGGTGGCCAATGCAAGATAGCCTAAATCTTCTCTTGATGTACCTAAACAATGTGCCCCAAATATAATCTCTGTCATCCCGAATTCACATTTGGATCTTTTAGCAAACAAGAGTTGTGACTTCATAATCTCAAGCACTTCTTCCAAATGCCTTGAGTGCTCCTCCCATGTCTTGCTATAGATCAGTATATCATCGAAGAATACCAACAGGAACTTACGCAACTGTTTGTTAAAAATGTGATTCATGCAAGATTGGAAAGTAGCTGGCGCATTGGTCAATCCGAATGGCATGACCAAAAATTCGTAATGCCCATAATGGCAACGGAATGTTGTTTTCTCCACATCCTGTTCCCTCATGCGGATTTGGTGATACCCTGAACGGAGGTCTATTTTGGAGAAATAGACGGCGCCGTGTAACTCATCCAACAATTCATCAATCCTAGGAATTGGATCCTTGTTCTTGATGGTCTTTTTATTCAGTGCGCAATAGTCTACGCACATTCGCAACGTTCTGTTCTTTTTAACCAGCACTACTGATGATGCAAAAGGACTAGAGCTGGGCCTGATCCAACCTTTGTCAAGAAGTTCTTGTATTGTTTTTTCAATCTCATCTTTTAGCCTCTTAGGGTGGCGGTATGGCACAGTGATAACCGGTTTGGCGCTAGTCTCCATCTCAATGGTGTCTTCAAACCCCCGGTGTAGTGGAATGCCTGGTGGTATGTCGGCAAAGACTTGGTGATGTCTATCCAAAACCGTTCAAAGCTCTTCCTCCTGGTGGTCAATTCTTTTTCCCTGTACAGGTTCTGGCGAGGCAAAACAGTGTGTGGCCCAGACCACGTTGTCGTGTCTAAAGATTGGTTCCATCCATTGGGCTGAAACTTCCTTTGGTCCTCCATTCGACATCCCTCTCAGCATAATCTTTTTGCCGTTCACCTCGAAGAACTCCATTTGTTTGAAGCTCTGTGTATATTCATCCAATGTTTCCATCCACTGAATGCCCAAGATGACTTCCATGTTTTCCAGATCGACCTCGAAGAAATCATCCGTCACTGTGTGGTTCCCCATGGTGATGCTCAGTTGCGGAACCAAATGGGTGCATTTTAATAGGTTTCCTCCCACCACCTTGATGTCAAATCCCTGGTGTGCCCTCCGTACATAAACTCTGCCGACTCACCAACGATGAGTTAATGAAGTTGAGTGTGGCTCCGCTGTCAAGCATGACCACAACCCATTGCCCTTGGAGGGTACCCCGGACCCGGAACACTGTGCACCTTGGAGTTCCCACCAGAGTAGCAATGGTGTCTCTTCTCTTCAAGAGTGTGGCTATTCTTTCTGCGCGACTAATATTTACTTCCCCAGATAATATTTACTTCCCCAAAAGCTTGTTGTTCATCTTCTTTGGCTTCCGGTACCTGTTCCTCCTCGTCGTCGAACAAAACCTCAATGTAGTGGATTTTTCCTTTGCCAAGGCATCGATGTCTCGGTACCCATGGCTCCTTACAGTTGAAACAAAGTTTCTTCCTTTTGAGTTCCTACCTAGTTGCCTCATCCAACTGGGGCTTCCTAGGTGGGGTTCTATTGTCTTTTCCCCTTTGAGCGAGAGGTGGTTTGGACTGTGAGTAATATTTGGTGGAAGAGGAAGAGGATGTCGCCATGTCGCGTGCCTTCTTAATTGCCTCTGTAAGTGTGATGGGGTTGAATCCCTTCACCCAGCCCTTCAAGGGTTCCGCCAGTCCATCCATAAACAACACCACCAATCGCCTTTCCGAAATATCGGCTACCAAGACAGACATTCTCTGGAATTCTGTTATGTAACCATCGACTGTGCTGAATTGCTTTAGCTGAGCCCATTCTTTGAAATTCAATTCTGGATCCCTTCCATCAAAACGATCTATCAGTCTCTTAGTGAATTCAAGGTAGGAATTAATTTGATCGTGGTCGAGAGTAACCATGCCATGATGCCACCATTCGTGGGCTATTCCTTCTAGATGCAGTGCGGCAAATTTGATGGCCTCATCCTCCGATATTGGGTTGAGCTGGAAGTATGTGTCTGCTTTTTGCACCCATGCATGAGCTGTGATGGATCCAGACCCATCAAAGGATGACAAATTAACTTTGCCAATCTTCCGTTTGAGATTGTCATTATAATAGCCATGTTTGTTTCCGCCCAAGTATCTCATTCTCAGCTCAACATAATCTTTGTAGGATATATCTCCTTCCATATTTGCGTTCCTCCAATCTTCCTGAAGTTGATCTTGTATTTCCTGGAAAGTTGGTTGCTCTCTGCACTGTTCTTCCACCCGTGGAGGGAAAGTTGGCATTGACGGTCGAGAGCGTACAGTTTGGGGATTTGCCCTTCCTGAGATAGAATTGTCACTTTGTTCAACAGATATCTTGCCTTCAGCCAATTTTCGCACTGTCTCTTCCATGAGGTGCTGAGTGTCATTTATCTGTGCCTGGTTCCTAGTGAGCTCTCTCAGAAGAGTCATGACTTCAGCGGCAGGATCTTGGTCCGCCATTCCACCGACTGAGTGATATCTCCTCCTTTTCCTTGAATAAACTCTCATTCAATACCCACAAGCTGGCAGAATCACCAACTCCGATACCACTGTAATGTACCCACGCACAATGTTATCACAAATCCCTCCCTTCAGATCTTCGTTACCCTTGCAGAGTCCAGACTTGGGTCGTACGGGGATAAACCTGAGAGTGAATGTCTATGTTGAAGCCGTATGGAGCAACAGTTGACGCCTGGAGGAGGCCGTACGGGGTTTGGCTAAAGGTCGTACGGTGCAACATAGGAGGCCGTACGGGATTGATGACAACTGTACGGTTTGACAATGGCAAGGGTCATACAGAGTTGGGCATGGAGAAGGCCGTACGGGTGGGTTGATGGATGCACTGTGTTCCGTGATGCCTTTCAGACGTTGTATGATGTTCCTTCTTCCTTCGCTAATGGTTAAATATGACCTTTGCAGACACAAAACAATACGCAAGCCAAATATGTTTGCCAACAAGATCTTATTGAATTTATTGATGGTACTTCGGATTTGCCAGATCCAATACAAGCAGAACAAAGTAGAGTAGGGTGAGGGTTGAATCCCACCGAAACCGCAACAGACCAAATAGGGATGATCTTTCACCTCCGAAATGGTAACCAGTAGAATCCCAACAGGAATTCGCAAATACAAATAAAATATCAAAACTTTGCTGATATAATGGCCTTTTCGGCAAATATCTAAATGCCTTGCATAATAATAATAAATATAGAATATATATTTATTATTGATCGACATATAAATAATAATAATAAATATATGATATTTATTATTTATTGTTTATTAGAGAATCGATTTAATAAATATTTAAAGTGGAATTAATTATCTAGGGCCCAGGTCGGCCTCTTAAGGAAACTTCCCTTTCACATATATATTAGGATTGAATCTTGAGGAGAAACATATCAAAAACATAATATATTGTCTTCTCCTCAAGAATTAATCTGCTAGGACAAATAGAAGCAGTCCTAAAAGGAGCGAGTAGATGCTACCCTAGAAGTAGCGAATTATGGTTGGTTGATCAGCATTGCATCTTAATAAGCGAACTTGCCCTAGAAGATCAGCACTTTAGAAGATCTGTGATTTGCCTTGAAGATCAGCAAACTATTAAGTGGATCAGTGAATAACTCTTATAGGATCAGCGAGTTTGTACAAGAGCAAAAGCGAATTCTTCAAGTAATTGCAGCAGCTCCAAAGTCAGGTTAGGGCAGATGAATCAATGTAGCCCTAAAGTAAATAATCAGGGCGAGTTATTGCAGGCCTAGAAGGCTGAATGTGATCAGTTCCTAGACTTAGATCTGGGCAGATCTTAGTGTGACTGGATTTGCTATTAAGGAGAAGTCTCGGCTCTTTAGATACAGATCTAGGCAGATCTGTATCTCCTTGAATTTGAGATAAATTAAGAAGCTCATACAATTTGTGTAGCAATCTTTGGAGAGGAAGATTGAAGACTTGGGATAATAGGATTTGCTTCGTGATCCTCAGCAAATTATTGAACATCAAAGGCTTCAATTCTAGGTATTATCCATTACTCTTCAATTTTGATCATGCTATGCTTTGTATTTGTTAGACCTCTATAGATTGAATATATTCCTTGTGATAATCTGAAATATATCAACATGTTATTAGAGCTACAGTAGAGGAAAGATCCATTTCAGATTTAGGAATTTCAATCTATCTATTTCAAAACTAAGGCAACCGGGTGTTTGACTTAAATTGGTTATGAAAGTAGGGCTACATCTTGCATTAAGGTTGAATACCTTGGAGGGAATCTTGATAAAGAGGGAGTTTGATCATGGGCTCATTTTCCTATCCCTCTTACATGGCTTATTGGATCATTAGCTAGTTCCTTAGCATCATTTGCATTGATTAGCACTTACATATGCTATATTTACATATTGGCTGGTTCATAACACTTGGCTTATGATAGAACATCATTCCTCATTGTTATGACTGCTTAACTGCTTATGAATGTGAAGGAAGTACTTTTGTATACTGACAACCTTGGCTTGTGTTGGTCCTTACATTGGCATTGGACAAATAGCATAATCTGAACTACTACACATGTAAGCAGCATACCTGATTTACCTTAGCATGTATGAATGAAGATAAGACCATCTGGAGGGAGTAAGTCTCTTGTTCCCTGGGTATCTTAATTGTAGACATATGATTTAAGAGGGAGTTCAATCATGGCCTCACTGGTTTGGATGGTAATCTCCTCCCTTATATCTTGTTGATTTCATTGGTATGATCATCATTACCTGTTAATTTTTGATCAAATGATTAAGAATGCCTCATTAGCATAACTGATTATTTGCTTAGCTGATTGTCATGGATGCATTCTAGCGTATAAGGGCAACATACATAACTATCCATTTAGCATGGTTATTGGCATCTTACATTATGACTGTGGAGTATACCTCACACTGGGATATGATATGTTTTGCTTAGGAAACTATGTGAGTAAATCCATCTCTTGGTTTATGTTAAGCATTGGAATATGTTGACATTGATTGACTCATTGTCTCTGTTATGGGAAATCATAGTTGATTGCTAGATGGATGCTAGTTATTGTGTTCCTTATGCATAGGTACATACATTATTGGTTGGAACATTCCTACATTGGTATATGTTAGAGTTAATGTTGTTATCTGCATAGGAACATTCATATAGAAAACTATATTGCATCTTGCTGGTTAGATGTTGATTATCCTTAGGTGAAGAAGACTTATGAGCATAGATGCTAGACAAATTATGCTGGTTGTATAGCCTATGAAGCATACTTTAATATTATGTATGAATGGATCATACTTTCTTTCATTTACTAATACATATGGTTCTATGTGTGAACTTTTCATCATATTGGTTAATCTTATGTGGCTTCATGTGATTATTCATCTGGATATACTTATGTTTTTGGCTAAGATATTCTTATGAATTGAAGAATATCATTTGATGTTCTTCGAGCCCGGGGGACTCATGGATCAGGGGTCCACATTCGCATGGATCAGCAATCCATTGCTAAGTAATGGATGAGACATCATTGGATGTCAAAAGATCATTACACCTAGTAATGGGTGAGACATCATTGGATGTCAAAAGACCATTACACCTAGTAATCGGTGAGACATCATGGATTTGATGTTAAAAGTCCATTACTCGCAGTAATTGGTGAGACATCATGGTTTTGATGTCAAAAGTCCATTACTTCCAGCAATTGGTGAGATATCATGGATTTGATGTCAAAAGACCATTGCTCCGAGCACTTGGTGAATATCATGGACTTGATATTCGTGAGACCAATGCTCTGGATATCATGGAGTTGATATTCTTTGAGTCTTGGAGACTCATGGATCAGGGATCCACAATTGAGTACTTGGTAACATCATGGACTTGATGATACCATGAATATCATAGAGTTGATATTCTAAATTCTTGAGTCATGGGACTCATGGACCTAAGAAATCCACATTTGGATAGTAAAACATCATGAACTTGATGTTGGTATGATGTCATGGATTTGACATTTCTTGAGTCTTGGTGACTCGTGGATTTAGTTATCCACAAATTGGATGGTATACATCATGGACTTGATGATACCTTGAATATTATGGACTTGATATTCAAAATAGTCAAGGTGACTAGTGGATTTAGGAAATTCACAAATTAATTGGAAATATCTGATATCACAGACTGATATTCCTGGGTCATGAAGAATCTAGGAGATCCACATTTGGTTGGTAAGCATCACATGATATGATGTTTCTCATATGAATATGAGATGTATGAAGATCTATAATTCTATTGGATATGAAATCCATATTGATTATGTTTTTGGCATCTCTATCAAGGGTTGATAGAGGGAGATCTATGAGTTGATCTTTGCCTCAAGTCCAAGAGGGAGTGTTGATATAATGGCCTTTTCGGCAAATATCTAAATGCCTTGGATAATAATAATAAATATAGAATATATATTTTTATTATTGATCGACATATAAATAATAATAATAAATATAGGATATTTATTATTTATTGTTTATTAGAGAATCGATTTAATATATATTTAAAGTGGAATTAATTATCTAGGGCCTAGGTCGGCCTCTTAAGGAAACTTCCCTTTCACATATATATTAGGATTGAATCTTGAGGAGAAACATATCAAAAACATAATATATTGTCTTCTCCTCAAGAATTAATCTGCTAGGACAAATAGAAGCAGTCCTAAAAGGAGCGAGTAGATGCTACCCTAGAAGTAGCGAATTATGGTTGGTTGATCAGCATTGCATCTTAATAAGCGAACTTGCCCTAGAAGATCAGCACTTTAGAAGGTCTATGATTTGCCTTGGAAGATCAGCAAACTGTTAAGTGGATCAGTGAATAACTCTTATAGGATCAGCGAGTTTGTATAAGAGCAGAAGCGAATTCTTCAAGTAATTGCAGCAGCTCCAAAGTCAGGTTAGGGCAGATGAATGAATGTAGCCCTAAAGGAAATAATCAGGGCGAGTTATTGCAGGCCTAGAAGGCTGAATGTGATCAGTTCCTAGACTTAGATCTGGGCAGATCTTAGTGCGACTGGATTTGCTATTAAGGAGAAGTCTCGGCTCTTTAGATACAGATCTAGGCAGATCTGTATCTCCTTGAATTTGAGATAAATTAAGAAGATCATACAATTTGTGTAGCAATCTTTGGAGAGGAAGATTGAAGACTTGAGATAATAGGATTTGCTTCGTGATCCTCAGCAAATTATTGAACATCAAAGGCTTCAATTCTGGGTATTATCCATTACTCTTCAATTTTGATCATGCTATGCTTTGTATTTGTTAGAACTCTATAGATTGAACATATTCCTTGTGATAATCTGAAATATATCAACAAACTTAACATATCAAATCCAACCTACACACTGAGCATAAATACCCGTCGGGAAAACTCCCGATAGTGCACAAAAGAGCTGACGGTGACAACTACACCTACACCAACAAATAAAAATGGGCCAAGATAAACTAAATCGATCGGGACCCAAATACAATCATTTTATTATTCATTTAATGACAGGGACATTATAGTTTTAACATGCTGCTTCAAATGATTATACCTAGGTTCCCTACATCTTCCCAGCCAAACATATCACAAAACCATAATATGCTTATTAACTAATAATATCTAAATTTATCCTTGGTTGACTATTTCCAAACCATGTCACATTATCTAAAACAAATCATCTGCCTTCTAGTGAGCTTCTCTATTTGCACTTGTGTTCAAGGAAGATTGTGAAAATGCTGGAGATTAATAGGTTTGAAAGGCATTGGCTTTGCTAGTGGCCTTTTTTTATATTCTTTACTCAAATCCCAAAGATACTTCCCATTATCTGGCTAGAATCTGGTTTCATAAATTCCAAAATATCATGATTTTACCTATTTTGAGGACTAAAAAAATTTAGGGCCCTTTTTCATGTTACTCCTATCTTAGTTGTTATGTCTTCAAGCATTTTTAAACCCCAGGAGATCTCTAAACTACTCACTAAATTGGGTTGAGTAATCTTAGTTAATCAGCATGGTTTGGTATATCAAAAGAAAAATCCCACTTGAAGGTCATTTCAGATTTAATGAGCAAACAAACTTGACATCATATTCAAATCCAAATTAATTGTGGATTTTGGCTTCAAACACGCTAGGATTTTGGAACCCGAGGTTATCTTAAATTCAAGCAACATCCATGGTTAGCAACAAGTTAATCATTGGTATTATTGTAGAATAAAAATCAATATCTACAGTAATAAAGTTTACTTTTAATTGCTGTGTTGTCTAATCTAATAGTAAATCTGATTCTAACTAGAAATGATAGTGAAAAGTTCATGACTAAGCAGGGAAGAATGCACAATTAGAGTTGAGGTTGCATAAAAAATATGTAATGAAAGAGAAAAGGGTTAAGATAAGGTTGAAGAAGAGGTCACTAATTTGTGTAGTACCCTAATGAAAATGCTAAAGGTGGTCATGTTTGACCACTCACACTAGTGATCTCTTTTGATCGCTAGTGACCTTTGAGGCACTAGTGTCTAAAGGAGGCATTAATGACCCTTTGGGGCTGTTTGTGTTTGGAGGATATGCTTGTGAACTTTTGAAAACGACAGTTTTCAATCCATAATGCTGCTTCAAAAACTTGTGATGGATCTTGTGAGACAAGCAATGCCCTAGGGTTAATAGATCAAGTATGGCAACATTTCAAGTGCATGGATATTGAGGTGCAAATGCATCATAAAAGCATGCATGCAACTATGGAGGAGATCTTTTGGATGATTGAGAACATTCTTGTAGCATTTATGAGAGAGTCAAGGTATATGTGTGCAAAATGCTACTTGCCTAAGCATCCAAAAGAGGAAGAACCTTTCTTTTCTTTAGAATTCCCTCTCATAAACATGATATTCACTGAACTAGATGTCATAGGTGAAGTAGAGTTAGGTTAAGGCTGAAGGAAGAGTTAGGGAGGCAAATTTTGAATTTGAAATGTCACGGACACTAACACATGCACACTAGTGTCTTGAGATGTCTATAGATGTAAAAAAGGGCAAAACAAACCATCAACAATTTGGAATAATTGTAGAGGTCTAAAGAAGGCTGCAAAAGATTGAAAAACAAGTTAGAGGAGGTCCTATATGTGTGCAAAGATTCTCTAGAAGCTCATAAGACAATCATGCTTGGATGCTTGCACTAATGACCTCTTTTGGTCACTCTCTTTGGGGTGCTAATGACTAAAGGGGGTGTTGGTAACCTTTTCAAGGTGTTGATGTCTAGAGGAGATTTTCATTACTAGCTGCAAATGGTGCTGTTTGGTGCCTAACAGTACTCCAAAAACTTGTGATAAGTATTGTGAGAAAGGGTTTCCCTAGGGTTATTTTTGGGATTTCCCTTCAATTGAATCCCAAGACTAATTTAATAGTTCAAGAATGGCAATATTCTAAGTGTGTAGATATCCAAGTGTAAATGCATAAGAAAAGTGTCTAGATATTTAAATGGATGATTGAGAACATTCTTGTATCAATTTTGGGAGAGTGTGTGAAGATACAGGTGCAAGTGCTCCTTGGCTAAGCTTCTAAAGGAGAAGAAACTTGTTCATTTCTTTAGAAATCCTGTCTATAAACAAGGTAACTAGCCATTCTAGGTGGATTAAGGTTAGGTTTAGGTTGGAGAGGAATAATCTAGATGATAGAAACTAAGGTCCTGGCCATGAACATTTCTTTCGACCATCATAGAATGCCTCCCAATCATTAGCAACATATACTCTAACAACCTCCAATACGCTCCAATAAGCAAGGTAAATCATAGAAGCAGAAATCTGCAAAAAAATGCGATTGTACCGGATTGATTGGGAATTTCCAATGTTGTCGAGTTATTCCACAAAAAATTGCGATTATTTGGTCAACAATTTTTTCACAATTTTTTGGGCAATTAATTAGTTAAAAATTGCAATTAATCAGCAAAAAAAACCCTATAAAGTAGTTTTCACAGAGAAGATGCAGATTTCAAGGGGCATTCAACATGATGGTCAAGAAAGGGATTGCATTAAAGGTAGGGTTCCATGCATATTCATAAAACCCTACTCTATGTTGGTATTTTTTAGTGTCTTCATTCAAGATTTGTGAGAGAAAAGTCACATTTGAATATGAGATGTCTTTCAATGTTATAAATATTCTCGAATTTCTTTAGAACATTGGTGAGATCAAAGAACAGTGAAGGGATTTTCTTTCATGTGTTCATTGCATTTGATTAGTCATATTTTTCAAAGATATAGACAATTCTCTAAGATTGATAGGGAAGATCTATTCATTGGTTCTTGAGGGACAAAGATATCACAGTTCTGTTCATAAAGAGTATCCACTGTCTTAAAAGTTTATTACATTGCTCTAGATAAGGGTTTCACCCTTCTTTCAAAGTTTCCATACTCTATTTCAAGAGCTATTTATGTTTTGAAGGTCTATCTTATCAATGATCAAATGATTGTTTTTAAGATCAAAAGACTATCTCATAGGTGAACGATTGTTTTATGAAAAGAGTGATTGACTGTTCTTGAAGAGTTTTTCTCACTGTTTGAAGGTAATATTCACTGTCAAGAGATAAAATCTATTCACTATTAGAAGAAAATAGAGATTTGAACCTATGTTAGGCAATGAATAGACATAGTCATAAAGAGTACCTTTAGTAGTGTGCAAAAGGATACATGTTATCATCACAAAGAAGCAATATGCATAATAGTCATATTGACTGTCATAAAACAATGAAAGGAAGCCTTGCTACTTGTATTCTTATCAAAAGGTTAAAACTTAAGACAAATGTGCAATTTAAAGTGTAGAAGTGATACAAGGTCAATGAAGTTGCGAAGAACAGTGATGGGTAACCACATGACGGGTAAATTTGTAGTCAAGAGAAGAAATATGCAATCAAATTCATAATGATGCAATGATACACAATAACTCCAGTACAACACAACTTGTGAGACCAATAATATTTTGGAAAAACAGTTGATGAATCTCAGCATTAGAGAGAAGCCATCCATTCACAGAAAGACTTCCAGCTTAGTAAGATAAGAGAAGAAAGAATATGTAATACATCAAGATCCAAGATTTGCTAGTACAAGTAGTCCTAAGGTACCAAGAACTTCACAGCTTTCATGCAGTGAGAAACAAGTAAATGGGAGTTTAGACCTTATAGAAAAGTTTGAATTCCTCCAATTGGATTGTGATGATCAAAGAGAACCACACGGTAAGCTAGGTAATGCACTTAGTGAAGGTTTAGAGTTACTGATGCAAGGAAATGGCACACCCATTATAGAAATGGATTTTGTACAATCACTTCTAGTTTCTATAATTAATGGGTTGGACTCTATTTTATTCAATTAAACACGGGGATGCATCCCGACCCCTGGACCCTTTTGTTCCAGGGATGGGGACATCCCCAGGATAGGGGGGCAAGGACGAGGCGTCCCCCACCACCACCATTCTGCCACTGAAACACCCGGATGACATAGCATCCCCAGAATGGCATGGGGAGGCACTAGCAACCCTCAACCGTCCCAGGGATGTCTACGCATCCCCCATCGGCGAACACCCAAAAAAGTGGATTTAAAAAACAAAATTGCATGTTTTTAAATTTTGGTTTTGGTTCAATTCTAACTCTAATTGGTGGTGGGTCCCATCTAAGCCCCTCCAGGCCTACAAAAGCTCCTTCAAGCTTCATCTTTATTCACAATTGCATTTCTCATTGCTACAGTAGATAGAGAAGAGTGAAAAGGAGAGAAAAGAGTGATTGGAGGAGTGAAAGGGGTGAGTGAAAGTGAAAGAGGAGTGACAAGGAGCAAGACAAGAAGAAGAGGAAGATTCTACACCTTCCTTCAAAAGAACTTTCAAGCACAAGGTAGGGTTCTTTAATTTTATTTTCTAGTTTTCATTTGTGCTTATTTTTGTTGTTTTAGTCTTTTTTCATTTTCTTGGTTTCATTTTCTAAATCAGATTTTTTGTTGAATCTTGAGAGCAAAATGAGGAATCATAAGCAAAATGAAGAATCAGTATAATTCTTTATTTTACCCTCAAAATTGAAAAATTTTAATTTTTTTTTTAGAATTTGAAATTCGTAACTTGCTAAAAAATTTAAAATTTAAAGTTCAATTTTTTTAAAGTAGGCTAAAACTAGGTGCTTATTGAATTTATTTTCATTTTGTGAAATGCAATGTCACAATGAGCTCTCATAGTCATAATATGAGTAAGGATGGTATAGAAATTCATTCCCATGGTGCAAGTCAATCAGAATATGAGCTTGAGCATGAGGCTGAGAGGGATGAGCATGGGGATGATTTGGGAGGCCAAACTAGTTCCATGGCTCCAATTGGTACAAATTGCCTCTCCAAGCTTTTGGAAAAGTTTGCTAGGGGTCCTTATGATCCCAAGTCTCCTCTCAAACAATTTGCAACAAGAATAAAAGCCCCAACGCCAGCAGGTGGTGGCATAAGGAAATGGAGATGCAACATTTGTAATACAAAATGGTTTGGGAGCATTAGTAGAGTTAATGCACACATCCTCTTTTGCAATGGAAAAGGTGTGGATCCATGTAAATTTTTGGAGTCTAAAAATATCCACTACAAAATTGAGTTCAACAAGCTTTGGGGTGTTCCCGAAGAAACTACAGTTAAAATGTCTGCTACTTTGTCTAGTAAGAATCATTTTCAGACTATTCAGTAGATGCAAGGACAGCCACATGTTTCTATTTGTACATTGCATCAGAGAGCGGGAACGATGTTATTGTTGTGGCTGAATCACTAGAGGGCAAGGGGAAATGCAAGATGCAAAGTAACCCCATAGCTGATTCGTTCAATGTGCAGCTCAAGGTCTAGATGATGCCTTTGGCAAGTTCTTTGCCAATGGCATACCATTTCATGTAGCTCGATCTCCTTTTTATAAGGAGATGATGTTGATGGTGGTGAGGGGAGGACCATCATGTAGCACAAATTGAGGACCACAATCTTGGATAACAACTATGCCAAGATCAATGTTTTGATGGAGCAAATGAATGCATGTTGGACAGAATCTAAATACAACATAGTTATGGATGAGTGGATGGACATTAGGCATCATCCACTCATCAACATCATGGTTACATATGCACAGGGCCCATACTTTCTTAAGGCGGTTGATTGTTCAAGGCATTGTAAAGATGTTGATTTTCAATTTGAGGTCCGTAGGGAGGCTATTGAGGAGGTTGGGCCACAAAATGTGGTCCAAGTAGTGACAAATGTAGCACATGTGTGCAGAGTTGTAGGGAAGCTTATTGAGGCAGCCTACAAACATATTTGTTGGACTCCATGTTGTGTGCATGCCATCAACAATGCACTCAAGGACATGGAGAAGATTGGCTACATTAAAGGAGTGTTCGACAATGCGAGAGATGTGCAAATGTTTATCTGCAACCACCACACTTCACATGCACTCTTCAGGAGCTTCGCAAAGGAGGAGTTCTTGAAACTAGTTGAGACCAAATATGCATCCTATTTCATTCTCTTGGATAGAATGCTTGAGTTGCAAGAGGCACTACTACTCATGGTTATGCTGAATGATTGGAATTGGTGGTCCAAGGCCAAGATAGAGCAAGGAAAGAGGGTGAAGGAAATAGTGAAGAGGGATGTATTTTGTGGAGTGATGCAAAATACATAGTCTCTATATCATTGCTCTTGTTTTTCACGTCATTAGATATCGGGACAAGGATGCACCTGCCCTTGGAGAGGTGTATGAGTGCAACAATTCTATGCTTGACCAAATAAGTGTTGTGCTAGAGGACCCCACTTTAGCATTCTACAATGAGCACATGCAACCAATCATTCAACAGAGATGGAATAAGTTGAACACTCCCTTGCACATGGTTGCTTATGCATTGAAGTGGTACATGCCTAGGCTTGGTAGAATTACACCGTTTCAGGATGATGAGGTGAAGGCAAGGTTCTTCAAGTGTATTGATAAGATGTACGATGCTGAAATTGTTGGCCATATTCACACTGAGTGGGCAAAATTTGCCACTCTTAGGGTCTTAGGGGTTATTCAGATGTAGCAAAGATAGATATAAAAACTATGGCACAAGAGGACCTGATTTTGTGACGAAACGGTCATGGAGTATAAAAATCAAAGACTACCATACTAGCCATTAGTCTACTATCTTAGGTTTCTAGTTCTTTAGCTGTAGAGAGGAACTAGTCTACTTATAGCTTCATCCACTCTCTTAAGAGGAACAGACTTTAACTCTAGGAGAGTAGAGAAGCTAGTGTTTGTACATAGTCCCTTGCGTATCATTGACCGCAAGACACATGTACAAGGAGAGCCCAACAACATGATGGAATGTAGAGCCAAAGGAGCCATCGCAGATTGATGAGGATGAGGAAGCCATGCCTTCAGATGCAAGGCAGGATGGTGTTCATTTGGTGGCTCTTAACCATGAGGAGTCTAGTAGTTCCAACAATTAGGAGTTTACCTTGAGGGATGATTAGAGGCCTCCCTTTACTACATTTTGACATTTTGTACTTGTTTTAATATCATGCTACTCATTGTAATCATCTTTATGATATTTTCAATATAATAGAAATGTTCCATTTGCTAATTCGACAGTTTCATTTGTCAAATTGAAATTCTATTTAGTATTCTAATTTCTAATTAGTAATTTGATATTCAATGTTCATTGTTCAATGTTGAAGTATTTAGTATTTGGCATTTACATTTTTTCTATTTTACTTCTTATACTGTTATACATATTTTCATAAGGGACCATATGTATAGTACTATATGTATAGACTGTATTTTCATAAGGGACAATTTTCTATTTGCATTTCATGTACTATATGTATAGTACATACTATATAGTATATGTTTGGGACTTAATGTCGAAGGGCCTGGCAGTTTTGACCAAGTAATTGCAATGAAATATGTCTAAAGGATCTTATAAAACCCACTAGTCAATTTTTGCCAAACCTACAAAATAATAAACTTGAGAATCTAGTAACCCTGACAAGATTGTTTCAAAGCAAACCTCTCCATAGTTGCCAAACATATCAATCGACGCTAAAAACAGCTATAGTAGAGGCTTACTTCACAGGTTGGAAACAGAAAGACCATAGATTCTAGGAAAATTTTTGGAAGGAACATTCCAACCTCACTAGCAAACACCTCGAGACTCTGTGGACATTCCTGTAGGTATAGAAACTGAGAAAAGTGCAGGAGGATTACCTCTCCTTTTCACTTTATATAAGTTATTGTTGACCATGGATGTAATGACCCTCACCAGTAGGATCACTAAAACACCCCAAATCTGAATTGTGGCAATTCGTCAAATAGTTGGCATGCACTGAAATGTTTTGCTTGCAATGATGTGTTTCAATATGTTTATTGTTTTTGGCATCCAATTGCAATTGAGATAACAATAACAATATAGGAAAGTAATACAATAGAGTAATAATGAAATACACACTACTCGAATGGTCACTGATTATGACAACCAATGTAATTGCATCTATATCAACCCAGCTAACATTATGTGATTCCAAATGACTGTTCTCAGACTGTGACAATAAATTTCAGATTACAATGCAATGACCCTTACAATATCATGACAATATGATCAATGCCTTGCTTGCATACTAACCCAATACAACATTATATAGCAATGTATGAGATCAATGGACTGATTATATAACTGTTGTAACTACTGTCATATGGTAACAATGACATAAACAGTCACACCTAACAGTGACTCCCAATGGTAATAACAGATGTTAACAATATTGTATGAGACTAGTTCATATATGACTGATTACACTAACCAGCTAATGCAAGAACAGTACTTTTCAGACCTGACTGTTACATACGATTCTTATGCATAATTTTGACATTCAATACATCACACATTAACATGAAGTGCACTTGGAAATGCTGCCTCAGTTGTTGACCAAAATGCAGAGACCAATAGCCAATGACGTGGTGACAAACTGCTTCCCAAAATCGCCCCCAATCTGCAGTTATATGCAGCACTGTACTGGGCTGTACCAGGCCGTACAGGTACGGCTGCTGTAGAAAAAACAATGCCAAGTATTCCCTGCCGAAAATGTTGGGAAAAAGGGGCGCCTAGGGTGTAGAAACCCTTCCACAAATGCATAAAAAATTATCCCAAGTAGATATGTAGTTATGAGCAAAACTTTGATTCCAAGGCCTGAAACTGAAAGTCTGAAAATGCACAAAATGATCTCCAACACTTATCAAACTGATTCACCAATTAAGTGATGAATTCCAAACCCTTATTCAACCAGTTACAAACCCTCAATATCAATTTTTTTGGGTCTGCTTTTTCGGACTGCTTTTTCGGGTCTGCTTTTTCGGACCTGCTAAAAACGGCCGCCTATAATTTCGGCCCTACTAAAAATGCCTCCTGAAATGCTGTTTCAATCACAAACAAACCCTTACATCAAATCCTCAATGAAGTACCGATGAGATGGCTGAGTACCAACTCCAAACTTGCAACCCTTCAGTAGATATTTCACTACCTCAGTTATGCCAATCTAGGGGAGTGATCGTTCCCAAAGATCGAATAATATTTGCAGACCACAAGGCTACAAATTGCTTCACAATGAAGTAGAAGAAATCCCAAATCCAAGCATGTAGAAATGATAGCCCAAGCCCCCTATTTATTCTTTTTTCTTGAGAAGTTACTAGAACTTCTAGAAACATCTAATTATAATGTACTTTATAATAAAATAACATTATAATAATAAAGTACATTTCTCAACTCAAAAATATAACAATGTAGGCCCAAATGTCTCATAACTGAACGTAGGCTCACTCTGGATGTAGGCTCCACTACAACTGCATGTAGGCCCAAACTGGATGTAGGCTCTACTGAATGTAGGCTCTGTCAGCAATATGCAATCAAATGATCAACATAATGACCCTCTCTCCAAACCATTTGCCTACGAGAGTCGATGATAGCAAATCCGTCATGCCAAACGATGTCAGCCAAAATGGGGACATGACAATGGAAAGATAAGGTGGAGACTGGAGTTGTTTCCAAAAAGTGGGTGAGTTTGCTTCAGAATCTACTCATTCATAGGTCGATTCAAATATTAGGAAAATAACACCATATCTAGTGGATGTACACCTCAAGGGAATTTATACATTACAACAACAGCATATACAGCTATTTTATAGTTACCCATCCTCAACTAAACAATAATCTCTTAGGAAAAATACGGAACATATCCAGCGGGGCAGAAAATAATAGTAAAATAAATAATAATTAATAAATACAATTAATAATAAATAATACTTATATTGATAAAATAATAAATTTAATAGTCACAAATAAAAAGTGTTTATTAAATTTATAATAACCTTTTTAAATTAATTAAAGATTAAATTTTAAAATCTAGGACCAAGCATAAAAATAGATGAAATCTGTTAAAAATTTGAACCTCAAAATTTTAAACCTATACCATAAAGCAAAGAAGAGAGCGCAAACAAAAAAAACATTTTCCCTTCTCATTGATAATTATTAATTATTAATACCTGAGTCTAGAAAGCTACAAAGAGTCAAGTTGGTCTAAATATGCCACATTGGAGGCTGCTGCATGGACACAAACATGTAATAGAATAATTTTTAACATTAAGGAGGACAAAAATAGTCTAAGGGACCGCCAGCCTCATCAATCAAACCTTTTACCTTTCACTTCTTCTGGTCAAAGTGATGTGTTCTCCAACATTCTCAACTGTCCCCTCAATAAATAACCAACAGTTCCTACATGCTTTAGCCACTAACCCAAATGAACAAAAAATTGAAATAAAGATTAAAAAAATACTAATAGGTAAAATTTACAGCTCATTTTGGTGGCTTGAACCAAAGAAGGTAAAACACTTCACACCACTCAAGTCAAATCCCACAGAATTAAATTGCCTTATCAACCACCTTGTCTAGGCCGCCTCCTATCATGTGTCGTATCCCACCAGGGAATCTTGGATTTCCAATCAGTTTCTAGCTGTGAACTTCAGGACTGTCATTGGGCAATGAAGGATTCAAGTTCATTAGGGATGTGCTTAGATTTCTTCTCTACATATTTAACTTGTGGTTGTCTCCAATTGATTTGTAACCTTATAAGAGAGTCCATTTCAACATGCAGTCCTGATGGAAAGAGCATTAACTTTTCTCTCATACAGAAGCAATTATGATTTTTTAAGTTTTGTGACACATTCAAAGTAAAAACTGATAGGTTTCCTTTCATTTATTAATCCAGAGGCAATCAATTTCATTTATGTTGGTCATTTGTAATGTCCCCATTTTTCAGGCTCTTGGGATTAGCCTATTATGTGACCCTCGTAGGCTAATGAGGATGGACAGAGGGTCTCTTTCAGTGGGCATCTACTTCAAGATTCAATATGCTTTGGTTTGGTTTTCGTTTGGCGCCATTCGGACTTCATTTGCTATAGTTTTGCCATGTTTACTATTTATAGTAAGCCTAATGTTGTTCGAGAAGGACCCTTTCTATTTTTGGAAAGTGCATTTGGTCACATGGGGAAATAATAGGTGTGACTCCTGATTCAGACGGCATATTAATAGGATAAGTATTTTGGGAGTTATTATTATTTTGGTGGCCAAATTATTATTAAATCACTAAATGGCGTATTATAAAATTATAATTTAACTTTATAATTTCACTTAAGTTGAGGGTTGAGTCATCATGGGAAGGGGCCATTTATTTAATTAATTCTTGAAAAGCCTAAGCCAAGGTATTAATTTAAAGAATTGAGGTAAATGAATTATTAAAAGGAAAAGTAAATCTATTTATCCCACATTTGTAAGAATTGTGTTTAAGTTCTCACAAGAAAGAATAAAAAGGGACTTGAGAGCTCATTCTAAGATATCTATTATTCATTTGATGAAAATTTAATGAAGTTCTTGGCTATGAGAAATGGCTAGGGTTTGAGGACTGATTTGTCTCTTGGCAATTTGAATCATCACTGATTGATGATGAATTTTGCCACTGAAATTCTGAATATTTAGTTTTGATTCTGGGAATGCGATTTGATGCTGATGTATATCAAATTGTGAAGAATTCGGTCTTCATCTTGGAGAGAATTCTTTCTTTTAATGCAATTCAGATTTGTGGAGTTTTCAGCATGGATTGTAATCTGGAAATTATCATTGCAAATTGTGTTTGAATTTTCTGAGCCGTACGGTCATGGCTGTAGTTGTACGGAATTAATTCAGACAGTACATTGTTTGAGGGGCTGCGAACTGTTGGAAGGTGTGCCATACATGTTAGCTATTGTGTCAACAAGTTTGGAGCATGCATAACAGTCACTGGCTGACTGTCGTAATTTTTCTTGAGGCTGCATTGTGAATTTTCTGGGAATGGTAGTGTTTATACAGGCTGCGTGACTTCTTTGGCAGCCACTGGTATTTCCCTAACTACTGCGATTTGGAATTTGAGGCTGACATTTCTTATAAGAGGCTCATTGGGTGTTGGTTTGCATCCGTACAATAATAAAGGTGCCTTCTTATTTACTTGTAATACTCTAGAATGATGCAAGTGATGAATTTGTTCATTTCATGAGCTCTTGGATTAAATTAATTGCTGCTGTTTAAATTTCATGAGTCTGGAAAAATTATTAAAAACTATATATGTTTAAGAATACAAAAGAAATTGCAATTAAATTAAAGATAGGAGTAAGTCTGCAGCTGAGAGCCAGTTGAGCTCTTTACATCATTTTTACATTTTGTATCAAATTTGTGAAGGTGTGTGAATTTTTTAGCATTATATAATAGTAGAAGTTGCAACACCAAGTTTTTTTTTTGTTTAAAGCCAAACTAAACTATCTTCCATTGCCTTGGAGTAGCCCCTATTCCACTATTTGGAATAACATATGGTCTTCTTTTCAGGTCCATTCTAGTCTACCGCGCTTGATTTTCCATGTACAGGATGAGGAAACCACTGTTCGTCAAGCATGCAAGGTACATTTATTGCCAATGTGTAACTCTTTTCCTACATCTTGTAGAAACTAATCAAATCTCTCTAGACTTCACTTATCATTCTGTACTATATACTCTTTTCTTTTACAGAACACATTGCGACAAATATTACCTTTGTTGGATATTGAGGACTTTATATCACTGATCAACAGCAGAGCTTTTAATTCAGACCACAGGTGAGAAAAATTGTATTATACTAATATGCTTTTACCTGGATAGAGTAATACCAATTCGTTGACCATCGGTGCAGGATTGTGTGTTTGGATGTTATGAAGGATTGATCTTGATATGGGGGCATGTTCTTTTAGTTAAATTTTCACTTCGAAATTTAATGTTATTAGAAAATCCTTATAATTTTATTTTGGCCAACTCTTATTTTGAAAATCTACCAATTGTCTCTTGAATGGATAGAGATGAAACAACATATTGAGTAAATATAAATAATAAAGTACTAAGATGCCATGTGTAGGCCATTTTAACTTTGATAGAACCTAAGATTTGCCTACATGTTATGATGGGGTATATGTGTGCATACAAACTCTAGCTTGGTATCAACTGCCATGAGCATATTAGATAAATAATTGCTTCATGTTCTTCTGCTATGGAAATGTAGGTGGATTATTTGCTTGCTATAGTTTGCACTTAGTTTTTGACAAGTGAGTTACGATTCAAGGTTGATTTTGTCTTTGTGTTACTGTTCATATATCTTTCAGGAGTGATTATGAGGACATTGTGAAAGATTTCACCAAGAACCTTTGTGAACATTTTACTGACAGAACAGATACCTACATGGCATCTGCCATCCAGGTTATTGTTAAATCTGCATCGTGAATAATTTGTCATCTGTTTCTAGATAAAAAATACTTTTGTTCTTTGCAAATATTCTCTCCATGTTTAACTTTTGGTATTTATTACATTGCAGGCATTCGAAACCACCTGGCCTGTTATTCAAGCAAATGCAGCATATTTTGCTGGGTGCATGTTGTCTCAACTAAGTGATCGACGCTTATTGCCTCCATATCTCACACAGGTTCATATTCTTTGATTTAAAAATGATTTGGTCACTGTGTGTCGAATTGCAATGTTCTGGGATCAACTGCACAGTATGATCCATTTCAGACGTTTTACTTCTCTCTACGGACCCATCATTAAGGAAAAGACTACAGAGTTTATTCCAGAAGAACATTTTTAGGTAGTCTTGATTCATAACGAAATCAGGGATCTTCATGATCACATCCAGACCCAAAAACAATATCCACCCATTTTTAAAATCCTCACCAACTCCACCACCCAGAGAAACAAGGTTGTATTAAAATACTCCACCAAGGTCCTCAAAGAAAAATCCATACTCGAAATCAGATTTAAGTCACTTTGGATTTGCCCCCTTCCTTCCTTTGAGGGAAAAAACCAACTAGGGAACACCGCGTCATCACCACAGAAGCTAGGTGTATAATGGGAAATGTGCAAACTGGGAAACTCTCTATCATCAAGCATGTTGTGTTCATAGATGGAGAGAGCCTAAGACACCAACCCCCATCACATCATCAAGGAATGCCTAGGATAAATCCTTACTAAAAATTTAGAGCCAAAATCACAATTAACTAGGCTATAAATCACTTTTGGATCCGGGACTTCAATGTTAAAAACCCATCTCAATGCTGATGGTGGTTGCCTTATCAATTCAAATGGTTGCATAGGAAGATGAAGTGCCTTGAGTTCGATAATGGGTTTTTCATCACTAAAACTATATTGGCTGATGAGATTGTGTTATTTAGAATCTACATATACACACTTAATTGGAAGACACAGAGGTGGCATTTGATACGAGCAGCAAGTTAGTGCTAGCATTTGGCATCAACAGTTTGTGTAGAGAGCAAGAAATTTGTGCATAAATCAGCTATGAGGAGATCAGTAGCGGATAACAATAGGTTAACGGGGTGGGTGGGGGGAAGATAGGGGCCAGTGGGAGGCAATAATTGTATAATAGACCAATAATTTGAAATCTAGGCCAGATTCTATACGTAATATGCCTTATCCTAGCAGGCTGATGCACATCCATCTTGTAGATGTAAAGTTAGTAAATCAAGTAGTAAAACAGAATCCTAGGAGTTGTGATATTGTTAAATATTATATCAGAATTATATATGTATATGATGCTGCCAATATATACTGGAATTAACAATTTCAATATGTAATAAATTGCAGAGACTTTGATTGGCATATATGTTAGATATATTGCCCTCTCTATTCTAAACTCTTACGTGTGAAATGTGGTAAGAATTTCCAATGCTATTATCTCCTTTCAAAATCACGCTGAGATACTTGTGGTAGAAGAATATTCTGATGCTGTTACTCCTGTGTAGTTAGTCAAAAGTATTGCAACTTGACACTCTTACAGATGTGTGAAAACATCACGATATCTTGAGCATTCTGACTCATGTAGGGCAAGGAGGTAACTCAAATAATCCTAGAATGACTGTTTTTGTGCAAGCCAAATGTATATTATTTGTCTCCCAATTCAAATATTTCCTGCGACAGACCTCAGTACTTGAGTTCTCTAGTGGCTATTCCAAGCATTCACAGGAGTTTGTGTTCATCAGGTACTTTCAACACTGTAAGATGCACATTAATTCCAACACTAGATATTAATCTATTGATAATCGTAAGTGGAGAGGCACATCCTGGCACTAGATGAAAGTAAAGGTCATAATTCCTCCAGATTTGGCGGGGTCGTGAAGGAAGGGAGGGTTCATGCTGCTATCATTAATTGGTATGTTGAGTTGGACAAGTCGCCGTCCTTTCGCTGGCTTCTGCAGACCGACAGAAAGGAGAGATTGTTGACTTCTACACTCGATACACAGCTGGATCAAAATTGTGAACAACAATGACTTGAGGCATTGGTAGTTCAACATGTTAATCATGTTATTAATACTAATGATCTTGTTGATATTATTCTAGTCATTGAGTATCGACCTTGTTAAATTAGTGAGACAGATCGATGCTAATATCGATGATAGTTAAACAGCAAACAACTTGGTTAACATTAATGGTATGACCAAAAAATCATTAGTAGATTGATTGATAGTAAACACATAATGATAGAGATCAAATGCTCAAGGCTGATAGGCCACTTATGCATTTGATCTCATTGATAGGAATAATCCAATCGAAGCTACAATTCATTAACAGATATGATGATTATCTATGGTTTTGTGTAACCATGTCATGAGCTTTGAATACTTAAATAGATCATATTTTGTATAAGTAGCATTATTTTTACAATGATATATTTTGTGATAATCATGAATAAAAGTTTTCAATAACACCTTGTGTTACCTTTCATTGTGTACTTTTTAGGTTCTGATAACATCATGTTAGTCTTTCATTATGTCCTTTGCACATTTGATGACCAATTGTTCGTTGGCAATACTTCATCATTTTAGTGGGTCTAAACATTTTAGGAAAGGTTGGGATTAAGTTATTTGTTCTTGAGGCACAATAGAACCCCATTTAAATATTGAACAAATTTTGAAATTTGAAATTTTATTTATTGTTCTCTTTTATTTTTTTATTAAAAACTATAGCTTTCTAGATTATTCTCAGGTAGTGGCTATAGAAGGGAATAACCTGTGCTTTTTTCTTTTGTAAGTGAAGCTTGCAGAATCCACTGATATGTTTTAAACTTTTATGTGCATGTTGTCTCCTATAAACATTCCTGGCATGTAGTTAGGACATTTTTCCACTTTGAGGATGGTGATGAAACATTGATAACCCATCCTTCATCCTAAAAATGTGGGCTTTCTAGAGGATTCTCTTACCATCTGTTACCATTAGACATGACTAGATAGAACAAATAATACAGCCATATTCAATTATTTATACAGCTAAAGGCATCAAATATAACATTTAAGTATTTATAATTTATTTATATTTTTTATTTTACAATATTTATTTTGCTATATTATGTGTATGTTTAGTTATTTAAACATACATGAACAATGTATTTTTATTTGTTTATTATTATTGGTAAAAATGAGTATTTGAAAGGACCTTTTACACGGAAATAAGTTCAAAAAAGCACAACCAGCACAGCCAAAGTACGCAAGAGGCATGTAGTAACAAGGCTGTATTCCAAAAGCAAACTTGCAACTTCAAACCAAAAGGCACATAGATCAACCACCCAAAAACAAGGACAATCAACTCAAGGCAACGTAAAGTTAAAACGCTGCAGAAGGTTTGGACTTTGGACTACACAGACCATCCCCTCACATAACCTTGTTAATTCAAAAATCCCTCCAAGCAACACTCTGTGACTAGAAACCAAGCACAAGTCAGAAGGGGGAAAGGAGCATGATGAGAAGATTTCCTCAGCCTCCAGCATCCTTATTGAACCAGGACAGTTCTGCTTCCTCACAAACCTCCACCCAACCATTCACTTTGGGTTGAGGCCTACCTCCTAAGGTAGGTGAGCAAGTCATCTAAAAGAGCCGAAACTAACAAGGGGGAAACCTCCTTGACGCAACACTCCACAGACACCATGACAATACGGTTGAGACAGCACCAACTGGACCTTCTACCTTTGAACCCATTTCGTTGCAATTAGAGGACATCATCAAGCAGTAAACAGTTTAAATTAAATGTGTTATTTTTTTTTTGCAATTTTTATTGTTTCTTCATACCTGAACAGGATATGCCCCCTGTTGATGGGGTGCCTTATCAGATCACACACAATAATGGGCTCATATATGTATGCATCTGGATATGGCATACATGCTGTATCCAAGACTTTCAAATCCATATCTAGTTTATGATAGGCTGATATGTGTACCTTGGCAGGGGAGGGGATGTAGCCGACAACTCTGCTTAACATCTCCATGGATGTTTCCTTAAGCAAAACACTGATTATTTGACCTCTAGAACCTCCATGTGGATCTATTCAGTTATAAGGTTCTAATGACAATATGTGTGAAGAGCCTGCCTGGCTCTTTAATGCAACTCAAACTACTTGGAATAATTCTGGAAATATCTTGTTGATTTGTGTTTCAATTTAAATAACAAACTTACATTTTATTTGTGTAAAATTCAAATAACAACATATTGAATATCGAATTCCAGGAAATTGGTAATTTGGCTAATCAACCAGATTATTATTGAAACACATTGAAATCAAACAAATAGAGCACCTTATTCTTGTGCGGCTGCAATTGAAAATTCTGGAACCAAATTCTATTAATTATCATCAATGGAAATCCTCCTTATTCATTTGCGGCTGCAACTACGAATTCTGGAACAGAATTCTTGTTTATAATCTCCAATGTGGATCCTTGCGTGGCTGAAGGTCTTCTATCCGTGCCAAAGATTCACAAACGTCCAGGCATGGGAAACAATCTCAGTTTGTAGACTCACGCAGGCTGGAAATGCTTGAACAGAGTGCTGCATACAGCCTTCCTGACGCCGTACAGCCCCTTAATTACTTACGTCTGCAGTCTTCAGACACAGCATGCCAATACGGCACAATTCATTGGCATTTAGTGAGCCAATTCAAATGTAGTCATTCATCTCTAGAAGAAGATAGTGTTTCTTCTAGAAGTCAAACTCAAACCCTTATTACTCCAAATTCGTACTTCTCTCCTATACACTTCAGCAGATTAAATTAAAGAAGTCACAAATCTAGACACAATCAAACCTCAGCAAAAAGACAAATTGAACCCCAGGAGAATAAATCAATTTGCCTGCAGATTAAAACTTCTCACAAATCCAGTATACATCAGCACTGGATTCAAATCAGAATCAGAACGAGCTCTCTCCTGGAAGAAGATGAAGCTCAACAGATGTTGCAGAACTCTCTCCAAAAGCTGAAGACCAAGTTCAAACCCTAGCTTTTCCAAGCCAAGCAGAATTCTCACATAAACAATTTATCAAATCAACAATGGGTAAATAAAAGTGTTTTTTCGAGTTGTACTTATAGCTTTTTCGAAAAAAGCACAATTTCACTTTTTTAATATAAAAGGCTTTAAAATGATAATTTCACTTTATAACAATAAAGTTATAAAGTACTTACGTTATTAAATTAAAATACTTTAATTTAATAACAATAACTTTAAAAACAAAGCCACTGAATTCTGCTAACTGAAACATTCATTTCCATCACCAGAGCCCAAACACCAACCGCCCTACCGGAAATAACCCACTGCCAAAAATAGCCAGCTGCTAAAAATAGACTTACTAAAAATAGTAAGTCTCTCAAACTGGAGATTCCCTGAAGCTCGATCCTGAAACATCTGACACTCCGTGCAGACACCTTGCTAATCCAGGCCATACCCAAAATACCACTTACTAAAAATAGTTAAGTCGACCAAATTGACCCGAACGAAGAGCAGATCTGATAAATTGAATCCCCAGAATGGAATCCCAACACTGGCTCTGACATCTGACCCCCTCTGATCACCCGATTAGCTTGTGAGGGTCGCCAAACCAAGCTAATCCCAAAGGCTTGAAAAACGGGGACATTACAATATGACAAGACATGCTTCTGATTCCTGTTGATATATTAGCAACTAAGATGTGTGACCACATTAGATATTTGCATTTCTGAGATGGTACATTTTGCCCCAATTTAGTTGAGGTCATATCAATACGGTTACCCTTTATTTTCAAAGGGAGCATTTCGTTTGTCACTGAGATCTTTATAATTGTAAGCTTGATTGAGATTTGTATTATTTGTTAATAATTTTTCAAAATTGATAATTGTTCCTACTTGGTAATCTTAAGTAATTTTGTTTGGCTCAGTGAAATCCACATACATATAATCTTGTATTAGCTTGAAAGCTGTCAAGAACACACAGACCTATCATTATCAAGGGAGTAGACATTATAAACCTTATATTGTCACTTCTCACGAATCTTTTTTCTTTTTTGAAGACTGATTAGTCAGGAGTCTGTTGGGGCCCTCACCCATACTAAGAGAGACAAAATTTCATAAAAGAAGGTTAAAAGACAATATCACCTGATTGTACAATAACAAAGCACCAAACTCTGAGCATGAGTTCTTAGAAGACATAACTTCCAACAAGAGATATTGGTCAATAAAATATTATCTTTTATTGTTATTCATAAGCTCATGTATCAAACATAATTTTTCAGGTAATATTAGAAATCAGTTTCTTTTCAGTTTTAACATTTATCTGTTTCAATCTTTTTTTGGTAACTAATGTCTGTTTATTTAAAATTTATTAGGTTGTTGGTATATTGGTTGTGAAGTCTGCGCGGTCTCCTGATGCAGTCGTCCGAGCAACAGCAGCATCTGCTCTGAGTTTGCTTTTGAAAAACATACATTAGTTCAGATGGTTATATTCCATATTCTTTTCTACGATCCATGTAATATTAGTATTTTTGGGTATGTTGTACAGGTGATTTGAGGTTAAGTGAAAAATTGAAATGCTCAATCAGGAATAAGTTTGTATTGGCAAATGCCATCAGATTTTGGAACAGAATTTTAAAAATAGTTTTAACACCTTTATTTATTGAAGTGTATCTCAATTGTTCATATTTCATCTAATTTTGTGAACAACTCTGTGAACTGATTTTTTCATTCTTGATTCTTTAAAAGAAAAGGGAAAAAATTGGCACATTGGACTGCCTATCAAATAAGATTTGTGTTGACTCTTCTAAGTAAAATGTTTGCTATAGGATGTTTTTGGAATAAAACTTGCACATAAATGTTAATACAAATCCACAAACTAAATTGTCTGTTAGTGAATGATCTGTAAAATTGAAGATAAACCTAAGCATTCAACAATCTCTATTTTATTTCATCTGCGCGCGCACACACATATATATAGAACTGTCAATTAATGTCAATATTTATCTTTATATTTATTTCTTCCTGTTCATCAAGAATTGCTGCAGACATTGTATGATATAATCAGAAATATACATAAATATATTTATAAAAAGATATATATATATATATATATATATAGTAAGACATAATTGCTCAATGCCACTATGAATCTGTAAATTTGGTAAATGAACCTTAATTATTAGGCTCTACAGGGGAATTGACATAAGTTATATTGGCATTAGCCGGTAAGGATGTAACTGGTACATGGCAAAGAAGTGTTGTCATTGATGTCTAAGGGTGCAAACATTGTTCAATCAGGAACAATTGACAATAATAGGTTTGTACAAGAGAGACTGGTGGAAGGAGTACTGTTACTGTGACCGATAAAGTCTCTAACCGATAATTAGAGCAACTGGTAACCAAGGAAGGTAACAAGAGCATTCAAAATAGTGACTAGGAAAGTAGATAACTAGAACCAAGGAATCAAACTAGTATAGACAGAGAAAAGAAGAGTGACACGTGAAGACAAAAACTTGTTCACTACCGAAGGATGTAAACCGATCATTGAGATATCATCGAGACTGATGAACCGGTGAAAGTCTCAGTTGACAAACACTTGTGTGACTTTTTGACTCAGATTCATTGCACAAAATCCGGAAGACTTTGTGTTATGAAAAAGATCGGTGCAAGGCACAATTGAAGGATTTAATGTCGACAATTAAGGCATTAGATCATTGGGGAATCTCAAGTTGAGGAATAAAGGAAAGTAAGCGGCACGCATCTGTTGTTTCCTTTATAAAACAAAAAAAGCATAGGGCATGCATCTGATATTTCCTCCATGAACTGAGACTCAACTAGATGATGGATCCAAAGGAGATCTTTGCGGAGGTTGCACATGCAGAAAAACGAGAAGGGCAAGAGTATTTATTCTTCAGCCTGTGAAGAATATCTTTTGTCTTCATTTTGCCAAGAAGAAAAAGAGTGAACTTGTATGCTGAAAGAAGCTACGAAAGGGTGAAGAAAAGTAGAGAAGAGTATGCAAGAAAGCACAACAATTTGGAGAGAGCATACATGTGGTATCTGGTGATGACTCTTAGTTGATAAACATAGTGATCTTATCTGACTCTGCAAAGCCATCTCAAAATATCAAATCCTCTATTGCTCTCTAACAATTGCAATAGAAAAATCTCAGCATTTGGATGGGCATTAACAGGTCCTTTGTATTAAATCTTTTAACCGGGTGACATCGAGTAGATGTTTTAAAGTCCTCTAACAAGACAGGCTTTAACAGACCTCATTTCTCAAATCTCTTAATCGGGTTGCATCTAACAGTGCGTTTGTAATCCTTTAATAGGGAAGGCTCCTAACAAGGTGCACTTTAGAAGATCCAAAATTTGTGAGGTTTACTCTCACCGTGGTTTTCTCCCGCTTTGGGTTTCCACGTGATATATCTGGTGTTTTATTTTGCTTTAATTTTGTGATAGCTACTTCTGTGTTAGAAATAGTTCTACATGCAGTTTTAGTTAGATTATATCATATTAGTTTTTATAGTTAGTCAAGTGTTGATTCACCCCTCCTCTCTCAGCATTGGTTAGGACCATCAATTAGTATCAAAGCCAAGTTCCTTTTCTAAGCTTCTTAACCGGAACAAGGAAAAGATCTAATGATGAGGAAAGGACCCAAGTTTTCTAAGGAAAACTTCACCCAATGATGCAGTAGAATGAAGCTGTATATGAAAACCAACAGAGATCAATACTGAACTCATGTAATCAATGATTACAGCGAACCTATCGGTACCTTGACAACTGATCAACTGAAGATTAGTAGTGAACATATAACTGCAATGGATATGATAGCTAGTACACTCCTTGATCATGTCTATGCTGAAATTGAATATCTAACTACCGCTTGCAAAATGTGGGCAAAGCTACAAACTGTGTATGGAAGCGACCCACATGTTCAAAGAGCAAAGGTAGAAAGCCTCAGAGGCAAATATGATGACATGAAGATGAACGAAGAAGAACACATTGAGCACTACAGCAATAGAATAAAAGAAGTTATGAACTCCATCAAAAGCGCTAGAGGAACACTAAGTGAACAAGATGTGATAAGCAAGATATTGAGGACGCTAAGACCACAATATGTTATCAAGATCTCAGCCATACAGGAGCTTAGATCAGCAAGCGCATCTCAAATCACCCTTGACTCTCTTATTGGTAAGTTAAGTGCTTATGAATTAAGCAATTATGATAATAGCTTACCTATGTTAGATGTTGTTTTTAAGTCTTCTGTGAACATTGCTTTCATAAAGAAAGGAAGAGAGACCGATAATAGTTATACTAGTAGTCTTGGAATTTTATTGAAAATCTACTCTCATAAGAACTAGAGCAGGATGAGTTTGAAGCACTCATCACAAGGAGATTTCCAAGAGGAAAAGGGAAGTATAAAAGGAAACTTCCTTTGAAGTGTTTTTCTTGCAATAAGATAGGGCACATTGCTGCTAGGTGTCCAGAAAATGAAAATAAAGAAAAGTTCAACCAATTCAAGAACAAATGAAATGACGTAGGGCAGGGATGGAGGATCCCATGATGGATAGTCCAAGCCTACACTACTAGTTATAACAACAACAAGCACAGTGGAATACAACAATATAATGTTTTAAAACAGAATTTCATTCAACATGTCTAGCTGTGAGGCCTTCCGGGTTTTGACTTTATACAATGAAATTGCAAAGTATCTCAGAAATTTCTTAGCTAGTCCAGCTCTTAATCACATCAGCAACTGATGGAAACACTAAGGCAAATCTAAACTTGAGCTTGCAAGCCTCCAAGCAATCTCCCTGTCTCCAAGTATGCAAACCACTAGCTCTGCTATTACAATATCAGATAAAACATCTGATCTACAAGATCTCGCAAGATCCAATTATGATTATACTCATGCTACCACCACTCTACCCCTAAACATCTACCCAAGCTCTCAATATATAGCCAGCTAAGCCACAAGTCAGCCAGTCAAGCATTTAATTACATTATAGGTCCAACCTGGAAGAGTAAACCAAAACATCTGATCTACAAGATCTCGCAGGATCCAATTATGATTATACTCTCATGCTACCACCACTCTACCCCTAAACATCTACCCAAGCTCTCAATATATAGCCAGCTAAGCCACAAGTCGGCCAGTTAGGCATTTAATTACATTATAGGTCCAACTTGGAAAAGTAAACCAAAACTAAAGAAACAATGAACAAAACTTAATGTGAGGTTACATTTAGGTCCACGCATGATCCAAGAACATGTCCTTAACTTAGCAAGATCCCATCTCATCAAACGGAACCGCGCAAGACGAAAAACTCCACGTTTCGCATATAAACCGGCTAAAAATTGATACCCGAGCAAAACGGTTATAACTTTTAGCTCATAATGAATTAGGACTTGCGGTCTTAGGAGAAGGTTCCAAAATAGGTCCTCAACATCATGTAAGCTTCGCACAACATGAAACCAATAAATGCAACAATTATAATTCAAACAACATAAAATAGGAAATATTTTTGGTTGATGCAAGATTGTTCAAAGCCCGAGATGCTCCTGCATCAGACACCCCAGGTAAATAAAAGAATGTTCTCATGAACATCTTAAGGGAATCAGAACAGGTATGCCATATCTGTTCTTAACCCATATCTCCTCATGTCCTTCATTCCATGTTGTCTTTACTTTATCCATTGTCAGCAAATCAGCTTGTCCACCTTTCTCATCTTTCCTTTCTGCTACTGATAGAAATTGATTCTGACCATCTTTTCTAGACTTACTAATCAACTCAGCATCATCTGCAGTCCTCTCTGTCACTAGTGCCATCATTTGCTGCACCATCTTTTTCAGAAAGTCTATCTACCTCTTAATCTCTATAAATTCCTCAACTATGTCATGCTTCGTTCCTTTCAAATTCAGCTTCCTTTCATCCACAGGAATAGGTTCATCAATTCTCTGTTTTTTATGTTTGTCATAAGGACAACACCTGATACTCCACATCCCTTAGCCCCAACTTCTTGCAAGGGTAATAACTTATGCCTCAATCCACCATGCATTACCACATATGTATTTGCATGACCATCAAACAAAACATGTCTATCAAATTGCCAAGGTCTCCCAAGCAATAGATGACAAGCATCCATAGGCAATACATCACATAATATTTCATCATGATAAGATCCAATCTGAAAATTAACCAAGCATTGTTCTTCAATCCTAACCTTAGACACGTCTTGTATCCAACTAATCTAATAAGGATTAGGATGTTTCCTTCTTTCCAAATACAATTTACTAACCATTTCTTCTGAAACAAAGTTTTCAGAACTGCCACCATCAACTATAACATTACATACATTATCCTTGCACTTACATATGGTTCTAAACAAATTTCTTCTTTACACTGGTTCCTGGACACATGTAGCCAACCTCCTAGTGATAAGAAATTCACCTTTTTCTGCAACATTCTCAATGTCTTCTTCAGCAGTTAGTGCAACTCTTTTTCTAGGACAATGAAAACTTCTATGACCCTCTTCACCACACTAAAAACAAGTACCAATGAACTCATTTTTCCATCTCCCTCTCTGTCCATGATTGTAGTTCTTAGTGACTTGACCACTACCAGATCTTGCATCAGTCTTCTCAAGATTTTCTATCACATTACCTCCAGCAATTGTTTCACCAATTAACAGCATTAGATTTCCACAATCCATTAGTAATACATTTATGAATTTCTGGATTCGATTGTGTGCGTATTTTTAGCATCAACATTTCAGATCACACTCTGTGATCCATCATCAAGGATCACATTTTCACCATTTTTACCACCTCGGTTCCTATTAGTTTGTCTTCCTTAAAACCTCTTGTTCAGCTTCTCCTCAATCTTCAATGCCATTTGATAAGCATCTCTTATAGTTGTCATCCGAACAGTAACTCTTCTTGAATACTAGGTCTCAAGTCATAAACATACCTAGCAACCTTCTCTTTATCAGCTTCAGAATGACCAATCCTAATTAGGATTCTGTAAAACTCCTCAGTATACTCTTGCACTAATTTGTTGTTCTGCCTCAATGCTTGCATCTTCTTAAATATCTCTAACTCATAATCCACCGGAATGAATTTCTTTTTCAACTTGTTGACCAATCGGTTCCATTTAGTGATCTTTTATTTTCCTCTCCTACTTTCCAATTGAACTTCTCTCCACCAAATGTTTGCATGATCTTTCAACTTAGTCTTTGCAAATCAAACTCTATCAGGATCTTCTATTTCTTCATACTCAAAGTATTCATCTATCTCATTAATCCAATCAATCAACTCTTCTGGCCTAAGGCTTTCAGCAAATGTAAAAACTTCAATCTTAGGTCTTTTCCCAATTTTAGACATAGCCTTCAGGATTCTACTTTCTTCTGGATCTCTGACTTCTTCTATAGCTTCTTCAAATTGATCTTCTTCAAACTCATCACTTTCATTCTTCAAGGTAGTCTTCTTTTTCAATTCCTCTTGCAAGTCTTGCACTTGTTTCTGCAAAGCCCTGAAATCATCAAGACTAAATTCTCCAGTAAGTTCTTCCTTTGAGATCTCACGAGCTCTCCTCAGAGACATCTTCAATCCAAGGTCCTGTTGCAAACTGTCTCACCTTCGGCGATCTGTCCACACACTCAAGATCTTCAAGCTTTGATACCACTTGACGCAGGGCAAGGATGGAGGATCCAATGATGGATAGTCCAAGCCTACACTACTAGTTATAACAACAACAACAAGCACAATGAAATACAACAATATAATGTTTTAAAACAAAATTTCATTCAACATGCCCGGCTATGAGGCCTTTCGGGTTTCGGCCTGATACAATGAAATTACAAAGTATCTCAAAAATCTCCTAGCTAGTCCAGCTCTGAATCACATCAGCAACTGATGGAAACAATAAGGCAGATCTAAACTTGAGCTTGCAAGCCTCCAAGCAATCTCCCTGTCTCCAAGTATGCAAACCACTAGCTCTGCTATTACAATATCAGATAAAACATCTGATCTACAAGATCTCGCAAGATCCAATTATGATTATACTCTCATGCTACCACCACTCTACCCCTAAACATCTACCCAAGCTCTCAATACATACCCAGCTAAGCCACAAGTCGGCCAGTCAAGCATTTGATTACATTACAGGTCCAACCTGGAAGAGTAAACCAAAACTAAAGAAATAATGAACAAAACTTAATGCGAGGTTACATTTAGGTCCACACGAAACCGTGCAAGACGAAAAACTTCACGTTTCGCGTGTAAACTGGCTGAAAATCAATACCCGAGCAAAACGGTCATAACTTTTAGCTCATAATGAATTAGGACTTGCAGTCTTAGGAGAAGGTTTCAAAATAGGTCCTCAACATTATGTAAGCTTCACACAACATGAAACCAATAAATGCAACAATTATAATTCAAACAACAGAAAATAGGAAATGTTTTTGGTTGATGCAAGATTGCTCAAAGCCCAAGATGCTCCTGCGTCAGGAAAGGAGTGCTACCTTGTTGAGGAAGGTGTCACGGATAATGAATCTGAAGAATTGGGAGATGACGAAATTGTCTTTGTAAAAATAAAAGAAGATAGCACAATGATAAGTGAAATGGCACTTATCTCAAGATCTCATCAATGTGATGATTGGATCATTGACAGTGGATGCACTCACCATATGATTGGTGACAAGAACAAGGTCATTAGTCTGATGCTTAATGCTAGTGGATCGGTGGCATTTGGTAACAATTCTCCTTGTGCTACAGAGGTAGAGGCTCAATAGCACTTGGCAATAAAGTTGTATGTGAGTATGTGTACTAGGTGGAAGGACTCATGTACAATCTAATGAGTGTGGCTCAACTAAACAACAAAGGATACATGTTGGAGTTTGGGCAAGGTTCTTGTATTGTCAAGAATCAATCAAGAGCTCATGTTGTCACCGGTAGATAGAGTAAAGGGAACCTATTCTACCTAAGCTCAACCGAGGGGTCTTGCCTCATTGCTACTTTAAAAGGGGAGAGAGAGAAAGTCTGCCTTATGACAAAAGTAGACAATAGTTGGCTATGGCACAAAAGGCTCTGTCACATAAACTTTGATAGTATCGTCAAAATTAATAAGCAAGAAGTCAGTCAGAGGGCTTCCTGATATTGCAAAGCCCGATAGGGCTTTGTGTAAAGAATGTTAGTTAGGCAAATTGACAGGTACAATCTTCAGCAGCAAGTCTTTTTCTACTGAAAAAGTGTTGGATCTTGTTCACACAGACTTGTGTGGGCCTATGAGGATGAAGAGCTACTATGGATACATGTATTTCATGCTCTTTGTAAATGATTTTTCAAGGATGATGTGGGCACTCTTCCTTAAGGAAAAAGCAGAGGCCTTTCACATGTTCAAAATCTATAAGGCTCGATTGGAGAAGGAGACCAGTAAAACCTTGAAGTGTTTGAGGTCAGATAAAGAACGTGAGTACACCTCTCGAGAGTTCACTCACTACTGTGAGGAACAGGGGATAAAAAGGCAGATGTCTGCACCGAGAACCCCGCAACAAAATAGAGTCACTGAAAGAAGAAATAAAACTCTGATAGACTGTGTTAGAACTTTGGTGATTCAGAAGGATCTTCCCCATCACTTCTGGAGAGAAGCAATCAACATTGTTGTGTATACACTAAATTGGGTTCAAGTCAAGAAAGGAACTGGTAAGACTCCATACAAGTTGTGGTTTGGTCATACCCCAAGTGTAAGCTATTTCAAAGTTTTTGGTAGCAACTATTATATCAAAAGAGATGTGTACTCTTGCAAGTTTGAGCCAAAGAGTGATGTAGGCATATTTTTGGGTTACTCTACCAAAAGTAAAGCCTACCGGTGTCTGAATAAAAGGATAAGAAAAATAGTGGAAAGTGCCAATGTAAAGATAGATGAATATTCAGAACCAAGGGAAAAGAACAATCATGTTGAATCAAACACTCACCAGGTTCATGATGTTAATAATCATTTTGAATTTAGTGAAATGATTGTTGCTGATGAAGAAGAATAGGTAAATAGACCCGTGGAACAGGGCAATTTGCCTGAGCCAGGAAGAGATCAAAAGATAAGATCGATTGAGGAAAATTAACAGGAAGTTGTTCATGATCTCGTTGGAAATGTTGCTCAACCAGAAAATGAAGACGAGGACCACCGATCAGTTCTACCAAGGTACATCACATATCACTCCACTGATAACATTATTGGTGACAAGCATGCTAAAATTATGACCGAGAGAAAGGCTAGGGAAAGTATATTCTTGCTTTCTAGTATAGAGCCCAAAACTACCAGAGAAGCTCTAGATGATGACAATTGGGTTAAAGCAATGGAAGAGGAGCTTGAGAAAATAGAAAAGAATGAAACATGGACTCTTGTTCCCAGACCACAGGACAAGAATGTCATAGGCACCAAGTGGGTGTTCAAGAACAAGCTAAATGAAGAAGGAAAGGTGGTAAAGAACAAGACACAGCTAGTCTGCAAAGGATATGCACAGGAAGCAGGACTAGATTATGGAGATACATTTGCACCTGTGGAAAGACTAGGAGTAAGAATTCTATTTGCTTATGCTGCCCATAAAAGGTTCAAAGTGTACCAGATGGATGTTAAGTCTACATTTCTGAATGGTATATTGGAGGAGGAAGTGTACATAGAACAGTCGAAAGGCTTCTCATCCACAGAGAAAAATAGTATGGTCTGTAAATTGAAGAAGGCACTCTATGGGCTGAAACAAGCCACAAGGGCTTGGTATGAAAGGTTAACAGTAATGTGTCTCAAGACTAGTAAAGGGACCCTGATTGCTAAAATATTTGTGGATGATATCATCTTTGGAGGAGATGATAAAATGATAAAAGACTTTGCTGAAGAGATGAAGGAAGAATTTGAAATGTCCATGATTGGAGTTATAAAATTCTTCATTGGTTTGCAAGTCCATCAACTCAAAGAAGGTATTTTTATATCTTAGTCCAAGTATATTAAGGAAATTCTTAAATCATTTGAGCTAGAAGTATCCAGACCGGTTGGCACACCAATGATAACCAGCTGCAAGTTATCAAAGGAGGGGGATGCAAAAAAAGTCAACGATACATTGTATTGGTCAATGATAGGCAAATTACAGTATGTTGTGCATAGTAGACCTGATATTGCACATCCAGTAGGCATTGTGGCCAGATTCTCTACAAACCCAAGAGAAACACATTTAATAGCAATGAAGATAATCTTCAAATATCTAAAAGGTACTGAAGAATATGGTCTATGATTTCCTCACAAAGGAGGTTTTGAGATAAAAGTGTTCACCGATGCAGACTGGGTCGGTAACATTGATGATAGAAAGATCACAAGTCGAGGTGCATTCTTTCTTGGAGAAAGGATTGTGTCATGGACAAGTAAGAAGAAAAATTACATTTCACAATCCACAGCTGAAGCTAAGTATGTTGTTGCAGCAATTAATTGCACATAGGTAATCTGGATAAAACAGATATTGGAAGGAATCCAAGAACCAGTACTTGAACCAATTGCAATATTTTGTGACAACACGAGTGCAATAAATATATCCAAGAATCATGTCATGCATTCAAAAACAAAGCACATTGCTATAAAGTATCATTATTTGAGAGAGCAGGTGCAAAATAAAGAAGTAAAATTGGAATGCATTTGTAATGTCCCTTCTTATTCTCCTTTATAATTTCCTACAAAACCAACGTTAGTACAAAATATTATAGAATATTTAAAAGATTCATATTCTACTCTAAGTTAGTAGGGGGGAATTTGATTCTTAAGGTTGCCTCTAGGTCGGGCTTCACAGAATTCTTGATTCTCGGCTTGAAGGATATAAGATCCACTCTAAGCAACCGGGCTATTGACACGTCATTTCATAGAGCACTGCCTATAAGAATCTCTTGGAAGCAATAAATGCATTCCAAGCCTACGCATATGCATATGACTGGCAATCAGTATATATACTACCTATGTGAGATTATAAAAATCTCGAGACTAGGGAAACTATAACAATTTCCTCTAGTCCCCTCTAGATACGGGATCCATCTCTTAATGAATATAAGGTTCATTCTCTCTATGGTCTCCATATCATCAATTTGGGTGGACATATAAATGTACCAAAAATTAATGTAAATTACATATTCATATATTCAGATTTATAAGAAATCCAAAAACACCAATGCCTATAACATAATCTCATAGATCTCAATTGCACATGTAAAAATATGAATATAATATGCATCAATAGATTCATAATAATATATATTCATTTATAATTATCAATATATTCCTTTATATTTTTTATATATATCAGAGATAAACCATTTGAATATATATATATATATATATATATATATATAGATATTATAATGAAGGGTAAAAGCATAGTCAGGTGTCACCTTTTACGCTAACTTATTAACATAGCTAAATTTTAGTATTTGTAATTAAAAATTTATTTTGGTCAAACATATGGTCTAGCTAGATTCATTCTAGCTAAGTTAGATAAGTGCTTTGACTTTTCCAATTGGAAATATCTATTAAATGCATTTTTTAAACCACTTTGGGTCCAATTATCATAAAAATAAAATTATTTCAAAAAAGTGGTATTTTAATAACTCCTAATATTTTTAATGATATTTTTAAAAAATTAAAAAAATACCCGTTTGTAAAGATCAAAGTAAAGAATATCCTCATATAGATTTTATAGTGTTTTAATTAGACATAATTTATAGTAATTAAAAAATATTGCAAATAGGTATTTTAACAATCAAGAAGATGTTGATTCGGTGAAAGAAAAAAATAGTAAATCATATTAAATAAATTTGAAAAACATATGGTGCACTAGAAGAGAGAGTGACCTTCAAGAATATATATTTCTTTTTTCGATTGTGATAGATTTGTTATGAAAAATATGTTGCGGGATGAAAATTGTTGATTTCAGTGAGCTAGAATTTGAATTGTTATAAAAGAGAAAATATAGGTCACAAACCAATTTTTATTTCTCCATGCACTAGTTATATATGTCATTTATGACATTTTGAAATTAGGGGAAAAAATGTTTATTTACTTATAATTTTTTGGTGGGAACTAGACCCCTAATTTTCAGCATTTTTTAGCAACTGAAAAATCATCTTTAAAAGTTAAAAAAACATATCACTTGTTATTCAAAAAAATTATTAAAATTATTAATCATAAACTTCATCCATTTTATCACATTTAATTAGTTTACATCATCTTCAAATTCCAAACATAAATGTCATTTTTATACTATTGAAGTTGAACAACTTTGATTTTGTTAGCCTTTTGCTTTGTAAAAGGGTGACAGCTTATTGTGCTTTTATCCTGAAATCATTTAAATCACTTACAAGTTGACTACAGTCTCCTTTAATCTGTTGCTCCTCTTTTTATTTCCTCTTAATATCTTTTCTTTCTTTGTTTTATGTTTTCTATTTCTTTGTTTGAATGCCTTTAAGTATGTGTGGGAGAGGGGAGTCATGTCCCTCCCCCACACTGGTCGTCACCCTTAGGGAATGAGTCTTTGTATTTTTGGTTCTAAGCTAGAATACATTTGAGCGATCTCTTCTACTGAGTGGGTGGTGGATCTTCTCCTCCTGTGATAGGTTCGTCTCTTGGAAGAAATGATGGTATAGTTGGCCTCATGGAGGAATCTTAGGTTGAGGGCTCATTCTCAGAATGATTAGAGCATAGATCTCTTCCTATTGGAGAAGTGGGTCGACAATTTTGATTATTGTTATTATTCATGTTTTGGATGGCTTGAAGGATTAACTGATTGGTTCCCTCAAACCTCTCATTAGTTTGTTCCATAAAACTCCTTAATTTGTTGGCTAATTGTTCCGTCATAGCTTTTGTCTCGTTCTTTCGTTTATACATTTGCATGAACTATCTTCTACAGGATGGTAGGATTATGCTCTGATACCACTATAATATCCCTTCTTATTCTCCTTTATAACTTCCTGCAAAACCAATGTTAGTACAAAATATTATACAATATTTAAATGACTCATACTCTACTGATCTAAGTTAGTAGGGAGGATTTGATTCTTAAGGTTGCCTCTAGGTCGGGCTTCATAGAATTCTTGATTCTTAGCTTGAGAAATATAAGATCCACTCTAAGCAACCGGGCTATCGACACATCATCCCATAGAGTACTTCTCATAAGAATCTCTTGGAAGCAATAAATGCATTCCAAACCTACGCATATGCATATGACTAGCAATCGGTATATATACTACCTATGTGAGATTATAACAATCTCGAGACTAGGGAAACTATAACAATTTCATCTAGTCCCCTCTAGATATGGGATCCATCTCTTAATGAATATAAGATTCATTGTCTCTATGGTCTCCATATCATCAATTTGGGTGGAAATATAAATGTACCAAAAATTAATGTAAATTACATATTCATATTTATAAAAAATCCAAAAACACCAATGCCTATAACATAGTCTCATAGATCTCAATTGCACATGTAAAAATATGAATTTAATATACATCAATAGATTCATAATAATATATATTCATTTATAATTATCAATATATTTTTTATATATATAAAAAATAAACCCTTCGAATATATATATATGAAATCATTTCAATCTCTTACAAGTTGACTGCAGTCTCCTTTAATCCATTGCTCCTCTTTTTATTTCCTCTTAATATCTTTTCTTTCTTTGTTTTATGTTTTTTTATTTATTTGAATGCCTTTAAGTATGTGTGGGAAAGGGGAGTCACGTCCCTCCCCACACTAGTCGTCACCCTTAGGGTGCGACTGGTCGCAGCCCAAGACTATGATCCAACCGTACCTCTAAGGTGCGACTACTGCAGTTTTATGTATCCCTTAAGATATATGTGTCGAGGGGAATGTGTTATAATATATATTATTATATATGTGAATATATATAATATATATTATATATTATAATATATGTTATATTATTAAATAATTTCTTTTTAATATTTATGTTATAATTTCTTAATTATATTATATTATAATATTATATTATATTCTTAAATGATTATTATAATATATATAAATTATTATATGGTCATTTATTATATATATCTTATTAAATAATATTTAATAATTTATATGTATAATTATATATATTTTGATTATTGTTATCAATTATATTTTAATCATCTCTCGATGTTATAATTTAGTAATGTTCAACTTACAGTACTTTTTGATAATCGTTCCATTTAATAATGATATGACGATGTCAATATTAACAATCATTTTCTAGTAAGAATTTTTTACATACATATACTTATAGAGGCTTAAATTTAGGGATATTACAGTGTTTCCACAAAAGAACAAGTTGCTGACATATTCACAAAGCCTTTACCAAAGAGTACCTTTGAATATCTCAAAGGTAAATTAGGGGTAGTTCCCCTTCTTGATCTTCAGTAAAAGGACATAGGTGATCATCTATTCATTGAGCTTCAATAGAGGAATCAGCCTCATCTTAATAGGATTGGTGACAAAGGACTGTTGCTCCAAGGGGGAGCAGACTTCATAAAAAGATAGTCACTTGACTAGCCTTTGGCATTATTGTCAAAGGGGGAGATCTTAATCGGTAAGGTGTTTTCCATCAATGCCAAAGGGGGAGATTGTTGGCATTAACCGGTAAGGATGTAATTGGTACATGGCAAAGAGGTGTTGTCATTGATGTCTAAAGATGCAAACATTGTTCAATCAAGAACAATTGACAATAATAGGTTTGTACAAGAGAGATTGGTTAGGAGATCAATGGAAGGAGTACTGTTACTGTGACCGATAAAGTCTCTAACCGATAATATAAAGTATCTAACTGATAATCAGAGCAACCGATAACTAAGGTAACCAAAGCATCCAGAACAGTGACTGGTAAAGTATATAACCAGAATCAAGGAATCAAACCAGTATAGACAGAGAAAAGAAGAGTGACATGTGAAGACAAAGACATGTCCACTACCGAAGGATGTAAACCGATCGTTGAGATATCATCGAGACCGATGAACCGGTGAAAGTCCCAGTTAACAAACAATTGTGTGACTCTTTGACTAATATTTTTTGCACAAAATCCAGAAGACTTTATGTTATGAAGAAGATCGGTGCAAGGCACAATTGAAGGATTTAATGCCGACAATTAAGGCATTAAATCATTAGGGAATCTCAAGTTGAGGAATAAAGGAAAGTAAGTGGCACGCATCTGTTGTTTCCTTTATAAAACAATAAAATCATAGGGCATGCATTTGATGTTTCCTCCATGAACTGAGACTCAACTAGATGACGGATCCAAAGGAGATCTTTGTGGAGGTTGCACATGCAGAAAAATGGGAAGGGCAAGAAGACTATTTATTCTTCAACCTGTGAAGAATATCTTTTGCCTTCATTCTGCCAAGAAGAAAAAGAGTGAACTTGTATGTTGAAAGAAGCTACAAAAGGGTGAAGAAGAAGAAGAAGAAGAAGAGAAGAGAGTGCAAGAAAGCACAAAAATATGGAGAGAGCATACCTGTGGTGCCTAGTGATGACTCTCAGTTGATAAACACAGTGATCTTATCTGGCTCTATAAAGCCATCTCAAAAGATCAAACCCTCTATTTCTCTCGAACAATTACAATAGAAAAATCTCATCATTTGGGTGGACATTAACAGATCTCTTATATTAAATCTTTTAACTGGGTGACATCGAGTAGATGTTTTAAAGTCCTCTAACAAGGTAGGCTATAACAGGCCTTATTTCTCAAATCCCTTTACTGAGTCGCATCTAAAAGTGTGTTTGTAATTCTTTAACAAGGAAGGCTCCTAACAGGACGCACTTCAGAAGAGTGTAGAATTTGTGAGGTTTACTCACACTGTGGTTTTCTCTCGCTTTGGGTTTCCCCGTGATATATTTGGTGTTTTCTATTGCTTTGATTTTTTCATAGCTACTTTTGTGTTAGAAACAGTTCTGCATGCAATTTTAGTTAGATTATATCATATTGGTGTTTATAGTTAGTCAAGTGTTGATTCACCCCTCCCCTCTCAGCACCAGTTGGGACCATCAAGTTAGTTTTCATTCTTGAAATCAATCTTTAAGACAATTGTGTATCAACATTGGTTTGTTTTGTATTAATCACAGGATATGCCCAGATAATGTTCATATCATTTTCATATCTTGTAAATAAATGTAGCTAAGCATTCACCGGACTCATAGAACTGAACATGGCTTCAATTTAAAATTCTAAGCTTGTGTGATGGCTCTTTTGAATTAAATAAAGGAGAGCTTATAAGAACAAAATCTACTAAGTTGGCTGCAATTGTTAAAAATAAACCAGTTTACTAAAAGCTCTTTTCATCAATAAGTTATTTATTAATCATATTAAGCTCTATATGTATTTACCTTCAATTTTATTATGTATTGTGAATATCAAAATGATCCATTTTGAAATACTAACATAATGATCTTAGCCAAAGGATTGAGTAATGCAGGTCACAGTTGATCCCAACTTAAAAGAGAAAGGAAGTTACACAGATCATCTAATCTTATCTTTTCAAATCAAGGATTCAAATGCATGTTGGAATCCTATTGTAACAGTGTAAATAGATTCCTAAAAGGATCATATATTATAAAATTGAACAAAATATAATTCGTTATTTGTAAGCAAGAGATAACCCTCCTTTGCATTCTTACTCGCAAACCCTTATGAGTTTTGTAAATAAACTTTTAAAATTGAACTTTAAGTCCTAGGAAAGACTAGGGTTTTTCTTCACTTTGTTTTTTCCTACCAGTGCCTGCACCAAACAAAGTGGTACTTTCATATATATGATTAATAAAATTTCTTCTCTAGCTTCAGCCTTTTACCCATAAAAAAAAACACAATCCAAATTTTAAATTTTAAAGTTGATATAAACTAAATATTCATGGATTAAAAAATATCCTCTTATTATTTTATTTTGAAGGGTAATTCAATTTTACCAATTATCAAACAATAAATAGTGAGATATACTACAGTAAACAACTCTGGGTAAAAATAACCTAAAATTACCTTTGGTAAAACACAATCTAATGTTCAAATTATAGACCTCTACAACTCCCCGCTCCTTAGCCATGTGTTTTCCTACCCAAAAAAAATTGAATTTTCCCTGCACATTGTTGCAGATTTTGAGGTGGGCTTTGTCCCCTGCATCCTGACCCACACCCCGATACAAAAAAAGGCCCAAGTATCCTCTAGGCCCGCCTTTGTGCACAGAGATTATGGTGATTATGTAAATGTCCAAAACTTTGTCTGGGGTTTCTACTAACAACAATGGTGGTGAGAAGAATGTTGGAGGGGTTTCAAAACCAGATTGAAAAGGTGCCTTTGTTCAGGGAACCTAGGATAACACTTTGGGCTTCATTCTCCTGGATATCATCCACTCTAAAGAAGGGACAAAGATTAGTCTCCCAGATGTTGTCATGGACAAGATTGTGACCTTGATGCATTTTGCACTGGTTGAGAAATTCTTTTCCTTCCATCTGACGATTGATAAGGACCGGAGATGGGTTGCAGCTCGCTAGAAGCTAAAGGCCAATGTTTCCATTAGTGTGATGTCAAGACAACTATTTCTATTCAATTTTACTGCGGAGGAAGATCTTATCTTTGTCCTCTCTAATTCGTGGACCTATGGAAAATATTTCTTATCCCTTTTCCAAATGGAAATCGGGGTTTGATCCTTCAACCGACATTAGTAGGACAGCTCTGATCTGGTCTATTTACCTGGACTCGCATTGGAGTTTTGGGATGGGCAGATTTTCCGGTGGATTGGCAACTCCTTTGGCCAATATTTCACTGAAAATGTTGTCACACTAGTGAAATCTAGGTTAGTGTTTACATGCTTCTTTTTTAATGTCACAATCAATAAGTCCTTAACTTTTTTGCTTTAAAGTATAAATGGGGAAAATGGACCCAATCTTTTCTCTATGAAAATGCAACCCTTTACTACTAAAGATGTGTCATGCATGGGCATGTTATTGCAGACTGTAAACCTCCTATGCCAAAGGAACTTAAGTTAAAGGAGAAGTATTCCTCCCCCTCGAGTTTTGGGGAAAATTTAACGGGGAACCAATCCTTCGATGTTCTTGATGATTATCCCTTTACTAATGGTATCCTTGAGATAAGGAAATCCCCTGGCCCCATGGTGCAAGACAAGAATGATAAATTTGCCACTCATGATTCGTTGGAAGGAGAGATCCCCCTCTCTGAGAAGATGGGTCAACCTTCCTCAAATGTTGTACTCAATTTTGGGGAGAAGTCAAATGAACCAATGACTACCCCTAGCCTATTAGTCCTGACGAATGATGAAAGTGTAGTAAGAAACTTTTTTACTACCCATCTAGCCTCTAGAGCTGCTTTGGAAGAAGCAGATAGTTCTAACTAAAAGCTAAAGGAAGTATGGGAAGTGAACCCTAATAGGACCAAAAAAACTAATATGACCCAAAGTATAGTTACTAATCTATCCCTTTCGATGGTGGATAGTTTGTGTGAAGTTACTAAATCAGTGATTCTCACTCTGGAAGCAAAACCCTCCCCCTTTGTTGCTTTCGTTGACTGTTTTGAAAAAGATGATTGGTAACAACAAAATAAGAAAACAAGAACCAAAAAAGTTGATGTGGGAACAAACAATAAGGTTGGAAAACCTTTAGTAAGGGTGTCAAGACACAAGTTCATGGCTAGAGAAATTGATAATGGGTGGCAGTTTACTCTAGATGGTAACACCTGGAATAAGAAATGAAGTTCCTCTCACAGAACATGAGGTGGTTGGATAGCCCCCTAAAGAAATTTTCCCTTAGACAATATATAATGCATCAAAAAATGATGTTCTTTTGTTGCAAGAAGTAAATATGTCTAACAAGACTTTCTCCTTGGTGGTTGGTAGAATATGGTCAGGCTCCTCTTTCTTTATCAATGAGGTTGATGGAGCCTCGAGAAGTGGAAACTATGTGGAATCCAAATAAGGTGAATGGTGAAGCCTATGCTTTCTCCCATAATTACATGTCGGTGACCTTCGGACTAGGCAGTTGCACTTGGCATCTCTTTAATATCTATGCTCCCAACACTCAAGTTGGTAGGAAGTTGAGGTGGGATGAAGTCACATCTCTTATTTTGGAGGACCAAAATGCACTTTATGTGGTGGCAAGAGATTTCAATTCCCCTATTTCCCTTGAAAATATTGGGAGGTTTGATTGATTATATGACATCATGAATGACCTTTTTTTTAATTTTATCAATAGAAGTCACCTCTTGGATATTGATCGTTCAGAGCAATCCCTTCACTTTGTCAAATAATCATAAGGGTTCTTATTTGATTCAAGTTAAGTTGGACCATTTCCTAGTCTCAACCTATTGGGACTTGGGATACAATGCTACTCTCAGAGCTCTCCCTAGAACTATCTCGAACCAAAACCCCATTCTCCTTCATTGGGCTGATAAACCCTTGTTTGACACCCTCCCCTTTAGATTTGAGATTATGTGGATCTCCCATCTTGATTTCAAGTGTTGTATTTAGAAATGGTGGAGCATTCTCGTCCAAGAATCTTCTATATATAGGATTTCTTAAAGATTGGACCTCATTAAAAGAGAAGTTAAAGAATGGAACAAGTCTACCTTTGGTGAAATTTTTCACGAAAAGAAATAGATTGGCTCTAAAATGGATTGTATTCAAAACATGATTGTTGTAGGAAACTTTTCTCAGTCCCTACACGAAGAAGGGTGGAGAAGAAAATGTAAGGATAATCTCAAAAAAAAAAGATTTATTGGAAACAAAGGTCAGGGATTCAATGGCTAGAAGAGGGAGACTGGAACTCATCTTTTTCCATAAATCTGCAAGTAGACATAAGAAGAGGAATACTGTCAAATGTTTGTTGAATGATCTCAATCAGGAAGTCACTGATGATGCTAAGATTGGAGAAGTTGCTTCTAATTACTTCTTCCAAACTTATTTGAACAATGTTGAAAACAACACTAGTGACCTTGCTAATAGACTATTAAGTCATTTCCCAACTACCGTTGGGAGGAAGATAACAATCAGCTTCGTGCCCTAGTTTTTGAAGAATTCAAAGCTATTATCTTTGCAATGGGAGCTTATAAAGCCCCTAGCCCTAATGGATTTCCTCCTGCCTTTTTTCAAGAGTTCTGGGATATCATCAACTATGACATTACTATGGTTCCAAGATACTTTCTAAGGACTAGTAAACTACTAAAGAAATCGAATAATACATTCATTTCCTTGGTACCCTAAACTGAGGACCCCAAGAGAATTACTGATTTTAGGTTGATTATCTTGTGCAATACTATCTACAAGATATTTTCTAAAGTGTTGGTTAATAGGTTGAAGCCTTTCCTCAAAAAAATCATTAGAAATAATCAGAAAGGTTTTGTTCCTAGTCAGCAAATTCTGGATGTGGTGAATTTTACTCATCAAGTTATCCATTCTATGTACAAAAGTTGGACTTCAAGTATGGCCCTTTATAAGTTGTACATCTCTAAGGCTTATGATGGGGTTAAATGGTGCTTTTTGTATAAAGTTTTGAGTAAATTAGGTTCAATGATAAACTAATTGGGATTGTTAAGGAATGTGTTGAGACTATTCGCTACTTGGTCCTTGTTCACGAGGTCCTGCGAGGGTTCTTCAAAGCTAGGGAGGTAATAAGACAAGGTGATCCCCTCCCACCCTATCTTTTTATTATGATTGCAGAATTCCTTGGAAGGAACTTTTTGTCCTTATGCTTATCTAGAAAAATACAAGGAGTCAAATTTGCCTCCATACTGCCACCCTCAGTTATACAACAATCTGTTGATCACACTTTCTTCTTTGTAAGATCCTCAATGGTGGAAGCAAGGGAGTGGAAGACTCTTCTTCTAGATTATGCTAAGATTTTGGGCCAATGCATCAACTATGAGAAAAGAAGCCTTTACTTCTTTAAAACTAAGATGGACCTGCTGAACAAAATCAAGGTTATTCTTGGTTGTCAATGTATCATTCTTCTACACACATATTTGGGCCTCCCCCTTACTATTTAGGAGGTTACCCCTACTTTCTGGAACACCATCTTGGAGAGAATCCAAAAGAAGCTTGCTGGTTGGAAGGATAAGCTACTAAGAAGTGTAGGGAAACTCTAATTACTCTTTGCCTCCCTCCAAGAGATCTTGGTTTACTTTCTGACCCTTTTCAAAATTTTAGGTGCCATGGTTGAAAACCTTGAACCAATTCAGAGAACCTTCCTCTGTACCGTGGTGGAGGATAAAAAGAGATTGGCTTTAGTCAATTGGGATACTGTCGACAGACCTAAAAGCCAAGGTGATCTTGGGATTATAAAACTAATCAACTTGGATAAAGCTTTATTTTTAAAAATTGGCTGGAATCTTACTTTAGATAAGGCTGATTGGTGCAAAATTATTTTAACCATGCTATCTTTCACATAGTACTTTATTCAAACAGTTTCCTAGTTGGATGAAAAATTTGGAACAACATTCTAAAATGTAGAACTCTTATCAAGGAAGGCTTGAAATGGAAAATTGGCAACGGGAGGGTCAATCAGATTTTGGGAGGACCGATGCATTAGTGAGAAACCTCTCGCTGAGATTGCAAATGTTAAATTGATTATGGAAAGGGTGAAGACCACCTTTGGGGTTTACCTTGCTAATTATATCACTCGTCAAAGGAAATGGTAAGCTATGGCACAAAGCTATTTAGACAGGGCTAACCTCCTCCCAAAGGTCGTTGATCTCCAAAATTTGTTGAGTGAAATGCGACTCCCCCTCTTTTCTAAGAAAAATAAATTTATCTAGTCAAGAAACCAGAAGGGTGTCTTTTCGGTCAAATCTGCTTACATGTTGATAGAGTATGTTGAGGATCCTGATTGTTGGTAAAAGGTTTGGAACTTATAGCTTATACCAAAGGTCAATTTTTTTTGTTAGGCTTCTTTACACAATAAAATTTTAGTCTAGGACTATGTGGGTAAATATTGGTATCAAATTGGAATGCGACCAACTCTCAATAAACCATTAACTCAAGAATTTTATTTTTTTGTGATACATCAAGGTGTCTGTTTCCAGGTTTTCACCGGAATGATCATTTTTTCAGGACATTATATGCTTTTTAGGATTTTGTCAAGATCATATATGATTTTTAGAATTTTTTCAGGACTAATTATGCTATTTATGATTTTTCCAAGATCATAAGTTGTTGTACTGGATGCAGAATGTCTAGTTGTAGAATCATTTCAAGTGAAGAGCATTGAGAGGCTCTTTGAGAACATTGCCTTCTGGAGTAGCCAACTGATAAGCTCTAGAACTAAATGTTGTAGTGATGACAAAAGGACCCAGCTAGTTAGGTTCAAATTTTCCCTTATGTTATCAATGTTGATTCTTTGGGTTCTCTTCAGAACAAGAACACCAACCTAAAACTATTGATGATGAACTTTCTTGTTGTAGCCTTTAGACATTCACTTTTGATAGGCCCTCAAATGGTCAAATATTGTTTTTCTACATTCATCTAGTAGTTCTAGCTCTTGAAGCCAAAAAATTATGTAATCATCATCTATTATAAGCCCATGTAGTGATACCCTAAGTGAAGGTATCTCTACTTCAATTGGTAGGATTGCTTCAAAATCGTAGACCAATGAAAATGGTGTAGACCATGTAGGTGTTCTTATGCTTGTTCTATAAGCCCATAGAGATGGATTGATCTGCAAATGTTAATCTATTCCTGACTTGTTAACCATTCGATGTAGAATTTCCAAGATTGTTTTGTTCAAGGCTTCTACTTGTCCATTCTCCTAAGGATAGTAGATCGAAGAGGAATGATGTGTGATGTGAAATTTAGTGTAGAGCTCATCAATGTCACTATTCTTGAACTAGCCTCCATTATCTTTAATAATCAAGGATGGGATTCTGTACCTATAGATGATGTAGTTAAGGATAAACATAGCTACCTATTTTCCCATTGCTTTGATAAGGGGTACCACTTCAACCTATTTGGTAAAGTACTCGGTAACTATAATGATAAACTTATATCCATTGGAAGATGAAGGGTGAATATAATCCACAAGATCAAAATCCCATTGCTAAAATGGCCAGTGAGTAATGAAAGGTAGCAAATCCCGAGTGGGAGCGTGAGTCAGGTTCCCATGAAACTAACATTTCTGATGGGTCTTAGAAAATTGAGCAGCGTCCTTTTCCATGGTAGGCTAGTAGTAACCTAATCTAAGGATATTTTTTGCCAAGGACAAACCGTTCAAGTGAGATCCATAGATACCCTCATGAACTTCCCTAAGCACTCTCTTAGACTCCTCACGCTCTAAACACCTAAGAAGTGTACCATTGAGACCTCTCCTAAACAATTCATTTGCGATGATGAGATACCAGGAGGTGTTTTGGATGAGGTTTCATTTTTCATCATGGGAATAGAGAGTCAGGTATGGTTTGGTCTTTAAGGTAAGCATAGATCTAGCTATAGCGGGAAGTATCAAAAGTAATGATGGAGCAGACAACTTGGGAATCAGGCATATCATAAGCTAGAAATGGGAGCTCATCCATTAGGAAGTTATAGCATAATTAGTGTTCTAGTTATAGCATGGAGGCTAAGGTAGCCATGGCATCTACTGCTCTATTATCTGCACGTGGTAACTACTGGAAGGTGACGAACATAAAGTATTTCTTTAAATCATCAACTAGGCATTTGTATGGAAAGATATTTTCATCTCAAGTTTGATATTCATCAGTGACTTGGTTGATCACCAACTGAGAGTCACCATAGACATGAAGTTCTTCAATCTTCCATTTGATAGCCAGTTTAAGTCCATTAGCTAATCTTTCATATTCTTCCACATTGTTAGTAAATGGGAAGATCATTTTTCCTTAGGGGTTTTGTAACCTTGTGGAGAGATGAACAAAACTCCAACACTTGCACCATGTTATGTGAATGAGCCATCAAAGTACATTTTCCAAGGATGTTGAGTCAAGTGTATAATAGATTCATCATGAAAATCCACCACAATAGGTCGTGTGTCTTGTAATGGTGCTTTTGCTAGTTGATCGGCCAATGCTTTCCCCTTGATTTCCTTTCGTTTAATATATGTGATATCAAATTCACTAAGGATCATAACCCATTTAGCCAACCGTCTGATTAATGTTACCTTTCTCAATAAGTACACTAGAGGATCAATTTTAGCTATCAGTTGTGTAGAGTAAGCTAACATATAGTGTCTGAACTTCTGAGAAGAAAACACTACTGCCAAACAAGCTTTTTCAATCACTGTGTAGTTTAGCTCATAAGACACCAAAGTTATATTGATATAATAAATTTCTCGTTCTTGTCCTTAAGAATCAGTAGTTATATGTAGAGAAATAAAGGCTTACCGAGAGTAGGATCCATTAACACTGGAGGATTAGCTAGGTACTCTTTGATCTGTTGAAAATCTTTTTCACAATCCTCGTTCCACTTGAATGTGACTCATTTTTCCAAGGTCTTAGTAAAGGGTCATGCATTGTCTACTAGTTGTGAGATAAATCTCTTGATGGATTATATCTTTCCTTTCCATGTCCTCATTTTACTGATATTGAGCAAGGGTTGCATCTCCATTATTGGCTTGATCTTTGTCGGATCTACTTAAATTCCTTGTGCTGAAACTATGTAGCCAAGAATTTATCCATAAGTGACCCCAAAAGTGCACTTCTTCTAATTGAGCCTTAGTTTGAATTTCTCCATTCTGGTGAAGATTCTTTCCAAATCTGCAAGGTGCATATCTCTAGTAGAAGATTTAGCTAGTGTGTCATCCACATATTCTTCCATGTTTTTATGCATCATATCATGAAATATGGTTGTCATTGCGCATTGGTATGTTGCACCAGTATTTTTTAAACTAAAGGGCATGATATTCCAGTGAAAAATTCTCCATGCATAGGTAAATGTTATCTTTTCTTGATCTTATGGTGCAATGCAGATTTGATTGTATCCTAAGAATCCATCCATTAGGAATATATTTGGAATCTAGCACTGAGGTCCACAATCATATCTATGTTTAGTAGTAAAAAGTCATCCTTAGGGAAATCCTTATTTAGATCTCTAAAGTTTGTGTAGATACATATTAACTTGTCAACTTTGGATACTGACACAATATTGGATATATAGTCATCATAATCTATGGCTCGAATAAATATGGCTTTGAGTAAATTTTTGAGCTCTTCCTTAACTAGCAATGGGATATGTGGATGCATTTTTCTCAACTTTTATTTCACTGGTTTAATGCCTACAACAATGGATAAATGATGCATAATAAGGTTTGTATCCAAGCCTAGAATATCAAGATAAGACCATGCAAATTTAATCTTCTTTTCGGTGAAGAACTAGATGAATTACTACTTCTCTTCTTCAAACAAAGATTGTGCCAGATGTATGATTTGGGCATTTTCTATTGTGCCCAAATTTACCTACTGTGTAGGCTCTATAAGTGTTGACTATCACTCCTGAAAATGCTTGGGGAGGATATCAAGTATCTCATCCATAGGCACCTCAGAGAGGATTTCACCATTGGATGCATCATTTATTTTTACTATTTTAGGGTCTGATACTGCCACGAAGTGATTTTCACCATCAGACCACTTATTCTTTTTGTTTTTTTATTTCTGTGACTAAGATACTTGATATCTTCCACCGACATTCTACCGCTCATTGCACTGGTGGAAGAGTGGAAAGGTTCAACAATATTAAGGTAACAATACAAGGTATGGTCATTGGAAAAGGACATTAGGTTTACTGGCTCAAAATTATTCCAGTCAATTAGCTCAGGGTGAACAAGGGGTAGGGAACCAACGGGCTCAAGAGAAAAGACCTCGATATCATCATCATCATTCATAGTTGTTGAGGATAGGTCAAGAAAATTATCTTCCCTAGAATTGTCTTGAGCGCGACTCGTTGAGGGATTGCTAGAGGAGTTACGAGAGGCATTCTACAAATTTACCCATCGTGATCCAAAATGATCATCAAGATCATGTTCAAATTTCTCACTTTGATGTAGGAATCTTTGCAAAGGAACCATCATAATCTAAGAACATGAACCAAAGTTCCAGTTAGGATTCTGAGGAGAAAGAACTATATGAGAAATTCCAGGAGGAGACTCCTCTTCTACAGAGATAGCTTGAGCATGAGGAACCACAATAGGTTCAATAGGTAGATGGTCTGGATTAGTCTCTAAATTTGGTTGCGTGTTAGAGCTTCAACCAAATTCAAAAGTGGAAATAGGAGCATACTTATGCATCACATCAACCTCTATGTCAATTGTAGCATCAGACAAATGATCCCATTCATATTCATGTGAGTCAGTTCCACTATTGGTGGATCTCCCCAAGTACTGATCTAGGTTCATAGGATATTCTTCATCATGAAACTCTAGATTAGTGGTCTATCCTTCAATCTCATCTAGATTGAGGTCAGTTGTTTCATATGGGTTGTCTTGGATGTTTACCACTTGAATAGGTGCTTGGGTATCTGTAGCTTGAGAGTAGTCTCCATAACCTAACAGAGGTAATAAGGGAAATCTAGGCTCTCTAGTCTCCTTGGATGATTCAATGAATCTAGGTAGATCAAGGATATGTACAATGTTGACAAGCTACCCCTAGTTAGGGTTTCATTCCTTGGTAGAGTGTTCATGGTTTAGTTCATCTCTTGGTGAGGTATTTGTCTCATATCTACTAAGTTGCTCTTCAGGTACCTCCTCTTGATCTGTAGGGATATATATAACAACCTTTCATAAGTTCGAGGGAGGACATCCTCATCTTCATCACCAAAATCCCCCACTCTATCAAACATAGGACTATTTGCAGATGATGGTGCAAACTTTTGTTCATAATATCCACTCCAGTTTTGTCTCTAGGATTGCAGAATTCAACATGTAGGGGTTCAAGAAGGCCTTTACCTTTTCCAAGAGGACTTTTTCCATCGTATCCAATTTTTTGCATGAGCTAATATCCTATGCCATATTTTTTGGGTGAAATTTTAGCATACTTTATCTTAAGTTCAACTTCTTCTCCCTTATATAGCCATTACAAAATAATTTTTTCCTCATTTTCTTGTTCAAGAGGAACTTTCGCCTTGACCATCTCAGTGCCTTCATGAATTGTTAGGGAAAAAGTTCTAGTAGGTCGAAAAGATGAAGATGGTGTGCCATGGGATCTAGGTGATATAGAAAATTTGACCATTGAGCATGAGGCATCTAATTGATACTCTCCCATTCCACTTTCTTGTATACCTAGCTTCTTTTGAAAGGCATCTAGTGTTGCTTGTCTAGAATTTTTCAATTTCTTGGTTCTGTAGGGCTCACTTGTTCTTGGGAACCATGCTTTCAACCTATTTAATATTATTAGAAATGTATGTTGAGTCTATAGGAATAGTAACCTCAATTCCATTGTGAGGGAATTTAATACATTGGTGATGTGTTGAAGGTACTACCTGCATCTCGTGGATCCATGGGCAACCAAGAAGTATTTTGTATGTGAGAGGAAGGTCCAAGACCTGAAAGATGATGTCTCTCTAAATATGACCTACCCAAATGGGAAAGACCACCATGCCTTTTGAAAAATGTTCCTGTTCATCAAATTCTTTGATTGTTAATTTTCGTCAAGGATCAATAGCATGCTCCAAGAAACCAATAGCCTTAACCAAGTTAAAAGTACATAAACGTACTTTATCCTATGCTTGTGTATGAGGACTTTGATATTGAGGGGTTTTTTATGTGGCTCACTAGAAAATTATTCATCTTCTTCTGAAAAATTTAGGTCATGAGGAGAAGCGAGATGACCGACCATGGAGTGGAACTTATCTATGTATAATTATTTAGGAACATTGATCGTTAGGAGGGCTTGATCTAGAATCTCCCTATGAGCAGGAAAGATTTTAAGAAGTTCAAGAATTGAAATCTGAGCTTACGTGCATTGGAGATGATCAACCAGATTGTAATCATGTGTTGTAGATGAGGTAGTTTTTTTCGATGCTTGAGTTCTTGTTTTCTTGGAAGATGAGGAGAAGGATTGACTAGCCCCTCATAGAGAGACTTTACCTTGAGAACGGGTTACCGCATTAGATGATTCATCCTAAGCCTTTCCTTTGATCTTGATAACGTGACAGTATGGTCAAAGGACTCGAGCATATGGATAACATTTTCAGTATCGGAATATGTTTAACCCACTTTATTGTCTTTTTCCTTAGATGACTCCCCTTTCTTGTATTTAGGAAAAGGCTTTTTGGAAGCCTTATGATCAATGTTCATTTTCGGGGGATCAATCACAATTGTCTCATTATCAATCAGATCCTAAATGAGATATTTAAGCTTCATGCAATCATTGGTCTTGTGGCCTTTGTTATGATGGTAATCGTAATAGTGGTTGTCATTCCACCACTTAGGCTTTATCTCAAGATCGTATGGTTTAGAGTTGTCAGGAAAAGTGATGATCTTGTTGGTTAAAATTATCTTCAAGGCATTCTCAAGTGATTCTCCAAGAGGAGTGAAATCTCTCTTAGGCCTAGGGATCCATGACCTATCTCTATTAGCCTCATTTTTAGAGCTTGTTTGGTTTCTCTTACTAGCTTTCACAGCTTGGATACCAGTGGATAAGTTGAAGGTTGGCTCCTTGGGCTTGGTAGTGGTAGATGTTGAGGTCATAACTACGATTCCATCATTGACAACATCTTTGGTTTTATTCCTAAACTTGTGCTTGTCCTTTTTATGGTGGTTATTGAAACATGATTTGTGTTCTTTATACTGAAGAGTAATCTCACCCTTTCGAACAAGTACATCCTCTATGTGTATAGATGATTCAACCAACTTGTCAAATGAAGCATGTGTTTACATCTACAATGCATAGTTCATTTCAAGAACCAAAGTGTTGATGAATATATTAATTTTATCAATCTTAGGAATCTACCGAGGGTATCGAGAAAAAATTCACCGCCATCACTGGAGGAATGTGACAAAGGTTTCTCCCACACACAGCCTTGTAACGTATAAATCAAGCATGGTGACATTATGAGAGATATTGTATGAATATTGTTGGATGAACTGTCAAACCAGCTCATCAAAGGTCTTAATGCCAGTGGACAGTGAGGTGAACCAACTCATGGCTTGGCCACCAAGACTTAGAGGAAAGAGTCTCATCAGATAGGTCTATTCATGCATAAATTTCATGCTTGGAGCACAAAATTCACATACATGATCCTCGTCATCCTTATTGACATCGTACTTGTCATATTTAGGGATCTCCACCTTGGATGGGAAAGGTGGTATGTAGATATTTCTATCGAAGGGAAAATGACAAATTGATTCAAGTGAATATTTGTTAGAGGGTTGATCCTTATCCTTCTTTAGTTGTGAAATCTCACAATGTAGATCCTGAATTTTTTTAGTAAGGGTGGTGAAAGGAGAATCTTCCTCTTTTTGTAGTAGGTCATTCACATCGAAGTCACGTGGTATCTTCACACCCATGGAAGCAAGATGCATAAAATAGTGATCTTTATCTTGGCTTATGATGGCTTGCATCACCTTTTGAAAATGCTTGTCTTCCTGGCACTTTTAGATTTCTTCTTGCGTGGGTTCTTCATCCTCAGAGGAATCAGAGTCATGTCTTTTGTGTGCACTTGAATCATAGTTTTCCATATTGATGTAATCAAATCTCTCATCATTAGAAAAGGTATTGACTGATAATCAGAAGTGTGATGCAAAGTTCCTTCATGAAATGATGGTCCAACTATGTTGTAAATGGCTTTTCCTCTAAGATCAGTTGTAGCCTTGTAGGAATGACTATGAGTTCTGACTGGCATGGAAGATGAAATTAACAAGTTGATAGTGACAAGGTAACTTAAGCTTGTTCTAGGAGATCGAGGTAATGATAGCATTGTCTCAAGAATAAGTAGTTGATAATAAAGAAGCTAGAAATGGGTGTCAGGTATCGAGATTGAGGCTTGAATGGCTAGTGAGTGGCACTTGTGACCAAGTTGATGTAGCCAAGAGAACTAAGTACAAGGTACCAAGAGTGAGGCCTAAATACTGACTGAGTGGTAGTAATGTGTAATTTTAGATAGGGTACTTGAGATGGGCTTAGATAAATTCCAAGATCTTAAAGAAAAAGAAAAGAGATATCAAATCACTAACAAAAGTTTAATAAATTAGGAATACCATATTTGCAAATAGATAATTGTTGATCAAAATAATAGAAAAAGCCAAGAGAAAAATTGGACAGATGAGATCTGAGAATCTAGAAGGTTATGACAGTCCGTTAGACATTGGATTGTACGACAAAATCTAGAATTGGGTGTGATGAAAATCAACACTGTGTACAATAATAAGGTCAAGGTCAATCTTTTCGTGCAATGAAAAACAACATTGGATGCAATAAAGAACTCGTATCATATAGTATGATGCTAGACAAAATGATAGAATGCAGGAAAATGGACAATTTACCACTATTTTCAAAAAATTTGACCAATCTGGATGAGTTTGGCTCCAAATCCATGATAAGCCTAAGTGTCCCTAAATCATGTCTAAGTTCTTCCAAGCAAGCAATAGTGTGATCAAAAAATAGTCTCTAAACAATCCACCAAAGGACAAAATAACTTAGGGGACACAAGAAATTATGAGATCTAAAGGAATGTTGCAATATGTCAAGAGTGTCAAGTGTGTGGTCCACAATGATCCACATGGGTCTCAACACACTCTAAGACACATAAAGAAAAAACTACCTAAGGTCAAGGCTAGTATCAAAACATTTTCCCACAACTTGGTATTTCATCACCTATCAAAAAGTGCTGTTGGATTTTCCAAGGATGGTATCCAAGGGAATACATATGGTGAGTAGTTTTGGGGTGATCCAGTTAAAGTCCACTTGGATCGATCCTTGCACAAAGATTATGATACTTTCAGAGATAGGTCAGGTAGCTTCTAACCAATGGTTTTTGTTAGGGTAATAGTCTTTTGGGTTATTAATTAAATTATTTTGATCTAATTACTAACTCACCTATTCACTCTAGTTGCTTAAGCCAACCTTAGGGTTTCCCTTTTAGGGTTTCGTGATTCTTTTTATAAGGATTCACCTCTTTGTATTTCTTAACACATTTTAGAATGTCATATTGTAATATTGTGCACATGATGTCTCTAGCTTTTTGGTCTCCATAGATTTTTCTTGCTTCTGTTCTTTGCTTCTTCCATGTGACAGGGTTATGCATGCAAGTGTTCTTGGGAGATTAGTTTTTCACCTAATCTAACATGGTATCAGAGCCATCTTGATGCTCGATGTTCATGTTTTGTTTGGGGTATTTTGAGCAAAAATGGACATCACCGTTGTGCTCAGAGCACCCAAAAACCATATAAAATTTGTCTATTTTGGACAACTTGGCCTTGAGGCAAAAAAAATTTGGTTTCCAGTGTCGTACGGGCATGGAAACCAAAAAAAAAATATAAAAAAATCATGTTTTTTATGATTTTTTGCATTATATTTAACGCAGCATTTGTTTTTGAGAACACGCCACCCGGGCGCCGCCCCGCGGCCACCCGGGCTCCGCCCAGCCCACCGGCAGCCACCACGCACTCTGCTCCGCAGCCTCCTCAGCTCTACCCCCCGCGGCCTCCTCTGCACCGCTCCTCTGCTGCAGAGCCTCCTCCGTGTCGCTCCGCTTGGGATTTGGTCGTATGAGGGACCAACCCTGGCCCCCAGTGCTCAAACTAAGCCCCTGGTCACCCACGTGTCCAGGGCCAACCCTTTTCAGCCCCAGGGGGTTTTTGCCCGATGACAGCCATTTGGCCATCAATTTTAAGCTCGAGCATTTTCTTTGATGCCCTCTTTGCTCTTTTTTTTTAGTTTTTAAGGGTACCTGGGTCTTTTGGCCGTATCTGGAGCATACGCAGGTTTTTTTCAAACTTCTTTATATCTTCGGAAAGCTCTTTCCGAGCTCTTTCCGATTATGGAGGTTAGATTTTTTGGCTCTACTATTTTGATAGTGTTTTTTTCTGTCAAAGTCCAATGTCTATTTTTGCCTTCCTAGAGCCATATCTTGCTCATCCGAACTCTATTTTTGGCAAACAAGATATCGTCAGAAAGCTGGTTCTGTGAGTTATTTAGTTGTAGGGGTTTTTTTATCTAGATTCTACTCTAGGTTCTTTCTCCTTCGAGTTTTGCACTTTCACACTTTGGTGGATTACTTGGGTTCTACAGGTCCTGGGATCTCTTCTTCCGCTCTTCTAGCTCACTCTTCTTTCTAACTTCTGAGCATTGTATGCTTCTCTTATGTAGCATTTTTGTTTCTATAAATGCACTAAGATAAAGTGTCTACTTTTTCATATCTGGGATCTTGTACACCTTGTGTTTGTTTGTACTCGCACTCAATTATAAAGTGCCATGGGGGGTTATGATGTTTTGCCTTTTGTGCTCATCCACCTTTGTCAAGTGAGTGTACCTTCCATGACATTAGCCCATGTTGTGTGTCTAAAAGATCTATTCTTCTTCTTCAACACCACCCTTTATCCTGTGCTTGTACTTTTATTGCATTGTTGGTGTTCCTGATTCTTCTTCTTGCAGATGTTTCTAGCATTGCATTTCAGTGTTCTTGTCACCCCTCTCCCTATTCAACATTATGGGGGGGTTCACCTATTGATTCTATTGCTTCCTTGGTTCGGTTGAGTGATCTACATATTCAATTTTTGTTCCTATGTACTAGGTGGATGTAGTGGCTAGGCACCTATGCATTTTAGTGAGATGGTTCATCTACTATATAGACACTTGTTCATTCCTATTTTGGAGGTCACCTCTTTGATTGATTAGCTCTTCAGACTTTGTCTTCTCTACCTGATCATGCACTATTTCAGTGGGGGTTCTAGCAGTTTCTTCTGACAGTGTTTGTAGCTTCATGCTTCAGAGATGCTTCATGCTCTTTCTTGTTCCTTTCTTTGGGACATTCCCTAGATTGGAGGCTTTGTTTCCTTCATCTATTTTATTTCTTGTACTTGGGTACCTAATCAGGCCTTGTTGTCGGGACCCATCTTTCCTATTTTCTACAATAGTTTCCTAGGTTTTACTTCTCCCTAAGCTTATCTTAAGGGGGGGTGTTAGGGTAATAGTCTTTTGGGTTATTAATTAAATCATTTTGATCTAATTACTAACTCACCTATTCACTCTAGTTGCTTAAGCCAACCTTAGGGTTTCGTGATTCCTTTTATAAGGATTCACATCTTTGTATTTCTTAACACATTTTAGAATATCATATTGTAATATTGTGCACATGATGTCTCTAGATTTTTGGCCTCTATAGAGTTTTCTCACTTCTGTTCTTTGCTTCTTCCATGTGACAGGGTTATGCATGCAAGTGTTCTTGGGAGATTAGTTTTTCACCTAATCTAATAGTTTCTAGTAAGGGCATATGTTCACAACTATTCATTGTAGTTCTTCTTAGCGGAATTGATCCCTATAGCCCTACAAGCATTTCAGGTAAAGGTAGTCTTGTAAGCAAGATTGAGACCTCTCAGACCTACACATCACTCTCATGTGTGTTCTTCCAATCAAAAAAGTGACCCAACATAGTTAATAGCTACATCCTTGTGGTTTTTGGCCAACAATGCATAAATTTTATATTATGTTGGATTAGCTAGCTTTGCTTTGTCCTACTTGGAACGTTCCTACGAGATTTTTATGTCAGTGGTAGGACCACTAAAGGTAAAATGAAAAGAAAAGTAGCTAGACTAGTGAAGGTCTAGATTTCTGATTTTCCACAAGGGAAAAGAGAATACTCTCCTACTCCATAGCTTCTCCCAAGCACATCAAGCACATGTTCATTTACTAAAGACTCTTTGCTAGTGAAAAACCAAGTAGATCAAGATTTATGATTCATCCTCTAGAAGATGAAGAGCATACTCTCCTACTACTCAACCGGTCACAAGAAAAGAAGCCTTTCTAGTTAAAACTAGGTGCCTAGAAAACCAAATCTATGAAAGCATAATATTTAATTGTATCTCCAAGGCAACCTGCAACACAAATAGCTTTAGTAGTCTCCAAAATATGTCTTTGGAAAGCGTCCTGAAACCACAAAGCATTAGTAGTCTTGAAATAAGAAAGTTTTAATGTCTTTGACAAAAGATTTCTCTATCAAATACCTGACAAAAACCTATTTAAACCTGCAAAATAGAAGGTCAACACCAAGACAAAGCTAAATCAAGCATCAAACTCCAAAAATTTCAACTGTTGGACCCTCAAAAATGCTCATTGTTATGTGATAAAACACCATATACCATATTATCGTACAATATTTATCACCATTTCATATGATGAACTAGAGTATTGTACAATAATATGGACCACAAGGTACGATATTCATCTTAGTTTCAAAAAATAAATAAAAATATCCTACAAGAAAAGGGGCAATATTTTGATTTGTGCCCCACAGTGGGCACCAAAAATGTGTGGTTAAATATTGGTATCAAATTGGAATGCAACCAACACTCAATAAACCATTAACTCTAGAATATAGCTATAGGAGTCCATATCAAGTGAACTAGCTAAACCCTCAAAAGTGGCTTATTGCTTCCTAGTTGAAGTTTCTTTAATCATTTTTATAATGCTCATCACATTAGCATGAAGGAATAGTGACTTGACTACTCCAAAATGGAAGATTCAAATGCAATGCAAATCTAGAAATAAAATGTACACTATTACATTTCAGTACTTTTTTTTACTGCTATTCATCGCAATTTCGACACCAACCCGTTGACCAAGCGACACTAATCGTTGTTGTAGTTTTGCTTTCAAAATCACCGACGGCTAGGATTGTCCGTTGTAATTGTGACGGATATGACCAGCACAATATGCATACTAAAAGGGTCTGCCAACATGGTCAAAGATGGTCAACATGCCGTCGGGACTCATTATTACTGTCGCAATTATGAGGTTGGTGCGACAGAGATGCTATATAAGTGATGACTTCCTGTTGGATAGTTCTAACAGATAGTCATCGGTCATCATTTGATTATCGTCAAGTCATTATTATGGGTGTCACAAATATGACTTTCTTGCGCTAAATATGGTGTACATGTGACGTCGACCTGTCATAGAATTCTGATAGATAGCCATCGTGTCTAGTGCTTTGTTTTCAATCGGTCTCTAATAACCATCGTAATTGTGATAGTATGTTGTATTTTTTAAAAATATATATATTTATCGTGCATGGAGTGAGACCTTAAAATATTGAGCTTCTCTATGTTTTGAGAATAGTTTAACATTCTCTACTTAATAGGGCCAACCACGTGAAGGTGGAAGCTCATCTGGCCCCTCCTACGAGCCTCTTATGACCCTTTATGACACTTTAAGACCTCTAATATGTATTCTTAGGGATCATAAAGGGTCATAATGGGTCATAACGTGTCCTGGGATACAACAGCTGAGAAACATAAATGTAGGCATCATGGTCACAATTATTTGGAGAAACATCATATTTGAGTGGTATACCCAGATGATGAAACACAACCACTACTCTTCTGGTTCCAAGTTGACACTGTAGGATCCAAAAAACCATAGATAAGGAATTGTAAAGGATAAAATAGTGTATGGGGTCCTAGGGAAATGGCTTGCACATAAAAGAGACCCCAAAACCAATATTTTAAACATACATTTGAATTGTATTGATATAGAAAGTAAATGTAGATGATTAATATTGAAATTAGGAAATAAAGGTACTTACCTCTGAAAAAGAATCGGTTGAAAACCCTATCAAATGATCTCAAAAACTGTTGATTCTTGCACTTTAAAACCAAAACTGCGAGATCTACAAAACCTAGAAATCTTTTTCTAAGATTGGATCTGGTCAAGGTTGGGTCAAAATCAAGGTTGTACCTGACCAGGTTAGGATCAAGGTTGTAACTGACTAGATCAAGGGCTACATTTTTATTTTGAAGGTCGATTTTGACTTTGTTCGCAGATCTCAAAAGTTTTCTGAAAAGGGTATCCAAATTTGATCTCAGATCCAAAATTCTGCACCTGTACCTACAAGAAAAATGATTTTGTTTGTTGGGGGGGAGGGGTTTGCCTCAGTCAAACCCCAATTTAAGAATTAACCTTGAAATTGAATTGAAATTGCTGGAATAAACAAAGTAAATGGAACAATTCACCTTGCTTGAGTTGAAACCCTTGTGGAGGATTCGAATCCTTGAATCCACAAGAATGGATGAATGTAGGATGTCTCCAATCAATTGTCTTTAGATCTTCAACACCAATCTTGAATAGATCTTGGAATAGGAAGAGGCTTGAATGGATGGATCTTCAACAAGAGGGCTCCATAGAGCTTGAATCCTTCAATGGCTTCTAATGGATCTCCTTGATGAATTGGATGCTTGAATGCTTGAAGGCTTGAATGCTTGATCTTCTTGCTTGCTTGCTTGATAGATGGATTGCAAAACTTGATGGAGAAAATGAGAGAGGAAGGCTCCCTTTTATAGTGATCTAGGGCACAAGAGGGGCCTCGTAGAAAACAATAATTAAGGGTCCATAGCACAAAACTCTAGAGAGGTGCACATGGAGAGGAAATTAAATTAAAGTCTTGACACAAAAGTCTAGGAGGGGACCACCCTTAATATAGAAATAAAATAATTATTTAAGAGCCTTGTCACAAAATTCGAGGTAAGGCCAACCTCAAAGTTAATTTGAGCATTAGGCACAAAACTCAAGAAAGGCTAATCTCCAATAATAAATTAGGAATCCTATACAAATCTTGAGAAAGGTCCACCTCAAATATTAATTTGAAAATTTGACACTTAATCTAAGAAATAATGGCCCTGAAGAGCGAAAGTGCAAGATTTTGTTGAAACCCTGAAACCGGAAGCTAACCCCGAGGATCCCGGACCCTAGGGTCAAGGATGAGGTTGTTCCTGACCAAGTCAGGATCGAGGTTGATCCTGACCAAGGAAAGATCGAGGTTGATCATAACCAGGTCAGGGTCGAGGTCGACCTTGACCTAAAAAGGTTAACCTTGACCCTGAGGTCAAGAATCTCAAGTTCATAGTCCAAAATGCTAGGAAAATGCTAGGAAGAAGTGGAAAATGGGGTAGAATAGGGGGAAAATCCATATCCAAGTCAAATATCCATTCAAGGCATTTGACATGACCCCAAACCACAAACTTAGAGGGCTAAATGCTCTTACCATGGAAGTGCTTCCATTTTAAGACGATACAGGAATAAATTTAGAGAGCAGAGGAGGAGGGCCATAATGACCAAAATAATATAGGGACCCTATATTATTTTGGTCATTATGGCCCTCCTCTGCTCTCTAAATTTATTCCTTATCTATGGTTTTTTAATCCTGCAGTGTCAACTTGGAACCGGAGGAGTAGTGGTTGCGTTGCAACACCTGGGTATACCACTCAATTATGTTGTGTCTCCAAACAATTGTGACCATGATATCTACATTTATGTTTCTCAGCTATTGTGATATCTACATTTATGTTTCTCGACTATCATTTTTATGTGCATGTTCTTTATGTCTTTGGCTTCTCTCCCTCACATCCAAAATAATATCTTCCCACTCTGAATTGAGAGTGCATGTGCAGCTACGTAGAATATGTGTGGATAATAGGTGGAGCTAAAAAAATGCACCACGTTTACATTTTTTTAATAGGTCTATAAGTTTTTTAATTTATAGACCATCATGAATGTTACAACTCTAGCAACTATGGGCGAGAGAATATCCTCAACAAGCCAGAAAATAAAAAGTTTTTTTTTGCTTGCATGCTAAGGACATTACCCTCACCTATAAGAGTTAAAATTACAATGTTCGCAATGGTCTATAACTTAAAATACCTAATTAAAGACCTCTATCAAAAATACAAACATGATGCATTTTTCAACTCCACCTAATGTCCTATGCATATGAATTGAGATTGCATATTGAACTAGGTGCCTCATTCTACATTGCCTAAAACTAAGAGACTATCACAGTTAACATCTAAAACTAGCACCATATTTACTACTACATTCCTATTGAAATACAAGTAAAAAACAAACCTTCAAATATTTACCATTAAAAATGTAATGTTGTCAATTTATTTACTACTACATGACTATTGAAATCACACAGGCAAGACATGTGAACTGTAATGCTCCGCCAGGGAACCCAAAAGAACTTAACCTAAACATGCGACTAAGTTTGCAGAATAATTTTTTTTTTAAGTTAACAATCAATAACATCAAAGTTTACAATGCAGAAGCAAAGCATAGCAATAAACAACTAACAAAGGTTACAAATCTCAAGGGTTCCTTGACGTAGATTACGAAAGAGTTAATTAATTAATATAAGATAAAGATATGAATCCCATGATTACATCTGAAAGATAGATACAACATCACATGCATGATTACATAAATACAACTGGTACCTGAAGGTAACCATAATAATAAGCATCCACTGCACATGACGCAGGGTATGATAATACAATAAACTGAAAGAAGTACAACATGATAACTCTAAAAATCTGATACAATGATACAAGATCACAAAAAGAAAGAAGATCAAGAAAGAACAACTGCAACATGGATCATCCAGCCTCGGTGCATGAACGTCAGAATCTCAAATGGTAAAAGAACCACTACCACCTGACCTCGTGAACCTAAACGGTCCACTCCCACTGTGTTGGGGAGATAACATCAGATCCCACTCGGATAACAAACAACAACAATCCAAGGAAGAGGTCCTGAAAGATTCTAACTCAAGGATACCAAAAAGTACAAGGTATAACATACTCTACCAAAGCATACAATACACGTAGGAAACCTAAGATGCATACAAGAAGTGTCATCACATAAGCCAACTCTAGGGTTATCCTGGTAGTCCCTTCAGACCCCAGTGCCCTAGTGACTCTATGTGGTTATAGTAACCTCTCATGTAGACAAGGTACTACCTATGCCATATCCAATCCATATAGGTGGCAAGCATCATCTCAACTCCCATCCTAGTTAAACTCAATCAGGAACTCAGGCATGGGTGAGGCACAAATATCTTATTAGGTTCATTTTAGATTCCCAATGTTTATTAATTATCACTTATTAAACCACTTGTAATGGGATCTCCTGGTAGCCACTTTCGGGCTCCGGCACCAATTCACAAGCCACTTCCTGACATATACTCAGATGACCTACTCTAGGGTTTCACATGAACAATATGATCATGGAGTTAACACAACTCTTGAATCTCTACAACTAGATTCAACATGCAAAACCAGAAACATCATAAAACAAGTCCACCGACACAACATAATATGCATGGCAACCAAACATGACAAATAAAGATTACCCAATCCCACCTCTGGATTATATCCCAAAAAGTCAACTATAACCCCTAAAAATCAATCCAAGATTAATCAACCAAGGGCATCAAAAGTCTTCATATAAAACATGCACGCTAAAAATTGCATCACTATCATACTCAAGGATATATATATATATATATATATATATATATATATATATATATATATATATATATATATATATATATATATATATATATATATATATATATATATATATATATATATATTAGTCAGATACAATCAATTAAAAGCAATACAAATTTACCCTAGCTTTCAAATTCATCTAATATATAAATAATCTTACAACAAAATTTATCAAATTAAAATTCATAATTCAATTGAAACAATAGTTTTACAAAACAATAGTAAAACATTTAAAGTATGAACTAATATCCATAATTATGCACCTCGTACTAATCATTAACAATACAAAAGAATAAAATTAGAAATTAGATTAAACTAATTTCTTTTAATGAAAAGCTAAAACCATAAATTAGAATTAACTAATTTACATTTTAAGAATAATTTAAATTAAAATTAAATTAAAAAACAAATTTAATTAAACAAAAAAAAACAATGATCAAATAATAAAATTTATAATAAAAATTAATAATTTAAAACATAACACAAAGTTATTAAAAATAATAAACAATGCAAAGAGTGGGGAGCGCACACGCCCCCACACCCCTACCTCAGTATGTCGTCATATCCCTGTGCAAGGTTTGACGTGCATCAGTACCTTGCAGTATTGACGCATGGCAATCCTTTAGGGGACTGTCGTGCGTCAATACCCCAGAGGTATTGCGCATGGCAGCCTCTTCATGGTGCGCCAACCAATAAAGGTAAGGGAGAGGTTAAAAACTCTCCAAAATAAAAACTTAATTTATATTTTCCTTTACAAAAGTTTTCTAATTTCTTTTATTTTATATATATATAATCAAATATCACCAATTTGATAAATATATATTTTTTTGACATACCAATAATCTTTTAAACTAAATTCTATTTTAATTTAATATAAAACAAAACAAGCTGATATTAAAAATATGTGTGTGTGTGTGTGTGTGTGTGTGTGTGTGTGTGTGTGTGTTTATTAAACACAAACAAAAAACATAAATATATAGTTAAATTAAAATACCATAAATACAAATAATCCATTAACATGATTATACAACGAGATCAAAACCCTAAACCACTTGGGGTTTTCAATTGATCCACAACTAATTTCACAAACTTGAGATCTTAATAATAGATAGATAGATTCAAATCACACAACGGATTGCATGCAAACTTTTTCCTCTAACATCCAACTGACAATAACATTGCTATGTTACTCAAACAATAAAAACCAGCAAGCACAAGGAAGACACTTTTAACAATATCCTACAGAGATCTGAAAATAGAATAACCATAATAAAATCAAAACCTACCTCAAATCAATTATACAGATTCAATGATGTCCAGCATGAAGAAAACATAATCCAAGCCTTTTGATGAGCTCTCACAAATCTGTCCCAAATCTGTCTCCAAAATTCCTCCTCCAAAACCTGTGTCCCCAAAATAATGGCTAAAACTCCGAATACATAAAGGAATCTCCTTTCTCATGCATGAATTTGAACTCAACTCCAAGAGGGCTTTTCATGAAGATGAACTTTAGTTCACAGTTCAGTCTTATTTGAACTGAAGTCTCCTTTCCACTTTGACTTGAGTTGAAAACACATAACCAAACTTCAACTTGAATCATCAATTCAATTTTATTCAATTATGAATGTGCAACATAATGCATTCAATTAAATAATAATTAAAATATTAAGTTAACATAATTAACACATGCCAAAATAACCCTCAATTTAATAAATACATTTTAATTAAACAAAGGTTACATTTTATGATTTTAATACTTCAAAAGTGAGGATATTTAATTAATTCACATTAATTAAATAATTCAACCACACTCAAATTAGCATATAATTAATTTCCAATTAATTTATGCATCAACTATATAATATAAATAATAATTAAACTAAATAAATACATTTATTTAATTACCATTTAAATACTATGCCACAGCTAAAAATAGAATGATCTAAATATAGAAATCACATCAAAAGCCACAATCAAAGAATCAGAAAGACCTAAAGACCCACATTCAAACTCAGGACTTAGGTGTAAACTCTTGCCAACTGGACGAGTTTAGAAGGGTGGAAACACAGAATCTTGTCCCCTGCTTTAGGACAATAATTGGCTTAGGTTAGGATTTGGAACTGAATATTATCTCCCCTCTTTTACCATTGAGATTAGCAATAGGGCACACTCATCCTGACAATTCAAGGAAGTCGATGCCCGGTACCTGCAAACCTGCATAAGAGACAAGCATGTGCATATATATAGAAATATAACAGACAATGGCAGGGATCGGCCGATCATGTGGATCTCGCAAGCAAGTAACTACGACTCCGTCCCTCAACCACATCAGGCACATCAAACAAAAGTATAAAACAAACACATCAACCATACACATGCAAGTATGGGGTCAGTAAAATCACAAGCATCAACAAATTCCTAACATATAATCTATCATCCTAGATTATTTACAACATTTATAAAATTAGACTAGGGGTGAGGTACTACATCAACCCCCCTAGGATTAGTTTAATGGTTATCAAAACACAAAAGGGTTATATGTCTATGTTTGGTTTAAGTTTAACAGTCTAGAAATTTAATGGGCACACAACTTCCCAGAGTTCCCAATGTAGAACCCGGTGCTCTGATACCAAGTGTAATGCTCCGCCAGGGAACCCAGAAGAACTTAACCTAAACATGCGACTAAGTTTGCAGAATAATTTTTTTTTTTAAAGTTAACAATCAATAACATCAAAGTTTACAATGCGGAAGCAAAGCATAGCAATAAACAACTAACAAAGGTTACAACTCTCAAGGGTTCCTTGACATAGATTACGAAAGAGTTAATTAATTAATATAAGATAAAGATATGAATCCCATGATTACATCTGAAAGATAGATAAGTTAATCTCTATTGAGCATTTTAGGTTGTCATTAGTATCAAAGGACAGTAAACAAGTCGGTCGGTTATTTACATTGAGACAGTCGGTAACTAGAAGTAAGACAGAGCAGTCGGTAAAGCCTTATACCGAGCATCACACAGTTAACCAAGCACCAGTGACACCGACACCGATGGTCAGTAAACATTGAGCATCGCAGTATACACCGAGCAGATTATATAGTGTTTACCAATGATCACAGTAAATGGCATAGTAATTAGAAATGGCACATTATTCTATGCAAATGGTTATAACAGATCATAAAATGGTTTACCAAGATCGAGGAGCATTTATTGTAAAAGATATTCATTAAATGCAATGATTAACTTATTTGTATTAGTTGATCTAGGTTATTTTGCACCGTAGATCTTAGGGTTATGATTTTCTTTTGTAACCTAATTTTTGTTTAAGCGGCAAAAACAAAACACTATATATTGTATATGTTCGCACCATTTTATAAGGTTGTTGAATTGATATATATGAATCACGGAGCACTTGAAGAAATTGCCTATCTTCAAGACAATCAGTTTACTGAGTAGAACAAAGTACAGAGGTTTTCAGATTGAGCAGAATCAGATAAGGCAACTGAGCAGAATCAGAGCAGAGAACCATCACAGATAAGGTGATATTTTGATAAGAACTTATAGATCTATTTTAGACAATTGAGTTGTCAACTAGCAAATAGTTTACCTATTACTTTCTAACAATTGTGATAGAGCTTTGATAAATCTCTTAATAGAGTAGACTTAACAGTCTTTGTATAAATCTCTTAACTGAGTACACACTTCATATAGTGTTGTTAAATCCTATAAGTAAGTAGATCTAGCTAATCTAATATGTTACTCCTAACAGGGTAAGATCACCAGAAGTGATCAAAACTTGTAGCCTTACCAGGTAAACCTTTTCTATCTGCAGTAGTGAAGAATTTGTGGGTGTCATCCCCACCGTAGTTTTTACCTTCTAACAAAGGTTTCTACGTTACCAAAATACTTGTGTTATGTGATTGTCATATTGATTTCATATTGTTTACTTTCTTAAGTTAACTAGATGATTGATTTATGCAATTAGATTCAAGTTATTTTGATTGGTTATCACAGTATTCAGTTATAGATTAGAAAGGTTTTGCAACTGAAGTTTTTGAAGGCACTGATTCACCCCTCCCCTCTCAGTACCTATCTCTCCTAATTCCTACAAGATACAACATCACATGCATGATTACATAAATACAACTGGTACTTGAAGGTAACCATAATAATAAGCATCCACTGCACATGACACAGGGTATGAGAATACAATAAACTGAAACATCAAACATGACTTCAACTTGAATCATCAATTCAATTTCATTCAATTATGAAACATGCACCAAGGGCATCAAAAGTCTTCATATAAAACATGCACGCTAAAGATTGCATCACTAACATACTTAAGGATATATATATATATACTTTAGTCAGATACAATCAATTAAAAGCAATACAAATTTACCCTAGCTTTCAAATTCATCTAATATATAAATAATCTGACAACAAAATTTATCAAATTAAAATTCATAATTCAATTGAAACAATAGTTTTACAAAACAATAGTAAAATAATTAAAGTACGAACTAATATCCATAATTATACACCTCGTACTAATCATTAACAATACAAAAGAATAAAATTAGAAATTAGATTAAACTAATTTCTTTTAATGAAAATCTAAAACCATAAATTAGAATTAACTAATTTACATTTTAAGAATAATTTAAATTTAAATTAAATTAAAAAATAAATTTAATTAAACAAAAAAAAACAATGATCAAATAATAAAATTTATAATAAAAATTAATAATTTAAAACATAACACAAAGTTATTAAAAACAATAAACAATGCAAAGAGTGGGGAGTGCACGTGCCCCCACACCCCTGCCTCGGTACGTCATCCTATCGCTGTGCAGGGTCTGACATGTGTCAGTACCCTGCGGTACTGATGCACAATAGTCCTTTAGGGGATTGTCATGTGTCAGTACCCCAGAGGTACTGCGCATGGCAGCCTCTTCATGGTGCGCCAACCAATAAAGGTAAGCGAGAGGTTAAAAACTCTCCAAAATAAAAACTTAATTTATATTTTCCTTTTCAAAAGTTTTCTAATTTCTTTTATTTTATATATATAAAATCAAATATCACCAATTTGATAAATTTTTTTTTTTTTTACATACCAATAATCTTTTAAACTAAATTCTATTTTAATTTAATATAAAACAAAACAAGCTGATATTATATATATATATATATATATATATATATATATATATATATATATATATATATATATATATATATATATATATATATATATATATATATATATATGTATATGTATATGTATATGTATATGTATATGTATATGTATATGTATATGTATATGTATATGTATATGTATATATTAAACACAAACAAAAAACATAAATATATAGTTAAATTAAAATACCATAAATACAAATGATCCATTAACATGATTATACAACGAGATCAAAACCCTAAACCACTTGGGTTTTTCAATTGATCCACAACTAATTTCACAAACTTGAGATCTTAATAACAAATAGATAGATTCAAATCACACAACGGATTGCATGCAAACTTTTTCCTCTAACATCCAACTGACAATAACATTGCTATGTTACTCAAATAATCAAAACCAGCAAACACGAGGAAGACACTTTTAACAATATCCTACAAAGATCCAAAAATAGAATAACCATAATAAAATCAAAACCTACCTCAAATCAATTATACAGATTTGATGATGTCCAGCACAAAGAAAATAAAATCCAAGCCTTTCGATGAGCTCTCACAAATCTGTCCCAAATCTGTCTCCAAAATTCCTCCTCCAAAACCTGTGTCCCCAAAATAATGGCTAAAACTCCCAATACATAAAGGAATCTCCTTTCTCATGCATGAATTCAAACTCAACTCCAAGAGGGCTTTTCATGAAGATGAACTTTAGTTCACAGTTCAGTCTCAGTTGAACTAAAGTCTCCTTTCCACTTTGACTTGAGTTGAAAACACATAACCAAACTTCAACTTGAATCATCAATTCAATTTCATTCAATTATGAATGTGCAACATAATGCATTCAATTAAATAATAATTAAAACATTAAGTTAACATAATTAACACATGCCAAAATAACCCTCAATTTAATAAATACATTTTAATTAAACAAAGGTTACATTTTATGATTTTAATATTTCAAAAGTGAGGATATTTAATTAATTCACATTAATTAAATAATTCAACCACACTCAAATTAGCATATAATTAATTTTCAATTAATTTATGCATCAACTATATAATATAAATAATAATTAAACTAAATAAATACATTTATTTAATTACCATTTAAATACTATGCCACAGCTAAAAATAGAATGATCTAAAAATAGAAATCACATCAAACGCCACAATCAAAGAATCAGAAAGACCTAAAGACCCACATTCAAACTCAGGACTTAGGTGTAAACTCTTGCCAACTGGACGAGTTTAGAAGGGTGGAAACACAGAATCTTGTCCCCTGCTTTAGGACAATAATTGGCTTAGGTTAGGATTTGGAACTGAATATTATCTCCCCTCTTTTACCATTGAGATTAGCGATAGGGCACGCTCATCCTGACAATTCAGGGAAGTCGATGCCCGATACCTGCGAACCTGCATAAGAGACAAGCATGTGCATATATATAGAAATATAACAGACAATGGTAGGGATCGGCCGATCATGTGGATCTCGCAAGCAAGTAACTACGAGTTCGTCCCTCAACCACATCAGGCACGTCAAACAAAAGTATAAAACAAACACATCAACCATACACATGCAAGTATGGGGTCAGTAAAATCACAAGCATCAAAAAATTCCTAACATATAGTCTATCATCCTAGATTATTTACAACATTTATAAAATCAGACTAGGGGCGAGGTACTACATGAACTATTTTATAGTATGCCTCAAAGAAATGTGGTATTGTGGCAAGCCATGAATGTGGGATATGCACAAAATGGATTTGTTAAAAACACACACACAAGTATATGCACATCCTTACAAATATATATACATTGGAGATGCACATGCATTCCAATATAGGTGGAGTTAGAAAGTTGTGATGCCTACAATTAAGGTGTGAAAAAAAATTATTTGGTTGTAAGGTTAGGTGTTTTAGACAAGAGGAGTCTCCTAGATGTATGGCCTAAAAAATTTCAATTCCTAGGTGGAGTTATAAAGTTGTCATGCAATCATAGGTTAATGTTGAGCTTCACTTGGTTTCGAGAATAGTTTAATATTCTCTACTAATCAAGGCCAACTACATGAAGGTGGAATCTCATTTGCTGCCCCCCCCCAACATCACTCTAAATTTCATGTTAACATCTAAAATTCATTCATTCATTCATCTATTAACATTCATTAATTATCACAACATTCATTAACACATAAGATTAATTAGCATTCATTAACATGCATTCATTGGCATTCATAAGATTCAATAGCATTCATTAACACATAGGATATAAACATCAAGACATAAACATCAGTCATTATCAAATAAGTTGCATAAATGAGAATCATTTCTTTTTTGACTTTTTCTTTTTTTAGTTTCCCTAAATTGTTGCAAAGGCATATCCATCTCACCATCATCCTATCTTCTTGCCCATGTATGTGATCTCACTGTCCTTTGCAAAGGTGGGTCCTCTGCAATAACAAATAAAAGGGTTAAATTAAAAACATATTATCATAATTGGGGTTAATTTAAAAACACATTATCATAATTGTTACAAGCATTTTAGTACTTTAAAGAACATAAACATGATGTTCTTTACCTTGTCCAACCACATCATCTTGCCCAGCAGCTTGAACCTCAACATGCTCATCAGGAACAACCTCCACATCCCCTACAACTGCAATACAAAATGTTTTATTAATCCCAACACATTATATATAATTAAATTTTTATTACTACGCCAAATTCAATTTAAAATGTTTACTTGTATTAGTAATTCAATAATTAAAATTTGAATAGAAAATGTATACCTTGAGTACTACAATGCATATTCAAATCGATGCCTTCGTCCTACTCGGATGGTGTATCAGGATTAGGAGGCTGCATTCCAATGTAAATAATTATTGCATTTATCAACAATATATACATATAAATACAAGACAAATACTGAGAAATGTTAATCATTCAGTTTAATACATATAAATATATTCACTTCAAAGTTTTAAATAAATATATAATCAATTGGCTTATTTACCTGATCGATAGATCCACCAGAAGAACATTGTGCACTCATTGTTCAGAATCGTTTAGCCATGACTACATAGCCTTGTTTGTAGCCTATTTTCTTGTCCTCTTCTAAAATCTTTTGTTTGAAGTCCAAAGCCTACATTTTTGCTTGGTATCATAAATTTTTATTGTAGTGAATTTCATCAAAACTAAATTGATTGTAATTTATAAATATTTGCATATGGTTTTTCATTTACTAATACTTACAATTCGTGCAACAAGTTTTGAATATCCACCTGAGTTGAGCTTGTGTTGCTCGTGCTTTTTTTTTCTTGCTTATGTTGCCTTTGATGTGTCAGGCAACCTATGTGATGTTTGATGTTAGATCACATAAGTACAAAGCGTAAATAGTACATAATTTTATTATTAAGATTATCACATACCTTCTTTCATCAAGTGGTACTATTCCTCCACCATGTCTTGTGCTTCTCTCAAGTGCATCCCTTTAAAGATTCTCCCACTCATTAATAGGAACATAGGGGGTGCTCATAATAAAGGTTGTGTTCTATTTGGGACATGTAGTTGTCCCTAATATACTTCAAAGCTTGTCCCACTTTCTCAAGGAGCCTAAGTCTTTGAAAGACGTTGGGTCCAAAACAAAATTTCATAGAGTCAATGAGTTTATCCTTTAACTCTTTATCTTGTAATTGCCACCTTTAAAAAAAAAAACTATTAGATTCATAAATGAAGTGAAGCTACATTTTAATATACTTGAAGAAAGGGATGAAAAGAAATTTGATCTAGCAATGAAATCAAAATATGATACCATGTGCGTATGGTCAGCCCAAAAATGCGCAAACATTCATCATTAATTTTTCATAAAATAGATTATTCCCTACAAAATAATAAAGGGATTATTAGTTATTGCAAGGGACTGCACAAGGGGTTAGTGCATTAGATTATGAGTATAAGATTGTATTTTAAAATAAAGGATCAATCTTTAAATTACCTAGAAGCTGAGCTACTCTTACAGGAAGTCCATCTTCAATGCTCACAAGAAATTGATCACAATTCTCTATTGTTCTCGTACATCTAACTCGAGTACATCTAGGAATTTCCTCATCGCGTCCTACATAAAATGAATCCAATGATAAATGAGAGAGCAAAAGAGGAATCTACATACCAATTATAGGCATTTCCATCATATCTATGGCCATGCTATGTGTTGCCGACATTGCAGGAAGCAGTACCTCTATGATTTTTTCCTTGTAACAGGCAGCGTACTCATAGGATCGATGGTAGGTGCTAAAAAATGAGATTGTTAGAGCATAAAAAAATATGGACAACCATCGACAAGATTTTTAGAGCTATTAAAAAACATATTGTTTGAGCAAAACACAAGTGGAGGATAGAACATGTGATGTACTTGAACCACCTGAAGTATCTGCGTCTAGGGCATCGCCCTTATTTTTTTTTTGCATCCTCTATAAAAATAACACATATGTATTTTAGTTAATGACATAAATAAAATGAAAATACTATAAAAACCATTATTGAACTTTTTTTATAATTAAAAACTACATTACTACTTACTGTATAAGTCTGAACCAAGTAAATCAACTCATCATCTCTCATCTGTATTTGAGGAGTCTGAGGTCGAATCTCTACCAATAGAGTTAACTCTCTTGACAGTGCATGAAGGATCTTTTGCAGTGCAACCATAGGATAAACATCTGATGTAAAATCAATAATGAATGGATTTTTCTCATAATCTAGCTCCTCATGGACTACTTGTTCCTTTCTCTTTTTCTGATCAGCACTCGTTTGTGAGAACAATATTATTAGCACTTTATTTAAAAGCAATCCAAAATAGTAGTGAAGAATAAAACATAACAAAAAATATGCATTAACATTTTTCTTGTATGTGAATTTGTACAACAACAATGAGTTTTACCTATCGGGAAGAAGAAGTCCCATGAGAACCGTCATCGTCATGTGTATCATGTGGCTGTTGATCCATACTATAGCCCTGTATTTCAAAAAAAAATCATTGAGACATGTTAAAACACGTGTTCTTATTCTAAGTTACGTTGAATAATAGACAATTATCAAAATGCTTCAATTAAAAGAAGAGATAGTTTCTTAATTTTTAAACAATTTTAAATGGTGCATAGTGAGTACCACCTCGTCCATGATAGTGGGTTTTTTTGTATCTATGCAATTCAAATTGTAATTGATAAGAATCTCTTCACATCCACGTATTGATTTGATCACACATACAAATACATGATTTCCCTCACGTGCCTCAAATATTCAATTGGGTTGCTTCTTAGTTAACACAGGTCGTGTACTTTACTAGTCAAATATGGGAAAAATTCTTTGATCTGATGAATATGGAGTGGGTGTTTCCTCATAACATTCAGGAGTTGTTTTTGTGTTGGAAACCACCGACTAACAACAAGTTTTTAATCTCCTTTTGGAATTTCTTCCTACCCTTTTTGTGCTGGGGGGTTTGGAAAGAAAGGAATGAAAGAATTTTCAGGGATAAGGAGTCCAATTGGGATAGTATTTTTCACAAGATTAAGAGTGCCTTGTTGGAAAACTTGGGGTTGATTAAGAACCATCAAGAACCGAAGAATGAGTGGGAGGCCAAATTTTATAAGAAGTGGAAGCTTGAAGGAAGGAAGGTTCTAAACATCCAAAGAAATCTAAGGGAAGAGGCTAGGTGGGACTGTCCTCCTAATGGATGGGTCAAAATCAACTTTGATGGTGCCTCGAAAGGCAACCCTGGAATTGCTAGCTATGGAATGGTTATCAGAGATGAGTTCAGGAACTGCAAAGGGGCTATGGAAATTCCTATAGGTTTTAACACTAATCAGGTGGCGGAAGCTAATGCTGCTCTCTATGGGCTATTACTAGCCAAAAGGAAGAGCTATACTAAAATATGGATTGAAGGGGATTCCCTAAGTATTGTTAATTGTTTGAAGAATTCCATGACCCCTTCATGGACCATAGGCAATGTTATAAGCAAGGCTAAAAACATTATTGAACCTTTGAAAAATGCATGATAACCCACGTTTTCAGGGAGGCAAATTTGGTGGCTGATTGGGCTACGAACGTGGCATGTAAAAGCCAGGTGGAAATTGAATGGAGTGATGGTTCAGACATCCCTTGTGATGGATCATCATTAATTAACAAGGAGAGGATGAGGAGTAAGAAACACATTTTGAATGAAGAAATCATTAATGAGTATTGAGTGCAACAATCTATGTGACCATCATGAAGGACAATGGCCTGATTCTGAGATAATTATTAGGGTCCTTTGGCATGATTTGTGGGTTGTGAATAACATTAATAGTGTTTATTACAGCTCAAGGGCTAAGTTGCAGAGAGTGGGGATTCATCTAGACAAAGAATTTCTACTATCTTACATAGCCATGGGAGACAGGAAGAGGAGATGTGAGCCAGCGGACTGTAGTGACTGGAAACAGAACAAGGAGATATGGAAAATTTTCAAAGAAGGGGGTCTGGTGAATTTTTTGGAGAGATGCATGGAGGGAAAGTCACAGTGACCAGAAAATTCATCAAAACTTGGAATAAGGGGAGTGTTATGGTTGGCACGCAAAGTATGGAGGTGACTGAGGAAGTGATTGCTGAAGCGTCTGGCTTGATGACTGAGGGCATCAACTTCTACAGGGACAGGAAGATTTCGGACAAAGTGTTGGAGGCTTTTGTGCCAACGAAGCAGGAGAGAAACCATATGGTTAAGGTGGACAATTCATACTTTAACCCTAAGTTCATTTCTAGGCCCTGGCGCCTTGTCTTATTTGTTATTATAGGCTACATTACCCTTGATGGTCGGTATACTAAAATTTACAACCACCATCTTACTCTTCTGAACCACTTTAGGCACAAGGTTAAGATTAATTTCCCTTTTTACTTGCTAAGTTCTTTGAATGCTTCCCTCCTCCACTGGCAAAGGGACCTAGAGGGTGATCATGCCTGCCATGAAGGGCTCATGGTCCTCATATTTGAGGTGTTGAAATCAAAGAAGGTGGAAAGAACCCGGCTTAACAAAAAAGCCCTAGAGGACTATGACACTGATGGGAAAGAGTCTGAGGAGCCTTTTATGGAGGATATGAAAGATGAAGAGGAGGATTCTAAGGATTTCCAGGAGGTCAACCCTAAGGAAAATAAAAAGAAAAGGAAGATGGAGGATTCTACTACGGATATGGAAGTTGAGGAAGAAGAGAGCAGGGAGGAGAGTTCCAAGAAGCAAGGGAAAAAGAGACTGGAACCTTTAGGCAATCGTACCAGAACAAAAACTAGGAAGAAGAAAGTTGAGAAAAGGGTTTTCATATCCTCTAATGAGGGTTCTTCTTCCCAGGGAAAGAATGATCAAGAAAACCATGTGGAAAACAACCTTGCTACAGAGGAGAGTGGGGGTACCAATAAAGATGTCTGGGTTGAGGAAAAACTTCTGCAAGAGGTTGCATAGGATGTGACTAATATAGAGAAAGATGGGTACGAGAAGGACAAGGCCAACTTGGAGAAGGAGAAGGTGGAGAATCCTAAGGAGAACATGGAGGAAGAGAACAGGGGTCTTGAGATTAATGAGGGGAGGAACAAGGATTTTGAGAATTTGGGGTGCTTAGCCTTCTTATCTACCCTTAGCATAATGAAAAATGATATCACTGCGATGAAGACCAACATCCACCAGTTGCAAAAAGAGATGGGGATTCTTAAAAGGATGAACCTGGGGGAGAAAACCATGGGCCAAACAATTGATGAGCTCACTGACATTGTCACTAGAGCTGAGAATGTTGCTTCCTTCAATGACATACTTAATGCCTTGGAGGAGAAAATTCAAAGCAGTAATGTTATAACCAGGAAAGTTGAGACTATGGAAAATAGAATTAACAAGCTGGAGAAGACTGTGGGGAATATTGTAGAATAGAGTTTTGTTGTCCTCAAGGCTTCAAATGAGCACATGAAGATCTTGGTTGACAAGTTCAATAATGGGAAAGGGAGCCATGAGATCATAGAGACTAAAGAGGATCAGGGGCCCATCAGGCATACGAGATCCAGGTTCAAAAAGATGGAGGATGACAACAAGAATGATATGGAAGATCTGAAGTTGTCTGCTGCAAACATGCAGATTCTTGCTAATCAGGTTGCAAAACTAATGAAATGTGTTTAGACAATAGCTTGTTGTTTTGCTTTCCTTTTTGTTGTCCTGTGTCTTTTGGCTATTCTTTTTGTTTAAGGACTCGATTGTGTTGTTTTTTTTGGTGTCGTTTCACTTGTCCTCTTGGAGCTTAAATGTTTTATCTTTTATCCTTATGTATAGGTTTCAGGTCCTTTCAAAACCTATTTTTACATAATCAAAATGCAGGTCATGTACTGTTTATAAAACCTGCAAATATATTCACTGATGCTTTTTGCCTTCCGTCAATGTATATAGCTACTATTTTACTTTGTTCACTGACTTTTTGTTGTATATAATTTGTCGCGAGTGCATACCTACACATACTTTTTTTATATCTATCAATTTGCATCCAACTACTGTAATCATAACAATTTCAAGTACCTCTCAACCATCCACATTGACCTAGCCTGTGCAGGTCCACACAATTCAATCTCCTCAACTTGGTGTATGAGGTAGTGCTCTTGTGCATTGAAAAAAGTTGAAAATAAACACTTTTGTATTTCACACATTAGTAGATGAATTATTTTCTTCCAATATTTTATATCTTCTTTATGGATTTCTTTAGATGACAACTACCTATGGGATTCAACATAATAAAATATATAAATACGAGACTTTACAATATATTACTCATTTGATATTGTTGTTTTATATATTGAACAAATATCACTGCTTACCTCATGTATTTTTCAAGATCATATATCACTTGTTTGATATTATTGTTGAAGTTCTCTGGGAGCGATAGGGGTAGCACATACTGCAACAATTGTCAACTAATCATTTCATACAATGAAAATTGAATGCAAATACATAAATATATTGTAAATACAAAATATTGTGACTTATCTTAGTGAAGGTATGTCAATCATGCATTTTCATCCCTAACCCAAAATCACTTTTCTTTGATATGAGATTACTTATATTCATAACAAATCCTGTAGGAAATTGAATTTTTTGTATGACTTCTTTTATGGCATTACTTTTTTGCTCTGTTAATAACCAAGGAAGGGCACTTGCATTAATCTGGTCTCCATTGCTATTTGATTCAATGATATTTTCCATTGCATGATTGAAATCATGAATGTCACTACAAATTTTGCCAAGTTTTTCTTTGTCATGCCTTCCATCCAATATTTTCCATAGTGTCTCTGTTACATTCTTTCCATTATGAATAGTATCAAACAAATGCACAATTTGTAGCTTCTCATAGTAGAGCAGCCTACTAAATTCTCTGGGATAACATTTTAGTCCCTTTGGAAGGTGGTCAGTGATGCCTTCACGACCTTCCAGATCATCAACTACAGAATTAGCCAACAAAACATAATCGAAATATATAATTTTCAAACATAAACCATTAGGTGGAACGATATTACCTTGAGTTTTATTATATTCCAACTACCATAGGTGAGGTGTCATTATTCAGGGCTTTGATGTAGTCTCTTCTTTCCCATTTAAAAGATGTTTTTCCGCACTTCGATACTTATGATTTCTGTGGAGGAAATGTCTATACTCATGAAACACTTATTTTCTTAAACTTTTGGAATGACGAGATTTCATCTTTGGACCACACATTGGACATGCAAATTTTCCCTTTGTTTGAAGACCTACAAGATAACGATACAATTGGATTAAATATGTTAATTTTTAGAATTATAATTATCATGTACAACTAGAATTCACCATAACATACCACAGAAATGTGTCAACCCTAGGGCATCATGAATTGTCCACACAAGCATTGCATGGAATTGAAATTGTCTTTGTCCAATTGGTCTAGAGATGTCATACATAGTGAAACCATTTCGTAACACCAACAACTCATCGATAAAAGGCACAATATATACATTCATATATTTCACTTTGTACTTACAGTTGAATTAACAACAACATCAAATAATTATTGTGGCCATTTCACTCCAAGACTTATAATTACATGTAGATAACTATAAAATAATAAAACACCTAGAACAATCATTGCCAACATAATGTGCTCCCTCTTTACTGACATCCATAGAGGAAGGTTACTGTTGATGACAAAAATAGGCCACACCAAGTAAAGAGATCTCATCTCTCCAAATGGATTGGCATCATCTACTGCCAGAGAAAGCCTAAGATTTCAAGGTTCTTCTGTAAAGTGTGGCCACTCTTCCTCTATGTCCATAAATGATGAACCATCCATGGGCATTCGAATAATGTCATCACAACTCATGTTGAATGCATGGTAATCCATAAATTATGCCAAGCTATTACACCTGAATAATCATTTCAGACGTGGAATAATGGGGATGTAACAAAGAACCTTGCAAGGCACCTTTTTTGCAATTTGATGATCTCAATATCTTCTCATATGGCATTCAAGGAATTTTGTTGCATATTCATGTTTTTTATGATAAATAACATGATCTTTGTCAGAAGCATCTATTTCTTGATACTCCATTCTAATATGTTTCATAGTGGCACATAATTCTTAGTACAAGTGAGGGAGAACATTTGATGGTGGTAACAGAAACTCACCTATCAATCTACAGCAAAAGTATAAATCGTTACTATAAATAATCTTAATGGTACATGTTTCACCTTTTATAGACTATAATGATGTATATGACAAACCTTAGCATACATGACATTGCTATGTTGGATAAACCATTCATAACCTTCAAATTCAGCAACAAAAATAAAACAGAGAGAAGAGTAGAGTGGGAGCCCTCGTAAAGGGTCGTGTTCACCTTCTCAAGTAAAGGTATATCATGGATGAAATCAATGTCATCTTCATCGTAATCATCATCATCATTATCAACAGTACCAAATGTGTCAACGATCAATGCATTCATACCATCATCTTCAAATGTGTTTTCTAGCACATGATCGTCATCTTCCATAGGATCATGATCTTCAGCTTCAATACTCACACCTCCATGTTCCTCTGAGATGTGGTGGTCCATATCACATACTACACTAGGGAGATCGACCTATATAAAAATGATGATAATCAAACCCTCCTTCAATGTGATAATGAAACCTCCTTCAATGGTTCATATGTATATTAATTGTGAAAACAATATAAAAAAAAACTTGCCAATGGATTATAATCAAACCCCCCTTCAATGTGACCATTCTCCCTACAATGTCTCTTTGTTGTTTTGATTTTGATTCTTCTTGTCTTTAAGTCATTACAACTCTTGCATGGACAATAACATTTTTCATCACCTTCTCTTTGAAAGTTAGACAATAATCTAGCGATTGTCTCCCTATTTTGATCAAATTCCCTTGTATTATATGACATGATCCTTAATGTGTATATCTAAAAAAAAATGGACATTTTGTACTTAATGTTTATATCTGCACATATGGTTTTGATAGAAAATGGTCACTCTATTTTCTTGTGGTGAGAACTCTTTATTTGTGACAAAAAATGACATGCTACGGTAGGTTTTATAAATGATATGTTACTTTGTAAATTTAACTTGATCAAACTTCTTGTCATACAAAAGTAGAGGTAGGTATTTATTTGGCTCTTTGATCATTACATTTTCTTCATGTGTTTTTGGTAATGATCATGCAATTAGTAAATCTATAATGCCCTAGCTTCAGATATATGAAGATCATGAGCATGGGTGCATTCAAATGGGCATAATGAACCAATAGTGATAATGATACAACAACAAATCTAGGCTCACATAGGTCGTGAGCATAGAAAACTCCTAGAAAGATAAGGTTAAATACAGACATACATGAGTAAATGAGCATAAACAATAGGGTACAAGACATTGCCTGAAGAGATGATGGAAGGAAGACCAAGGTGTGAATCTAGTGTGCTCCTAGTTGATCTAGAACCTGCAAGAAGGAAAGAAATGGGGTTAGATCCAAGGGATCTAAGCAATGCATGATATCCTATTACATATCCTCATCTATATTCATGCATGTGCATAATCAAGCCAACATAGTCAATCATGAGATCGATGAATTGAAAACAAGTAATAGTTAATCATTGATGCCCTAGGTCATGACAACAAGCAGTAAATAAAAATGCAAGGATCCAGCAATAATGCCCTAGTGTTAAACACGGGTCCTCAAAGATCCAAACAAGTAAATCATAGTAGTAAGCAATATAATGTTGTGTCAATAACCAAATCAAATCAAGAAATGGTATATATAGAAGGAAGAAATAGTCACAGGCCTGCGGCCTTGAGCAATCAAGTACAGTAAATAATCATCAATGGAAGCAAATAATAATTCCCTAGCCTGATAGTGAATCATGCATGATTTATTCTATTGATATAAGCATTTGCATAAAGGAAATACTATGGTTTTTAAAAATTACTGGGATGCATCCCAAATATGAGAGAGTGGAGTAGAGTTATGTTATTCCTTTAAATGTCTTTCTTTTGTGTTTGATTTCATTGTTTTAAGAATGTTGATAGTAACAGTTGACACAATAAAGCATTGGGGGAATGTTCATAAGTGTTCCCAATGTTCCATAGTACAAAAAAAAAGGTTGAAAGGACTCTAAAATAGCATCCCCAATCCCTTATCCAATGTTTAATGGTCCACTTTTTCTCTAATTACAATAAATTAGTCCTAAACTATCTGATCAGATTAGTGATAATATAAGTTTTTGGTTGGGTCTAATCACAAGTTATGAGTTCCTTCTAAGAAGGTTTTGTATGGTGTTGCATATTTTTTTCCTTTGAAATCCATACTTGTCTACATACCCTTACCAAATCCTTGAAGGTATTGTCCCCCTTGCATGTTCATTTTCTATTATTTGATCATAGTCTAATCATAAGTATTTATCTTTGCAAGTTCACTATTTATTTGTGTTCGTTGAAGCCTCTAGATTGGATGTTGTGTTAGAAACCCCCATGTAAATTGTGGGAAGTCATTCCAAAAGTTGTCAAACATTGTTTCTAAGGGTGTCTTGTTCATTTTCATAATTAGGATAGTCTTGAGGTTGTGACTAATTCATTTATTTAATTAATAAGGGCATGATACCATTTAATATACCATGGCATGAGAAGATAGAGATTTGGAAAGGGATAGAATTTAATAAATTCTTTGTCACAGTGAAAAGTGACTGTGGTTGTCTCTGGGACTGGAATACAGAGATAGATTTAGGAAAAAGGCTTTGTCCACAAAATAAGTTGGAATTTTGTACTAAAATAATTTTAAGGAAGGTGCATGGTAGTCTAGGGAATGCCCTAACACCCTAGATAATGGTTGTGAGTCTAAGAAAGGCTAGTAGATTGTCAAGTTGTAGAGGTAACTAGGACTGTCATAGACAGTCATTAAAAAAGGACATAAGATTCCTTGATAACTTGGTGGGTATGTAGTAGTAGTAGAAAGGTTTGATGTATGGGAAAAGCCTAGTGTCTAGAATAAGCTGGAGGCTAGGAATCACAAGAGTGAGGGTTGATCAGTGAACAAGTTGAAAAGAAGTGTCAAAAAGGTAAGACAGTGATCAGTATTAGGATCATTGGATTGTTTAACTATTGTCAAGTGTTAAGTGTTTGGTGGATTGCCATACATAGTCAATCATGTGACGAATTGAAAATAAGTAATAGTTAATCATTGATTCCCTAGGTCATAACTACAAGTAGTAAATAAAAATGCAAGGATCCAACAATAATGCCCTAGTGTTAAATACGGATCCTCAAAGATCCAAACAAGTAAAATACAGTAGTGAGCATTATAATGTTGTGTCAATAACCAAATCAAATCGAGAAATGATATATATAGCAGGAAGAAATAGTCACAAGCCCGTGGCCTTGAGCAATCAAGTACAGTATATAATCATCAATGGAAGCAAATAATGATGCCCTAGCCCAATACTCAATCATGCGATAAATTTTTTTAAAAAGTAATAGCTAATCATTGATGCCCTAGGTCATCAGAGTGTGCAAGAAGATAATAAAAATGAAAGGATCTAGCAATAATTCCCTAGTGTTAAACATGGGTCCTCAAAGATCAAAACAAGTAAAATACAGTAGTGAGCATTATAATGTTGTGTCAATAACCAAATCAAAGATATATACAGAAGGAAGAAACAGTCATAGGCTCGCAGCCTTGAGCAAGTAAATAAACATCAATGGAAGTAAAGCATGATGCTTCGAGCTCACATGAAGAAAATGGAATGATCGAAGAGCCAAATCAACACCTACCTCTGCTTGCCTAGCTCAACTTCGCCCTCTTCGCATGCACAGCTGGGATTTGGAAAAAATTAGAAATAAGCCTTTATTTTTCTTCTTTTTGTTTATAATCACGCGGGTGTCAAAATAATGATAGAACCATTGCTATTACGACAGTGTCGAGAGCACTTGCAAAAAAAACACAAAAATAACACACAAATGGTGGTGTCATCACTACCCACTATCTAAATTCGACCCCAAATATTGTAGTGGTAGAATGCAAGATTAAAAATGATAAAATGAGAACTAAACTAGAATGGATGCAAAATAACTAGTATTCTAGAATAAAGATGAAAGAAACTATGCTATGAAAAACAATGTAAGAAAGTAAACAAGATTTAACAAATGCAAGAGAGCTATGAGCATATAATGAAAGCAACTAAGAGCTAGGAATTAAAAATAGCAAGATTACTCTAGAATGCAAGGAAACAAGTATTCCAACAACTAAGATGATCTAGATGGAACCCTTGAGCCAAGGTAGAGCTTCCTTTTAAGAAATTTCCGCAAGAATGAAGGGTGGAGATTAAGAGGCAAAAAATGTTAGGTAGAGATGAGTGGTGAAAGAGGTCAATCCATGTGAGAGGATTCAAGATTTTTTATTGGTCAAGCTTGATGGGAGAATGAGACAAAATAGCAAATCCCCTTTTAATTGTCAATAAATCAAGATTAAGTTTTCACAAAGTGCTCTTTTTAATAAAAAGTGTTAGGACTTTATATTAAAGTAAGTTTTGAAAATTAAATGATTTTTTCAAGTTTAGAAATGATTTAATTTAATTATGCAAGGGGGATTATCAAGGTTACTTACATAATTATGTCTAGTAAATTATTCCTTTGAGATTTAGAATTTGTTTAAGGCAATTTAATTGAAATTGGGGGCTTCAGTTCTACTAGACAAATTTTAGGTGATTATGAGGACAATCTTGGTAAATGAGGATTCCAATTTCCTAAAAGATGCATCCTCTATAAGAAGGAAGAAGAAACTATCCAGAACCTCTTTATACACTGTCAACTTTCTTTAAATGTTTGGCAGACTATTTTCCAGAGACTTGGCATACAATGGTACTCAATATTAATATGTTGCAATTTATATTTAACTCGAGATGCCCATCGAAAGACCCTCTCATTAAGAAACACTAGCAGAAAATCCCCCCCCCCCAATGTTTGATGGTGCATCTAGAAAGAAAGGAATAATTGAATATTTAGGGATTGTGAAAGTATTGTATTTGGTTTCCTCTGGATGTTTGATAAACATCTGTAAAGAGGGGGGGTGGCGTAGTTCATTGATTGTTTGACGGGGCACAATGAAAGCCTCTCCCTACAATTTGTCTCCTCGTGGACTGAGAGGTGTGTGTCATTGGGAAACATCATTTGAAGTTAATGAAGAAGTTATTAGAAAAGTTATTAGTTTTCTGACCGTGGAGCGTGAATGGAAGAAAACCAATAGGGTTTCAGACATGGATGCCACAACCAATTTTTTTAGGATGGTGAAAACCCTATAAAACTGTGTGGTGACTATAACCAAGAGAAACATCTTCCATCGTTAGATCTAGTATGTTTAATGATAATGAAATATTTTTCCCTCGAAGGAAGATTTGGTGTGTATTAATTTATCATATCTCTTTCTTGAATCATTTTCAAAGTCAAAACGCCATCTCCTTCCCATTTTTCCTTCTCCATTCTTTGGAGAATTATGTTAAAGAAGTTGTAAAGGCCAAAAGCTAGGTTAAAATGTTGACCATTCTTTACCAAGGCCACATGTTTAGGCTCTACCATTTCCACCCTGCCCTGTGACCCCCAGAGATATTTTTGTCCAAGAAGCTCTTACTTCTTCAACCCCCCAATATTTTAGTTTAATGGACACCCCAGGGCCTAGCAAGAAGAAATGCTTAAAGAACATATCACTTAAAGCTCAACAATTTTCTCCTAACACACCCTCTAACATAATGGCTAAAGATAAACCAAAGGAAAAGAAAATGAACAATCCCCCTCTTAAATTGAAATTCAAGGCCCACAAAAAGGCTAAATTTAATATATAGGAGACGGATTTAGATTTTGAAGCTACTAAAGAAAACAACACACCCTGCAGGTCTACTAGACTTGCTACTAAGCTTGCAAAAAAAAGGAAAAAACCTAAAGGTGGAGTCAAACTCAGAAGAGGGTGGATAGAGTGATTCTAATGGTAAAGATGGAAAAGAGGAAAAATTTGTGGAAAGGGATGTATACTCTATTACTGCAAGTAGTTCCTCCCATATATCTAAGGGCCTTAAAAATGAATTCTTGGAACCTACAAAGGAGGTGTATTTTGAGGTGAAAGCTAAGTCACCCAACACTAGCAAGGGTAATGCTAATTTTAGTGGAGAAGGTGGTAACACTTTGAACACATGGGAAGAGATAAATAAAATAAAAAATAGAATTACAAAAATGAAGAAGTGGCTTCAGGATGTCTCTTGCTTTGCATTGAAGATCATGTATAGTTGAGCCACCATTTTGTGCTTGCCGCAAAAGGATACGCTTGGAAGGGAGGAGGAGGAGGAAGACAACTACAAGTAATTGTATAAGTTCCTTATAGAGGACTAGGTGATGAGAATGTTGACTAAGCCATAAAAGTTGAAGGAGACTCAAGGATTAGGTCCCTTTTTTATATTACAATTAGTGGCTCCTATGGCCTTGTCTTTTTTTTTTTTAATTACGTAAAAAGATTTTGACGGGTACCTGAAACCCAGAACAAGGTTTAAGATTTTACATTAAAGATCCACAACAAAAAAACAAGACATCCAGTCAAAAAGGCTAACAATAGGGCCAGTGATCAAAAGATAGCAAAAAAGGACAGGGAGAGGACCAGCACCAGAAATTGCACAAGCAAAAAACAATAGAGGAACAACTCAAGACATCTTCTCGAGCAGATTGGCTGCTTGCACCTCCAGATGGTTATTTTTGTCAGTTGCTTCCTTGATCTGGGTGAGATCTTTAGGGGAATTCATGGCGGCCCTTTTCCTCATGCTATACCTGGTGCGCATTCCCGAACCCAGGTCTAGGGTGACCTCTGGCTCATCAGTAGTCTGCTCCTCATCTTTGTCATAGGGGGTAGCTTCCATTTTGGCAATAAGAATTTTAATATGCTCATTGGAGGCTTTGAGGATATTAAATCTATGCTCAGCAATTCCTTTGAGGGTATACTCATTACCCAACACCCTATTCTCCATTTCCAGCATGTGGGCCTCCATCTTGTAAAATTTGGCCACATTAAGGAGGGGGTAAGAGGTAGGCCTATCCCTACCAGCACTCTCATCTTTTATCTTGTCTATTTCTCCCATCCTTGATTTCGAATCTTCCACTTCAAAGAAAATCCATTTGATAGACCTGTACTTGTCAAGCATATTATTCTTGGCATTATTGAGCAAGTTAAAATCAGATTCCCTAGTGGAATCACTCAGGATAACCAACAAGAGATCAATGAGTTTGGAAATCAACTCTCTAGTAATGCCCAATTTGGCAGTGCGGTAGTTGAAAAGCTTCTATGCAGTGTTCTTACCTTTGGTATCTGGGTGGGGTTCCAACAGGAGCATAGGGGGAGTGTCCTAAGAGGCAATATCACCCTTAGAAATATTATTCTTCCCATCATCTGAGAAGCCAACAGGAGTGGTCTCATGGGGAATAGGGGGAGCTCATATCCTTACCTTCCTCTTTAGAGTCTGCGGAGATCTTGTCTAGGCTCATATCCCTACTCTTATTCAATTTGATCTGCTTTGAGTCCTTAGGAGATTTTTTTGTAGTTTTCTTCTTCCCCTTCTCCCTCGACTCCTCCTCCTCAGTTTCCATATCCTCCTCATCCTCATTGTAATCCTCTTCTGAGGACATGGAAATTCTTATTATTTTTTGGGGGAAGGACCCTTGGCCTCTTTCTTAACCTTCTACAGATTACATTTTCTTTTCTTATAGGAAGATTCAAAAGCCTCTTTCTTAATCTCGTCTTCCTCCTGGTCCTCAAAATTAATCCTAGTGCTATCCTTAGTATCATATGGCTCATAATCAAACCCTGACTCATCCTCCTTGACCCCCTTATCCTTAACAGATTTGCTCACCATTTTCAATTTAAAGTATTCATAAATAAGCAACAACAAACCCTCATGAAAAGTAGGGTTAGCATTATCTTTTCACCTAAAACTATTGATATTTTCAATTATGGATGAGTAAAGGTAGAAGGGAATGGACACCATCTTACCATGTCTAAAATGGTTGAGCAGGATAAAGTGGTAAGAGCAAATTCTAGAAAATCTTGAATCTAGCGTGATGTAGTAGATAATGGCCTAAAGCACAAACCTCCAAATTTTCTTGATGCCCTTAGGATGGTAGTAGGTACCTATCTTTGTAAGAGTTTCTTTCTCCTCCTAATCCTTGGGGAAATCATTCATCGCAGGGTCCAAGATCTAGCAATCTTTGTAGAAATTTTTCCCAATAATGGGGATATTAGTAACCGTAGAGACGATTTCTTTCATCATGATAAATTGGCACCCATTAATTTCAACACTTCCCTCAATCCAATTCTTGAGGAACAAATTAGTGACTTATTTTTTATCACCGTGAAGTCTCTCCGTGAAAGGATTAATACCACCCTTCTGTAGAATATCCCAAACAATGCTTCTTTTCTTTCATTTTTTACAATTTGTGGGTTCCCTCATGAATCTCTAGCCACCCGTGGTGATATTCTACCTAACAAAAGTGTTGCGCTTCAGAAAGCTTTGAAGCCAAAAGAAAATAGGGGCATTGATATTACTCTTGGGATTTCTTCAGAGCTTAGAATGAAACTAAAGACCAAGGCATAAATCTTTGGCTCTCTTAAAAACCCAGAGAATGTGTGTAATGAACACTTCATAATTATCGATAATAAAATCATTGTACTTCCTACGCTTAAAAAAATCATTGAAAAATGTGAATTAAATGTCATTATTATCACATATGGTTCCTTCATTTCCATGAATGCGGTCCCATGTGATTAGAGCCTTCACCTCCTGTGGGATGTCCTTTCCATTATGCCACCTCCCCATATCTTTTTTCCTGACAGCCATGTTGGACAGGGCGTTGGCCACTTGGTTTGATTCCTTGAACACATGAGAAATATGGACCTTCTCAAAGGTGTTGAGAATGCTCTAGGTCTCCATAATTATGGTTTCGATAGTCCACCAAGGGGAGGAACCATTTAGACACCTGATAATATTATTATAGTCACCTTCAAGCCACAGGTAGTTAATCCCCAAATTGTGAGCCAACTTGGTGACATGGAGGGCAGCCATGGCTTCAGCATAATGATTTTTTTGGGTCCCAAGGGGAAGAGCAACAATGGAAATATAGGCACCATGGTGGTTCCTAATCACACCTCCACTACCAGAAGGGCCAGGATTTCCCTTAGTCACCCCATCAAAGTTATCCTTATACCACCCCATAAGAGGAAAAAGCTAGGTGCAATTATCCCTTCTATGATCAACTTGATTTGAAAGGAGGTCTATGCAGTTACCTAAAAACATTTTAGTACCACTGCAGATAGAGAAATCTTCAAAAATAGGATGAATAATTTTAGAAGATACCACTTTGGAAGGAGCGTGTAAGTCTCTAAAAATTCTATTGTTGTGCTCCTTACAAATGCCCCAACAGAGATGGGGAAAGGCCCAGGACTAGACTTTTCTAAAATTGGGAGAGGAAGGGAATGAGGGGGCCATTGGGAAAAACAATCATGGATAATCAGAGAGAAAAACTAGACCTAGTTGAAAGAGGAGAGGAGGGAAAACCAAACAGCCACCACAAAGGGATAGTAGATAAAGAGATGTTGCACAGTCTCAGAGTCAAATTTACAAAGGACGTACATATTGGTTATAGGAATGCCCCGCTTGACAAGGTTGGAATACGATTTTGTAGCAGCAACCAGAAGAAGATATTGATCTTAGGGATTAAACTAGGAAACCAAGCTTTATCCTAGCAAGGGGAAGGGGAAGGATTGAGAGGATCCAAAAAGGCTGAGGCAACTGATAATTTCCCATTAGGAGAGGCTTCCCAAACTAAGACATCCAGGGATTGAGATAAGGACAGAGCTGAGAGAGACCTCATGAGGGGTTCCAAGTCCGGCGATAGAGAAAAAAGGTCCACACAATCATTACCAGCTCTATAGTTACAAACTTGAGTCCCGAAAAGTAGTAGGCAAACATCCTTCCATCTATTGAAGGGATCCACATTAGCCAAGATCCCAAAATGGAGCCAATTGTCATTCCAGAAGTTTATAGATTCTCCATTTCCCACTTTCCCTTTGGCATGAGAGGCAACAATCTCTTTTGCCTTGAGGAGACCATTCCAAATAAAGGATCCTTTGGGAATATCATTATAGAATAAGAGATTTTTCATATAATTGTTGGAGTGGAGGTATTTAGCTACAATTATATCACGTCAGTCTCTCGTGTCCTGAAAAATGTGCGACACTTGTTTAGCTTGAAGCACCTTATTGAATACCCTAATACTCATGAGACCAAGGCCACCATGACACTTCAGTATGTAGACTCTATCCCAAGAAATAAGGGGAAGCCTCTTGTGGTCTACCTCCCCAAACCAAAGAAATATTTTCTGAATCTTCTCCATAGCATCAGCAAATTTTGAGGGAATCGTGAAGAGGCTCAAAGCATAGGTAGGAAGGTTTTGGAGAGTAGATTTTAGAAGTTCTATCTTCCCAGCCTGGCTAAGCATCACACCCTTCCAACCAGCCAACATCCTATTGAATCTATTAATTAAACTATTCCAAAAGGACTCAGGAGATTTCAGCCCCAAAGGAAGACCCAAATAGGTCAAAGAAAAGAGATCCATACCACAGCTCAAGATCTTTGCAATCCTTTGTTTCCTTTCAAGGGGGGTGTTGATTAAATAAATAGAACTCTTGTTCCAGTTGATAAGATGTCCATTTGCATTTGAGTAGCTATTTAGAAAAATTTTCATAACTCTAGCTTCTTTGATCGTGGCCTCTCCCCCCAAAATAGTGTCATCAACGAATTGTTGATGAGAGAATTTAGAGTTCCCTGAGGAAGGGTTAATTCTCTGCAAGGCACCAGAAGAAATATTTGACGAGATAAGTCTTCAGAGGTGTTCAGCCACAATAATAAAGAGGACAGGGGAAAGGGGGTCACCCTGTCTAAGGCCTCTAGCAAGGCCTCTAGAAGCCCCATCAGAACTAGATCCTACAACCTCCATGGATTTCAAGACTTTGAGACTTTCCACCTTCTCTTTATTCATCTTAGTTTCCTAAATCATCAAAAAATCCAGTCTATGATCCCTAATCATATTCCTAATGATTTCTTGCTTATGTGGTCTATTCGAACCATGAATGTTCCAAGAGATAATCTTCATTTCTTCTTTGAGGAGAAGGCTTCATGGAAGGTAAGTTGAGTCCCATCTGCAATATCCTTACTAGGTTCTTCTTCTCTGATTTGGTTGGCTTTCTTCCTACCTAGTGTTATGGGTTTGTCTCCCACATCAGCTTTATTTTTACTTCTTGTTGTTGCTGGCAAGACAGTAGATGGGTCTCTATTGTTATTTTTCTTTTCTTTATTTGAAACTGAAATCCATCCTCCATCTTCTATCCCTTCCTTGAATTTAGCGAACAATGCCTCCATCCTAGAAATTTATCTAGAAGAGGCCAATTTGAAAAGCTCCTCCATCTTAGGAAGCTGGCTAGGAGATCCAAGGTTTTCACTAGAGACCAAAATCCACTTGGTCAGGGAGGGGATAAGTGTATTATAGCCTTGTCCCTCTTGGAGATGAGCACTAGCTGGGGTATTAAATCCCACTATACTAGGGATAAATTATCCTTCCTCCACATTGTGTATGTTGAGAGAATCTGGGACAAGAGAGATGTAGTCAATATTAGAATAACCTCCTTCTAGAAACCTTTGTTCTTTATCACTATCCTCCTTAGGAAGTAAAGGGACAGACCCACCAACAACCTTGACATCCTCCTTCTAGGAAGAAGGGAAATTCTCAGTATTAACCATAGCTTTCTCATGGCCATTCAATGAAGGGGTCCCCTCAGCATTATCATGTACTATGGTTTTCTTTGGATCATTCAGCAAAGGATTCCTCACCATGGTTTCCTTCTAGTGTGGAAAAAAACCCTTATTTGCATGAGCTTCTTCATCAGACATACTTGTCAATTCCTTTTTCTTCCAGGCTTTCTTTTGGGATTTTCTATCTTTTTCCTTAACCATGAACTCCAGGCATGCCTTAGCCAAATGACCCTCCTTCTTGTAGTGGAAGCAAGAAAAAGGCACACTTTCATAGTCTATCTTCTACAGTCTTTTCCCTAGCTTAGAATAAATCTCAATAATCTTTGGCATGTCTTTACCTTTTTCAACCCCAGTGCAAGTTCTAGCATAGGTCAGCCTACTTCTTGCCATAGTAACGGGGTCAATCAAGAGGAGTTCCCCAAAATACCTAGCAATCCCGTTAAAGACATCCCCAAACCAAAACTCTAGAGGAAGTTCATGAAGCCGAACCCACACTGGGGCCTAGACAAAAAAAGAGTCATTCAGATCTAAGTTGGGAGACCATTTCTGTAAGGCCAGAGTGGCCTTTCCTATAGTCCAAGTCCCAGCACAAATAATCCTATCAAAGTCCTCTTGACAAGAGAATTCAAAGGACAAGAAACCCTTAGCGATGGCAGTAATACCCACATGGCCTTTGAGATTCCATTTTTTCTTTGTGAAAGCTCTAACAACATCAATATTAGGCCTAGCCCCAACAAATTTCCCAACCAACGTTAGAGCCATCATAGAAATTTTGTGGTCAACTAGCTCATCAAGAACGGCTATAGCATATTTCCCTTTCCCCTTATCAGATAAATCCTTGATATCAAGGAAAGAGGATTTACTCATGGGTTGGACCCTGAACAAGGTGGACCAGGGTTTGAAAGGGGAGGCCACATCCCGAGCATGGAATGAAGTAGAATCAGAGAAACCCAAGGGCTTACAATTTTGTGGCCGGAAAGGGGGTTGACCATCCTCTCGTAAATCTTCTTTACTAGGGTCTTTGAGCTTCTCACGTAGGACCCCATCCTCCTTCACCTTATCATCTGAGCCTAAGTTAGCAGGAATCTCCACACCATGGATAGAAGCATCTGCAGGGGCGCCCGCAACATGTGTAGAAGAAATGTTTCCCAAAACCAAGTTTGAATTCCCTCCAGCTCCAACTCCAGCTTTGTCCATTGTTTTTAATTTATCTTTTTCTTTGTTGTTTCCACTAGTGTTGTTATTTTCTACTTTAGTAGTTTGTTCTGGCATGGCCCTATGCAGCTATGTTCAAAGACTTCTAAATTTTTGGTTACATAATATTAATAATGGTAGTTTTATTAGTGAATACCATGGACATGGTTCCTAGTTTTATTTAAACTATGTCGATATAGGTTAGTTTATTTTTTATATTTGGTTAGTGTTTTGTAAGTAGTAATAGTGAATCTGTTGTTAGTTGCTCGTTGGGCTATTGTTTAAGTGGGATAGCACCCTAGTTTTGTTTCTTTAGATATCAAAAACACAATCTAATGTTCAGAGTAAATTGAGCAAGGCTTCTAGAAAGGTTTTAAATTAGTACTTGCAATTATTGGTCTAAAGTCAACTGCTTTATCAGCTCTATTTTTTAGAAGTTTAAAAAAAAAAGAATTCAACTCTTTTATAAAAATTTGGCATACATATAGTATGAAATGTACTTACTTTATTATAAGCTCATTTAGCTTTATGGACTTTATTAAAATCTTTCATATTCATTTAATCAAATGATTACATTGAATTATTAGTGAGAAAAATCTAAAAATGTGAGCTATAGAGTAGCCTTATCAAAATTTAATCATTTTATTTTTCTTAACCATGTTAAAATTTTATCTAAATCTAAAGCTACTAAGACTAACATTACCTTTGCAATAGACTGGTCACTTTCGCTCATTTAAATGATTTTAAGATGATCTTGCAATTTCAAGTACGGGTCAAAAAATTGTAAGGAAATACAAATTTATTTGATTGAATGAATGAAGGATTTTAATAATGTCAAATATGTACTAAATTTTTAATAATGTCAAATGTGTACTAAATTGAAATCTTGATTTGTAGATGAATTATTGAAAAGAACATGCTTTGTGCATGTGATTGCAGTCTAGGCTAGGGCCCTTGTGTCCTAGCCCCTACATTTCCTATGAACAAGCATGTGTGGAGTGGTTGTTGTGCTATGGAGAGGAGTGCAAATTCATTTTTGTGTGGAGAGGAGGGCGGGTTGTTTCGGTGTTTGCAGGGGGTTTGGGATTTGTAGGGTGTTTGGTGTTGTGTGTTGGGTGTTTGGTGTGGGTCTGGTCTTTTTCGTGGTGAGGTTTTTGCATGGTGGGGATTTTTATGTCTTCTATTTTAGTGGTGGTTGGAGGTTATAAGACTCATAATGACTCTTCATCAGGTATGCATGCACATTATCCAAAGACATTTTATGTAAGTGAGGGTTTGAAAATGAAAAAACTAAATGGTTATTTTCCTAAAAGCCAGGATCAGTCAATTTTAGTCTTTTCTCATGATTTTGTTATTGAATATGTTTCGTATTAGAGCCAACATGATTTCATTTGAAATTTTCTCAGAATTCATATGCCTTTTTCCGCATTGGAATCTTGGATCAACTAATCATGGAATATTGAAGGAGATATGGAGATTATGCTTGTCGCTAAAAGTTATTTTATGGTTGTTTTCTCCAATATGGTTAACCAAAATTAGGTGTTTGAAGGTGATCCATATTTTTACAATCATGTTGGGTTGTTTATTAAACCCCCGCATATGGATTTTAATTCTGTTGAAGAGTTTCCTTCTCGAGACCCTGTTTGGGTTCATTTTCCACGACTCCCCTAGAGTTTTGCAGAGAAGATATTTTACAATGAATTGATGCTCTTTTGGGGAAACATGTTGTGATAGCCCAACAAACCCTTTACAAGAAGGTGTTTTATTTTTCTCAAATTTGTGTGGAGATTGATCTCAATAATCCCCTCCTGAATTTGTTGGAAATTTGTAATGGCTCTTCATCACGGATTTAGCAACTAGATAATGAATTTATTCCTCTTAGGTGTTAGATATGTCATGAGTATGGCCATCTTCAGTGACAATTCCCTAAGATTCATAAAGAATATCTCTCTACTAATCCCCCTTCATCATCATCTCTTTCTATTGGTAAAGAGGACAGGAGGAAATCTCCCATGAGGGAGGGTTATTCAGGTAAGGATAAGGATGGTTTTGTGCTAGTTAAAACTAGGGCTAACGGATGGGGTCAGAAGAGGGATTTAAAGGATCAACATGTTGACAAGGGATTTAACCAATTTGCAGTGTTAAATACTTTATCTTTGGAGAAATGGACTCCACCATATATCACTTCTACATCTATTGGTACGATATGGAGGTTGTGTTAATTTCAAGCTCTAGTGATGATCTACATGGAATGAAAGATCAACAAGTGACTTTGAATGATTCTATGAAAGATGATATTTTTTTGGCTGATTTTTCTAAGGAGGTTTTAACTTCAAATAAGGGTAAGGTTTCATCTCAGAGCTTGGGGGTGCAACAACACCCTCTTAAGAAAGGTCCTTCTGACAATTTTGACAACTCTTCAAAGGGTCATAAGAAAGACCTAGAGAAGATTAAGATTGCTAGAGATTTATTGGTGGAATCAGGGTTTGTCAAACCCATGATGTTCACTTTTCTCAAACCCATCTATGATTATTCTCTCATATCAAATGTAAGGGGGTTGAATAGCACCTCTCGTCAAAAGGCTATTCATGATTTGGTTGTATTTCATTCGTTGGACATCTTATGTATTTAGGAGACTAAGGTTTCAATTGATGTCATGATTCATTATGCTTCTCGTGTCTTATATTTTGATTAGTGTCAGTGTATTGGATCTCAAGATAATTCTAGAGGTTTGGCTCTTTTTGGGATCCATGCAAGATTGTTCCCCTTTGGTGGATTTCTAGTCATTCTTCTATCTCCATTGTTGCTTATGATTTTGACTTTGGTGAGACTATTCTAATCATTAATGTTTATGATCCAATTGATATTTGTGGTAAAATCCATCTTTAGGCATATATAAGGTATGTCCACTCATGTTCTCCTTATCTTCCTGGGATCTTAGGTGGTGATTTTAATTTTGTGTTGAGTTTGGAGGAGAAAATAAGGGAGTTCCCTAGGTTGGGTCCAGCTTCTAGTATTTTTCAAGCTCAGGTGGATTCTCTTGCTTTAGTGGATGTTAATCCATCTAACAGTACATTCACTTTGAATAATAGATAGAGTGGAGAGGAGGTTACTTCTAATTGGTTGGACAGGTTTCTTGTCTCTTATTTTTGGGTAGGCGGTGGCTTGGTTACTAGTTCCAAAATTCCTGACTAGAGAGGTTCTGATCATTGGCGAATTAAATTCTTGGATTCTTCTTTTACTACTCCAAAGAGTCCTTTTAAATTTCATCTTATGTGTATTTGGGACTCTTTGTTGCATGACTTAGTGGCTAAGTTGTGGAGAGAGGGATGTCCTTCTTATGACACATCTATGTATTTCTTTGTTAAGAAACTTCAATATGTCAAATATCACCTTAAGAGATGGAATACGTTCTATTTTGGTAACCTTCAGTCCATGAAGAGGAATTCTCTTGAATGCCTAGTTGTGATTACTTGACAAATTCAAGATAATGGTTTCTCAGATGCTCTTGGAAAAATCAAATCCCAAGTTGTGTGAAATATGGAGGAATGAGAGCTTTAAGAGGAGATTTATTGGAAATAGAAGGCTCAAATTGATTGAGTTCAAGAAGGGGATAGGAATACTACTTTATTTCATCATTCTATTCAAGCTCGTCATAATAAGGGGTATATTGCTTCTCTTGTTACCTCTACGTGGCTTAGATTTCTTCTCTGTCGGCTATATCTCGCAGGGCTCATTAGTTTTATTTTGCTTTTTTAGTTGAGGATTCCCCTCCTACTGTTGTGTAAGAGGATTTGATAATTTCTTGCATTCCCTCTTTGGTCACCAATGTGACAAATTTGGGATGAATAAAGGTAAAGCTCCAGTCCCAGATGGTTTCCCACTTGAATTTTTTAGTATTGTGATATTATTAATTTGGATCTATTGGAGGTTGTTAGAGAATCTCTTAGTAGTAAGAAAATGCTTCATCCCACAAAAGAAGGTGCTGACAAGCTTGAATTTTTTTGACCTGTTTCTCTTTGTAATGTGATGTATAAGATTATCACTAAATTGATTCTAGGGAGGCTCAAATATTGTCTTCTTATGGTGATTTCTATGGAATGAGAGGGTTTTTTGGCTGGTAAACAAATCTTGGATGGGGTGGTGGTGGCTTCAAAGGTTATTCATTCTATGAAAACTTTAAAGGAGAGACCTATGTTTATTAAATTGGACATGGCCAAGGCTTATGACAGTCAAATGGAGTTTTCTTCATAAAAATTTCTTAGCCTTTGGTTTTAGTCCAAAATGGGTGAGTTGGACTATGAGTTGTGTTATTTCTTCTTTCTTAGTTATTGTGAATGGAGTACCCTCAAAGCCTTTTATTTCTTCCAGAGGCCTTCGTCAAGGGGATCCTCTTCCCCTTACCTATTTATTATTATGGTTGATGGTTTGGGTCATTTTCTAAACTTTAGAGCTTCTCAAGGCTTGATTCATGGGTGGCAATGGGGCAATGGCTTGCCACAACTCTCACATATCCAATTTATGGATGACACTTCTCTTATGGGATTGGATCATCTTCAAGAAGTTGAATCTTTTAGGAAAGCCTTACATATTTACCTTGCAGCTTGAGGTCAAAAATTCAATGAGCATAAATCCTCCATTTTCTTTTTTAATACTCCCCAGGTCTTCAGAGGTGTATTGCTAACATTATGCGGTTTCAAATTGGGTCTCTTCCCTTTATTTATTTGGGGATCCCTCTTACTGTTGGTAGACATCCCAAGTCCTCTTGGAAGATTCTGTTTGACAAGTTGCATAAGAAGGTTAATCATTGGACTCACTATTGGTTATCTATTGTTTCTTGATTGACTCTTTTAAAGTCGGTTATTCAAGCTCTTCCTATATTCAGGTTGCTCCCATGTATTTTCTTTAGGAATTTGATGCCATCTCTCGACAATTTCTTTGGAGTGGTAATTTATCAACTACTAAATGGAGCCTTGTTAGGTGAGAAATTGTGTATAGACCTAAGAATGAGGGTGGCCTTGTCTTACGATCTTCTATTTTGAATGGGAAGGTTCTTATTGCTAAGTTATATTGGCACTAGTGTACTAGCCAGAATCAACTTTGGGCCCATATTCTCACCCATAAGTATCTTCCAGATGTTAATGTGTTTGATGTTCCTCACTTTCCTTTAGAGGGAAGAGATTCTATGATCTGGAATACTTTGAAGTTGGGGGCTCAACTGGTAAAGAATGGTCTCTTTTGGATCTTTAATACGGGCTCTCAAGCTCTTTTTTTGCTAGATTCTTGGGATGGTCATCCTTCTATCCTTTATACTCATCCTCATCTTCATCTTCATCCCCTTTGTGATACTTTTACCATTGTTGGCTAGGACATTGTTGGCCATTATAATATTTCCCATAATTGTGGGTTGGTTGTTCATTTTCACTATAAAATCTTTCTGAATGGCCTACAAGAGGATCTAAGGAAGATAGGGAATAGTTGGCATAGATTATGGAGTCTTGTAAGTGCACTACCTTGGCTAGGAATGATATTTTTCTTGGGCAAATAGTGATTTGTCTGGAATGTTTTTTGTTTCTACAGGTTATGTTGATCTAGTGCAACAAACTTTTAGGGACATTTAGGTTCCTTTGTGGAAACAAGTTTGGTACAAGTTCTCATAGCCCAAGTGCAATTTTTTCATGTAGCTGGTGGTCCACAACCAATATCTTACTTGGGATTAGTTATGTAAGCATGTTTTTTAGGGTCCCTCAATGTTTATGTGGTGTCGTAATAGTGAAGAAAGCATCTCTCATCTCTTTTTCTGATGCTCATTCACTAGACATATTTGGCACTTTTGGTGGGATTTGTGGAATCAAGATTGTTGGAATGTCTCTTCTTTGGCAAAGTTTTTTTCTCAATGAGGCAAGGCCCCTATCAAAACCTCTTTTCTTCAAGTTGCTTGGACTCTTGGCCCTTCTTTTATCATTTGGCATATTTAGTTAGAGAGGAGTCATTGGATATTTCAAGATGTATTTTTGGGAGCCCACCGCTTGTGGTGGAAAATTCTCCATTCTTTGAGAGAAACTATTTTGGCAAAATATGACTTGTCTATGGATCTTGGCAATGTTTTTTGCTACAACCATCTCCATATTCCTCCTCCACAAGGACAGCTCATAAGAAATAGATGTAGTCACCCTCTTCAAAAGATAAATAGGGTGGGGAGGTGGAGCCCTCCTCTACAGGGCGTTCTAAAGATCAACATGGACGGGTCATCTCAAGGAAACCCAAGTCCTACTAGTATTGTTGGAGTTGGTAGAGAAGCTTGGGGGCTGTTCAATTTATTTTTTATGTTTATAAAGGTCATCATACTAATAATTTGATGGGAACTCTTGTTATTTTATATGTTGTGGAGCATGTTTGTGCTCTTGGATGGAGCAAGCTTATTTGTGAAGCAAATTCGCAAGTGGTCGTGCATTTGTTGTCCCAGCAACATTTTGAGGATATTAGTTGGCAACTAGTTTTAGTTGTTAACCAAATTCTTAATTTGTGTGCTTCTTTGGATTCTATTACTTTCACTCATAACCCTAGGGAGTGGAATAGAGTTGTGGATTGTTTGGCCAAATGAGCTTTTGATCATATGTAAAATTAGAATATTGTGGATAAGGGTCAATTACCTATGGGTTTGTCTCAACAGTTAGATCACTTAGTGGAACTTAATAGGGTTGTTTGATGCCCTTTCTTTGTATTTCTTCTTATTTGAATAAATTTGAATCCCTCTTTTATTTCAAAATGTGTACTAAATTATTAATAATGTTGAATATGTACTAATTTGTAAACTTTTTGAATTTTGATAGAAGATGCATTTGCAGGGAAGCAATTATGATGTTATATTTTTAGATCATTGTTCTTAGTGGATATGTTGATGTCAACGTAAGTATGTTGAAGTTTTTACTTTTAAAAATTATTTCATTTGGTGGATGTTACTAATAAAAAGTGCATAGATTCATTTTTAGGATTGAATAGGATGTGATCTTCAAACATGAAAAATTAAAGGGTATGATTTGTTTTTGTTTTTATTTTTGAATTTTTTTAATTAATTTGAACTACATTTCTTTAATCTTTTATTTTTATTATATTTTCAGTAATCTTACATATCAATTTTGAACTGTTGTTGACTAATGTCATTCTTTTATCATATGATTTTAAATCTAAAATTTCTATAAAAATATTTTTTTTATTTTTTATAAATAATTTAATTAACAAAGTTCTTTCAACTTAATAGAAATAATAAATCAAATATGTACTAAATGATCTATTTCTACTTTCATGATTAAAGTGTGTATTCTACCATAGAATTTTTTTATAAAAATACATTTACCAAACTATTTTTAAATAATAACAAGGATGCAAAGCATCAAAGCTCCTACCTAAGTTAAATGTTATTTGTTAAAAGCTAATTAGTGAAAAACTATAACAACTGAAGTGTAACTTTTATACATGAAATATGAATTATAGTAGCAAATGTTGCAACATGACATTAATAAACTATAATATTTTATTTTAAATAGAGTAGATGTGAATGAAGCGTGTACAACAATATGTAACATATATAGTCTTAATATTCACTTGAAGGTAAACTATAGTAGGAGGAAATCAGTGTAGAGTAGCATGCATTATAGAGTAATATTAAGAAAGCGAGTCACAATGGAGCTCATATAATGGATATGAAATATGAAAGTTTGCTTGTTTGAAAGCCACTTATCTTTGTTACAACCACTATCACTTGTAACTTGATGCAGTAATTAATAGTTTTTTGAATGATAAATATCCATGAATTGTGTTTTTAGTGTTTTCTTGTACCTACAAATGTGCCCAAAGATTGGCTTTCCTACGTCGGCAAACTTTCAAAAAAAATATTTCCACATGGGTTTTGAGATTGTCAACATTAAAGTAAAAATAGATAAACAAGGTTGTGTATCTATAACTAAAAACTAGAGTAATATGTAGAGAATAGTATATGTCAAATGAAATGAGCTTCAACTTATGAATTCTTATGGCCAATTGAATTGAAATTTTAAGCTACATAAACCAAGTGAGCACTATGTGCATCCAAGGCATGTGTAAGAACGAACTCACAATCACAAAACATTTAAAATTGTTCAAAGGTTTCCAAAATGTTATATGCATTCAATATGCAATCTAACCTTATAAGATATTTGTGATATATGTGCAAAAGTTTATTTTGGAATTACATTTAATTTGTACTCTACCAACAAGGTATGCATAATTATAGAGAGGTTTGGAAATTTATTCAATGAAATTCATAATTATAGGTACCAAATATTGGAGACAATATCCTCTCAAATCCATTGCATCATATTTGCTTTGTATAAATCATACAACAATAACCTATGTGAAAAGACATGATTTTAATAGAGTGTATAATAAGTCAAAATGTATGACATAGACAACATTGATAGAATTTAATATTCTTGTCATTCAAATTTATAAATATTGATGACATATGCACAAAAAAATTTAATTATGTTTTAGAAAAAATAAATTTTTCATTGATTGGTCCATATTAGAGAGCTTTGGAAATTATTCAATGAAATTCATAATTATAGTTACCAAATATTGAAGACAATATCTTCTCAAATCTCTTGCATATTTTCTTTGAACAAATTTGATGGAGACTTGAACTAAATGTCACCTTATTGTTGAAATAAAAATTGGCATCTGATGTGATGTAATGAATTGAGTTGATTAAAAATGAAATTGAAATAAAAGAAAATTTGATTTTTATAGTGACTGTTTGTTATATGAACCAATAAAATTGTAGAAAATTGATATTTGTATAATATTTTAAAATAAGAAATAAATATAAACTATAGACTTTTTGGACAAGTTGTTTAATTCAATACTATGATTGGTTCAATTAATAGTAAAAAAAAATTGCATGAATGCATAAGTATTCCTGCCTTTGGCAAGAACTAATAATAATAAAACATTCAAATCAATGAAATATCCTGAAATGATAATAATAATAATAAAAACATTCAAAGCAATGAAATATCTTAAAATGACTATCTTGGAAAAGTAAATAATAAAAATAGCTTGAAATGTTTCATTGTTGTACTTAATCTATGTTTGTAAAATGGCTTGAAATGTTTCATTGTTGTACTTAATCTATGTTTGTTTAGTAAAACTTACTGAATAATTAAAATTCTATAAAGAACTTTTTAAAATAGTTACTTCCATAAGTAAGACTTTGGCATGTTTAATGTGCATATAGTGTTTAGATTTAAGTGGTTGTGTCACTAGTGTTAAGTTTTAATTTTTTTCAATCATTAGGATTTAAACATCTTTAATCTATATATAGTATTTAGATCTAAGTAGATATTTCACTAATGTTGATTTTCTAATTTAATCATAATGTATAGTTTGGGTGTTTTTTAATGTTCATAAAAATGGAGTAATTAGATTCTTTTATCTTATAAGAATATTTAATTTTATAAACTTTTGAATAAAAGAAAAATTTAACTAAGATTTTAAATTATTTTTATGAAAAATATAAAAGGTTTTGAAGATTTGCTATAATGTGATGTTACCTTGGAGGTCTAAGCATCAATTTGAATTCCTAAACTTAGTTTTTTTTCAAGATTAAATGGAATAAAAATATAATAATTAAATAATTTAAAAAATAATCTAAATTCACACAATTTATAATTATTTAATTAATTTTCTTACAAATAATTTTTTTAATGTAAAAAGTAACTTTCTTACAAATAATTTGCTTTATAGGTTTGGTAACTCTATTTACTTATTAAGGCCTGACGATGATTAAACAATATTCAGGTGTTGCGAAATAGACGTGGTTTATGTCATACAAAAGTTGTTAAATTGTTCCTGTGGTGATGCACACTGAACATTCAATAGTCTTTTATTGTTTTATTTTTCTGTCGGTGCTGATTGCCAATCCACCCCTGTGCTCCTGCACCATAGAAAATTGAATAAATTTTATTGTTTTTGGGAAAAGAATATAAAATGAGGAATTGGAAAGGATAGTTTTTGAATTTTAGTTTTTATAAATTTTGATTTGGAGAGTTTGAATTTGGTTCATTCTTGAAAGATGAAAACTTTATGGCAATCAATTTAATGGATAAAAATCTACCTGTTTGTTTGAGTGGATTTATAAATGTGCTTACATGGTGATTGCAAAGATTTATTTATAAGGTGAATAGATATTTGATAGTAGAAGTTGTCCAAGAATTATTATTTTTAATTCATTGTAATTGTGAGATTTCAAATATGAGGAGGGTTTGTTTATTGTGTGGATCTAAATTCAATATAACATATTCAAATATTCAAGTTGCATCTTTGGAGATTATTATATCAATTTTATGAAGGTATGGGATTGTTCTAAAATTATTGTCAGATCTTAGTAGGACTCTAAAAATCTTGAATGAATGTTTTTTAATGACATCCATAAGACCAAGCAATGTAAGGGATTGAGAATTGAGACCTTGAGTTTTATTTAATCTCCTTTCAATGTTGGATTTCCTACTATGGATCTTGACAAAGAAGCTAACAATGTGACTAATTCTATCTTCTTCCAATAAATGGTGCATGTTGTCAACATTCAAATGGTTTTCATATTGAGTAGGGATATCCTCACAAGTTGTACACTCCATAATAAAATGGCATTCCATTTGCACTACTTCTTGGTACAAAAAATGCAAATTTCTCTTTGAGAGTTCCTTGGGCATACTCCATATATTGGTCTCATACCTAAGACGATGTTGTTTCCATTGATGAGGGATAATGTTGTTTTGGGTTTTCATTGATGTCAACGCACTATTGTTGATTCATTCTAATAGACATTATACGATACAATTGACAGTATTTTTCTCGCAAATAGTTATGGGCATGCGCTTTAGACAATATGTTTTGGTATATATGATACACTTGTCCCTTTAGATGTTCATGAGTTTTGTTACTCGAAATAGATTACTTTATAGGTCTGGTAACTCCGTTTACTAGTTACTTTGTTCCCCTAGAACAAGAGAGTTGGTTAATTTGTTCGCACTTCCTCCAGTGAATGCTTTTGGTCCTACATTTTTGGGACGGGATAGAGGATTGAACGAAGTGTGTAAAATCAAGTGAATATGATCTTAGATAATATTTTGGCTAACGTGTGGAAGCTAACTTGGAATATATATGGAATAAAATATGCAATGGTTTACCTATGACGACTACTTGGTTTGAACATATTTGACTGACATGAAATAAGCTTGAATTCCATATATAGGCAAGTACATGTGTTGAAAGAAAAATATAGATGTGAGTGTATATGGGGTATATGAAACATTTGTGAAGAACAAGAGTGCATATATGAAAAGATGTTATGTAGCAGAAATTTGTACAAACAAGAAAAATATTGATAAAGTAATTTGAACTACATGGGAACTGACTCTAGCATACATTAAATGCATATATAACCGTTCATTTTTTTACTATCTTTTGGCAATGGGCCCTAGACAGTGAGCCTCTCTTTTTATTTGGGCAATGAGCCCTTTGACAGTGTGTTGTGTAGTGGGCATTGTAATATTGTATAACTAGTTATACAATATTGAGAGCTAACCCTCTCCATGGTTTTTCCCATTTGGGTTTTCCATGATAAAAGTATGGTGTTCTATTGTGTTCTTTTATTTTCAAAATGGTATGATTTATGAATGTTGTCGAAGGGTAAGTAAAACTAAAATTTTGAGAGATGATTGATTCACCCTCCTCTGCCCTCTCAATATTTTGTTTGTTGAACAATTGGTATCAAAGTTGTGTTTTCTTATTTCAACTTAACCGCCTAAGGGAGATTTTGGAAGGTTGAAGAAAATGACTATTATGGAAAATAGTGATGAAAATCTTATTGATGGAAAATTGCTAACTACTCTTGATGATCTTGAGAATGTGGAAAGTGAAAATACAAATATGAAAAAGAAAACATTAAAAAAAAGTAGATGAATGCATCAAAAAGCTAAGAGATCAGATCAAGAAGTTCAAAGAAAGACATAGGAAAGTCGGCAACGAGTTAAAGAAAGCAAAGGAAACAATTACGGATCTAAAATTGAGAGTTATAGAAACCAAGAAAGTTCAAGAATGCTTGAATGGATAGTCAAATAGAAGTTAAAAAATTGTGCAAAGCCTGAATGAGTAGTAAATCTGAAATTAAGAGACAAATCAAAAGTAAGTACTCTAAAGCTCGATGAGATTATGGCAGCTCAAAGAACCCCACTAGACAAAGGAGGAATAGGCTTTGAGACCAGTGAATGTTTAGTTTAAATCACAAAAGAAAAAGACAAACAAAAGTAAAATAAAACATAATAGATAAATGAAGAGACAATACAAGGAAAACATATTCGACATCTGAAGAACTTAGAAAGAAAACCTTCGGTCAGACAACCAAATGCTCAAAGGTACCCATCTTTCAATGGTTATTGATTTTTCTGTAATAAGTTTGGACATAAGGTTGTAGAATGCAAAAGTAATATAAAATAAAACATTCAATACTTTACTTGCAAGAATTTTGGTCATAAGGCTACTAGTTATAGAAGTCAAATGAATGGAAGAAACATACCCATTTATGGACATTGTCAACTATGCAACAGATTTGGGCATAAAGCTAATCAACGTAGTTCTAGGATGACTACAAAAAATTTAGGACAAAGGAATATTAGATGTTTTAATTGCAATCAAAAGGGACTCATTTCCATACATTGCAGAAATATGGATCAAAATCAAAATACTTTAGCAAGTTAAAGTGAACCTATAAAAAGGATCGATGTAGAATAAGTTAGAAAAGAAATGGGCAAGATATGGAAGAAGAAAGAAGCAAACACATCAGACAAAGCATCTGCACCTAGCTTTGGTGCAGTAATCATCTCTAGAAATTTATTTAGAGTGTTTTGGCTTCGGGGGAGCTAAAAAGAAAGATATGTCTCCCCTGCCAAAAAGAGTGGTCATGTCATTAGAGCATGATATGTTTTATAGGATAATGAAACAAAGCTATCGGAGAAACCAGTGGTAGAAAATATTCTATTACAGAAATTTGTGGTACTAGAGGAAATGTTGTGCTAAACAAAAAAAATATTTTTAACAACTTTTTGGATGATTTGATGATTTTGGGGAAAAAACCCTAAATGCATTTAAAGTTGAATGTGGTGAATTTATTGTTATCATTTTCATCTTAGTGAATCAATGAATTATGAAGTTTGAAGGAAGATTGAGAGTTGAAGACTTAAATGGTGAAAGGCATGGATCCTGCAAGATTTGTGAGTTATGATGATGAATCTCTTCCAAAATTCAAAAATTTTGTGAAAGAACCAACTAGGGTTTCATTAGAAGGTACATTTTTGGCATTACCAAATAGGGTTATCTGTATTGAAGACATTATAATTATATTGAAGTTGAATTTGATGAGTATGACAATGATAAGTTGAGAAATCTTAAGGATTCACTTTCAAGAGATGAGATACATGAAATATCAAAAAAATGGTTTGGATACGTAGAGAGAATTTCAAATGATAATTGACAAAGAAGTAATCAAAATCATTTTGATCATAATACATGGTGATCACATTTGGCTTGATAGGCCCTACCGGATTACTAAATATGTGATCAAAGCTATTACAAGTTTATGCTCAAATGATTTTGTATTTATCATGAAGTTTTTTAAGAACAAGTTACAAAATTAACTAGTATATCGAAAGATCAAAGAGCATTGTGAATTGATACAATTAGAGGCCCTCTCATAAAATATGTGGCTTACAATATAACCTAAAAAATTATATTAGGAATAGGGAAGGTTCCACTTCAACAATTGTTGTATATGTTGCACATCAGATTGTGAAAGAAGGTAAGGATTTTGATCTACGTGAATCATTGAGACTACAATTGTTGCATAATCTGATGTTAACAAAGAAGGATTTTGGGTTCCTAGTAGTTTTCTTACTGATTTAGTTTGCGTTCACTCCTACCAAAGGAGAATTGTGTATGAAGTGGGGTATCATCCATAGGAAAATAGATCTATTATCACTTGAATAGTTTGAACAAAAATATTTATGCATGCAAAAAGTATTTTAGTGAGTTACATGATTATCTTACTCCTAGGTAGAGAATTCTAGTAGACTGTGTGGAAAAATATAGAGATAGTATCATTCTCTTAGTAGATATAGACCATTGCTTCATGGAAGCAATTTTTTCCTAGAAATTTTGGCTGAAGGAACTTGGTTTTGAAATATTTATGGAGGAATGTGTGCTAAATGTGGAAGAAATTCTCAAGTGCCTCATAGATTTGACAGAGGATAAGTTTGATACTTTTGAAGAAATGATTGAAAAAATTGCATTGATAGGTGTTGCTCCAAAAGCACTTGTCTTCAGAAAGAAAAAATCAAAAAAACCAATGAGGTCCCCTCCACCTCAACATCAAGACAAAAAAGGAAGAAAACATAAAGTAAAAAGGAATTTGCAATTATTATCAACTTGGATGAGCTTGGACCTGTTAAAAATAATGAAAAACATAAATAAATTTGTGAGTCACTCAAAAAAAGTTCTTAAGAAATTCATATCATGATACTTTTGAAATAGAAAAGATATTAATAATTCTTGAAGAAAAATATGACATAAAGAGAATGGGTGACATACTTTTCAAGGCCATTATATGAAAAATTCATATTTCAAGAAGCTAGATTATCACTCATATGCTATGGAACAATAGTGTTCTGTATGAAGTCATAATTTTGGCTCCAGATGTCCTATTTCGACTTATAAATGAGTTTTTATCTAGGAAATCTATAGAAGAAAAATTGTTGAAAAATCTAAGGAAAACATATGACTCAACTCAAGAGGATTTGAAATATTATATCAAGGAAATGAAAGTTTGGTATCAATGATATAGCCAGCACATATAGATATTTCCTTAGATGTCCTCAGGCAACCAAAAAGCATAAAGAAAAGATGGACTCTATTGAGTCGGAGATAAATTAGTTAGCACATTCATTCGACATATTTGTAGACAAGGATGGTACATAGAGAAGAAGAGTAAATATGCTCCAATCTAATTTGATTAAAAGACAAAGGAGTGGAGATGACCTTGCCATGACTTTCTAGAAAGTGAAAGGAATTATAGAATCCAAATTGGAACATTATCTCAGTATGGTGGATGATGCAGAAAAATAAGGACTGAACCTACCTAATCCACATAATATTAACTATTCACTTTTCTTATTGGCACAATGTAAGTCTTTGAGTTCCATGTTACTAAGTTTCATCAATCACTATAAGATCTATCAACTACAACTCATAGCTAGGTATAAGGAGATTTTTCCTAAAGGTAAATGAATTTTTTCATTTGGTGTCTTTTTTATACCATTTATCCTCGATGGAAAAGGGGGAGAATAATGGAGAAAGTGAGAAATGAAATGAAATGAAATGAAAACAAAGGATATCATGTTAAGGGGGAGTTTTGTTTTTGTACTCATGATGGAAGCTTTGATATTTTGATTTTTGTATGTTTCCATCAATGAAAAAGGGGGAAATTGTTGCCACTAATGAAGGAGAATGTTGTTTTTGGTTGTCATTGATGTGAACACACTATTATTGATTCATTCTGATTAACATTATATAATATAGTTGACAGTATTTTGCTCCATGTTTCTCCACACAAAACATTATGGTCATGCACTTTATATAATATGCTTTGGTATCTATGATACACCTACCTTTACATGTTCATGATTAAGTACTCCATACAAATTTCTTTATAGCTTTGGTAACTATGTTTACCAACTACTTTGTTTCTCCAGAAAAGGGCATTTGTTTAATTGGTTCGCACTTCATCAAGTGGATGCTTTTGGTCCTGCATTTTGTGATAGGGTTAAGGATTGAACAAAGCATGTAAAATCAAGTGGACATGATCTTGGAAAATGTTTTCACCAACGTGTGGAACCTAACTTGGAATATATTTGGAATTAAATGTGTAATGGTTTACCTATGTTGACTACTTGGTTTCAGTGTGTTTGGCTGACATGAGATAAGCTTGAATTCCATATATAGGCAATTGCAGTGTTGAATGAAAAATATAGATGTGCATGTATATGCAATATGATAAAGTTGTGCAGAGCAAGGTTGCAATACAAAAAGAAGTTTCATGGTAGAAAATTATGCAAACAAGCTGAAGACTGGTGAAGTAATCTGAACTACATGGAAACTGACTCTAGCATACATTAGATGCATATATAACAATTCATTTTTGTACTATCTTTTGGCAATGAGCCCTAGGTAGTGATCCTCTCTTTTTCATGTAGTGATCCCTCCAGCAGTGTGTCGTGCAATGAGCATTTTAATATTATATAACTAGTTATAAAGTATCAAGTGCTAACCCTTTCTATGGTTTTTCCCATTTTAGTTTTCCACAATAAACATATGGTGTCCTATTGTGTTTATTTATTTTTAGAATGGTATGATTTATGAATGTTGTAGTAGGGTAAGTAAAACTAAAATTTTGGGAGAATATTGATTCACCCCTCTATTTTTCAACAAATGTTACCCAAAGAACTAACAATATTTTTCCTTTAATAATTGCTCCTAAATATATTTTTCCATCGTGGTCTCAATTTGGGTTGAACTCTTTGATGTAGTATGTTTTTTTTGTCCAATCTACTTTGTCCACATACCAATCTTTAATTTTTCCACCACATAATTTTATTTTTATTTCTCTTTTGTCTGATGACATTCATGTAAAATAATGTCTCGCTTGCTCAACCAATTGTTCACTTGCTTCATCCAATTTTTTTCATATGACATAATTACTCCACTACAATTTTGGGTCATCGATGATTATCCATGTTTTCAACTTTATTTAAATAACTTACCAACTAGGTTATCTTTGATGCCTCCAATGGAAAAGTTGTCACTTTAGCAAACAAAATACATAAGGGGTTGTGGTTTTCACTTTGATATTGCTTTTAAATATATGCTTCTGGATTCTTCTAATTATCTCCAACTATAATTTGACATGCTACTTCCCCAAACTTCATAGCCATAAGGGATAATCAATATTTTTTACAAACCAAAAAGGGTTTTTTTGGTTTTTTATCCTAATGTTAAGCTTCTATAGTATTACCTTCTTAGTCTAACAAAATAATATAACTTAGAATTGCAACTTCCATTTTCGATTCGTGGGTTATTAAAAGGGTGTTGTGGATCTATGCAGGATCATTGGAGCTTATTCCCTTAATTGCACATAAGGAAAGTTTGAATAAATTAAAGGATATACCAACATTTTTTATCACATGTAAGTTGGTTTATTAGGTTTTTCATTTGGATAAGTGAACATTACATGCCAAATTTCAAGTCACGTAGATTATATTATTATTGGTATAGAATTGGGAGGTGAGAATGACAACCAACCAAAAAGGAGGTTGCAACTGATGATAGGAGAGCAATTAAAAATTCCAATAGAATCTCATCTAGGTGATAGAAAAATTTTCAAGATGATGTTCCCTTCTAAAAATATAAGATTAGATGCACAAAACTCTAATTAAATGATTGATATAAACAATGGATGTGTGAAGCTAACAATTTACAAGCCTCAAATCAAAGGTGTTAGTTTATGTTGTAGATGTGAGTTTCTAGGAACAAATTCATAGGTTAGAGGTGATAAAATAAACTTATACCAAAAAAGTCATAAAAATACTCAAACGGGTGAAAATAATTTATTATGGTCCCCAACAAGTGTGCTAGTCATATTTAATAAAAGGGAGGGGGAAAAGGACACAAATTCAACAAATGAGTCTTATACCTTATTTTTTGTCATAATTTTTTTTGGAAAAAAGATGATGTATATGCACCTAATAAGATTGAAAAAATATCAATGACCTCAAAGGATCCTCATTATGTTCTATTTATGTTGATGTGCTAATGGAAAAAAAATTGTACTTCTCCAACCTACAACATAGCTTTGTTTAATAGATATAGTGAGGGTTCTTTGTCATTTTGGGTTTCATTGATAGGAGATGATTATGTTCAATCATTTTGGATATGTCTAACATCTTTGAGCCATGGAGGACTCTTGGAGACTTTTGTTAAGGTGTCTATGTTTTTTCATTTGACATGTTATCCTCAATTAATAATTTTTTTTATTATGTCATAGTTCACTCTTGATTACCAATTCATATTTTTTACATAATATAGGTGTTTTATATATTATTTTGAGCATATGTTCCTATTTATAGATATTTGATATCATGATATCATTTTTATGATCTTGATTCTACAGTTGGATTTTGGCATTGATCTTGTTTGGTTCTCTTTGTATTTTGACATGATCATTTGCTTGATTTATTCAAGATGATACTACATTACATTTGGTGTTTAACATGGATTGATCAGTTTTAGGTGCTCATGGATGCATGGAGACATAGGTGGGGCTTGGTGTTCTATTATGATTAAAGACATGTATTGAGATGGATGCTCTTAATGAGGATTTCAATATAAAAATTTTAAGGATCCTACGCCTTGGTTGGACACAAATTCAACATGGACCTGTGAGGAGATTTTTTTTAGATGGGTCATTATAACTTGGATATCTTGTAGGAGTATTATCATTCCCCACTCAAGGTATAATTGGCATTTTATCACTTGAGAGGTATCCCCCATTGTTTATTTTAGGTGCATTATGATTTATACTTTGTCTTCTCATGCATATGAATATTGGGCTACAGTTGTATATTTTTAGATGGTTCACTTAAGGAGTTTATGGAATGTTTATCTCCTTATTTTTATGGTTTAATTTTGGTGACATTCATTTATGTTGATTTTAGGATATGATATTTGGATTATTCCCTTGGATTGAGAATGTATCTTGTTTGATCTTCATTGGTTTGACAAGCTTACATCCATATTGATCATATGATATATTCTATATTTGATGTTGGATTGAATGGGTCGATATTTTGTATGCTATTATCTTTATGGTATTTTGTTTATTCTTGTGTATATGAATTTTGAATACTTGTTAGTTTGCACTAATTTCTCTATTTGGGTTATGTGGAAATTATCATTTTATGGTTGGAAATTTTCTTACACATTGTTTCTTGATATCACAAAAAATATATAAATACAACCTACATCCATATCATCATCTAACTAAAATATTTAAGCTTTCACACTACCATACTATTATAAGTATTCCTAAGAAATTCGAGAGCATCATTATGATTTCTAAATGGCAACTTACAAAGACAATGGAGACAAGTGAAGTGTGTGCATGAAGGCATAATCCATTGATTATGCATTCATTTTTCCATGATTCATTCTTAGATTGGATTTAATTGTGAATTTTCTAAATTTTTAGTCGACCCTACTTGATTATTCACATAGTTCATTTTTTATCCACACCAAGTTTGATCTTGATAAAGCTAAAAATAGAACAAGACAAAGTGTATGAGAATGGTGTGAGAGTGTTGCAGTAAATTGTAACAAGGTATAAAGAGTTGTGTGTGAGCTTTATAGAGAGAGAGAGAGAGAGAGTTGCAATGAAAGATATAAAAAGAGAAAAAATAAAATGAAGGTGTTGATGACTCATTTCAAATTATTCCAAGCCATTTTCATTAACCTAGAAAGGTGAAAAGTGTGAAAACAATCAAAAATTACTTTTTAATGATAAATTATCATAATATTTTATACATGTGCATAGACATCCACACTAAGAACTAATGCCCAGATAATTTACACTCAAAAATAATGAGAGATGAGAAAATCAGCTAAAATGAACCTACATAACTACTATGAATAGATAGTAAAGTACACAAAATATAAATGAAATTGCAAGGATATGCAATTTATGAAATTCCATCTTGCCTCCACTTTAGCAAGCTTATGAACATATGTGAAGGGTAAAAGAACAATAAGCTTTCACCCTTTTACAAAGGAAAAGGCTAACAAAATCAAAGTTGATAAGTTGGAGATATTTTCCACGGCAAGTCAAATTGTGATATTGCTATCAGGATTCAACTGTGTAGTTTTTTGAGTCAAACTTCAATAGTATAAAAATGATATTTATGTTTGGAATTTGAAGATGGTGTAAACTAATTAAATGTGATAAAATGAATGAAGTTTATGATTAATATTTTTAATAATTTTTTTGAATAAGAATTGATATGTTTTTTTTATTTTTAAAGATGATTTTTCAGTTGATGAAAAATGCTGAAAATTAGGGGTCTAGTTCCCACCAAAAAATTATATGTAAATAAACATTTTTTCCCCTACTTTCAAAATATATCATAGATGACATATATAGCTAGTGCATAAAGAAATAAAAATTGGTTTGTGACCTATATTTTCTCTTTTATAACAATTCAAATTCCAACTCATTGAAATCGACAGTTTTCATCTTGCAACATATTTTTCATAAAAAATCTATCCCAATCAAAAAAAGAAATATATATTCTTTAAGAGGACTCCCTCCTCTAGTGCACCATATGTTTTTCAAATTTATTTAATATGATTTATTATTATTTTTCTTTCTCCGAATCAACATCTCCTTGACTATTAAAATATCTACTTACATTATTTTTTAATTACAATAAACTATGTCCAATTAAACACTATAAAATCTATATGAGGATATTCTTGACTCTAATCTCTACAAAAGGGTATTTTTTCTTTTTTTTTTAAATATCATTAAAAAGATTAGGAGTTATTGACAACCACTTTTCTGAAATAATTTTTTTATGGTAATTGGACCCAAAATGGTATAAAACATGCATTTAATAGATATTTCCAATTGGAAAAGTTAAAGCACTTATCTAACTTAGTGAATAGGGGAAAAATGGAGCCTTAACAATGCACCTAACATTCAACACTATTCATTTGTAATATTGTTTGTTGTTTTTGAATTGAAATAGCATAAGTAAATTTGGAAATACTTGAAAATTAATTAGGTCAAGATACATACCTCATCATGAAATTGATTTAGAAATACCTATTTTCTAAAGCCTGTACAGAGTTTCGAAAGATTCTGCAACCAGATCTGGGATCAGGAAGCCGAGATAGAGAAAACCCAGAAAAATTTCATCTTTCTGGTAGTAGGTAGTCTTTGACCCTCATAAAAGGTCAAAGGCTACATTTGTATTCTGAAGGTCAATTTTGACTTTGTTCGCAGATCTCAAAATTTTGATGAAAAGGGTACTCAGATCTATCCTCTAATTCCCAAACAGCGACTGTAGATATCTGAAAAATGGGGTTTTTGGGGTGGCTATATAGGGTTTTGCCTTAGTCAAACCCCCGTTTTGGTGATCTCCACCTCCACGAATAGCTTATTGAAATAGAATGTGTGTGTGTGTGTGTGTGTGTGTATTGAAAGTGTAATGCCAACATCTAATCCTCTAGATCAAAACCCTAGCATGAATATGTATGAAACAACAATGCATAGATTTGAATGAGATAGAAAAGCATACCAAGCCCCCAAGGCTAAAGTACTTCTACCAAACTCACAATCCATAATTGTTACCCCATGATTGTATCTTTGAATGCTTGAAAGTTGATAATGGTGGATCAAGGAAGAAAGGATCTCTCTTGCTCCAAGTATGTGTTCACAAAGATGCTTGATGTCAAAAATGGCTTGATCTTCTATATCATCCTCTTGCAATCTTGCATCTTCACCATTCCTTGCTTGCTTGAGATCTTCTTATTCATGAAATTGTCTCCTTGAGAGCACTTGATCATGAAATTTCTTGGTGAAAATGAATGCAAATGAGAGTCTTTATATAGAGGTTTCAAGGTGAGGCTCCTAGAGCAATGTGAGGACCCATAATTCAAATTTCACCTCAAATTAAGGTCCAATCACAATAACCAACTAAGGAAGGAAAACAATTAAATGAAATTCAAATTAAAACCTTTTTTAACTTGGATCTGAGGGCTTGATATTAATTTTGGGGCCCGTCGGGACCAAATTTGAGAAAGGGGCATAGATTCCGAAAGAGGTAAAAAATGAGCTCAATTCTGACCTAGTCAGGTATGAGATTGATCCTAACCTATTTAGGGTTGAGCTTGACCCTGACCTAGTCAGGCTCAACCTTGACTTTGACCCTGTGGGCCCAGATCCAGCCAGAATCAGGACAAGAGGTCACGGGGATTGTTATGTATGTGGAGCCTAGTCAGACTTTTCCATGGGGTCAAGGGGCAAAGCCCCTTGCGGGGTCTTGGGGTAGCACCAAGAATGACTTAATAATATTGTAAAGTGTCAGCCATCTATTTTCTATTAGTTGGAGTATTTTTTCCCTAATTTCATTATGTCAAAAATACTTGTAAAAGGGCTTAGGGTTTGAGATTCATTGTATGAGAGAGTATTATAGCTTCTTATGGCGGTATTGAGTTGCAGGTTTCAGATTGTAATCGCTGGATAATAATAAATATATTGGACTCATTATTGGTGGATGTAGCCCAGGCATTGGGTGAACCATGTTAAATTTTGTGTTATTTTTTTCTCTCTTGTTTGTTAATATTTTCATTTTTTGCTTATTATCCTAACAGGGATGTCCAGAGACCTAGAAATGATACCAGAATGGGACAGAATGTCAGGGATAGTCATAAAATCCTATGATGATTATGATGAAGGCTAGGAGGACCTATTTCTAATTCCTACCTAGAAAATAGAGCCATGGAAGAGGGAAATTAAGGAGAATCCTCAAGATCCTAACTCTACTTTTGCCTAGAATGAAGAAGATAAGTGCAAAATGCATCCTAAATGCAAGTCTATCATGATAAATGTACTAAAAGAGGGTGCTAAACCTATCAAGATGGAAGTTCTTCCATTTTAATATCATACATTTATCCCCCACTTTAGCTTAGATATGACACTACGTGAATATGCAAGCTAAAGTAAGAAGACATCATAGTAAATAAAAAGGATATAGCCAAGTCTTCGATGTAAAGATCCTGCAGAAAACTGTTAGAACCTGCAACACACAAGGTTAATGAAAATCCATCAATCACCTAAAGCTTACTATATGATAATTTTAGAAGTGTATAGAGCCCCTTATGCCCCCCCCTATTTCAGCTTTCTACTTCGGAAGGGTGAAACAGGGTGATAAGAAAAGCTCTATATACCAGATATGTAGAGTGTTGAAAAGTCCTTTCCTAAACCAATTAGAAGGATTCCTAGCCTTCCTAAACTAGTTCAAGGAGTTAGGTATTTGAATCATGATTCCAATGCTGCTGACGACACTGAAAATGGAGTTACCAAACTCAAGTTATGATGAAAAGAGTGGATGTCTGTCTAAATGCATAAGAAGGGAAATCCGAGTTTACCCTAAGGAAACCCTAAAAGAAACCCTAATTTGAACTTATAAATAAGAAAAAGAGAGAAATACTTACTCATTCTTACCATTTCTAGATTCGAAATGAGGAAGCAAGATGCCAAGAAGAGAGGAACTTCGAGCGACACGCCTGGAGATTCTGAGACACAGCTTCACTACTGGAGGGTCACTACCTGAGGTGAGTTTGCTGTTAACTGCCTTTGTACTTTCCAAATTCCTTTTTTTATAGGCAAGGTCGACCTTACCCCTTTCAGGTTGGCCTTGACCCATTTAGGTCGACATTGACCCATCTAGGTTGACTTTGACCCATGAAAGTCGACATTGACCAGAGGGTTTTTGCCAGTTTCTGGGATGAGGTCGACCTTGACCCAAAAAGTTCAACCCTGACCCAAAAAAGTTGACATTGACCCAATAAGGTCTTCCTTGACCTAACTAAGGTCAACTTTGACCTAGATCAGTTAGATATGCAGATTTGATGATGTAGATGATTGATATGATGTTTATTTGTGCTTGCAGGACTTAATCTATTTCTGAGAGCATCCCTTTGGAGAGTTGTTAGTCATGGTCAGAGAAAGACTATCTGAGCTTGATGATGAGGAGATGCAGTTACTGAAGGATGTGGAACTATACTAGGTATCAATCCTTCCATAGATCAGACTACACCGAGCCATGCTATCGGCTCTGATAGAGAGGTGGGATGAGGATACATGCTCCTTCCATCTTCCCTCTGGTGAGATTACAGTGACCTTAGAGGATGTCTACAGGATCATGCGGCTTCTAGTTTGAGGTGAGACCATCAGACCTAGAGCACAGTGTGGTTGTGAGGAGATTTATGAAGACACAGTGTATTGTATAGGATAGGTTCCACAGATGTAGACCCGATCATATCATGTCCTATTATCATCCATACTGTCAGGCCCTACACCTTTAGTATGGAAGGTGATGCTTTGCATAGTATCCTTGGTTGTGTTACCCAACTCAAAGGGTACTATATTTTGTTCACCTCTTACACATCTCATACAAAGGATGGAGAGAGACAAGACTATGTTCTCATGGCGTTGTAGCATGCTAGCTCAGTTATACCATGAGCTAGATTAGCTAGTGAGGTATCAGAGGGAGAGTTTGTCGATATGCACACTCCTACAGATTTGGGTGTTTGAGCATTTTTCATGTACATGACCATAGGGAGTTCCAGTGATGGTAGATGTGAGCACAGCAAGAGCCTTTGCATATCCTTTGAGAGATATTTGGTAGTTTGGAGATATGCTCTATTGGAGAGTACATCTAGACCACATTACAAGCACTAATGTGATATGGAGACCCTACTGTCAGATGACAAAGTGGTCTGATACATGATTCCATATGAGACATTCACAGCAGTGTAAGCTGCTAGATGGTCATTAGATTCATATAGTGATGCCCTACTCTTATGATCAGGTGATGAGGCAATTCAGCCTGTTACAAGAAGTCCCTAAGGTAGTACCTCGCTATGTACATCTGACAAGATACTATTAGAGACCCGGTGCCATACGTCGACCATTGATAGCAGACATAGAGGATAGCAATGCAGAGGAGGCAGAGGACATAGAGGTACCATTAGATGTGACCTATTAGGCATGAGCTGGGATTACATCAGGTATTGGAGTTTGCAGGGGATCCATCCTATCTTTCCTGAGGGTTATCCCACAGGTGACCCAGGCTTTATAGAGGGGATACACCAGGATAGTGGAGCCACAAAGGAGGATGAGGATATCAAAGATGAGGAGGAGCACATCTTTGAGGGAGATCCCATAGAGGAGGAGAGAGCAGATAGAGCAGAGTAAAGAGTGGAGAACATGCCCCCAGCTAGTGATACTGGTGCAAATATACCTATTACTCACACATCACCACTAAGATCATGACGACCCCCATGGCCCCATACAGAGACACCAACATCGAGACCTAGATATAGCAAGCGTGGAGAGTATAGTCACTCCATGCCCCCACCATCTAGACACTTTAGTGACATCCAGGAGGGAGACCCAAGTATGAAATTTGATTGAATATGTGATTTGATTTGAAATAAATAGGACACTAGACTGATAAAAAATTTCTCTCTACAGCTAGCGTAGCAGAGTGGAGGAGGTTTGTATCCGAGATTCTGAAGGATACAATTATATCCTACTAACTACCGGCCGATGAGTGAGAGTCTTCCATCGGTCACAGAGATCCCGGCAAGCATGCCGACATCTTTGTATGCATCTAGCGAGAGCTGAGATTGTGTAGAGAAAGAGAGAAGAAACTGATGGTAGAGGTACAGAGTCTCTGAGGATGTTCACATGGTATGAGCATATCTAGGAGCCATACACAGACACACAAATCTTCATCTTCGCAGCACAAAGTAGAGAGATCTGGGAGCCATCGGCCATCAAAGCGACGTAGTGATAGACGTAGTGATGGATAGGGCCATTGGCCACATATGTATCAAAACTTTGAAAAACTCTTTTTGATGAATGAAAAACTTTCTCTACTGATTAGTTCTATGTTTCATTACTATGCTTTCATCAATATAAAACTTAATAGAAAGAAAGTGCATAAACATATTCAATATGTAATTTTGCTAAAATTACACAACCTATAAAATAAATTTTTATAAGGAATACATAAATGCACCTGGAACAAACAAAATTAAGGGTAATAATGTTTAAGATGCATAATATTAATGGGTTCCTTAAAAGAAACACCATCCATATCAGCAAGTTTGTAAGCACCCAAACCAAAGTCTTCAATAACAACAAAAGGTCCAAGCCAATTAGGGCTAAATTTTCCTTTTTTTCTTGGTAAAGCATTCACATTCCGTTGGTTCTCATAAAGGACTAAATCACCAACTGCAAATGTTCATTCAATTACCTTATGATTGTATTTTTTCTGAAGAGATTTATGATAAGCTTTTATATGTTCTAATGCATGTATTCGTTGTTCATCCAACATTTCTAACTCTTGTAAGCGTTGTTTAGGAAAAGTAACTTTATCAATTATCCCATGAAATGAAACACGTAAAGAAGGTATTTCTAGTTCCAAAGGCATAATAGCATTAGTACCATAAGCAAGGTTGTAAGGAGAAGTATCCGTGGTAGTATGAACACTAGTCCTATAGGCCCATAAAGCATAAGTCAATTGAGTATGCCAATCTTTCACATGCTTATTAATTATTTTTCTCAAGATTTGTTCAATAATTTTATTTGATGCTTCAGCTTTTCCATTAGATTGAGGATAGTAAGGAGTTGAAAATCTATGTTGAATCTTATATTTCTCCAAGAATTTTGTGACTTCTTTGTTTTTAAAAGAGGTTCCATTATCCAAAATTATCGTCGAAGGAATACCAAATCTTGTTATAATATTATTAAGGATGAAATCACAAATAACATCTGTCATTGTTGAACGAAGAGGAATAGCTTCAACCCACTTCATGAAGTAATTCGTAGCAATGAGAATTTAAGTATGTCCTTGAGAAGATGTCGGTGAGATTTTTCCAATAAGGTCAAAACCCTAAACACTAAATGGCCATGGAGAAACTTGATTACGAAGCTCACGAGCAAGAGCATGAATCAAATTACTATTTTGCTGACATTGAGGACATTTCTTAACAAACATAAAAGAATCTTGTTCCATTGTTTGCCAATAATATCTCATTCAAAGTAATTTGTTAACTAGGGATTTTCCACCAAAATCTCACCCACAAGAACCAGAATGAGCTTCTGCTAAAGCTACAGGAATTTCGGTTCTATTGAAACATCTTAATAATAATCCTTCATAAGAGCATTTGTAAAGCATATCTCCTAAAATGATGTAATTTGCTACAAGTTTCCTAATACGATTACGCATGTTACTTGTTGTTGATTCAAGAAAAGTACCATCCTTCAAAAAATGAAAAATATGTGAATACCATTCATCTGAATGCAAATTGAAACAATCAAAAGTAATCTTATCAGAAATTGTGGGGTATTTAAGAGTTTGTATAGTAAATTGAAATTTTTCAACATTATTCTCTAGACAAACCAAGGAAGCTGCACTTGCCATGGTGTTTGCATGTCGACTATCCTTCCTAGGTAAAGTCTAAATCATATAAGAGGAGAATTGTGAAAGCACATCAAGAGCTAAATCTCTATATTGTGTCATTTTAGCATTCTTAGTCTGGTATCCTCCTTTAATCTATTCAAGAATCAATTGTGAATCTCCATATATTTGTAGATGTTTGACCTTGAGGGATGAAGTTGCTCGTAGTCCAGCTATAAGAGCTTCATACTCCGCAATGTTATTAGTACAAGGAAAGGTTAATTTATATGATAAAGGGATGGGTTTTTTTGTAGGCGGAATCAAGATGATACCCACACCAGAACCTGTCTTACACTTAGACCCATCAAAATATAATTCCCAAATATCATCCTGTTGAATAGCTAGGATATTATCATCAGGAAATTCTATTGAAGTAGAACATTTATCGGAATGAGGACAAGGAGCTTCGACTAGATAATCAGTCAACGCTTGTCCCTTAATAGACTTTTGAGAAATAAAATTAAGATCAAATTCAGTAAGCAACATCACCCATTTTTCAAACCGACCAGAGAGATCAGTTTGTGAGAACAGATGTTTCAAAGGATCAAATTTAACAAGCACATTAACTTCAGCATTTATAAGATAATGCCTGAGTTTCTGACATGCATAAACTATAGCTAGACATTGTCTTTCTAAATCTGTATATCATGTTTCGTAATCAAGTAAAGTCCAACTAATGTAATACATGGGTCTTTCTTTACCATTATCATCAATTTGAGCTAACAATGCACTCACGGCCCGTGGAGTCACTGAAGTGTATAAATGAAATGGTTTATCAAAATTAGCAGGTTGCAAGATAGGAGGATTCACAAGATACTCCTTAAATTTCTCAAAAGTTTGTTTACACTCATCGTTCCAAGAAAAAGTGGTATCCTTTCTAAGTAAGGAAGTAAAAGGGATAGTTCAGTCTGCTAATTTAGAAATAAAGTGACGAATAGCTTTTATTTTTCCTTGTAAACTTCGTAACTGAGAAATATTCTTAGGAGGAGGCATATTAACAATAGCTTTGATCTTTTCAGTATCTACTTCAATGCCTCTCTTAGAGATTATAAATCCTAATAATTTACCGAAATCAACTCCAAAGACACATTTCTTAGGATTCAATCTCATATTATAACTTCTAATTCTTTCAAATATCTATTGTAAAATAGTAACGTGGTCTTCTCTTTGTATAGATTTTTCCAAGATATCATCCACATAATCTTCAAGAATCTTATGAATGTAATCATGAAAAATCAAGGTCATAGCCCGTTGATAAGTTGCTCCCGCATTTTTTAATCCAAAAGGCATCATGACCCAACAAAAGGTTCCCCAAGGTGTTATAAATGTAGTCTTAAATTGATCTTCAAGAGGGATAAAGATTTGATTATATCCTAAAAACCATCCATAAAAGATAACAAGGCATGGCCCACTATTGAATCCACAATCATATCGATGTTAGGTAATAGGAAATCATCTTTCAAGGATGCCTTATTTAAATCTCTAAAATCAGTACACATTCTTATCTTATTTTCACCTTTGGACATAGGCACAATATTTGAAATCCAATCTGAGTAATCAATAGAATGGATAAATCCAAAATCCAATAATTTCTACATTTCTCCTTTGACTAATAAAGTGATTCGTGGATTCATCTTTCAAATTTTTTGTTTCACAGGTTTCATATTTGGCAAACAATGTTATGAGTAACAATCTTAGAATCTATACCTGGCATATCTGAATATGTCCAAGCAAAAATATCCTTAAATTCAAGCAAAAGGGAAACCATCTGATCGCGTTCATCCTGATTCAAACATTTTCCAATTTTTATCATCCTTTCAGAGTTGTTTTCATCTACTTGAATATCAATAGTTTTAGTTATTAACAAATCACTTCTTATCGGAGAATCCATTGATAAAGGAAGAGTACCTTGTTCTTCATGCTCTCCAAAATAAGCATCGGTTTTTAAACAATAAGGCTTTCCTCGTTTGTGATGAAACTTAGGTAAATCCTCATAAACCCCTAAAAATTCCATTTAGGCTTCTTTAGGAAAAATATCCAAAGAGGATTGTTGATTAAGATCAATAAGCAATGGGTTAACCAACTTCAATTGTCCACTACAAATATGATTAACATTAAGAGGAAAAGCAGATGGTTGTCTATAAGGATTGAATCCTAATCCATATGTATGATCATAAACTTCATTATCCAAATGTACTTGTATACCTTGTTCATATTTACCACATCCTTTCCCATTAAATCTTGATTTCTTAAGAAAATGATAACCAGGACCATATCGATCAGTCATGTCAAAAGGAGTCCAAGGAGTAGCATATGTCACAATGTCATAACAATTAGGCTTTATAGTTTCAATCGTTTCATTAATTGAAGCGGAAACAAAATTACTTTTTAATTCTTTAGAAAGCGGTGAAGAAATAAAAACTTTTTTTCTCAAATTCATTTTGTTGCTTCATGAATTCTAAATCAGAGACCTTGTATTCTCCAATAAAAGTAGGATTAAAATCCAATGTCCCCCAATCATCCTCAGTCAAAGAAGAAGAAGATGGAGCTTCTTGTTGTTGAATCTCAGGTTGTTTTATTTTAGATTGTTGTATCTCCGATTGTTTTTCAATCTCTTTACTAGGTTGAAGAGGTTAGGAGATTTTGGCATATTCTACATTTAAGCAAGGATTTGGGGCATCATCTGCATGTAACATATACATTAAGTTGTTATAGATGAACCTAACCTTGCGATGAAGAGTAGAAGGAACTGCATGCATAGTATGTAACCATGGTCTTCCAAAAAGAAGATTATAATTGAGAGGTCCAGGCATAACATGAATAGGAGTATTTAGAATAACTGGACCAACTTTAACAGGTAAGGTAATAATGCCCAAAGTTCTTTTTGCAATATTGTCAAATCCACGTATAGGAACATTATCAGGTTGAATAGTAGTAAGATCAGCCTTAAGTGCCTTGAGCATATCCATGCTACAAACATTAAGCCCAGATCCATTGTCAATTAAGGTTCTTCAAATGATACTCTGATTAATAGAGACAGCCACCATAAGAGCATCATATTGATTCTGCACCTCTAAGGAAGGTAAATCATTATCAGAAAACACAATAGGAGGTATAGAAGGCATAGTATATATACAATCCAAAATAGAATGAATGTTGTCTTGATTAGGAGGCAAAGCAGGAAGAGTAGATAAAGCTTTTTGCAATGCCTCATGATATGTCGAGGAAGTTTGAAGTAATTCCCATAAAGATATCTTAGTGGGAGTAGCACATAATTGATCAACTAAGTTATACTCCTTAAAGGTAGATGGATACCTAGGTGCTTGAGGAAGCATAGGTTGAGAAGGAAGTAAAGAAACTGGAACAGTAGGTTGAGGGTTATTCCGTGTGCAATAAGCATGTGAAACAGAATCAGTATTATCAAAGAAATCCAAAGGATCTCTAGATTTACCCTTAATTGTTATACGAGGACATCCTTTCACCATCATCAAAGGTGTAGGATATATCATTTTAGGTTTATCAATGTTACAAATAGTGGGACATGAAGGTAACCATGCACACACCCTATGGTAAAGGTCAATTGGAGAGGTTGTGGAGGAGAGTGAAATAGGAATAGGATCCATGGAGATCATATTCGAACCATTTTCATCCTCACTACCATGTACCTCATTATGGAATCTATCCTTTTGTACAATAAAAGCCTCATCAAAGTACTCAACACAAGAATCATACATGTTGAATACAAAGAAAGAACTAAAAGCATGGAAATGTAAATATTTTTGTATTTTTAAAAGAATTTTGTAAAAAAAATTATATTTTTGAAATATAAATGCAAGAAATCTAATCTTATAAGCATACAAGATTTAAATCTAACACCATAAAAGAAAGATTTGTCGTAAACAGGTTCACCAAAATGAATAGGGGAAAAATGGAGCCTTAACAATGCACCTAACATTCAACACTATTCATTTGTAATATTGTTTGTTGTTTTGAATTGAAATAGCATAAGTAAATCTGGAAATACTTGAAAATTAATTAGGTCAAGATACATACCTCATCATGAAATTGATTTAGAAATACCTATTTTCTGAAGCCTGTGCGGAGTTTCGGAAGATTCTACAACTAGATCTGGGATCAGGAAGCCGAGATAGAGAAAACCCAGAAAAATTTCATCTTTTCGGCAGTAGGTAGTCTTTGACCCTCATAAAAGGTCAAAGGCTACATTTTTATTCTGAAGGTCAATTCTAACTTTGTTCGTAGATCTCAGAAGTTCGGTGAAAAGGGTACTCGGATCTGTCCTCTAATTCTCGAAACAGCGACTGTAGATATCTAAAAAAGGGGGTTTTTGGGGTGGCTATATAGGGTTTTGCCTTAGTCAAACCCCCATTTTGGTGATCTCCACCTCCACGAATAGCTGATTGAAATAGAATGTGTGTGTGTGTGTATTGAAAGTGTAATGCCAACATCTAATCCTCTAGATCAAAACCCTAGCATGAATATGTATGAAACAACAATGCATAGATTTGAATGAGATAGAAAATCATACCAAGCCCCCAAGGCTAAAGTACTTCTACCAAACTCACAATCCATAATTGTTACCCCATGATTGTATCTTTGAATGCTTGAAAGTTGATAATGGTGGATCAAGGAAGAAAGGATCTCTCTTGCTCCAAGTATGTGTTCACAAAGATGCTTGATGTCAAAAATGGCTTGATCTTCTATATCATCCTCTTGCAATCTTGCATCTTCACCATTCCTTTCTTGCTTGAAATCTTCTTATTCATGAAATTGTCTCCTTGAGAGCACTTGATCATGAAATTGCTTGGTGAAAATGAATGCAAATGAGAGTCTTTATATAGAGGTTTCAAGGTGAGGCTCCTAGAGCAATGTGAGGACCCATAATTCAAATTTCACCTTGAATTAAGGTCCAATCACAATAACCAACTAAGGAGGGAAAATAATTAAATGAAATTCAAATTAAAACCTTTTCGCACTCAGATCTGAGGGCCCGATATTGATTTTAGGGCCCGTCGGGACCAAATTTGAGAAAGGGGCACAGATTCTAAAGGAGGTCAAAAATGAGCTCGATTCTAACCTATTCAAGTACGAGCTCAATCTTGACCTAGTAAGGGTTGAGCTCGACCCTGACCTAGTCAGGATCAACCTTGACTTTGACCCTGTGGGCCCAGATCCAGCCAGAATCAGGACAAGAGGTCCCGAGGATGTTCGAAGACATAGAAATGATACCAGAATGGGACAAAATGCTAGAGATAGGCATAAAATCCTATGATGACTATGATGAAGGCTAGGAGGACCTATTTATAAGTCCTACCTAGAAAATAGAGCCATGGAAGAGGGAAATTAAGGAAAATCCTCAGGATCCTAACCCTAATTTCGCCTAGAATGAAGAAGATAAGTGCAGAATGCATCCTAAATGCAAGTCTATCATGATAAATGTACTAAAAGAGGGTGCTAAACCTATCAAGATGGAAGTGCTTCCATTTTAAGATGATACACTTAGCTAGAATGAATCTAGCTAGACCATATGTTTGACCAAAATTAATTTTTAGTTAGAAATACTAAAATTCAGCTATGCTGATAAGTTAGCCTAAAAGATGACACCTGATTGTGCTTTTACCCTGAATATGAATGCTAAATTAAAATGGAAAAATAATAAAAATAACTAACATAATACCAAAAAAGATACTATAGAGCACAATAAAATTTCTTCAAGAAAAGGAATTGTGCCCCCATCTTGATGACCTATGAAACAAGTACATTAGACAAGAAAATTTTTCATAAGATAGGATAGTTAGAAAACAAAATTCTACAAAACCAAAAAGTTAGAACATCATAAAGAGATATATATAGAAACATGAACACATATACACAAAAGAGAGCAATACATAATAGTAAACACAATAAAAATTTAGTTAGCGAAGTAGAAGAGACGTTGAAGTGGAAGGTTGTCTCATTACTATGTCATCCTCAAAATACAGCAAAAATGCAATACAGAATAATTCTTAAATGAGATGAAGAAGATGTTGATTGATTGCTTCAAAGAGATCATATATCCAAAGATAAATAAGAAATCAATGTAGTAAACATTACATATTACTCACATAATAGCTTACTTTTTTGTTAGGGGTCATCCAAATGATCATGGTTAAAAATGCATTACGATCTAGCAAGTTGTGTTTTGATAGGTGATCAAACAACCTTTTTGATTAATCATGGTTATTACAAGTTGTGGTGTAAGATAACCATGAAAAATAATGGATATATAAGAGCCCATACTCTACCAAGCAGTATCATGTTGGGTGGTTCATATAATGATTTGATTAATCATGGTTACTACAAATTGTACTATAGGATAACCATGAAAAAGATATTATACAATTTAGTAATTTGTTTGTTAGATGGCCCATATATTGCCAATGCTATGTGGACCACAACTATAAACAAAACCCCGGAGGGTTGAAATAAATAAGCATCCCAAAGGGAAAAATATTGACGACGACTAAAAATTGCATGCAAATCTATGAACCCTAATGAAGCCCAACCATAAGAAAAGAAATCCATAATCATTCAATCATCGTCCAAGAGAACACTACTTCATGAAAACACAACAAACATGCTAGATAAACATCAAATCAAACCCAAATGCCTTCATGAAATGTTTGATTCTCTTATCTTCCTATCAACTAAGATCTTATTAAGGATGGAATATGGGTGCTCTTAGTATTATAGCACAAAGCACAAGAGGCTATGGTGAATGGAGATGGTTGATCGATAATGATGATAGATTGATGTTGAGATTGATAGAATGATGATAAGGATATGATAGAAATATAGTAGCAAGATGGTAGCATAAGATCTCCAAGGTTGAACAAGATAGCATGAGATGGTTGTATGATATTACATGATAAGTGTCAAACTAAGGAGAAAATATCTTTTATAAAATTCTTCATAAAAACCAATGATTGAGGTTAACAAGCAATAGGAGATTGCATAGGATGCAAGGTTAGGTAGGGTTTTGAAAGGAGTGGATAAGAGTAAGAGGCAAATGAGAAATGAGCGGTTGAGATTAAGTGGTGCTAGAGGTGTTTTGACTTTCCAAGATAGATTGAACCTAGACATATGCAAGGTAGGAAAAGGTCAAATGAAGAGATGATTGACAAGTTGCGTGAGGACAAAATTTAGGATTTCATCCATGTGAGGTGATTGGTTAAAATGGAAAGAAGAGGATTAATGAGTTTATAAAATAAACAAAGGTTGCAAGGTTACATAGGGTTTTGAAAGGAGTGGATAGGATTAAGAGGCAAATGAGAAATGAGTGGTTGAGATTAAGTGGTGGTAGAGGTGTTTTGACTTTCCAAGATGCATTGAACCTAGACATAGGCAAGGTAGGAAAAGGTCAAATGAAGAGATGATTGACAAGTGGCATGAGGAGAAAATTTAGGAGTTGATCCATGTGTTTAAAGGTGGTTGGCTAAAATGGAAAGAAGATGATTAATGAATTTATAAAATAAACAAAGGTGTTTATTTAATAAATAGAGGAAATAGGCTAAGGTAAATGGATTAATTAAATAAATAATAATTTATTTAATTTTTGAAAGGAAAAGGATAATGATTATTTAAATAAATAATAAATATTTATTTAAATAATACTAGAAGAGGCTAATCAAGCTAGTAATTTACATATTCCCTAAAACTTATGGTTAAGCGAAAATGCAAAAAATCAGAGTCCAAAGAAAAATCGCGTTGCAGAATCGCCAAGTGAAATTAGGGTTAATTCACCATGACCGAGCAAAAGTTAGTAACCTGGATTCTGCTTCAACTAATCCGATTTCCAAGCATTCTTCAAACTCGACAACCAGATCCTCAAGCCCGGACAAGGAATTCACCAGCTATTGTTTCAATTGCTGGTCATATGGGCACAAATACAAAGATTGTAAATGGAGGGATGTTAGACATCTTCACCCCACTTACGATCACCTCAAGGAGTTTATCGCAAAGCAGAAGACTAAAAGCTTGCTGGAAGCCCAGAAAAGTGGACAATCTTCGGTCAAGGTCTCTGCTCCTCTCGGTGAATTAAATAATCTTACAGATAATGTAACCAAGGATCTTAGCTTGAAGGAAATAGATTATTTTCCAGCGCCTAAAACTAGGGTTTTGAAACCCAATTTGGAATCCCAGACTCACTATGGCCACTAGTTCCAAAACAGGATATTGGAACAAAAGATTTTCTTTGTTAATACATTGGACGCACAAATGGCTTTCTTTGAAAAAACTAAATATGCAAATGTGGGGAAAGTTAATAAACCTTTAAACACATGGATGGCCTGAGGTGAGACCCACTTAGGCCCTTACCGCCTGCATAGTAAATAAACCCCCATCACGGCTACCAGCATGTAGAAACACTGGGACCGCAAAGGCTCTGTCATCCAGGATAATTCCAGCTATTAGCTCCAACGAACCTCTATCTGTTGTGAGGGGAGGGGGAATGCCAGAGACCAAGGCATCTTCCAGTGGTGCAAAATCAAGAAAAGAAGAATGGCACATGATTAAAGGCAAGAAACTGGTAAAATATTCTCCTAAAAATTACAATAGCAGTAATATTGTTCTTAAAAACTCCTTTGATTTACTAAGCAGAGATAATACTCCTTGTAAAAAGCTTCCGCATATAGCAAATCATCAGACCAATAGGGTTTTGGGAGGGGGAGAAGTTCCTAGGGGGAAATCACATCTGGATTGTAAATTTGCACAATCTGATGTGAGGAATTCTCCCCTCCCCCTGCCCAAAACCCTAGCTATGGAGCAAAAAGCTTTAAAAGATAGTATTGATTTAACAGGTATTCATAAATATCCAAATGCGTACAACCCTCCTCATCGTATGAAGGAAAAAATGAGATCACTTAACAGCAAGCCACAAAATATGGTTAAACCTGGTAATGAGGGCCCGTCACATGCTAAGTGTAATGATTATGTTTACACTCCGCCACATAGGCCTTCAGCTAACCATAAACATTCAATATTTCCAATATATGGTAATCACGATCCTAATCATTTTATGGTGACATTGGATGAAAGTCACATTTTACAAATTCAGAATGCTTATGTAGAGATAGGTGTCATATGCAAGAGGATGGGAACAGGTGTCCATATGAAGGATATAATCAAAGGTCTGTTATCTCTTCTCCCCTCGGAGGTAAGTATTACTATCTTGGCAGACAACTTTATTTATGTAGATTGCAAAAGCAGTAATCTTAAAAATGAAATTTTAGAGAAAGGTTATTTGAAATTCAGAGAAATTTCTTTTTTCGTATGTTCTTGGTTCCCTTTATTTAATCCAATAAAAATAGCAGATTTCCAAGTAGAAAAAGCAATTATGTTAAGAAATCTGCCACTAGAGTGTAATCATCTAGAAATTGTGAAAAGAATAGGAGATAAAATTGGAACTTTTAAAAGGATGGTTAAAGTTGAATATAATAAATCAAATGTGATTATCATTGTTAAGGTAAATTATCATGACAGTTACATTCCCCCCCTCCAGCTGTGCTTTAATTCAAACACCATAATTATAAATCCCAAGATCCTAGAGGACTTCATAGAAGATTCTGAGAAAGGAAGGAATCCATCCTCACTTAAACTTAAAAATTGTGCAGATGTTTTCCATGACCCTGATATTAGGGTAAAAATAAAGTTCTTAAACAATAGAGGGGGTTTTGAGCTCTTGAACACTAAATTTGGGCACTCTAAAGCTCCACCTCCCAAATTGTGTGAAATTAATGCTCCGGTTAGCATTAATAATCCCCAGGAATCCTCCAAATCTCCTACTCTGTTAAGGAGGCTAGAAACTCCCCTCTTCAATAACTTTGAAGATACTAGTTTGAATAATGTAAATGTTAATGATAATCATAAAATTTTAGACTATGGTTGTAAGAATAGTACCATAGAGCAGTTAGAACTAAATCTTACTGACAAGACCATTGTAAATGTGCAAGAAAAGACTGATATATTTATAGAAGAGGCAGGCCCACAAGCAAGTCAGCCTGTGATTTTCAATGGTATTAATACAATTGCTACCAAACCAGCAGATACAGACCAAAAGCAAATGGATGTATTTAAGAAGGATACACCAATAGAACAATCTTTGAACATAGAATATTCAAGCCCAACAATAGTTAGGCCCTTTCCCCCACTATTATCTGACACAGGTCTGTCCAACATGGTACCAACCTATTCTCAGAATAAGAAGGAGATACATACTCCTTTCAATACCTTTGAAACGGGGGTAGATATGGATAAAGATTTTAGTAATGTTATCCAAAATGATAAAGGTAATTTCAAAAACATGGTATTTGAAAATACCTATGTACCCCCTCTATCACATAGCAACACAACCAGCTCACCACAGAAAATTTTGTCTCCAAAAAATATTCAAGAAGATAATATTATAAAGAATTCATTTAACATACCTATTGAAAACTTAATTATTCCTCAAACTACTGAAGCATCATCTCAAAGAATCAATAACATATCAAGCATTAGGTGTGAATCTAATAATATGGAAATTAAACTAGAATATATAGAAATAAAAGAAAATATTAGAATCTGTATACAACCTGAAGGAAACAGGACTGATCTTCAAACATAACAGTCTTTGAAACCAGAATGTGCTAATATAGTAGAACTAATGGATCAGGTAAATAAAACAGAAGAGGAGGTAAACCAAATTATTAATTACTTACGAGAACCACTAACGGATGAGTTAATGGACTTGTTTCTAGATGAGATCTGTGACTTTGACGAACTAAAAGTTCAAAAAGAAATACTAATCAAATAGATTCAGGAATGTATTGTAAAAGAAAGTAAGGATGAGGGCAATAGACTGAATCAACCTTCTCCTATCCTAGATAAGGAAGTATCAGATAATGAACTGCAAAGCAAAAACATATTAAAAAATGATCATACCATTGAAGAGGGGACAATACAAGCTGTCTCAATACCTCTTGAAATAGAAACCTTAAATCTGGACCTACTAGGAGAAATGGAAGATATTATAGAAATTTATGGTAAGGAGATTGTAGATAGAGTGGAACCCTCAACTTATACAATTAATGAACAAAATAGCCCGGGTAATCAGGATAATTCGATAATAGGGTCTCCTATAGACTCAACTTTGGTTAAAGAAGCAATTGAAGGTCTCTTTGGAATAACTAACAAAAATAGAGAATTGGGCATAGCCTTGACCAGAGGCAGTCTAAGCACTCCTAATATTAACAAACATAAAAAGAAAAGAGGTAGGAAATCAGCCGTAGAACTGAGATCTCTAGATGGCAATGCAGACAATCAAAAAAAGATAGTTGACATTCTGAACACAAGGAAGGGGAAGTTCCTTCTCAAGGAACAATGAGAGTTACTACTTGGAATGTTAGGGGTCTAAATGCCCCTAACAAACAAAGATTAATCAAAAGATACTTTAAAAACTTTGAATTCAAAATCATCTTATTACAAGAAACTAAGCTTAACAAAGAGGACAACTCTAAATTTAGTAAAAGATTAGGTATTTGGAAGTCAGAATATGCTTGGTCAGCAGGTCACTCAGGTGGACTTGCTTTCCTATGGGATCCTCGTAAAGTGGTGGCTTTACCCTCATATACTAATGATAACTAGATGACACTAACAATTAAGAGCCTAAAATCAGATTTAAAATTTAACCTGATCAATGTATATGGGCCAATCTCTAATGAAGAAAAAAGAAGAGTTTGGCAAGAATTACAAGACCTTTTAACGAATAACTGAGAACACCCCTTTGTTATCGTAGGAGATTTCAATGCTATACTAAATCTAGAAGAAAAGTATGGGGGTTCTCAATTCATATCACAAGCCCATAAAGATTTTAGCAAATGGGCTGCGGATAATCATCAAATAAGCATCAATACAATTAATGGAGTTTATACATGGAATAATAGAAGAGCTGGATTCAGCTACATAGCAGAACAACTAGATAGATTCTTTATTAGAACAAACCCTGATAACTTTAATCAGTTAGTCAATGCAGAGATCCTCCCAGAAGCAGGATCAGATCACTTCCCTGTCAGGCTTACCATTACAGAGAATTCCAAACCATCGAGAAATCCGTTTAAGTTCGAATTTATGTGATTCCAAAATTCAAAATTCATAAACCTCTTAGAGGACTAGTGGAAACATATCTTGATAAAAGGATCAAAAATGTTCTGCTTAACCACCAAGTTAAAAATTATCAAAAATAAAGCATTAGAGTGGAACAAGAATAACTTTAATAATATATTCAAAGAGAAAACTCAGTTAGAAAAAGAAATATCTGATTTAAACAATATAGTAATAGAACAAGGTATGAATGATCTTAGCTACTACAAGGAAAAAGAGTTGATGGCCAAATACAATGATATCCTCCTCAAAGAAGAAATCTTCTAGAAGCAAAAATCCAGGGAGTCATGGCTCAAGGAGGGCGATAGTAACACCAAATTCTTTCATAATACAACTAATTATAAAAGGAGTATTAATAGAATAGCCAAAATCAAGACAACCGAGGGACTTATTACTAAAGATCCTGTTCAAATCTCAACTGTTCTCACAAATTTCTATAAATCCCTTCTCAATAACACTGAGGCAGTTGACCTCAATGCCCAATACAAAATGCTTAAAGCCATTCCCAAATTGATTACTGAGTCGGACAACAAAATAATGAACAACAAGCTATCCCTAGAGGAGGTCAAAACTACAGTGTTTCAACTCCATCTGGATAAAGCCCCAGAACAAGATGGTTTCCAAGATGGCTTCTTCCAAAAATGTTGGCATTTTGTTAGTGAAGAGGTTTGGCAAGTAGTGGAAGCAACCAGAAATTTGGGTTCCCTACTTAGTGAAATCAACAACACCTTCTTTACCTTAATTCTGAAAAAGAATGAAAGTATGGATCCAGGGGATTTTAGACCGATCTCCCTATGTAACATCATATATAAGATTCTTTCCAAATGCTTAGCAAATAGATTAAAAACCTTTCTTCCAACTATTATTTCGGAAGAGCAAATAGGATTTGTAGCAAATAGATCTATTTTGGACGGAATTATTATAGTGCAAGAAATAGTTCATACTGCCCAATTAACAAAGGAACCTAGTATGATAATGAAAATTGATATTCAAAAAGCATATGATAAAGTAGACTGGAGATTCCTGTGTAAATGCTTGGAAGCTCTTGGTTTCTCGAAACAATGGGTTAACCTTATCTTTGACTGCATCTCGACCCCCAAAATTTCAATACTTATCAATGGCACTCTGGAAGGATTTTTTAGTATTTCCAGGGGCATTAGGCAAGGGGATCCACTTTCCCCCTTTCTCTATGTCATTATGGCGGAAGCATTAGGTAGATCAATTACAAAGAAACAAGAGGAGGGGAGAATCTTGGGTTTGAAGGTGTCAGAAAACGTGCCTAACATCACTCATCAACAGTTCGCAAATGACACGATTCTTCTAGGCTATGCTAACAGACAAGAAGCAAGAGCCTTTAAAGAAGTCCTTAACTTATACGCGAAATCTTTTGGGCAGTGTGTTAATCCTACCAAATCAAAAATTTTCTTTATTAATACATGCCCAAAAATCGAAAAGGAAATTTGTAGTATGATGGGATACAAAATTGGCAAATTCCCATAAAAATACTTAGGAATAGACCTCGATAAAGTTATCCTATCATCCAAACTTTGGCAACAAGTCATAACAAAGTTCAAAATAAAAAAATTTCATGGAAAGGTAAATGGTTAACTAAAGCAGGTAGGTCGACAATGATCAAATCCATCCTTTCAGCCATACCCACTTATCATCTGTCTATCCTACCCCTTCCGATGAATGTTAAAAAGGATTTAGACAAACTGTTTCGAGAATTTTATTGGCAGGGACCTTCAGAAGACAAAAAAATTGCCCTGATTAAATGGGATACCCTATGCAAACCAATTGCAAAACGGGATCTAGGTATCAAAAACCTACTTTGGCAAAATCAAGCACTGGGGGCTCAACTTATATGGAGAATGTACAAAGAATCAAGTAGTAAATGGGCTTCCATATTATTAAACAAGTACATCCCTAACTCGAATCCCATCAATATCTTCAGGTCACACTCGCATGTGAAAGGATCGCGGATATGAAATTTTATTAAGGACTGCAGAGGGATTATTAGCAAACATCTCTCTTGGGATGTAGGTTCAGGTAATCTAGCTCTTTTCTGGGATGATTCATGGGTAGGCCTTACTCCCCTTAACAAACTGGGCTTCTCAAAGGAATTTATGGAAGAATGCAAGAGAGGCATAGGATTATCTCTTAAGGATTACCTATGTAATGTGGAAGATTCTAAGTGGAGTGATCTTAAAGAAATAGATGAAGTTTGGCATGAGAAGCAAAACCTTTTGGCAGTATTGAAGGATAGGGAGATATCACTCAAAAATAGATCGGATACTCTAATATGGGTAGGATCAAACAACGGTAATTACTCAGTCAAGGAGGGTTATAATTCAATTATTAGGGATCAAAATATGGATAATATAGACATACCTTTGAATCTTTGCTGGAATAAAGCCTGCCTCCCTAAAGCTAGTATGTTCCTATGGGCGGCTATGCAAAATAGAATTCTCACAGTAGACAGACTTAATAAGCTTGGATTTGAAGGGCCATCTAGATGCCCTTTATGTGAAAACCAATCTGCGGATGTTAACCATATCCTTCTTAATTTCCCTTTCACACAAAGATGTTGGAATTGGCTACATCAAAGCTTAGGATGGAAATCTGCCCAGCATTGCGATCTAATCAGCAACCTTAAAGCTTGGCCTTCTCTTTACAAAGATAACTTATTTAAGGATATTTGGACAATAGCACCTTCGATTGTAGCATGGGAAATATGGAAAGAAAGAAATAGAAGGATTTTTACGGATGAAAAATTAATAGGAATTCAATTACAAATAAGATAGAAGCATCTATCATGGAAATTATTAACAGCAAACTTAGGGACAAACTAAGCTATGAGGATTCATTTAAGAGCTAAGACAACAAGATTAGGATTAAATGGCCAAAATTAGCAATCCCTCCCCTTTATGGCAAGGGGGGCCCCAAAACTAAAACTGACAGAGCTTCCTATAAATGGGTACCTCAGAAAGAAGGTTGGTACAAACTCAATTTTGATGGAGCATCGCAGGGAAATCCAAGGGAAGCAGGTATTGGAGGGATCATTCGAAATTGGAAGTTAGAAGTTGTTGCTAAATTTTCTAAACCCATCAGTCCTACGACAAACAACATGGTTGAGTGTATAGCAGCATTAGAAGGGCTTAAATTATGTAAGAAACTTAATATAACAAAATTAATTATTGAAGGAGATTCCCAAATTATTATCAACGCCATTCTCACTAAAAAAACTCCCAACTGGATGTTGAACTCTAAAATAGAAGAGATTAATGTACTAATGGGAAGTATTTCAAAGTATGAAATCAGACATACTTTCAGAGAAGGCAATACAGATGCGGACAAGCTAGCTAATCTAGGGGCTAACAGATTGGTAACAATGGATCAATATATCTAAAAAATTTCTAAAGGATAAGTCAATACAAGAATAGGACTAAGAACTATCCTTTAGATAATCTTGGGAGGTTGTCTATTAAACATACCAACCATCAGTATCATTAACTAAATCTCAATTGATTAACATGCTTTGAAAACTTAGAACAAGTTCACTAATCACCCCTTTCGGTAGGATAGCGCATGTGTAATTCATAATATCTTAATACAATAGACACCTTTAGCCTGTAATGAATAGAAGCAATGCTCTGTATAACAAGATTAGCATTAACATAACTAGGCTCACTTTGTAATAATTTTAAGATCTAGCCTTAGATCAGCATAGGTTTTAAAGATACTTACTAAAATAATATAATCATAAAAAGACATCAATAATAAAATACTTTTGTATCAACTTGATAAGGATAACCTCCCTTGGTCAGATTTCTCAAAAAATATCTTATAGATAATATGTACAAATGGATCAAAGAATAGAGTATAATAAATATAAAGATAGGAGACCGGGATCTTAGACTGTCCCTGGTCGTGTAGTACCTTTATATATACATAAAACTCTATATCAAAGATATACCTTCCCCTTTAATTATTGGATCTAACCCGTAACTTTCTAAGGGATATATTCTAGAACATTAGAATATTCTTAGAATATTTGAAACTTTTTAGGATATTTAATAGTCTGTGGGACCCCTGACAGGTCAACCACCATGTCACCATTCATCGACCAACCGAAAGCCGGTACATCATCATCTTCCCTGACAGCGGGACCACCAACCTTCTTCCATCAAGCGGCCCGCAGCATACATGGCTCCCTTGTCGCATGATCGCAAGCTGTGAAAATGGCTCTTGTGATCATGTGACAAGGCCAAAAGATGACACCTCACCCCCCTTTTTCTAACAGCGAGACCACCGATCACATTTCCTTTGATCCAGATCGAGGGCTCTTGTTGAAACTCATTGGTTAAATAGCCCGCAGCTTTTCATCATGATGTAGCGAGGATCGTTGATTCTGCACACCCATTAATTCCTGTCAGACCCTCCTGCTGACGTGCTCGCTGAGACAGATGGCAACCGATCGCATGGACACATGTCAAAAATTTATGACATGCGATCATGCGACAACCAATCTCAGTAGTCCCTGCAAACCTTATGAATTTTTAATCCCAGGGAACATAAGTCTTAGGGGAATATCAGAGGGGTCCCCTCCTGACCAGTTAACCCCAGTCGCATGATCATATAGCATGAAAAAAGGCTATGCGACCATGCGAAAAGGGTTTTAAACCTTATCTGGAACCTTAGGATAGATGTTTTATTTTTAGGCGCTTAGTCTTAGGGATAGGGTAGTTACCAAGGGGGACCCATTGGAACATTAGTCGTATGATCACATAGGCCGTAAATAGCTTATGCGATTATGCGACTAACCCTTAAGACTTGTGCAATGGTTTATTTAATTTTGCTCTTGGGTCTTTAGGATTTTAAGTGGCCAATAGTAACCTAAAAATAGAACTTGGCCCGGGAAGACTTAGGTAATTTTTTTCTTTTTTGAATTATAACGGCTACGTTTTGAAAATGCAAAGGGCCTATGCCATGGACACAAATATATATATATATATATATATATATATATATATATATATTAGACTGTCAACCCCTTTCAATCTTAACTAAGTTTGCTTTCTAGACATGGATATAGGCTTATATCCTTCTTGTTCGGATTATGGTAGGTAGAGGTAAATCAAGATAGTAGTACAACTAATATTTTGGTTTCTATTGTTAATTTTATTTGACTGATTAAATTGCTAATAGATTACATATGGTTATAAAGGAAGATGTTCCAAAGTAAAATTAGTCGTGTAATCTGAATGGGTGTGTATTACTTTTAAAGTGTTACTCAGTATCATAATCTGCAATTCCAAATAGAAAATGCACAATTGTAAGAAATATCTATATTATTTGATGTGGGTTAACCATTGGAGATGGAAGTTTTGGCTGTCTTATTTTTCAGGTACCAAGATTTGTAAGGGGGATAGGTACTTCATCCAACCAATGAATTAAAAATAGAAGGGATCCGTTAAAGCAGCATTTGTAATGTTTTACTCCGATCTTATAGAGTAGTGGGTATGCCCACTGAAATCATGTATTTGTAGTATATCATAGAAAATCATTGATCAGTGGGAATGCCCATGGAAATTATGTATCAAAAAAATCATGTCAAATGTTGAGGCATGGGTATGCCCACGGAAATTATGTATCTAACAAAACTCGACAAGTGTCGAATCATGGGTATGCCCACGTAATTGTGTATAAGTACAGGACCTAGGGTCCCGGGAAAGGCTGGAGGTTTTCTCAACCCCGTTCTTTCCTATCAGCGCCTACAGCGAGCAGGGTCACACTATAAAATTTATTTATATTAATAAAAAACTTCAGGGCTTCGGCCTTCTACCGATCAAAAAAAAAAAATAGTAGAAGAGGCTAATGAATTAATTAAATAAATATCAGTGCATATTTAATTAATAGATGAATTTTGTTGGTTTCATGAGGACAATTTTAGGTGTTTGTAAATATAGATAAGGTGCACATAAGAATGCACAAGTGATTAAAATACATGTCCCCCTTTAATCTATTAGCATGGATGGTATGCTTCTATTTTAAGAAGAATAAGAGGGCAAGAGAGAAGAGAATGGATCATTAGGAAGGATGCACGCCTACAAAACTAGATGTCATTTCTCCCAAAAATATAGGTGAAGACAACCTTGATAAAGGCTATTTTGTTGTTGCCACAAATAAAATATGGTTGTGCATAAGATTGTACCACCAAAAACAAAGAAAGTTATGATTTCCATGTAGCGGTAGAAACACAATAGAAGGGAGGTGTAAGAACATCATGATAGAATGTTTATCATGTAGAATAAATTAGACATAGATTGACCTCAATGTCACTTGGCATGCAAAGAATAAAAAAATTGCATCAATTGATGGAAAGAAGTTGTATTTTATTTTTTAAGGCTCAACATTTTTCAAGCACTTGATGATATGCACAAAAATGATGTTTTATTGAATATGTTATTATATTTCTTATGTGTAGGAGGAAGAGCAATCTATTGGTGCCCAAAAATGATGGATCACTTTTGGCCAACTGATAGGTACACACTAATACCTCTGCAATTTTGGCTTAATCAAGCCAAGGCTGGTAGGCCTAAATTCACTTTAAACTATCAAATTCTCTATGTTGCACAACTGCATACATAAATAAACAAAGTTCCTCCCAAGTTGGTGAATGATCCTTGGACGAAAGAAACAAATCCTCTAATAATCTCTATTCTATAAATCTTGACTAAAGTGGATTAAACTAAGGACTCAAAAGTAATATTTTTGAAATAATGATTATATAATCTACAAACCACAAAGTATGAACCAAATGACAATTTCCAAATTATAGTTAGATCAGTGTCTTCTAAATACTTGGGCTATAGAGTCATAAAAATTTTAATCCTACGTACAATCAAAGATGATTTTAAGGTAACTCACTCTTGTAAAGCGAGACCATCACCCTACAAGCTTCTATTGAAACAAAATTTAAAACAACTTATACAATAGGTCATATGGTTTTTAACCCAACTTAAGAGCCCAAAAGGAAATAGTAATAGGTTCTCAGACCATGCTACCATTATTCAAATTGTACAAATTAGTCATAAATGAATGCATCAAATAGAAACAAATAGTAGGATACCCTGGTTCATAGAGTAATCTGAAAGACTAATTGAAAACATATAACTTATAACCACAAATAAAAAAGAAGAGCAGTTATCTTTATTAATGTTGAAAAAAATATTACATTAGAGTTCATATTGTATTTTTGATCGAATTATATCCTATGAAAATATATCTTGTATTGTATTGTCTCTCTTTACATTTTACATTATGTATATATACATATTTGAGTGGCTTTCACACCTCTTTAGGGTGAAAAAACACACCCTTATTACAAATTGTTTTGAAAAAATGATAAACTAACTAAAAAATAACTACCTAACTTTCGGATTTGGGCTTGGCTGGAAAACCAAAACACCTCATGGAAAGCTAAATTTTCAATGGAGATAGGAAATTTGATTTCTCAAACTGGGTCTTTTTTAGATTTTTAAAATTTGCTCATCTTCTACCTCTGTCGACATCATCTTTGTAGCAAGTCAAAATTCTAGCATTTTCTGAAGGCTTTGATCATAGAATTTTGATTGTTCTTGTCACAAAGTTTCCTTCCATAATATCTCAACTTTCTAATTGAAAACTAATATAATATTTTATCCCATTTCATGTACTCCATCATTAATTATTGGGCATGGAGTTTAATAGGCCATTTTTTAGGGTTTTATCGCTATATAGGACTCCAAATTTTGCCCAAAATTTAGAGCTCCAATAGGCTCTTTCTGGGGACGTATGCTCCATGTGAGCATAGCAAGATTCCAGCTATCTCTGGAGAAGTAGACCAAGTATCCATACTAATTTGATGTGAAGTAAAATTGGGTGGCCCCAAGCCCCCCAAAATTGAACATTGATCCTTTCCTCTATCAAACACTTGATTTTGATCACGTAACACTTTTAACCTTGCTGCATTACACATGTCATCCTTATAGACAATTCTCACCACTTCATCAATACAATCTTTGGTATCCAATATATATTCAGCCCTTGAGAAATCATCAAGTCCGTTGTAATCCTTTTTGAATAGAAGATTTTGGTTAATCATACAAACCTCTAGGTTAGTCTTCTTTTTTTGGATACCTTCTTGTTCACAATCTGTCCCATCTCTATATTTTGGATATTTTTTCTCCTCACCAAAAGGCTTTGAGAATAGCTTATCTTCAAGAAGTACAAACTCTCTCTCACCAAGAGTTTGATCAGCTGGTACATTTCTAAAAAATTTAGAACTATGCTTCAACACATTCTCTTCATCATGTCTAGCTGATTCCATCTCATCTTCATATGTTTGGTGTACCTCTGGCTCAAAGGATGAACTCCAAGATATCTCACCCTCTGAATGCACTTCATGAGTTTCATCAAATTTAAAATTAGGACGGTTATCTTTATTATGATGTTGATGGATTCCATTGCATAAAGGATCCTCTTCAAACAATGGATTCAATAACATAGAGAAACCAGACATATCTTCATCTACTTCCTCTTCAAACAATGGATTTGGGAACATGGAGAATTCAAACATACATTCATGAGAATTTTCATTTGGATCATCAAGTTTTTCATCAACAAGACTAACATCTTCATTGACATTATCTCCTGAAACTTCCTCCTGTTCATGCAGTTCTATTTCATCTCCACAATTTGATTTCTCTTGAATATGGGCTGATCCATCTACCTCCTTACCATGGTGGATTTAGAAAAAATTTGGACTATTCTTCTCAGTGTGTCTTTGGTATTCTATGTCTAATAAAGCTAAAATTTCTCTTGTATTGAGAAGGTTTTCTTCCTCATCATCACGGTCATTAATACATGTTTCCACACACATCTCATCATGTACAAATTCTTCCTCATCCTGATTTGACTTCTCTTGTTGATCTGAATCTAGAATATCATTAGGTTCTTGTGCCTCTTTTGTAACTTTGTCATTTTCTTCCATTACATCTTCTTGTGAAATTTCAAGAATAAGCTCTAGTTGCTCACAAGTTACTCTTAAACTGTATATTTTGTTTGAAAAACTTGGCCTAATATCAGAAGATATTTTATAGAAAATATCCATCATCCTCATAAACAAACTCACCACATTTTCATTATCATATCATTCTAAAGTAATAAATGCATCCAAGGGAAACATACATGATTCATCCCTGTCATGGAATGCATCAAGGAACCATTGTTCAAACTGCATCCATGATGAAATGCATTGTGTAGGTAATGATTCATATTTTTCCCTTGCATTATTCTTTAGTGACCATGCAAAAAACTTCATGGCATCATCTTCTGTATGGATCTCATAATTATCAAGGAATATATGAAACACATCCAAATGATCAAGAGCTGGTTCATCGTAATCTCCATAAAATTCAAGAACCCTCTGTGAAAGGTGTGAAAACAATTCATTAGAACTGCATTGAAACCTTCTAAGATCTAAAGGCCTGGTATCAACGGGAATAAAAAATCTTTTGAAAATTTTCTTAAAAGGAAAATTTATCATCCCTTCTAGGCTATCTTCCTATCTCCTTCTGAGTTTTCTCCCTTAGTAGAGTCACTGACTGAAATTCTTGGTTCAATAGAGTCGCCACCTTCTTCATAAGAAGGATAAAATCATATAACTAATTCTGAGTTTTGTTTCTAGTAGAGTCTCACAACTGTAACCAAAGATTCTGCAAACGTCTTTCACTGATAGCGTCCCCAGCAGAGTTTCCAATTTGTTGGTGCCTAAAAATGATGGATCACTTTTGGCCAACTGACAGGTACACACTAATACCTCTACAATTCTGACTTAATCAAGCCAAAGCTAGTAGGCCTAAATTCACTTTAAACTATCAAATTCTCTATGTTGCACAACTGCGTACATAAATAAACAAAGTTCCTCCCAAGGTGGTGAATGATCCTTGGACAAAAGAAACAAATCCTCTAATAATCTCTATTCTATAAATCTTGACTAAAGTGGATTAAACTAAGGACTCAAAAGTAATATTTTTGAAATAATGATTATATAATCTACAAACCACAAAGTATGAACCAAATGACAATTTCCAAATTATAGTTAGATCAGTGCCTTCTAAATACTTGGGCTATAGAGTCATAAAAATTTCAATCCTACGTACAATCAGAGATGGCTTTAAGGTAACTCACTCCTATAAAGCGAGACCATCACCCTACAAGCTTCTATTGAAACAAAATTTAAAACAACTTATACAATAGGTCCTATGGTTTTTAACCCAACTTAAGAGCCCAAAAGGAAACAGTAACAGGTTCTCAGACCATGCTACCATTATTCAAATTGTACAAATTAGTCATAAATGAATGCATCAAATAGGAACAAATAGTAGGATACCCTGGTTCATAGAGTAATCTGAAAGACTAATTGAAAACATATAACTTATAACCACAAATAAAAAAGAGCACTTATCTTTATTAATGTTGAAAAAAATAGTACATTAGAGTTCATATTGTAGTTTTGATCGAATTATATCCTATGAAAATATATCTTGTATTGTATTGTCTCTCTTTACATTTTACATTATGTATATATACATGTTTGAGTGGCTTTCACACCTCTTTAGGGTGAAAAGACACACCCTTATTACAAATTGTTTTGAAAAAATGATAAACTAACTAAAAAATAACTACCTAACTTTCGGATTTGGGCTTGGATGGAAAACCAAAACACCTCGTGGAAAGCTAATATTTTTAATGGAGATAGGAAATTTGATTTTCCGAACTGGGTCTTTTTTAGATTTTTAAAATTCAACCATCTTCTTCCTCTGTCGACATCATCTTTGCAACAGGTCAAAATTCCAGCATTTTTTGAAGGCTTTGATCATAGAATTTTGATTGTTCTTGTCACAAAGCTTCCTTCCATAATATCTCAACTTTCTAATTGAAAAATAATGTAATATTTTATCCCATTTCATGTACTCCATCATTAATTATTGAGCATGGAGTTTAATAGACCATTTTTTAGGGTTTTATCACTATATAGGACTCCAAATTTTGCCCAAAATTTAGAGCTCCAACACAATCAAGTGGACTTTGAGAAGCCTCAACAAGATATGTTGTTTTGTAGATAAAGGATGAGTAGGAGGCTTCATTTCTCTTGTGGATAAATATTTGACTACTCAAAATATGAATTCACAAAGGCATTAGACAACAAGGGGATGTAAACAAAGGAAAAAACCTAGTAACTTAAATCCATGATATAAGAGTGGTGGCAGTTCTATGAGCACCTTAACCCCTAGTTCTATATGTCCAAGATTGTTTCCTTGATATCCATGAGTAGAAATAATTTTAAATCTAAGCTATTAACATGTCTCCAGATTAGAGGGAGGAGAGTCAATGTCACTAGCCTTAGAAATATTTGAATTATAAATTATATGTTTGAGAAAATGTATTAGCTAAATCCACAAAAGTGGAAGGATTGATTCTAAAAATATGAGGAAGGGGCTAAGAAGTCATCACAAATCATTTGAGTTATTTTCACTAATCTAGGAAGATGAAAAGAGGAAAAACACTCAACAATATCATTTGATTGATAAATTATCATACAATACTAGTGTTAATTGCAAACATCCATGCTAAGTGCTAGTGTCTCGACATTGTTTTCTCAAAAACTATGAGAAATGAAAAATCATAGGCAATTATAAAGGAAGCCTAAGCATCTTTAGAAGGAAAGAGGTTGATGCAAGGGCTGAAATCAACCTAAAATAATTCTAAGGGAATAAACACCAAAGTAGACAAAAATATAGGTAAAATTACAAGGGTGTGCAATTTACAACACTATGATAATGTTCTAATATAAGGCTATAAAATATAATATTTTAAATAATATATAATTTAATAATAACAAATCTAATAAACTGTAGATTAGTATTTATTTATAAATGGTTCCTCTTAATAGGTGTGACTATACCCCTTAAGGTATTTTCCACCCTTTCTCCTATATTTAATGAGATTCTCTCTCATTTGAGAGTGGATGAATTTGGAGATTTATAGTGAATTATATTACTAGTTGTGTAATTTTTTACTATCCATGTGGAATTACGTAAACTTATTATCCATGTGGAAGTTATGTAAAGGCATTTCCCCAAATTCAATCTTTTTAAAATAAACTATTTTTTGTAAATGTTTTTTATTATAATTAGTAGCCTAACAAGGGGGATGACCCTTACACAACCACAACCCAAAGGCATCAAAGAGAGTGTAAAGGATAAAATCTGGATGGGGCCTAGGGCAATGGCTTGCACATAAAAGAGACCCCAAAGACAATATTTTACACTTACATGAAATTGTATTGATATAGAAAGTAAATGTAGATGATTAATATTGAAATTAAGAAATAAAGGTACTTACCTCTGAAAAAGAATCAGCTGAAAACCCTATCAAACGATCTCAAAAATTGTTGATTTTCACAATTATAGATCGAAACTGCGAGATCTACAAAACCCAAAAATCTTTTTCTGAGATTGAATTAGGGTCAAAATCAAGGTTGTACCTAACCAGGTCAGGTTTGAGATTGTACCTGACCAGGTCAGGATCAAGGTTGTACCTGACTAGGTCAGGATCTATATTTTTACTCTGAAGGTCGATTTTGACCTAGTTCACAGATCTCAGAAGTTCGGTGAAAAGGGTATCCAAATCCACTCTCATATCTAAAATTTTGCACCTGTACCTGCAAGAAAAATAGTTTTGTTTGTTGGGGGGAAGGGGTTTGCCTCATTCAAACCCCAATTTAGGAATTAACCTTGAAATTGATTTGAAATTGCTAGAATAAACAAAGTAAATGAAACAATTCACCTTGCTTGAGTTGAAACCCTTGTGGAGGATTCGAATCCTTGAATCCACAAGAATGAATGAATGTAGAATTCAATGTAGGATGTCTCCAATCAATTATCTTTAGATCTTCAACACCAATCTTGAATGGATCTTAGAATAGGAAGAGGCTTGAATGAATGGATCTTCAACAAGAGGGCTCCATAGAGCTTGAATCCTTCAATGGCTTCTAATGGATCTCCTTGATGAATTGGATGCTTGAATGCTTGAAGGCTTGAATGCTTGATCTTCTTGATTGCTTGCACTTGAGAGCTTGAGAGATTGTGAGATGAGATGTGAAAATGAGAGAGGAAGGATCCCTTTTATAGTGATCTAGGGCACAAGAGGGGCCTCGTAGAAAACAATAATTAAGGGCACATGGCACAAAACTCTAGAGAGGTGCACATGGAGAGGAAATTAAATTAAAGTCTTGACACAAAACTCTAGGAGGGGACCACTCTTAATATATAAATAAAATAATTATTTAAGAGCCTTGTTACAAAATTTGAGGTAAGGCCAACCCCAAAGTTAATTTGAGTATTAAGCACAAAACTCGAGAAAAGCTAATCTCCAATAATAAATTAGGATTCTTATACAAATCTTGAGAAAGGTCCACCTCAAATATTAATTTGAGAATTTGACACTTAATCCAAGAAATAGTGGCCCCGAAGAGGGAAAATGCAAGATTTTGATGAAATCCCGAAACTGAAAGCTAACACCGAAGATCCCAGACCATAGGGTCAAGATCAAGCTTGAACCTAACTTGGTCAGGGTCGAGGTCGATCATGACCTAGTCAGGATCGAGGTCGACTTTGACCCCATAAGGTTGACTTTGACCTTAGGGTCAAAAACCTCAGGTTCATCATCCAGAATGCTAGGAAAATGCTAGGAAGAAGTGGAAAATGGGGTAGAATAGGGGGAAAATCCAGATCCAAGTCAAATATCCATTCAAGGCATTCGACATAACCCCAAACCACTTACTCGGAGGGCTAAACACTCTTACAATGGAAGTGCTTCCATTTTAAGATGATACAGAGAGAAATAGCATTAAAATAGGGGTTGGCTTTTATAGACCATCAATGGCTTATTAACAACACAAAAATAGAATAGGTGATGTCAAAAATAAAATAAACAGTACACTAGCACAAAGGCTAGTAGCCCTCCTCAAAATTGGGAGGTTCGCTCACCACATGTGGAGAAGAGAGTGAACTTGAAGAACTATTTTTCATGCGTTGTCAAACAACTATCTAGGTGATGTTGTCATTAGGATCCTAACCACAAGGGGAAACCACTAATGAAGCACCATTTGGACTTTCATCAGCACAATGGTCTAAGTGCTCATAAAGTTATACATTGTCAACTAAAGCTTGGAGAAGAACAGAACCAGAAGGAAAAGAATGGTCCACATGGCTAGAGGAATCTGCACCAATAGGAGAAAAAGTGGTATCCACATGGTTTACAATAGGATTATCACCCAAATTTATAGTAGGAGCATGACTGAGATTTGTAGCAGGAGCATCACCCAGATTTGTAGCGGGAGCTTCATCCTCATCGCCAGCCTATGAGGAGTCCTTAGAGGTAGAATCGAAGAGAGAATTAGAAGCTCAGACGGTCAAATGATCATCATGTGCATCCTTCCACCAAGTGGTTGGACCATTACAATGCAAAGGAGAACAATTTGTAACTAGATGTCTAGTAGAGAAGCATTTTTGTAAGTGTTTTATAAAATGATGTTTTGTGGTTTTTTTACCTTAAAGGGTTTTCTCCATGTATATCTTGTTTAATGTGTAAATTATATGTTTGTATGATTCTTATAATCTTTATTTATGATTTGTAATAATTTATATCCTAATATCTCAATTTTATTTATGGAAGTCCACCGGTAGCTGGTGCTTTGGCTAGGGTTTTGTCTCCCGTTGGAGGTCTTTCTGGGAATTTGATGGCACCGCTGGTTGCTAGTGATGTTATTGCTAATGTTTCACTGGTTGTTGGTGCGTCGCCGATTTCTTTAGCTAAGGTTTTGTCTCCTGTTGGAGGTTTTTCTTGGAAGTTACAGGCTTCAAAGGTTGCTGGAGTTTCTAGGGTTTTGTCAGTTGCTGGATCATCGCTGTCTGTTGAGCCTCCATTGGTTTCTTTGGCTAGGGTTTTGTCTTCTGCTGGAGGTTTTTCATTGGCGAGGAATTTGCAGGTATCACTGGATGATGGAAATTGTCCTCCTATCTCTCCAGTTGTTTCATTTTTCTGGTTTGGCTGGGGAGGCACCACTTTTGTCTTCTCCTGGTGGTATGGAGGTCATGGCTCCTATTCGGTCAACTAGTTTCATGGCTGCCACTGTTGGTAGCCAGGATTGCTCTGGCTCAGCTGATGATACTCTACTTTGGTAGGTTGAGGCGGCTAGAGTTGAAGAGGGTTGGATCATTGTCAAAGGAAAAAAACTTAAGAAGGCCTCCTCTTCATTTGATATGATTCTCTGTTCCCATCAGAAGGGTGCTCCAGGAAAATCCTAGTGTCGGATTTATTTTTAGATATGGGTTGCATGACAATTGTTTCATGCTTGAATCATCCAGGTTGTGGGTGCCTATTGTAAAACCCTCTCTTTGGTCTTGACCCATTTCGTTTAGTGGGCTTTTGTTGAATATCTTTAGTGACCTTAATGTACAGGGTTTCGGGGTCCCTTCAAAACCTGCTTTTACCTTTATCAAAAATAGTTGTTGTCGCAATGAATGAAGAAGATGAAGAAGAAGAAGAAAGATGGCATAAGTTTGATTTTAGCAACATGTATGACAACAAATTAGGGTGTAAAATAGGGAGGTAATCTAAAGACATGGTTTTTTATTTGATGTGTAACATGGCAATGATTTTTATGTTGATAATGATAATGAAGATGTGCATAGTTTTAAAAGATGAACGCTACCATGTGGCAAAAAATACTCATTTGTTGTAGAGGAATTAGTATGTTACTTTCTCATGATAGAAAATTGGTTAAGAAAAGCATAGCTAGTGTTCGTGCCATGAGCATAAGAATTAATGATGAAAAATATTCGACATGGAGATGGTTGTAACCGCTGCTAAGATTAAATGACCATGTTACCAACACATAGAAAAGAGGGGAATGATCTATAAAAGCACCAAATTGATTGTAAAAGGAGAGAGAATTTTTTTTAGCCAAAAAGACTTTTCATTTTGGCTAAAAGAGCCATTTGTTTATCTTTCTGGAAAATCTTTAATGTTTAGAAAGAGTTTTAATTTGTGTAATTTGTATTGTGCAACATGTATTCTAGCCTTAGCATATTTTCTCTTAATAAAGTATTGGGATTGTGCCATACTTGTCTTTCTTTTTCTAATTATCATCATGTTCTATGCCTATAATTTTTGTATGAATTCCTACCTACTAATGTCAGTCTCTTTGTCTTCCACTTATCCTGATCAATTGTGGATAATGTAACCATTTTACTCTTCCACTTTCCTCTGTGATATTAGATGAATTATACCATATGTCATAATGGTGAATTGCTCTGAAAATAGAGATGTATGTGCATTTATCAGATACTTGCAAGTGCTACCCACAATTTGGATCTAAAATCACACTTTTTGTTCTTTCCAATTCATGTGTTTTGTTCTTCTTTCCAACAATGAAGGGTTTGTGGTGCATTGTATCCACCATTAGGAAGGTAGTATATCCATAAATTGAAAGGTTTTTAAATGCTCTAAAATATTTCAAAGAGTTTAAAATTCTCTAAAATCTTTCAAAAGCTTAAAAGGTTTTAAAGAGTTACAAAATATTTGTATTGGCACATCACCCCTTGGTTTAGTTTCCACTTTAAGGAAATCTTTCTTTCTGTTAAGGACTATTAGATCAGAAGATTAATATATATTACTTTTAATATATGATGTTGTAGAATACAATTGCCTTGGTGATTGATTGATTCTACAAATATATTTTCATATATATATAATCCGTAAGGTCATGACCATACATGGTGGTTGCCATGTAGGGTCATGACTCTACATTAAATTACGATCATTCAATGATAAATATGAACCAATATTAATTACGAAATAGTGTATTAACATATGCAACGTTTCATAACCAAGTATTAATCTTAGACTACACAATAATATCGTGTTCTGTAATATAGTTACAGATGCACAATAATTATTGTGGTTGTAACCATATTACAGCCCACGATATATATCGTGCACTGTAATGCAGTGAATATAACAGCCTGCAGTAACATGTGTTCACTAGGTTTATACCATATGCCAATTTACATTAATGTATTATATATACTTAAACTAGAATGAAGCTATTTTCCAACACTCCCTCTTAGTTAGAGAGGGTTTAAGATTTGTTGAGGAAGATCACACTATTTAATGATTACCGACACAATTCGGGACAACATATAGAAGTCTTAATCATTTATACTTAGACATTCCAATATCATGATATCCGACACAATCCAGGACTACCAATTAAGGTGTCAATCATGATATATGAGTTATTACATCATCAAGATATCTAGCACAATCCAAGACAACCCGTTAAGGTGTCGATCTTGAAAAATATAGTAATAACATCTCAGAATCAAGATATATGGCACAATCCAGGACAACCCGTTAAGGTGTCAATCTTGAAATTTGGTCAACTATTATCAAGATCGTCACCTTGTAATAGTAACCTCAATAGAAGATCGTCATCTTCTTGAACAAAATGAAATCTTTCAAAAATCACTTTATTTATTTATATATTCATGAATACAAAGTACAAAAGTAAGGATCTTATCCCAACAAGTTTATAGTATAGTCATACCAATTTTACTCCTGAAGTAATCTATCTTCAATTTTGCAAGAGGTTTGGTAAATATGTTAGCATTTTGTTCCTCTGTGCTGACATACTAGTTTGATGATATTCTTGTCAACCATATCTCTAATGTAATGGTAAGGAATCTCTATATGTTTTGATCTATTATGGAAAACTAGATTTACAGAGAGCTTTATGCAACTTTGGTTATCACAATGGATAATGGTAGGTACCAGTGGTTTTCTGAATAAATCAAATAGTAGTTTTCTTAACCAAACTGCTTCTCTAGCTCCCATAGAGGCAGCCATGTATTCAGCTTCAATGGAACTTTGAGCAACGGCTGATTGTTTTCTACTGAACCAAGATATCATCGCAGAGCCTAAACTGAAACAACATCCTGTGGTGCTTTTGTGATCTGTTGAACTGCCTTTCCAATCTGAATCAAAATAGCCTTGAAGTTTGATCTCAACTTTTTCATATTTCAAGCCAAGTCCAATGGTCCCTCGTAAATATCTTAGAATATGCTTAGCGGCCATCATGTGTATTTGAGTAGGTTCGCACATGAAGTGACTTAGTACATTTGTTGCATAGCAGATGTCAGCACGTGTGTTTACTAGATACAAAAGGGATCCAACAATTTGTCTATATGGTGATGGATCTATAGGTTCAGAATCTTCAGGTTCACTTTTTAGCTTGTGTAGATTTGTTTCCATTGGGGTATCCAATGGTTTACAATCCATCATTCCAAATCTAGTAAGGATGTCAGTAGTGTACTTTTCCTGACTTAAGAAAATGTGATCTTCCTTTTGCCAAATTTCAAGACCTAGAAAGTAGTGTAGTAGGCCCATATCCTTCATATCAAACTCAGCTACTAGGTCTTGTTTGCATTTTGCAATAAGGTGATCTTCTCTTGTTATAAGCAAGTCATCAACATATAGAACTAGAATTATCATCTCATTATTTACTACCTTGAAGTAAATGTTAGGGTCTGCTATGTTCTTGGCATACCCTAGTTTGGATAGATAACTATCTATTCTTTCATACCAAGCTCTAGGGGCTTGTTTAAGACCATAAAGAGCTTTCTTTAATTTACACACATAATGATTTTTGTCATTTGTAATAAATCCTTCCAGTTGCTCTATGTAGACTTCTTCCTCAATTTTCCCATTCAGAAAAGTTGTATTGACATCCATTTGGTGTACTTTCCATCCTTTAGATGTTGCAATTGCAAGGATGGTTCTTACAGAAGTGTAACAGGCTACAAGAGCAAAGGTTTCCTCATAGTCAATTCCAGCCTTTTGTGAGAATCCTCTAGCAACGAACCAGGCTTTATGTTTTTCGATACTCCCATCTGAAGCATATTTTATCTTGAATAACCATTTTGAGGAGACTACTGATTTGTTTTTGGGTCTGGGTACAATGTCCCAAACATCATTTTTCATAATAGACTGATACTCTTCAATCATGGCTTCTCTCCAAGCTTGTTTTGATAGGGCTTTTCCAACATTTTCAGGTTCGAATTCTGCGAGCTCAGTTAGAAGGGCAGCATAACATTTTTGTGTTCTTGTTCTCTTGTTCTCCCTGGATATTTGATCTGGCTCTATATTATTTTCTTCAAACATCTTCCTTTCCCATAAAGGTCTTTTGATGCTATTTGATGTTGCATTATTTTCATCATTTTGGATTGCAGGTTCCATATTTAGGGATGTAGGCTCAACATTTGAAAATGTAGGTTTAGTCTCTATTGTTAGATTCTCCCTCTCATTCTCAGTTGTAAGATCTTTATCTAGTTTTGTTAATGAATTATCCTCAGTAGTTGTGGATGTGTAATTTTCTTCAAACTTTACATCTCTACTGATCTCTACTGATCTCTGGCCATGAATGTAAATTCGATATCCCTTAGTATCTTCACTATATCCTATGAATATACCTTTCTTTCCAAAAGGTTCTAATTTAGTTCTCTTCTCTTTTGGGACATGTATGTAAACAGGACAACCAAACACTCTTAGATGACTTAGGTCTGGTTTGTTCCCCGTAAACACTTATTCTAGTGTGGTATTTTCTAAAATGGCATGAGGACATCTATTTTGTATGTATAGTGTTGTGTTTGTTGCTTCATCCCAGAAGGAGATGTGAATATTCTGATCATGCATCATGGCTTTGGCTGCTTCGATGATGATTTTGTTCTTTCTTTCTGCTACCCCCATTTTGTTAAGGATTATATGGTACAGTATACTCCCTCTTAATCCCAATAGATTTGCAGAATTCTTTGAAACTGTCAGAGGTATATTCACCTCCATTGTCAGACCTTAGAGTTTTAATTTTCTTGCCGGTTTGATTTTCAACAAGTGCTTTGTATTCTTTGAATTTAGATAAGACTTCATTTGATTCTTTTAGTTTTAAAAAGTATATTGAATTTCTTCTAGAGTAGTCATAAACAAATATTACATAGTATAGTGCACCTAATAAGGAGTGTGTGGACATGGGGACACATAGATCTATGTGTATAAGTTCTAATACATTTTTTGATTTGTGTTCACTTGTAGGAAAAGATCCTTTTGTGTTCTTTCCTAAGGCACATCCTTTGCAGATACCTGAGTGTTCATATTTAAGATGAGGTATCCCTAGTGTAACTTTTCTTAGGGTTGGAAGAGCACTGTATCTAATATGGCCTAGCCTTTTATGCCATATCTCACTATTGTTTTGAACTTCATGGCTTAAGCCAATTTTTTGTTCACCACATAATTTATATAGACTTCCTTCCCTAGACCCTATATTGATAGCATTTTTTATATTTGAGTTTTTAGTCTAGAGAAGAAATTTATCTTCATTAAAGGTGACTCTATATCCTTGATCTGCTAGTCCAGAAATGGAGTTTAAGTTCCTTTTTATTCCAGGTACGTATAGTACTTCTTTTAACTGTAGGATCACTCCTTCTCTTATCTTGATTGAACAGGTCCCAATTCCTTTCACGGGATAAGTAGAGTTGTCACCAATAGTAACTTCTTCTTAGGAGTCTCCTTTGATCCTGAATCCAGTGATATGTCTTGAAGCTCCACTATAAATTATCCATGTACTTTTGTTTGAGTTTAGTTCACTAGACAAGGATAAGAAGAATAAAGGATTTTCTACTTCCTTGACTTCGGCTAGTGTTGCATGTATTTTCTTTCTTTCAAGACAATATTGGTGAATATGTCTGTATTTCTCACATTTGTGGCATTGTACCTTTGAAAGGTCTCTTTTATTGAAGATTTTAGTACTTTTTTTCCTTTTTGAAAACTTTTTCTTTTTGTTTGTTGTGTGTAGGGCCAGAACTTCTTTTTCTTTGTTAGTTATTGTCCCTCTTGATATTAATCTTGATTCTTCTTGAGTGCAATCATTTTTTAGTTGTTCAAATTTTGGTAATGGAGGTCTTGCACTTATGCACTGAATGAAAGATTCCCATGATATAGGTAGTCCTCTTAGAGCAATTAGGGATAGTTCAAGATTGTCCATCTTATTTCCAATAGTAAAGAGTTGATCTCTTAATTCTAATATTCTTAGGAAATAGGAGGTGATTGTTTCACCCTTGTTCATTTTCAAATTCATAAGTTGTTATTTGAGGGTCAATAATCTACTAGCATTATTGATTACAAATGTGTCTTGAATTGTTTTAAATATTTCAAATGCAGTTGTTAATCTAGAAATACTTGGAACTAAGAATCTTTGACAGAGTCAATGATCTATTTCCTGGCTTTGTTGTTGCGTCTTTTCCAAGTAGATTTTTCTGCTTCATCTTCAAGTATGGTAGGTTCTTTCTCTATGTAATCCTCTAATTCAAGTGCTAGAAGTAGGGAAGTAATTCTGGTTTTCCAAGATAGAAAATTTGATGCTCCCTCAAGTCTATCTTCCATTCTCATACTGTGGGCCATTTCCTTTTGAAATTGTAATAAAATAAAATTTTATTATGCTTATATGAAATATCAAAAATATAATTAATGAATAATATAATATATCTTCTTTAATAACCTTGATCTGATACTGATGCTTTCTTGGATGTTGTTGATGCCTGTTCTTTTTCCCTTGATTCTCCTATGGGGGTTCGGGGGAAGGGTCGGGGGGTTATTCCTGCCCCTTCTGGGGTTTCTAATGTTACCTGCCCTTTTTTGGGCTTCTCCACCTCTTCTAAAATTTAGAAGGTGATTGATAAGATGGAGGATGGATGGACTACTGTGAAGGGAAAAAAATCTAAATCATCCACTCCCTCTTTTGATATGAACTTATGTTCACATAAGGATGGGCTTAAATGTAAATCTTGAATGCCCTTTGTTGTACTCGGTTGGGGCTTTTGTCCATTTGGTAGGATCCTAGGTTGGGTCCTTTGGTCTGTTCGGTGGGGCACCACAGTTGTAATGGTCTTTTATTGCTATATCTGTTTATGCTCATGTACAAGGTTTCGGTCCTTTCAAAACCTATTTTTACGTAATCAAAACCTTGCTCTGATACCATGTTAAGGAATATTAGATCAGAAGATTAATATATATTACTTTTAATATATGATGTTGTAGAATACAATTGCCTTGGTGATTGATTGATTCTACAAATATATTTTCATATATATATAATCTATAAGGTCATGACCATACATGGCGGTTGCCATGTAGGGTCATGTCTCTACATTAAATTACGATCATTCAATGTTAAATATGAACCAATATTAATTACAAAATAGTGTATTAACATATGCAACGTTTCATAACAAATATATGTAGTCATATGTCTCCTTGATCAATTATTTATCATACTTCTATTAGAACTTTATATTTATTGTTTTAATGATTGAATATGGCTCTAACTCAATAAGATAGTAATCTTAAAGAGTTGGATCTTTCTCACATGTTAAAAACAACAAAGATCATTTATTAATAGTTTTAGGAAGTAGGGATTATACATGCTCATAATTCAATAATATAAACTAGAGAAATATCGTATGTAAACCTTAAACAATGAAATCATTAGAGAATCTAAACATGCATGTTTGCATATTGTCATTGTGTAAAATGATAATCGAAACTTTTAGCTCAATTAAAATGAAGTTTATACCAATAGGTGCATACACAAGGTATCATTAGATATATAGAGGTCTTACAGCAACCACACTTGATCTAGTGATAGAAATAGGAGTTGGATGTGCAATTGGATATGGCTATTATTTTTATTAAAGTTAGCAACAAAACAAGGGTGTTGACCCTTACACAACCACAACCCCACTATATCCCAAAGGTGTCAATAGAGATCAACAGCACACTAACAAAGGTGTTGGAAATTACAAAGATAAGCAACTCATTAGCAGAAAGGCTAGTATCCCACCTCAAGAGTGGGTAGACAACTCACCCACAACATGAGCAAAAGAATGAGAGGTTGAAGAATGATTTTCCCTACAACATCAAATGATTGTCTAGGCAATGCTATCATTAGGATCCCCACCACTAGGGGGAACAACTCATGAAAAATTATTTAAAATTTTGTTAGCACAAGGGGCAAAGTGCTAAGTAAGTTGTACATCATCAGCTAAAGATTGGAGAAAAGCAATAGCAATAGATGGAGAGGGGTCCAATGGGATTGGGAATTGAGGATGCCTTATTTGTAGTAGGAACATCACCTAAATTTGCAACAAGAGCTTTATCCAAGAGGGGGTTACCGTTAGCTTGTGATTCATCATCAAAAAGGAAGAATTAAAAGCTATTGTTCTAGTCTATTTATTTTTTACATTATAACTAATGTAAAAAAACTTGTATGAGATCTCTATAAACACTTTGCCAAGCTTAAGTTGAGCTTGAGAGCATGAGATTTTACCAACTCTCATACTTTTCCATATATATAGGTTTGGCCTTTTAAGTCTTATTTTTCCCTAACTTGTCTTTGTGTTCCCCTTTTATCTTTATCATAGAACTATCATTATAATTATTGTTGCTCTCTCCAAATTAATTCCCTCTCAAAACATATTGTAATGTCTTGAATGAATTGTCCTAATTTTACCAATTTCAAAATGGGCCAAAAGCAAGAATCTTAACACCTTTTGATCACCAAGGTTTTAGTGGGCAAGGTGAGAGAATACGATGAATGGCTTACAAAAATATTTTAATAATAAGCTTATAGGTGGAAAGCCACAACTCAATATTGTAAACTATTACAAATATGGAAATAAAGACATACTTATTTTCTAGCAACAAGCCTTCTAAATTAATTACAAAACTATATTTAAAATTATTGGAACTAATTCTAGCAGTAGACCTTCCAAAACTAGCAAAGAACCATGTAAAACTAACATCAAAAAACTAGAAAAAAATTCACTCATTAGTGTCATAGTGATAGCCATCTAAACTTACAATAAATTAAATTATACAAATCTTCTATCCTTTTTGTGATGAATCACACAAAATATTACAAAGCAATCACCAGCAATATTAATTTACTAGTGATGTTTAGAATAAGAAATACCAAAAATAATTATATATAAGCTAAAAATGTTAATTTGTTGCAATCATATCAATAATCCCCTATTATAAATAATTAATTGAAAATCAATGATGAGAGGGTCAAACTCAATATTAGCTTTTCAAATAGAAACAGCTTTTTAAGTTGTACAACAACCTGAGAAAAGGAGATATAATGAATATTGATACAACTTCATTTTTAAATGATTGTATCAATTATCATAAGGTATGACATGTCAATAAAATTAAGCCCTTTATTTGTTGAGTCACCACAAACCAAAACATGTATTTACTATGTATGGCTTTGCATTCCCTTTAAAATAACAATATGATAAGGAAATAAGAATGGTATGGCTAGCCAAGGAATGGCCAAAATAATATAAAATGATCTAACACTAGGCTATTAAATATTCAATAATTACTCAAATTGGTACTAAATCAAAATTTCTCAAACTTTTGCCAAAATTTTCAATCATCAAATTGGAAAAAGAACTACAAACTTCAACTCACTAGTAATTCTTCAATGAAATCACTTATATGAATAGGAGATTTTTCGCCCTCAAATCAATTTGTCAAAGAGTTTTCATTTTTTTTAAAGAGAACATGAACATTCGTTCAATCTAAAGATTGATTATATAAAAATTGTAATCATCCTCAGTGCTCGACTCCTTACACAAGTATTTAAGATCATTGTAATCTTACTTTATTGTTCTTTTTTCTGTATGATTTGTTTCTAAAAAAATGTAGAAGTCGCCTTTGAAATTAGTTTTGAACCCTTTTCGTAGCACAATTTATAATTGTGTAATGACCCCTTTTCCTATCACTTGACTTGAGTTCTATAAATTAGTACAAGTTAGGCATAAATTAGGAAATCATCTTAAAAATCACTAAAATACTCTATGTTAACCATTACTATTCATAAGAAATACAACTATTAAAGCTCATAGATTAGATTTGATATTTAGATCTTCTTCACATAGGATATAAGGATCTCCTTCTATCTTTACTAAGGTCACTATAGGGTGAAAGGCTTACCGTGCTCCGGGCGCGTGAAACAGACTACAAGCGGCTTCCCTCAAGGCTTAACCCCAGTGTTGGGACAACCGACATGTGCCCGAAATTACTCTGCCTCTCCCTTCCACAAGCTCCCTACCCTAAGGTATTATAGTAAGGAATGAGGGATAGACCCTTATGTACTATAACTAGAATAACTAAACTCTCTACTCAATCTCATATTTATCTCTATATTTTCTTGTACATTGTGGACTCATATATATATATATATATATATATATATATATATATATATATATATATATATATATATATATATATATATATATATATATATATATATATATATATATATATATATATATATATTAAAGGTTTATTTAATAAGGTAGTTACTTATAACATATTATTTCCACCATTATATACTATCGCATGTTTACATTGCTTGTTACAAATATAACATCACTGGCGGATTAACAAGTTAATGTACCTCTATACGGTACTCTGCACACCGGTACCTCTATACAGTACTCTGCAGACTGTTGTCAACTGTCCTTCTTCCTTTTTCGATGCCTTCCTTTGGGATCGGGATTCCTGATTTATATGTACCCAATCGGCATGTTCGTACAATGTACGACTCTTGGTAAATGCTGATAAGATTGATTTATATTTAATATTTATTAATTTGTATAAGATATATGTATTATTAATAATAATATTAATACTTCTATATTTGTTTTATAGTAATATTATTAATTATTAATGTATCATATTTGTTTAATAGTAATATTATTAATGTATAGTTATTAATACTATTAATAATATTATTAATACTATTAATGTGTAGTAATATTATTTTATGGATCAATATTAGTATTATATTGATTGATTAATATTATGTTATTATAGATTAATATTAAATTAATGATCTATATTAATTAACAATATTGATTCGATGATATTAATATTAATAATATAATATCTATAATTTATATATGTATATTTTAATTAGTGATCTAGATTAATAGTATTTGACTCACCAATATATTATTAATATTAATTATTGTTACTCCTAACACAATAGTTGATTATTGATTAACAATCATATCTATCATTTTAATTATATATTATATCACAACAATATATCATAGTTTGTATTAATAATAGATTTATCATTAGTCTATTTATTTGAATTATTATTGTTATTATTAATATTAATAATTATTAATTATTTATATTAATAATATTAATATTATATATAACAATTATTGGTATGAATTGATTCTGTAAGGACTCAATAATATTTAAATTGAGTTTACTCATTTACATTGTCAATTAGGGCTCATGACAGTCCGCCCCTCTCAAATTTGCTTGTCCTCAAGCAACGATATATTTGTTAATCAACTATTTAACTATTTATTTATTTATAAAATTTCTTATTACAAAACAGGGAATATCACAGTCCTACCCTCCCAAAATTGCTTGTCCTCAAGCAATGTGTCATTTTTGGCAAATTAACTTAAGATAAATTTTCTTTCATCTTCTTAAGAATTAAGACATACGTATTCATACATGGAATAAAATAGTTTAGACATAAGGTATGTACACTTACAAGTAATCATGTTAAAAACCACCTCAAACATGGAGAAAACATCATATGAAACCTACACACAAGGCCTGTAATGTACACTCAGGACATGAAGCATCTATTTAAGTTATGAATACACATAAAGTGCAAGTCATACATGAATACACATAAGGTGTGTAACACACATATACAAATTTTATATATATATATATATATATATATATATATATATATATATATATATATATATATATATATATATATATATATATATATATATATATATATATATGACTACACACAAAGCACAAATCATACACAAGGATACATTAGTGCATATGAATATGTGTAAGGCATGAATCACACATACAACACCCATAAGTCATGGTCATACGTATGCAAGGTATAAATTCCAAATATACACAAGGGCCAGGATTATGCACTCAAGGCATATATTGCACATCATGAATCACATAAATATATGTAGAATATAAGACATGAGTTTGTAAGGTATACACACAAATTCACTCAAGGCATGAAGCATACACATGAATACATGGATTTACTTAAGTTAGGAAGCACACATATGCACACATCACATAACGCAAGAAGTACCACATGAATTCATTAAGTCAAGAAGTATACACATAAATGCATATGGATTTTTCTTAGCGTGCATATAGCACATGAAGGATACACTTAAGGCATAAAACATACATGTAGCACATGAACCATGAAGCAACAATATACACAGGTACACACAAAGCATTATATAAATTACTCACATAATGTGTGAAGTATAAATATAGATAGGACATGAAGCCATATGCATGTACACAAGGCAATAAATATATGTCAGACACTCAAAGGATGAGGTTGCACACTTAATTACATCCCAAACATAAGACATAAAGAAGCACATAAGTACACACCCAAAGTGGAGCAATAAAATACACATTAAATATTTAAGCATAAGTACACATATGAAGATAATGCATTCAGTACACTGAGAGTAAGCATATAGTTCAAACCATCAATGTTTACTCATAAACTCATATCTTCTCAAATTATTCTCTTATTTCTAGATCAACCAAAAATACACTTGAAAATATGAAGTATATGTAAAAATGTATAAAGACATAAAGCATACACCAAGTATACACATTGATGCATGAATACACGAAGCATACACATTGAAAACACGGAACACACACATTGATGCATGAAGACACGAAGTATACACATTGAAAATGTAGAGCATACACACTGATAACATGGAGCATACACATTGATGCATGAGGACACGAAGTATACATGTTGAAAACACGGAGCATACACACTGATGCATGAAAAACATGGAGTAGACACATTGATGCATAAAGACATGAAGCATACACATGGATGCATGAAGGCACACCTATGAGAAAACATGTAAATATACACAGCACATAAGCAAGATATCATTCAAGTCATGATGCATATACGTAGCACATGAAGCATTCATATAAATACAATTAAGTCATGAATACACATAGCACATGGAGCATACATATTAAGTTGGAAAACACACATGCGTATACATAAAGCATGGAGTATACCTGTCAAATAAATACACATCAGACACTTAATGCATGATGCAATAAACCTAATTACATGCCAAATAGGTAAACATGATGCAATACACTTAATTACATGTTTGAAGCATTACATAAATATGAAGCATTGCATAAGCACACATTAGATACATCAAACATGAAGCAATAAATACATCAGTTACGTAAGGCATGAAGCACACAATGGTTACACATCATGAGGCAGCAAACATCAATTATATATACGAAGAGTATGCATAAAATACAATCAAAGTAAGCATGTAGTTTATGTACATTGGATCGATCACATTTGTTAATATTTTCTCTAGTTACTTTCTCATTCTAGACCAATCGAAGAATACATTTGAAAATATGAAGTATAAACATGAACGTATGAAGACACAAAGTATACACACAATACACACATTAGTAGATTCCTATTATTGACTAGAATGTTTCCTTGTTTCATCCTTTACCTTGTAGGATGGTGGGATCATGCTCTGATACCACTTGTAATGACCCCTTTTCCTATCACTTGACTTGAGTTCTATAATTAGTACAAGTTAGGCATAAATTAGGAAATCATCTTAAAATCATTAAAATACTCTATGTTAACCATTACTATTCATAAGAAATACAACTATTAAAGCTCATAGATTAGATTTGATATTTAGATCTTCTTCACATAGGATATAAGGATCTCCTTCTATCTTTACTAAGGTCACTATAGGGTGAAAGGCTTACCATGCTTCGGGCGCGTGAAATAGACTACAAGCGGCTTCCCTCAAGGCTTAACCCAGTGTTGGGACAACCGACATGTGCCCGAAATTACTCCGCCTCTCCCTTCCACAAGCTCCCTACCCTAAGGTATTATAGTAAGGAATGAGGGATAGACCCTTATGTACTATAACTAGAATAACTAAACTCTCTACTCAATCTCATATTTATCTCTATATTTTCTTGTACATTGTGGACTCATATATATATATATATATATATATATATATATATATATATATATATATATATATATATATATATATATATATATATATATATATAAAAGGTTTATTTAATAAGGTAGTTACTTATAACATATTATTTCCACCATTATATACTATCGCATGTTTACATTGCTTGTTACAAATATAACATCACTGGCGGATTAACAAGTTAACGTACCTCTATACGGTACTCTGCACACCGGTACCTCTATACAGTACTCTGCAGACTGCTGTCGACTGTCCTTCTTCCTTTTTTGATGCCTTCCTTTGGGATCGGATTCCGATTTATATGTACCCAATCGGCGTGTTCGTACAATGTACGACTCTTGGTAAATGCCGATAAGATTGATTTATATTTAATATTTATTAATTTGTATAAGATATATGTATTATTAATAATAATATTAATACTTCTATATTTGTTTTATAGTAATATTATTAATTATTAATGTATCATATTTGTTTAATAGTAATATTATTAATGTATAGTTATTAATTCTATTAATAATATTATTAATACTATTAATGTGTAGTAATATTATTTTATGGATCAATATTAGTATTATATTGATTGATTAATATTATGTTATTATAGATTAATATTAAATTAATGATCTATATTAATTAACAATATTGATTCGATGATATTAATATTAATAATATAATATCTATAATTTATATATGTATATTTTAATTAGTGATCTAGATTAATAGTATTTGACTCACCAATATATTATTAATATTAATTATTGTTACTCCTAACACAATAGTTGATTATTGATTAACAATCATATCTATCATTTTAATTATATATTATATCACAACAATATATCATAGTTTGTATTAATAATAGATTTATCATTAGTCTATTTATTTGAATTATTATTGTTATTATTAATATTATTAATTATTAATTATTAATATTAATAATATTAATATTATTATATAACAATTATTGGTATGAATTGATTCTGTAAGGACTCAATAATATTTAAATCGAGTTTACTCATTTACATTGTCAATTAGGGCCTCGTGACAAATTGTTAAATAATAAAACACGAATTTCAGGAATATAATGTAAAGTTATTTTTTGAACAACATAAATAATTAAATTATTTAACTTAAAATGTCAAAAAAGTCTTTTGAAGGTAAAATAATAGGCTAATTTTCTTTTGATTAAATTCACCTGAAAAGGGGGACATGATAGTCTATCATTCTTGAAATTGCTTGTCCTCAAGCAATATTTGATTCAATTCTTCAACTTCTCCCAAGTAAACATGTCTGCAAATTCCAAAATCCCAAATCAATGTTGGGGAATTCACAATTCTTGGTCCTCAATTTTTTGGGTGATGCAATATGTTCCTTTTGTACATAACAATTGTTAAGCCCTTATAAGATTCTATAATAATTTTTATTTTCTTGCTTTCAAATTGCTTTTGCTTGCCAATCGACAGTCCCTTACAAATCTTTCTAATTCATTCCCAACTCTATTAATTTAGAGTTTCCTACAATTTCTAGCTTTCTTGGGTGTTGTTCTTGTGAAGAATAAGATTACCATTTTATTTCCACCATAATACTTTAATATTATTATGAACAAAAATCTCCAAAGAAATATCATAATAAATTTCTTGGATGCCCCTAGCAACATTTATTTGGGACATGGCAATCTTTTGCTCAATGCACAAGACTCCTCTAAAGAGAGTATTACTCCTATTAAGTCATTGTCTTTAAAGATCTTTCTACAAACTTTCTTTTATTTTTAGCTTTAAATTGCTTTAAAAATCTAATTCTTCTAAAGCCTTAGTTGATTCCACTCCAATGGTGTATTATTGAATAGCTTTAGAAAACTCTATCATGGATTCCTTAGCTCCTTTCTCCTACTTGAGCCAATTTGATTTTCAATTAAAAACTTTCTATTTCTTCAATTACCTACTTTCTTTCATTAACCCTTGCTTCAATCTCTTGTACCATGAAAATTATTGCAACATGTTCTACCTCCTAAATTACAAAAATGGGTTGAGCTAAGCTCAAAAATGATTTCATCAACCTTTTTCCTTATTTACTTAGATCTATTAAAGGCCTCTTCTAATCTGATGGCACTATCTATGTCTCTTATCAAATGCAAGTTTTCTGATTTAATGTTTTTAATGCCTTCTTAACTACTTATAAACCTACAAAAGTGGTTGTATGCCCAATACTTTCATCAATTGTTGTGTTGTTTTTCTCATTAGCAAGATAATAGTTTAAGGTGGAGAAAGTCTCACCTTGTTTGCTCATTCCTTGTTTGTGGTGTCCTCATTTAAACCACTCTAGGAATTTGCAAGTCAACTCACTAGAATATAAAGGAGGATAAATTGAAGGAGGTAGTTGATTGCCAAAGATATGATGTTTGTGAAACAATAAATTCACAAGTAGTGCAGTCTTCCATTGAAGAGGTTCAAAGTATAATGGTTCAAATTTTTCTTGGAATGGTCAAGTTTAATCCAGCATGTGAGATTGCAACATCCTCTTAAAACGAAAATAATTGATGGAAATCCCACAGCATCAGAAGTTCATCGGCAAGATATGCAAATTTGGCAAGACGTCCACTTCTTATACAATACACATCATCATCCAATGTGATGTAGAAGTCCATTTTGCAAGAAGTGTAGAACTATTTTACCACTTTGTAAGATCTAAAAGATTCCTAAAAAATTTGCATCTAAAAATGCATACAATTCTACGCATGTGAATTTCACATTTGCATCCAATCAAGAACAATAAATCAAAATGTTAACTCAAACAATCTAATATTGAATTCTATTATTATGATTGATGTTTTGGTGAAATTGCAAAAGATTTAATGACCATTTCAAATGGCATTCTTGTCAGAGACTATTTGTTTGCAAAAATAAAGTAGCTTGTGGTCCATGTGTATCAACATTTCTCTTCTCAAAATGCAATGTCTCTATTGCTTACATGCCTAGGCAAGGCATAAAGCTCATTATAAAACATGAGATCCTTGTATTGTTATGGTGAAGGTCTTGCTATGAAAGGTATTCAAATGGTCATATTGAATAACACCTGCTCCAACCACATATTTGGATACATCAATCTCTACCTTGAATGGTTGTTGATCACTAGCATGGAGCAACATCTACATTTCAATTCGTCAATTATTTTGTTGTGCAATGACCAATTGAATGTTTCTTTTGCACCACCTCTAGTGATCTATCATAATGCCTACGAGACTTGACAAAAACAAGTAGAAAACCTCTTATTCAACTTTTATATTCCTACTTAGGGGTAAGCGATGTCTTTGAACGCTTCTGCTAGATTCTCTCGCCCATCTATTTCAAACTCTCGTCCAACTCCCAGTCTGGTTTCCCCTACAAACTCTGCACAAAATGCCAGCGGTGAGCTTGGGGACTCTTTGGCAAGGGGGATTGTCTCCCGTGCTTTTGCCCTGCTGACCTCTCTGGGTTCGATTCAAGGTTCTCCCACGCTAGTGCCTTATGGTCTTTTAGTTGCGATGCATGTTGGGTCTTCGTTTTCAGTCCCTACTCCCGCTAGGGTTTTCCCCCTCGTGTTCCCATTGCTCTTTAGAGAAGATTTGTCCTTTTGTTGTTCAAGGAGGATCTAATGCTCGATCTACGGTTTTTATTGCAAAGCCTGGCAAAGATGATGGTTCCTAATACTGGCTCAGTTGATCATGTCTGGTCTTCTCCTGTTGCTTCAGGTGGTTTGCCTTCATCTAGGGCTTCCTCTGGGGATGATGTTGTTGTGGCTCGTAATGTTGTTGCTCAGGATCCACATACGGTGAAGCAACGATCTGATGATGTTGGGGTTTACTCTGATTTTCAAGGGTATTGATATTGATTTGGATACGGAAACAAAGGAGGAAATAGACCATAATGTGTTTGCTTTCTCCTCTCATGGTGTGATCTAACGGTTTAGGGGTTTTTGGCCTAGCTTCCCTCAACTGCTTGCTTGGATTTCACAACATTGGGAACCTCTCCTCTATGGTACAATACATATTTTCCCTAGGCAAGGGGTTTTTTATTGCAAAGTTTAACGTTGTTGAGGGCAAAAATAAGATTGTGTAATCATTTTTTTAGTTGGGAGGATAAATTTATGCTCATGATGAAACCATGGCATGTTGATTTCAATCCATCTTCTGAGATGTTACATCAATTTCTGATATGGATTTGGCTTCCTTATCTCCCCCTTCACCTCTGGGTGTACCCCCTTTTGGAGGCGGTGGGGGAAGCACTTGGGGACTTTCTGATGGTGGATAATGAATCTTCAGGTATTTATCATTCTATATTTGCTCGTACTCTAGTGGATTTGGATGTATCCAAGGGTTTGCCTATTGAATCTTACTTAGGTCTTCGAAGGGTAGCTAGGTTCAATCGTTGGACAATGAAGGGCTTCCCTTCAAATGTAGAAGATGCTTTAAAACTAGTCATGCGATTGCCCAATGTGGGTCAAAGAAAAAGAAGATGAATGCTTCTTGGTGGAATGGTACTACTACTGAGCATTATATGGTGGAGAAGAAATCTGAAACTCAAAGGAGTTTCTCGTAGGTGGTTGCGACAAAATCTCATGGTCCTATTGCTTCTCCTGTGGTTGGTTCTGTTGGGGGGGGGGGGGGGGGGGCAACTAAGGGTTTTATCTCTACGTCCCATGGTTTTTTCTCTTGATGTGCTTGGGAAGGAGACTCTTGCTACTAGTACGATCATTTCGAGCGATTGTGCTCCACTGGTTGTGAGGAATGATTGCCTTGTTGGCTCTATTTCTAAGGCTGAAGGTGCTTGCCCTACTAGCCCTTCTATCTCATAATGGTGATGTTCCAGCTCTGAGTTCACTGGCTTGACAGGATGCTGTTGCTAAGGTGGAAGAGGGGTGGATTACTTTGAAAAGAAAGAAATCTAAGACTTACATGCCCTCTTTTGATATGACCTTGTGCTCTCTCGAGGGTGGAGCTAAATGCAAATCATGATGGTTCCTTGTTGTGGGTGTCTAGACTAGAGTTTCTCTGGTCCTGTTTTTGGTTTTGGATTGCATGTTCCCTTTTCTGTGCAGCTTTTGTTTCAGGTTATGAGGACCTGTTGTTAAAACCCATATTGTGGTCTTGGATCCGTTCCTTCTAGTTTTGTTGAGCTTTCATGGTATATCCTTTCTTTTCCTCTTGTAAAGGGTTTTAGGTCCCTTCAAAACCTGCTTTTACATTAATCAAAAACTTTTATATTCCTATAAGATTCTTTGATGTGTTCATTCTTGGATGACACAAACCTTGGCTAGGTTTATGCATACCCAATGGGCATCCACAAAGTATCATATGTAGTGTATCTCCAATGACAAATGAACATTTTTGGAGGCTAAGTAGAGCTCATGTTGCTACAAGAAGTGAAACATGTGTGGGATGTGTCGCAAATGTTCAACGTGTCTCTTGACAATGTTTGGATTATCATCAAGGTAGACAATAACAAGAAAATTGTTGAATGACTTGTGAATGTGATTCGTCAACTATATGAATGTCATCAATGTTTTGGTTTGCTTGAAGGGCGTAACCAACCATTTCAATAAACATCCTAGTGATGTCTAGATTCAACAAGAATTTGATGAATCCAAATTTTAGATCAGTTTTGGTGAAAAAACAAATGCCATGGAGTTTGTACAAGAGATCCTTTTATTAGAGGTAGAGGGTAATAATTCTTCACCACAATCTTGTTAAGTATTCTATAATCAGTGTACACCTACCATATCAAGCACAATAGGTTGTCACAAGGTGAAGAGATTGGACAAATGTGCTCATAGTTCACAAGTTCTTGGATCTATTATCTAATCTCTTCATGCTCAAAACACTATGCTAGCCCTCATATCAATTCAATTGTATCTTTTACCATGATGTTGAAGCACTTTATTTGGGAGTTACAGTATGAGTTTGAACCATAAAGATTCGTTATCTCGTGTCTAACATAACAAATTTTAAACTTCCTATTGGAGTAGTTGAACAACTTTTTGCACTTCTTGGAGATAATTCGGGGACTACAAGTGTGAAACACCTATGCTCTCCCACATCTATGATAAGATTTCTTGAATTTGACTGGTAGGTATTATGTCGATGAGACAAATATGATTGCTTTAGTAAGACATCGCATACCTTAGTGGTCTAAATTACAAAGGATTACATCTTGAAATGGTTTGATTTTATATGCAAATTGACACCATTGACGTGTTTATCTACACCCAAACTAAATCATCCAATGTTGCAAGGTTGAGGATGGTTTGGCATGTCTATGGTAAGTTTAGTCTACACATTGCTTCAATATAAATCATATAATTTTTAGTTGCATTATCAACATGAAGTGTACCAATTGTCCAATAGCCCACATTTAAGAGTAGAACAACCTCTCTACTCCAAGACATCATTTAAGGCAATGTTGTTGGTATTAACCATGGCACTAAGCTTTGCATCCATGACATGCTTGCCTTCATTAGTTGCAAGCAAGGCTTTTTAGCATGACACTCTTTGATTGAGTGTTTGCTCGTGTTGTGAACCAAGCACCATTACAAGGCTTTCGATTAACTATTTTATTCATTAGGTGTAGTGCCCCAATATTCTCATGGAGTTATTTTTCCTTATTTACAAATATGTTGGCTTCCACCTTTGGCATTCTTTGTCTATGCTCTTTCATGAAACTTGGACTCTTCTTCCATGGTCTCTTGCTTGGCCTTGGCCTCAAATTCATATTTAGTTGAATCTACAAGATTCTCTAAGGGTGGACATCTAAAGGAAATCGATGTTTGATTGGAAGTATAGTTTTCCTCCATAGATTGATCTTGTGTTTTGGCACAATTGTGCATCCTTGATGTATTAATCATTATGATTTTCAACTACGTTAAAAGTCTCTTTTAGGGCTTTATAAAACCACTCCTAGTATAGAGATTTAGATGCACTCATTTTTGTTGGATTGCTAGTTTTGCCATCAATGTTAATAGGCACTTTCAAAAGGGAAAAGGTAATCATTTATGATTTGGAGAACTGATTTAATGTAACTATGAATAAGTAAGATTAACCAAGTTATCTAGAGTATCTATGCCTATGTTGCCAAAAATAGAGATGTCTTGATTGACTTGTCATTTGTATAGTGTGTAACCATTGAAGATTTTGTTAGAGGTGGGCATCTTTGGAGGATGTTACACATGCTCAAGAAGCTAGGCAAAGTAATTGACAATTTGTTCTATCACATTTACTATTTCTCAAAATCTTCTTCTTGTCATCACAATGCACAGCCTTATCATATTCTCAAAAGCATAACCATTCTAAGTGTCTCTAGAGCAAGGTATGCAAAAAGGTCAAAGGCCTTGATCCCCAACTTCCTATAATCCGACCTTAAATGGATGGGCATACAAATTGAAACACAATACAAATGTTAACTTCAAATAGTGACACAAAATATGTGTACTCTAATAACCTTGATATGGGAACCGCAACAGTGCTTGAAGGATAGACACACTTGGCAGATTAAATGTGTTATGGCAAAAGCATATGTTTGAATGACAAAAACAAGAACTATATTAGAGTACAAAATGCTATGGGGGGAAATGAATAACAAGACAGCTATGCACTGCAATGAGAATTGTAATATGCAAAGTTTAATCATGCAATAGTTTTGTACAATATCTATGGGGTCAAGTCTATTGAGTGTCAAATTTATCTTCCAATTACATCACTAAGTTAGCTAACTCACTAACTTATCAACTAACTTCCTTTCACCACTAACTGTTATACATGTAGAAGGGTGATGAACAGCTCAGCAGTAACAAGTCTATCAGCCACTCTACTGAATTCTAGTTAGATTCCTCTGTACTGGCATTACCTAGGAATGGCATTGCAACAGCTCTGGCTATTCTCCACACAAAATGGCACGACGGCAAAAACACACATTAGCAAACTCAATGTGTTCTCATTGATATTTTTGCATTTCTACAAAATTGTGGAGGCAGAGTATGAGGATCAGAGCAGTGAAAACCATATGAAAATCCTTTGTGGTATGCAAAATTGGATTTTCGTACTGATGTGTGCCATGATGCTCTTGTATAAAAATAACCAAATCCAGTTGCAATTGGGCATTGAAACAGGTTTGTCAGAACAATGCCTTTGGAGTTGTGCAGAAATTATTTATGGAGAGTTGTAAGGATATCACATCACTGCACATGTTTTGTTTGTGATGACTACCCTACTAACATGATCATGTGAGACATGTGAGTGCTGATGGAGTTTGAGCTCCTGAGTGTCCTAGATACTCCTGCATCATGGTCACAAATAATGTCCCTAAAAATGAAAGAACTGCAAAACTAAAAAATATAAGATAAATATAAGGCTACATTGTAAGCTGCATGATTGTGTTTTTCTGTTCAAAACAGCCTTTCCCTTTATGAATTTTTTGGCAAGTAAATCAAAAAAAAGTGTTACCCCGTGGATGCGTTTCTGGCAAAAATTGACCCGTCCCCGTTTTCCAGGATGTTCCGGAAACTTGGAAACTTCCGGAAACCTTTCCCTTGGCTGTCCCATAAAATTAATGTTTCAGTTTTGATAAATTGTTTGATTTCCACTCGTGTGAACTCTAAAGTTAAATTATTTAACACAAACATTATATGTTAAGGTTTTGTAATTTATATAAGTATGCTTTATCCATGTTTTTATATGAATATTTAAAATTTCCCTATATATTTTAAATTTTCCCTATTTTTTATATAGCTGTCCCCACTACCGTCCCCTGCTCTGAGAAAAAAAAATTCTGTCCCAGAAACCCGTTTCCCCATCCCCCATCCCGGAAACCTGGGGTAACATAGATCAAAAAGGCCAATGGAACTGTTCCAGACCTTCCATTAGCCTTTACTGCACACCTACCAGACAAATTAATCATGAATGACTGGATAGATCAGTTAGTAGTAAGTGGACAATGAATAAAGCCAAAACAAAATCAGTGCAGTTATTTTGACTCCAAAGTTGCCCAATCTAAGATTTGTAACCTCAACTGGTTGAATGACATTATGTATACTCCATATATTCTACAGTTTAAGGAATCAGACACTGAACCTTCTGACCTGACCTGTGTTAGCTTAAGCTTTTCATTGTATGTGATCCAAAACTTGATGCCAAAACAGCTCACATAGTTTAATCCAGAAGTTTACTAAACACCAGACATGTTAAACAAAATCTTAATAGGTTGAAAACAAACTTGAATGGAAAAGAACAATACATTTGTATAGAAAATGATACTGTGAAGGATTTATACTACATGTATTTACAGAATTGATAATTCTTAACACAAACCAAATTGATTTATGACCTGGACCAATCAAAGCTTTTCTGATTGAATAACCAAAGCACACATACTGTTATAAGTAATATCACGTGGAAATTCAACCACAACAATATTTTAGAGAGTTTGCACTATGATATGGATTATGCATGAAACAAACTACTAGTTGATTCCAATATATTATCAGGATCCCAGCAGCAAAGGGCATATAATCTTGAAATGAAACTATGTTTTAGGAACATCAGGACCGATATCTCGTGATCCCGTGTTAATGTATGGCCCCCGAAAGGTTGCTTGTGGTGGCAAGGGCTTCGCAGAATTAATAACAGGATCCTTTCTAGATGACCTGCATTATTTCATATTGTAACTACCTCTGTACATATGCATTAAGAAAATCCTCTAACAGCTAACTGAACTAAATCAACAAATACTTCAAAGAGATTTGTGTAATACATACACCAACATGAATGGAAAGGCCAAACCAGCAACGGCAAAGGCACCCAATCCTGCAGCCAGCACTATGTTGGTAAGTCGAGGCATTGGGTCTTGAATATCTGACACGAATCTAAATTCCAGATGTTTATCAGTTTCTCTGATTAAAGGGCAACCCCAAAACAATACATTAAAAAAACTTATGCTATCGAAACTCTTATGTTTAAGATTAAGTTTCAACAGTTGGGAGGAAAATTGGTCACTTGCACCTCAGCATAGAACTTTCCATTGAATAGTTTGAAATATTGATGGCAATTATCTTTTAACCTTTAGGCGTATAGATACCATATGAAAAAAAAAAGTAGGTTCATTGGGGCAAAAGGTTTGCCAAAGTTTGGAATCAAAAGAGTTTGAGATTACTCGGGAAAACAGTTTGAAACTATTAAACACAAACTATACTAATCATAGAGGAAAAATTGTTACTGACATTCTGAGAGAGATTCCACAGTATTTGCAACCAATTACACAACATTTTGTAGCTAATAATTCCAAGTGATTTAAATCTTCAAAATAAAAACCTGCTCCATATTTTGATTTGTAGCCAACAACTGAACTATACAAATTAATATCTAGGCCTAGAATGTCAAACAATTTTCAAAAGACACGTTTGATGTAGCACCCATGAAGGTGGAGCAATGATGATGTCTGGTAGCTCAACCTGTCATACAAGTCCAGTGAAATCTGAGACATTGAGACGCTCCAGATCACTGCCAATTTAAGAAACTGTTCAAAACTTTAGAGTCAAGCAACTCTTTAGCTGTCTGTTTCTCTTGGTTGAAATCTATAAATGAAGGATAATTTATTATCATTATTAAATGAGCAGAGATCAAGAGTCAAACTCAATCTAATGAGGTAACTCTGACTGCACGTAGCTTCCTAGTAATCAGATGTGCTACATGAATTGCTATTAGATCAAAACCCTATTTTTACAGCATTTCATCAGAAAAATCCCTGGCTTGACATGCAACGTGGCAACAATGTAAAACAGCTCTTTTGTAGGCATTGAATGCTTATCCAAGAAATCGTTCAACCAATAGATGTATTATCAAAAAAATTAAAAAATATAAGCAACTAAAGCTTAGGAGAACAATGTGTAATGACCCCTAGATAAATCTCTTAGGATTTTGGGACTGTATATTTATATCTCCAATTTCAAGAGACTTCTTCCTCTAAAACCCCAAGATTGGTAAATTAATTATGTATATGAACGGCTATATAAGAATACAATATTCTGATACAATCATTAATGACGCTATGATTACTATATAATGGAGTTGCCTTGAACATCCACGATTGACTTTATATTCCAAATAATTATGCAACGTAACCTCTGATGAAGCAGCAGTAAGTCTGAATATCTAGGAAATTATTTGCCTCAACTGATCCGGATAATGACTGATGTAGATTAGTATCAATCTTAATAAGGATCGCGCTGATGTCAAAGTCGACCACAATGTAATTCAACTGGTATTATTAGATAGATACGCTTGGATACCTTTGTATCGTTCTGATAAGATCTTCAATTGTATAAATTCTCTCCTTGATATATTCCTTTATAATACTTAAAGATATCGTCCCGAAATGCGTAGGCTCCTAGTCATAAATCGCTGTGGGTCTGAAAATAGAATTCCCTGTCCGTTTCTTCTCCTTTAATGAATTCGATACATCTCATATATCTTATCAAAGAAAAACGTGGAAACCTTTGAGTTTGATGAGTCGCGATTCTCCCTAATTGAATCTTTCATAATAATAATTTGTTTGTTAAGTCGCTGTAACAATTCGTAGATTTCCATAAGCAATCGATTAGTTGTTATTCGTTACCTTTGTTTATTATTAGACATTCAAACCGCAATTCTTCTTACAATGAATGGAGATATTTTCCATACGTGTCTTCATCTAATACTTGGCTAATTGAGCCTTCCCTCTCCGATAGCAATTGATCAACGATGTGCCACGATGCTACGAATGATCCAAACACTGTTAATTTATAGCGGACTTTATAGAATATTACTCTTGATGTCATCAGCTACAGATTATATCGATATATAAGACTTGGCCTGTCTTCTACCGTTTTGTATTATTCCATAAACAAATCGTATCTCCGGGTTGGAATTGAAATGAAATGAAATGAGGTTTACAATGTCCACGAGACCAACGGTCTATGGGACCAAAAGGTGATCCACTAACTATTCTGTTGGGATTTCTCTAGGCTGTCCCTCCTTTTGTGGAGCTGCATTAGCAAGGTGGCCACCTTGTGAAGTCTTGTCCCCTCAAACAGTTCTTTTATATTGTTCACTTGTATCGTGTCCATGAATTGAGCCCGGATGTCTTCGTATGCCATACACTCCTTGATATAGTGCCATTCCGTCTCCACTACGCCCTTATTGCAAAACCTACAAATTCTCTCCTCCCACTTTTCTTTAGGGCTCTTCCATTTGCCGGTTTCGCACCTCAAGTGATGTGAGCCGGACCTTAGCTGGGCGATCAAGATTCTTGCCTTCCCTCTAATGTCGGCTCCTAGGTATTCTTTGTCACCGTGCTCACAAGTGTGGTTAAATTCGTTGACATAATAAGCCTTTTTTCTGCCGACCTCATTTGTCCACATGGCAGTCCTAACTTTTTCTAATACCCACTTTTTTATCTCTGTGTTGTTTTTGGGACATTTTTGGTAATCAATGTTCCATTTGTTGAGCCATTTAATATTTTGTTTCCTCCATGTCTTCTTCCAATGGTCTAGCTCCTCTCCAACCACTAACTTAGGCCAGCAGTGCGTGTCCATCTTTTCTACCTTTTTTAGATAGCTTAGCAAGCGAATAACCACATAGGCTTCCACCAAGAAATTGAATTGTTGTCAATTTCTTCGATTAAATGATGTCGATTCTAAAAGCTCTATCCGAGACAATTGTCGTCCACAGAATAACGGTTATATTCGTGTTCATTATTCACGATAGTATCTTGAGGAGTTGACCCATTATTATCGACAATGCTAATTGCTATCTGGCTCTTATTTTTATTATGTTAATTGGGTATTATTATTATTATATGGAACAATGTAATAATATTAATAGTAGATCATATTATATTATAAGTCTATTTTTTATTTTTTTTATTTATTAATTTATATTTATATTATATTGATATACTTATATCATTGTCTCAATAATATATTAATATATTTATATATAATTATATTTTAATGATATATTATTATATTATCGATAGATTATTCTATTTCAAAACAGGGGCATCACACAATGCTAAACAAACAACTGACAAAATGTAACAGATGATTGACATAGTAAAGTAGAATGTGAAATAAGACTAAAAATGTGTTCTATTGAAGAGAACACGTGTCCTACAACTATATAATGTCAACAAAACAATCCCAACATTTATCAAAAAAATGTTTGCAGAAGGGCTAGGGCTGGTGAGTATCATCATAAGCGACAACCAAAAGAAAAAAATTGTAGTGCAAACAGTGGTCCTTACTAAAAAATGTTCAAATTAGCATACCAAACACTGAACCTCAACTTGCATGATGAATGTGATGATGAGAAGATATTTATCCCACAGTTCTTTCTGATAATGTAGCCTAGGGTTAAACTATAAAGAGATATCCCATGAAAAGCTTAGTCAACTTATCAATAAGTAAAGAAATATAAATATCTATAGCTTTATAAATAAGCTCAACCAAAATAGAACTCAAGAGTTCAATTGATTGAGTAATCAAAAAATAGAAAATTAAAAATATCAGCTGCTTGCCTCGTTAAGTTGGATAAATTTGCCATTTCATGCATACAAGACCACTACAATTGAGTTATGTAATTTAGCAGGTTGGGAACTCGATTCTCCGGACAATTTTTTTTACATCAAACTCCAAAAGACCAACACCATCAAGTGTTACAATCTGACAAAATACTAGTAGTTGAGTAGATGCTTTGAGCCCAATTGTAACTTGTTACAATGTTGTAAACCCTAGGGTAAAATCCTTGCTGTAAAAGAGATAAATCTAAATATGAACTGTAAAAATAGAGAACAATGAAATTTTAAATACTCGAGCAATTCTGAAACAAGTGTATTTTTCAGATCTGGAATTTAAAATCTGAACTGAGCACTACAATCCTGTTGCAACTAGAGAAAAACTAAATGAAAAAACTAATTGCCTTAAAATGGAAAGGATAAAAAACAATAGTACGATTTAAAGAGAATAAAGAGGTCTATCCTAGATTCCTAAGGACGTTTGAAAGTCATCTCAGGCCAAAGTAATCTCCAAAAATGATACGGTTGCTATCCTTTACCAAAACTCAGTTTCTAGGCATGTGCACAAAGAACTGCTTTCACGATATGAAAACTTAAGGCCTGACAGGCAATGTATAGTCACTTTCCTAATGTGACTCATTCCTTTTAAGCATGTGAGATAATAACGTGTAGATAAAACTTAGATGGCAAACAATACCAAAATGTATATCCAACTGACAAAGTTTTGCCAACCAACAGAAAAGTACAACTGACATATCTATCAAAAATGATTTAAAAAACCATCAGAAATTACAGTGACCCACACAAATATCCAACTAATTAGATTCTATTTGACATCATAACAAAGTGAAAGGGGACAAGGGCAATATTCCCTAACCAAATGCAATAAGAGGAATATAGCCAAAATCATAGCAAGAAAGATCCAAGTTACATTTAACTAAAACCAAAGAATTTTGCTTCAAGAATGTTAAAAAAACAGCTTCCAGATTGAATTATAAAATGGCATCCGTAGGCCAAAAAGACAATTTCCAGATAATCGAATTATAAAATGGCATCTGTAGACCAAAAAGATAATTTCCAGAGAACCAGATTATGAAATGGCATTTGTAGGCCCAAAAGACAATTTCCAGATAATCGAATTATAAAATGGCATCTGTAGGCCAATCAGGAAAAAGAGTGTGACCTTTGGAAAACGAACGAGAGGTATTTCTGATTTCCTCAATCCTCCAATTTAGAGCTTGGAACATTTAGTTTCACTAGTTCAAAATTTATATCCTGAAAATTTACAGCTCACTTCACTCCAACTCCAAAAAAATGGAAACCAACAAAGAATCCATGCTCAGTAATGACAAGATAAAAACTTAGAGTAGATTTTGATTTGATTTTGATGATAAACTGTAGAGTTTTTTCAATCTCGAGTCAACAAATGTCTCCTAAACAGAAACAACTGGATTAGCTTCAAATACAGAAACCTTTACAAAAATGTTCTAATAATTGATCTCAGACAACTATGCATCTGAGATCACGTGTCTTTAAAAAAGCTTTAGTCAGCTAACGAATGAAGCTCCACCTATGATTCAACAATTATGCTAAGAAAAGGATCCCTTAGCTGGAGCCAGTATACTCAAGTTTGCAGATAGGCTAAAGCATGTCACAATCAAACCTAAAGAATGTGATCTTTTGAGTTGCAACTTGTTATAAAGAAATATAAGTCCAAATAATCTCTGGTCAAATACATTCTGGAAGTATGCTAACAGTGCTTACAGTTGTCCTTAAGGAGAGGAAAGATATAACACCATATTCAGAGAAGTAGATCCAAAATGCTCTAGCTAAGAAAAGAAAATTCAAATTCATTCAGCAGGTTGTCTTGATAAGTCAAAGCACCGACTTCATCGTGTGGGTCATCACATCAGATATGACTCTTTTAAACGCTAGAGAGAATATCATGGTGGAAGCCAACCATCGCTTGTCTTTGCTCCTGAACTGAGACAATCCCAGATTCCAAACACATTATTTTTATCAGAAGATGTTTATTGGACACCATGGGTAGAAACATGGATCTATTTGTGCACTATGTCACTTTACTCCTAGATGACAATAATCCAACTTCAATTAACATACATGCTCAAGGAAAGATTCTAGATGTATCCACAACTTCCTCACAAATGAATAAAATTGTGTCTTGTGAAGTTTATTGTTCCTGAACTACTAAACAAATGATTTTTACTTCAAGTTGGATATTGCCAAAGTCTCAAATGGATTTCAAGGATTTTTTTTTTCAGTATGCATACAATTCAGTCAAGGGGGCTTTCAGGCAATGGTATAGGAAACCTGTAGTAAAATTTGCATAACATTTTTTAGTGTGCATGCAATCCAATCGAGGGGCCTTTCAGGCAATGGTATAGGAAACTTGTAGCAAGATTTGTTGGTGCAATGAACTTCATATTGTTGCCATTAAAAATAAAGAACAAAATCTGCTTCACATATATCACATTTAGGCTTATCTCTTTCCAAAACATCATATTGATTCCTGAAGAACAAGGAAGAGCAACTTGGCAATGTAACATATTATTATAATTGAGGACTCCTCCAGTGATATAAGATCAGCAGAAGTAAAGGTGCAACTTCTATTTGACTTTACTAAAATTTGAGTAGTTAAGGAAGACCTATCATTGATAGGTATGCCACTAGTAAAACAAGAAAGTTGAGTGAAGCTCCAAGTTTTGATAACCTGTTCTGTGTACATCCTTTATCAATACAGATGCCAGCATAAACTTTGAGAGTTCATTAGCAACAGTGGCATGTTAATATACAGACATTCTCCACCAAAAAAGAAATATGGACTTGTTGCAGACCTTGATTTGAGTCCAAACTGAACTATAAGTTTGAGTGAGAACTGTCTCTTAGGCAAGCACAATTAGAAGCAGTCCCCAAGAAAAAGGGTAGGTGTGTTAAGGATATTCTTGTACTTGCTTGGATTAATATTTATTGACCCGTGTGAACCGCAACTTATGTACATGAGCAATTACATCAGTCAACATCGGTTGTGTCTTTCGATGGTGTATCTCATTGACCATCAGTTGTGTTGCTCAAGAACAAAGCATGAAAATGTTTTTTAACAATTTCTTACATTGGATGAAAATCAACGCAGAAGCTCCTCAAAAAATTCAGATGTGATAATTGCAAAAACAAACATCCTGTGAATTTTTCAGTCGTTTAAAGGAATATGGCATCCAGAGACATTTTAATCCTCATACTGCAGCAGAATGTGGTGAAATATAAATATAAGCTTGGTCATTGAATGTGCACAAAAGTCTTTAAGGTTGATATGTTTAATTTCAGCAAGTTACCCAATGAGTTATTTGCTGGTGTAAAAACTACAATCTTTATATGATCAGACTGATTACTGAAGATAAAACATACAAAAATTGTTTGGTTGTAAGATTAACAATCATTGCCTGACAAAAATAAAATAATTTGGGATTGAAAAGTATCAAGACTGTTTTCTATCAGATATGGTTCTGAAATATAATGTTCAATTATTGATTTTACTTTTTCATACCAAGAAAGTGATTTTTTTTCGTTGAAGAAAAACATTCATGTGAAAAAACTATATATAGATCACCAAAAACTCTTTCAGAGAGGAAGAAGAACAAAGAGAAACAGCTGAAAACTATAGAAGTCAAGCCTAATGGAACTATTATCCAGAGTTGCACTATAAGCAATGATGCATAACATACTCGTATTTTAAGCTGAGACAAGTTGTATTTTAAGCTGAGACATCTGAAAAAGAACATAGAAGAAGACACAGTAAGAAAAGCACAAAGGAGATAGTTCCCTTGATGGTTTCTGTCAGGAATAGCACAGATTTATGTGTAGGAGGTAGTCCAGATTCATCTGACATGATTTAGTCCCAAGGGAGGACATTGATCAGCATTCCAGATTCAGGCCCATACCCATATCCCTGTTGATTAAATTGGTTTTGTAATTGACTGGGATCTCAGTGGCTTCATTGAACAAGAACTGTCATGTTCCGTCTTTTTGAATTGTTTCTTTACTAAATCTAATACTGGTCCATCAAGAGGTCCTTTACTCCTCTTTGAGAATATAAAAATTTGTCAATCGCTTGGGTACAAATTGTTTGACGGTTCAAAACAATGTTAGAGTTGACAAACTTTCACCCTGTTTGTTCAAGTAGATGATTATGACTCGCTGATTTTCCTTTATACTTCCCGATTTTGCATCGCCAAGGAGTTTCCTATCTGAGGTCATTTTTCCTATTCTTTCCTTCAGAAATCCTCATCAGACCATTCAAAGTATAATTGATGTTAGCTTAAGTAAGACAGAGTAGTTTCTGAGTGAGGTCCAGCTTTGTTCTCAGCCTGGCCATGGCTGTTTGTATTCTTTGGATAGACTGGGATGTGAGAAGAATCATTAGAATTAAGATTAACACCAATTATTTGGGCCAAGGGCTGGAAAATATTGGGGGGAAAATCAAGAACAAGGAAAATATGCCTAGCCACTCCTAGTAAGCTGCCATTCCTGGATATGAATTAAGTTGCATTATGCATTTTAAGAGGTTGGGAGACAAAAGAACAAGCTTAATAGATACAGGGGTAAAGGCATAAATAGCCATTGCTTGTGACCTAGATTTGACAGTGGACGAATCATTGTTAGTATCATGATGAATCGCAGACAGCAGAATGACAGTGTGGAAAACAAAATTTCATCACTTTTGTAATCCTCATCTAAAATGACAGTGAGTTGATTTTCATAAAGGACTGCTTTGAAAGATTCTTTGCCGATCAGAGCAACTTGAGAGAGAGATTTCTCCTTCTCCAAATTGATCTGGAATGGCTTACAATGAACAAAGATACTTTGGAAAAACGCATAATAAAAGAGTACTATTTATTATTTTAGGCATGATTGTAAGACTTGCCCTGTTTTTCACTAATAAATTCAAGGCCAGTTTCAAAAAAAAAGGTATTGAAAAGTAAAGTTTATTTCGAATAGACTGCAAAAATTTCTTCTGAATAGACTGCATTTGTGGCAGAGTGCAAGACCCATGCTTTTTCCACAAACCCTCTCAAAACATAAAAAATGTCAAAATCATTCCTTGTAGACAGTTGAGTATGTAACACCATACTTCCATGGAGAGTTTTCAATAGAATCTATAGAGAATGAGTAAACCATAAGGTCATCATTGTCCTACCCTTAAGGCTGTGTGGGAGAGGTCATCAATCCTTGTAGCAGCGAGAAATGATGTTGCAGCAAGTGTGGTAAATGAGGACAGCACAGTTACTAAGGTGGAATAGGCCTGCCCCTCTCTTCAGTATTGTTAGAGCATTTAACCTACAGATATAGGGAATATTTTCACACTACAAGATTTACTTTGAGTATGAACACCTTGCCACCATCAGCAATCAGTCCAATTTATTGTTAACACCTGTTGATTAGGGAACACGTGGCTTGCATTTAAAATCCTTGTGCAATATCATATTCTTCTCCGTGCTTCCATAATTGAATGACTAAAAAAGAATACATTGGAGGACATTTCCTGTTAGAGTTTCACATCAAAAAGCTTTAAGAATTCAAAAATAATTCAATCACACTGTTAAATAATTGCTTACCAAATGCATGGTATATGACATGACCACCTAGAAGCTGAGCAGGGTGAATGATTTTGTTTAAATTTGTGCCATGGTTAATAGCATTCAAGACAAACAGCCAAACAGAAACCGAGGGTCCAGTGATGAACCACATATGATCATGGAAGTAATGTCCCCTTTATGAAGTAGTATTTAATAAGAAATAATAATAATAAAATTCAAATATTAAAAAATAAATAAAAAGATAAATAATAATAAAATATAAAATATAATTTAATTACAACAAGATGATATGGACAGAAGTACAATGCATAAAGAGGCTGTGATCATAACACTAATATTACACCAGAAACTCAGCTCTTATGCTTCGATCCTGTATAAATCCATATGAGTGATGCATTGAAAGAAGTATGGCCTATAATGGACCGGATTGAATTATAGTCACTGCCATGAGGAGGACATAATAGCAGTACCTTGGCAAATTATAATACAGCCTGGGATTATTGCAAAGGCGGTGTATTGATCTTGATAACTTCCTATTTGGAGATGCCGGTAAAAGCAGCAACAATGATAAGCTAGGAATCATGCTTAATATTTCAAGTAATAAAGCAGAGATGAAAAGCAGCAATTATAAAGTATCGTATATAAACAGAAAAACCATAGAAGTCCAAGCCAGCAATAAACAGGGAGCCAAATGTTGATGATGAAGCTGTAATGTCCCCATTTTTGCGCCTTCCTTAGTGTCAATGTTTCTAGTAGAATTGGGCTATCATACGGGTTCCTATAGGCCAGCAGATTGCACAAGGGACCCATACAGGGGCTTATGGAGTCACACAGGGGCTTTGTGAGCCAGTTTGACCATTTTGGGAGTCTCCTAGATTTTAGGAGGAATCCCTATTTTTTAGGGATGGACTAGGAGTTGGCCAGGACACATCAGGAGACCTCCAAGATCAGCCTGGAGACTTTTGGCATGGTTCCTATTTTTTAGGAGGGGTCCCTAAATTTTAAGAGACTGACAGTTGGCTCACAGTGGACAGACAACAGCAATGGACAGGTGCCATCAGACAGAACTCATATTGGGGTCCAAATGAGCAAGCTATGAGTAATTTGGAAATAATTTAATTGTTTCCTAAGTAAGATTATAATAAAATAATAAAAGTGATTATTATAATCACTTTATAATAATATAATAATAAATTATAATAAGGGGGTTGTGGCTCAACTTCCTAGGTTGATATTTGTTAGTCATGACTTAAGTTGGGGCTGTTTTTATATGATAAATAAGACCCTCGTTTAAATTTAAATTTGAACTTAGCAAAAGTTTATAAAAAACATATGGAGCAAACCCTAAATGAACCAAATCAATTTGGAGAGATGGCAAATTGAAATAAAAGAAGTTTTTGGAGGAATTTAGAAATATCCAGGTTTATTGTATTCAGCATCAGCATTGGGTTTTGAGTCTCCATGAGGGTTTGAAACAGAATTCATTTTTCAGGGATGAAATCTCCTGGGAGAGTGGAGTTAGGCATAGCCCCAACTCTTGGTGAAAAGTATTTGCAATTAGATCAATTGGTACTACAGTTTGGGATCAGAATTTGGGTGGCAATTCTCAGATCAGGATTATAAGGCAGAGAATTCCTCAGCAGAATTAGATCGGTACCTTGGAGGGAATTTTCGTTAAATTTGTGCAACCCCAGCCTGGGCCGTACAATTACAGATCCCATCTTATAATTCCCACCTTGGACGTTAAGCAGTATTAGAGCAGATCTCATCAGGACAGGAACTAATTTGAGGACATTTGGAGGCATTAAGTTTACAGCAGATCAAGCACTTCCATTGGCAAGGAGATTTAGTTCTGCTTGTAGCCGTATAGCTGCTACAGTTGTACCTTATTAGCTTCCTGGGGAAAGTGTATCAGAGTCGTCGTAGATGTCAGAAAGAGATCAAAAATTACTCCTATACAGCAGATCGCAAAGGGGAAGGCATTTGGAGCGTATGTATTGCTGGAAAATAAGTTGCTGATAATTGCTCTCAGTCTAATGCCCGGTACAGTTATTGTACTGTTTTTGAAATTGAATGAAAACGGTGATTTTTCATAATCAGCTTAGCATCAGATTAGTGATAGTTGTTTTCAGCATTGTTTTTACCTATTTAGCATTGCAATCAGCATATTTCAAAAAAAAACAGAAAAACACCAAAACCAAAAGAATTAGAAAGGCAAGCAAAAAAACAAAAAAAACATAACTAGCCATAAAACTCAGAATTAGCAAAAGGGCAGATCCGGGGTGGTTATTACAGTGGTATCAGAGCACAAGTTCACCTTGCCATCTTGTTGGGTAGTGGAAGAATGTCTACAACAGATAAGTCTATATGTGAGTTAATGGAAGGATTGATTAAATTGATGAAGGATCCTGATATAAAAAGGGGGTCCGTAAAGATTTACGCTTGATCAAAACATAAGAGACAAAAGATAAACAGATAATTATTCCAGAAGAGCATGTCATAGGGATACAGGTTAGCACTGATAGAGTTTTTTCTATCCCTAAGAGGAAACTTGATATACCTTCAATTGTGGCGGACCTCACGCATGAGGATGGCAGCCTTGATAACTTGGATCCACAGTACACCATTGAAAGTGATGGTTAGGGCACACAAGATAGTTCAGACAGCGATGGAATCCCTTATGGCAGGCTAAGTTGCCGATTTGGGTGCAGATACGGATGCGGATGCAAGAATCGGGTGCATGGATGTGTGAAATTTTTTGGAGGGGATGGATGCGTTTATATATATATATATATATATATATATATATATATATATATATATATATATATATATATATATATATATTGTTGACTTGATGGTCAGCACCTCCTTGAAGATTCGTGACATGGCTTAACCATCTCCTGTAGGTCAGGTTAAATCTGGCATTTGTATCGGGCATTGACAGTTCGAGCTTTTGGTGCAACGGCAAATGATTCCAACAATTGGTATCAGAGCCTTGGGTCACGGGTTCAAGTCTCCCTTTAATGGGTGTTGAAGGCTCAGTCAGTGCTGAGGGGGAGATTGTTGACTTGGTGGTCAGCACCTCCTTGGAGATTTGTGACATGGCTTAACCGCCTCCTGTGGGTCGGGTTAAATATGGCATTTGTATCAGGCATTGACAGTTCGAGCTTTTGATGCAACGGCAAATGATTCCAACATATATATGTATATATATATATATATATATGCAAAGAAACTTAGAAATGCAAAAAATATATAAAATTAAATCATTTGATAGTATGATACTTCACCATTGATCAAGATATCTCATAGTTCACAAATATTGAAATTGAAATAATTAATAAGCCATATCATATACGTCTATGTTCATGTGATGACCGCTTCCCTAGAATAAAGTTGATAATAATACAATAAAAAAATACAAGATTAATCAATAAATGAATGATAAAGTACAATAATAAACTCTATACAATTATTATTACAATCAATTTGATAAAATTAATTATTATTATTTATAGTTTAATATATAGGTTAATAAATAATAATAAATAAATGGATTATGATATAAATTTTATTATAATATTAATCATACATTTAATATATTAAATATCAATATAATTAAATAAGAAATACAATAAACCATATTAAAAATACGTTCATCATATGAATATGCAATAATGAAATAATTTAGAGGTAATCAATAAAATCAAATTATAAATATAAAAAATAACAAGTGCCACGTAGTGGCTAGTACTTGCCGAAATTAATTATAATTTTAGCTATAAATAAATCTAAATCTAATATTATTATATTTATTATAAATTCTAATAGTTATTTAATAAAAATAAAATCAAGAAAATTAATTAAATTCAAGATTATAAGAATCTTTATAGATGAATGATAATAATTAAAATCTTTAAAATAATATTATAGTGGCCTTTAAAGAAATAAAAATAAAAATAAAAAAATTATGAGGTCTGCTCTACTCCCTCGCAACTCGCACTTGATATCTACAGTGTCGTCATTGGAAAAACAAATTTGCATTTTTTCAAAAACAAAATATGCCCGTCAATCAGGGTTCTGCCCCAGCAGCAGCACAGCAATTCGATCGGTCAATTTCGAACTATCTAGGGCACATAGGGTCCCCCAATCGGTGTATACACCTTCAATTGATTCCAATCATATTCAATATGCTCGAAATGGAGAAAGATTGGTGGGGAAACAACTATGCCCTAGCAAACCTTCTCTGCTAGAAAAGGATGGAGACGAATGGATCAAAGTTAGCCATAACAAGAAATCACGGAAGTCATCTTCACGCCTCATACCAGCACACAAGCCCCTGAACCTCCAGAATAAATTTGAATCTCTCCAAACTCTAGAAAAAAAAACATGTCGATGCCTAGCCCTCCACATCATAGCAGATTTGTAGCCTCCAAATCCTGCGATGACCAAATCACTGAGGGCATTTAGTCTAAGACAAACATTTACACGCCTCCTCATAAACGGGACAATGTTGTTCAAACAAAGCATCACCATGTCGCTAAAGCCACCTCCTACTCTCCACCCTACCGAAGGGAGGCCCAGAAATCACCACTGGTTATTAAGCGGATGATGGATGCATTGAAAGAGCCCAGGATCTAATGAAACTTAAAGGTGTTTTTCTAAGATGGAATGGGTATGGCGTCCCAACACAGGGAATTGCGGACTGGCTGAAAGGAAATCTCAACAATCAGGTAAGTATATCTCTTTTAGCAGATGGATTTATTTTTGTTTACTGTTATAAGTTAGAAACAAAGGAAAAATTTATGGATAGGAGATGCCCTAGATATTTAGGTTATGACTTCACAGTTGTTGATTGGAGCCTTGTGTTTAATCCCAATGATATTCAGGGAATTAAGGTATTAAGAGCAATTAAATTAACTAATTTACCAGTAGAATTCTTGAGCAATTCAATCTTTAAACAAATAGGAGATAAGTTAGGTTTCTATGAAAGAACTATTATCACCAAATATCCACAATCGGATGCAATCATCCTAGTGGAGATGGATATCTCGATTAAAACACTTCCCCATTTTCTGATTCAAAGTAGAGCCAACAAATTCCTGTTAAAACCTAGTATAATATCAGGATTAGTTACAGACTATATCCAAATCTTGGATAAGGAAAGGCCTATTCAGGCTCAAACAGCTCCCCCTAAAGGAATTGATATTATCTTCAATGAAAATGGGGGTGGTTTCTTGATTAATCTTGCAGCAGACCTTACAACAAAATTCCCAGATTCTAGAAACCTTGAGAGGAAACAACAAACATCCAAAATTAGCAATCATACTATGATAATAAACACTATCAAGGAACATGTATCCATTACAGAGGAAGGGGAAATTTCAAAAGACAGAGTAATAAGGCAAGCCAATGCCAGACAAAAACAACATCAAAAAACAAAAAAGTTTCAAGGAATCAGGGGGCTGTGCTCTCAAGCAGTCCAAAACAGAGCAACACTTCAAAGTTTAACTCGGATAACATAATCAATAATAAAGCATTAACTCCCTCGGGAAGATCTCCATCTTTATTAAAAATTGGAGAAAATAGTATGAGCACTATGAAAGCAATTTCAAACCCTAAAAACATTTCTTTTAAAGCGGCACCCAACAAAATAGATTGCATTCTAGAAGAAGGAATGAATCAAGAGGCTATTCCCTACCCTCAACACAGGAAGCAATAATACAGACAAACCCCAAAAATTTAGGGAAACAGAATGAAGCTTCGGATTTGAGCACCAAAATAACAAGGGGAAAAGTCAACTCTTTGAAAGAGACAGTGGTGAATACTAACTTAATTCCAGAGATTGGAGATAGCCCTAATATGGTTCCGTTAGATTATTCAGAAGATGAAAAATGTGAAGATGAAAAAATTAAAGAAGTAAACATAATATCGAATTTTATAGGGGAATCATTAACTAAGGAATTAATGGAACAATTTATGGATGAGATCTGTGATCCAGAATAATTAAAACGTCAGAAGGAGCTCCTAATTGAGGGAATCAACTTGAATATTAATACCTCAGGGGGTTCAATAGAAGAATTGTTTATAAATTTGGAGAATAAGGAAACATGAGCAGGAATCTCTCGGAATTGCCCAGTTCAAAGATAGCAAGAAATCCCCGAATTGTGTTGAAAAAGCAAGGAAAAGAGGTAGGAAGCCTAATGCAAAACTTAGAGGTTTGGCAGGGGAAGCTCCAGGACAGGTCAAAATCACATCCATTCTGAATGCAGGGAAGGGGAAGAGCCTTCCCAAAGAGCCATGAATGTCCTTTTGTGGAATGTTAGGGGCATGAGCGCGCCTAACAAGCAGCAGTTAATCAAACGCTGCATCAAAATTCACAACCCAGAGATTATGTTAATTCAAGAAACAAAGTTTGATAACTCAGAATTAGGAAATTTTAAAAAGAAATTAGGACTGAGGAAAATTGAAGCCTCGCCAGCAATAGGAGCTTCAGGAGGCTTGGCAATTATTTGGGATCCCAGATGTATTTCAATCAACATAACAGAGAGGAGACAATTTTGGATATGTGGAACAGTCAAAAACTTTAGACTCAATCTGTCCTTTAATTTAATAAATGTGTATGGTCCAATTCAAAATAAGGAGAAACTTTTAGTTTGGCAAGAGATAGAATCATATCTTAATCAGACAAATGGTACACTTTGTCTTCTAGGGGGAGACTTCAACGTAATAACAAAGAATTCTGAAAAAAAAGGGGGTGCGAAGACCCTTTCAGTAGCCACTAGAGATTTCACACAATGGATAGATCGAAATTCCCTCCTTGAAATCCCGACAGAGGAAAACTCCTTCACTTGGAACAATAGAAGACTAGGTTTTTGCAACATAGCAGAGAAATTGGACAGATTTTTCCTAAAAGGAAGCCTGACCAATGTTGATGTCTCCCTCTCAGCCAACATCCTGTCGTTATCTAGATCAGACCACTACCCGATACTTCTTAACATTATAACACAAACCAAACCAAAAAAATGTGTCTTTAAATTCGAACAAGCATGGTTAAGGGATCCGGAAATCTAAAACTCATGGAGTCCTGGTGGTCGGAACCCAAGATAACTGGCTCCAAAATGTACAAATTAGTAAATAAACTTAAGTGGATTAAAAGGAAATTATTAGAATGGAACTCGTCTAAGTTTGGCAACATCTTCGAGAGGAAACAAAAATTAGAAACGGAACTGGGAGAAGTTAATTCCCAGGTTATCAAGGAGGGGATGAATGATGCTTGCATTGTTAATGACAAGGGAGAAACCTTAGAGGATTCGAAAGACATAGCGGTGGAATCAGTAAAGTATTTTGATAACATCCTAAACAATAGGGACTCTTCAAATTTGGAATGTCAGACAGAACTTCTCAGAAATATTCCTAAAATCATAACTAAACAACAGAACCAAATTCTCACTGGTAAATTCACCATGGACGAGATTTATTCTGCCTTAATGCAAATGAATCCAGACAAATCTCCCGGACCAAATGGATTTTCAGCTATTTTCTTTCAAAAATGTTGGCACAGAAACTCAGGGAAAATTCTTAAGGAAGTAAACAACACCTGTATTGCTCTCATTCCTAAAAAAGAGAAACCCACCAACCTCAATGATTTCAGACCAATTGCTCTATGTAACACTTTATATAAACTACTTACCAAAACATTAGCCCTTAGACTTCAAAAACTCCTCTCATTAATTATTAGTGAAGAACAAGCAGGTTTTGTTCCAGGAAGATCCATCTTCGATGGGGTAATAATAGCTCAAGAAGCTATCCACTCAATCCTTAAAAATAAGAATCCTAGTATGCTTATTAAATTGGACATAAAAAAAGCATATGATAAAGTCGATTGGAGATTTTTGTGCAAAAGCATAGAAACCTTTGGCTTTGCTAAAAGTTGGATAAATTTAATTTTTGAATGTATTTCTACACCTAGCATTTTGGTTTTACATAAACGGAACCCCGGAAGGTTTTTTTGGTATATCCAGAGGTCTAAGGCAGGGAGACCCTATTTCCCCATTTCTTTTCATTATCATGGCAAAAGCTCTAGGAAGGGCAATCTCAAAAGAAAAGAAAAATGGAGCTATAGAAGGCATTTCAATAACTAGTAACTTAGACCCCACTACTCACCAACATTTTGTTGATGACACCCTTCTTTATGGTGCCAGTAACAGGAAAGAGGCAAGAGCTTTTAGGAAAATTCTGGAGACATATTCAAAGGCTTCAGAACAAGAAATAAATCCAGACAAATCTGAAATATTCTTCTTTAATACTAATGTTGAAATCGAAAAAGACATTTGTAAAATTCTCAATTTTAAACAAGGTAAGCTTCCTTGTAAATACCTGGGTCTATCCTTAGTTAAGGACAATAGAACTACAAATATATGGGATCCCATTATTGACAAGATCAAAAACAGAATAAACTCGTGGAAGGGAAGATGGCTGTCCTCTGCTAGCAGAACTACCATGGTGAGATCAGTCCTGGCAACTATGCCAACTTACCAACTATCTTGTATGAACCTCCCCTCAAACAAAAGATCAAAAATCACCAAGCATTTAAGGACATTTTTTTGGCAAGGGAGCAATGAAAATAAGAAAATCCCTTTGATATCATGGGATAATATATGTAAACCAAAAGAAGAGGGTGGGGTGGGTCTCAAAAACTTTGGGGACCAAGGATGTGCCCTAGGAGCCAAACTTCTATGGAGACTCTTTAGAAATCCACAGGCTAAATGGGCTAAAATACTTATTCATAAATATTTAAAAGACAATTCCCCCATTAACATCTTCAGAGAATCAAATCCTCTAAAAGGATCAAGAATATGGGATTTTATGATGAAATGCAGATACATAATTATGGAAAAACTTACATGGTGCCCAGGCTCGAGAGAAGAAGTATTGTTCTGGGATGACTCATGGGGTGGTTATGAGGTATTATCCAAGAGTTTAAACAACCCTTCCCTTATTAATCTATTGAAGGAAAAGAATGGTCTCTTTCTCAAAGACTATATCACTTTCAATGGGGAATCATGGATCTGAAAATTCTTAAAGAAATTTGGGATTTCAGGCTATGAGGAGACATCAATCATGGATATTCTCAAGAACAGAAAGATGTCGTTGGATAATTCAAAAGATACATTAGTTTGGGATGGATCTAAGTCAGGAGAATACAACACTAAGGATGGCTACAAGCTCATCATCCAAAACTATAACAGACCCAAAACTAATTTACCAATCCATTTGTGTTGGGGCAAAGACTGTTCTCCAAAAGCAGGTTTTTTCACATGGCTGGCGTTGAACTACAGAATTTTAACAGCAAATAGATTTAAAAAGCTTGGCTTCTCTGGTCCGAGTAGATGTCCACTCTGTGAAAAAAGTGAAGAAGATGTGGACCATCTATTCTTAAATTGCCCCTACACTAATCTTTGTTGGTATTGGCTGCAGGGGAACCTGGGTTGGTCTTATGCCCCTCCCCAATCCCTCGGAGCAATGCTACAAGCATGGCCAACCATTAAAAAAAGGAGTATATATGCCAACTTATGGATTATTTCTCCCTCTATTTTAATGTGGGAAATTTGGAAAGAACGCAATAGAAGAATTTTCAAAGAAGAAAAACTAGAATGGAAACAACTATGTAATAAAATTAAAGCAGCAATCATTGAAAATATGAATTGCAAAATAGCCAAAATTGAAAAAACGGATCTAAGTATGAGTCTTTGGGATGGTAAAATGAGGGGGAATTGGGAGGGTTTGACCCTACCCCCCTTTATTGGTTCGAATGCACAGAAGGTGGGGTCAAAGAGAGAAGAATGCAAATGGAGACCTCCAAAAGATGGATGGTACAAGCTAAACTTTGATGGTGCATCCAGAGGAAACCCTGGAATAGCAGGCATTGGATGCAACATTCATAATCAAGATGGAGAAGAAATAGCAGCAATAGCAGCTCCAATAGGCATTGAAACAAATAACTGGGCAGAACTTTTTGCGTTAGTCAAAGGCCTTCAAAAGGGCCACCTTGGGATTACAATATCTAGAAATAGAAGGGGATTCAGCAATTATCATTAATGCACTTAGGAAAAGGGCTACTCCAAATTGGAGATTAAATTCCCTTCTTTCCCAAGCATTGAAGATTTGTGATTCCTTTCAAGAAGTCTCAATTAATCACATTTATAGAGAAGGCAATAAGAGAGCAAACGAATTAGCTAACTTAGGGGCGGATGGTATCATCCTGTCATAAGTATGCCTTCACATCTTAGGGACCATCTTTGATCCATATAACCGAGGCAAGAATCTGAGTTTAACACTGGGAGATAAATTGTAATCATTTAGATACTATGCAAAGTAGGAATTTAGAGACCATAGAGATGATGCTCTTTTAGATTTACACTTTAACTTGTGATCAAATGAAGCTCTTTTAGGAAGTGGTTATTGTCGAATATAATTTTAGAGGATTTTTAGTCAGTTAAACAAGGGTTAGATATATATAATCTTACATTTATAAAAATCATAAGAAATTTCTGAACTAGAAATACCTGAATAGTATATCCTAAGAAATTCCGGAAAATCATAAGTAATACCTGAACAACATATCCTAGTGAGGAATATGAAACAGGCGGTTCCCTTTCACAGCATAATTCAGGGCTGAATATGGGTAGGGATCATGAGGAGTCACTAAGAGATGTTCAATTGCAGGAACTATAGTTTGGAGACCTACCTCAATCTTTAGCCCTACAAGATTAAGCTTCTCATGGATTTTCATAGGCATAAGTTAGGAACAAGGATATTCTTATATTTCTCACAAAGCTATCAGTGACTGAATTTATGATTGTCTAGCATAATTCAGCAATCATTAGGGGTTTTGTCTAAAAACTATATATAAAATTGGTTAGAATTTCAAAACCAAACTTTAAACATAAATAACCCTTCGATTATTTGGGGATATTCATGTAGGTTCAACTTTTTAATTAGAACATTTGTACTTTCATTTAGATCAATTTTAGTATTAGAATTTGATAGTTTATTCTTAGTCTTTAGCATTAGGAACCAAAGATTTTAAGGATAGGAATTTGCATATATATAAGAACATGTATTCATATTTTCTTATTTATATGTCCTTGAAATTCATATAAACGTATATAGTTGTTAATAATTACACATATATATATATGTATATATATTACTGATTTACTCCTTAGCGGGTTAAGGTCTGTTAATAAAAGAAGACTGGAACTTTTAACCAAGCCCTTGGAATCTATAGACTAGGATAGTTAACTTAGCTATGGATATGGATCTTTCCCAAGGATTTTTAAGATACTTATTGAAATTCGGATAGTCATAATCTGAATACGTTAGCATAGCTCAAACCAAATATCTATTAATAAATTCTTGACAAATCGATTATGATGGGGAACTAAACCCTTAGGTTAGGAATGTTAATGGATACAATTTGACTTTTCCAGATATTGGATTTTGAATTATACCCTCTTGCTTCCTTCCGGTAACTAGTGTTATATTATCACCGATCGGGGATTCAAATGAATTTTATAGAAATAGGTAAATAGGTAAATAAATTTTATAGAATTTCATTAAGCAATTTGGTATTCTATTTTTAGGACAATTCATACGACTTTAGAATATCTATATCACAGTACTGTTCTTAAAACCAAAGAGCTGAATCATGCATAATTTACAATCTTTCCCTGTTCTGTAACTATCCTCTTATATTTATAGGTCCCTAGTAAGAATAAACTGATAGACTATCCTTAAATTCCAAACCAAGGATTTTAGTAGTCTTATGAACCACGGTATCTCTCTAGGAGCTTAGCTAGAATTACTAACCGATATTAGCATTCAAGATTACTTCTATTAACAAAGTTTCTCCATGGGGTAATCGTGAGGCCGTCTTTAATTTTGTGATGATTAGGGACGAATGGAGCCAGCTAGACCATCAGCCCCACAACATGGGAGTTTTGTGCTTTAATAATCAATTTAGGAGCTCATCAACTAATTAGGATACTTTTCCCTCTTGTTCCCAGGCGAATTGATAATGATTAGAGACCCTCCCACGTTCTTCGAAAACAATTAAGACTCTTAGGAAACACTATGATTAGGAATTAACTAAGCTTATCGGGTCGGTCATCACAAGCTACACATGGCAAGATTGTAACATTTAAAGGACACACACTCTAAGTGAGGGATCAAGGCTATACGAACGTGCGGTAAAATGCGCTTAAAGGTAATTATAATTAAAACAAGCACGAGTAAACTAGAAGCTTCAACTACAAGCAAAGGAAAAGGATATAGATATAGCATAGCGAGGCCATAATGAGTTCTCATGCCTAGAAGTGCATAAATCTGGGTCTATACATCTCCTTCCATTCAGTTTGAAGTATAGAAGTGCATCTTAAATTGGATCTTATTGCGTAAGGAGCAGGTGTCACCCAACAATGGAGTCAAGACTAATAACATTTGCATCCTCAGGTAGCAGAGCGATGGCATTCAAAGGAGGTATCACACCAGAGAGATGGAACCAAGTTTTGAACCCTCTCACGAATTCCACAAGGAGAGCTTTAGTAAGAGCCATTGGCGACCACTACTTTGATAACGATTTCACCTTCAGGACTAATGGCAACATCATAGGTCAATTTATTGCCATTTCAGTACTAGCAGGAAAAAAGAAAGAAGATGTACTGAAGGTGGCACAGATTCTCTTCGTGGAAGATCTTCTTGGAGGAATTGATAAAATGATATGGGGAATAGACAACCACCTCACCATCCCCTTCCTTGAGATAACCATGAAAACGGAGACTTCAATGCTGTTGGGAATTCCCCAGGCCCAACGCACTCCCATCATCACATTCAAAGATGAGAATAAGTTCAACCTTCACTGGCAAGAGATGGAAAAAAACCTGGAATTTTTATACAAAGACCTCTTGCAAGAAGACATGAATGCAAAGTGGATGCTCGATTATTGGAGGAAGAAGGATTCATTATCCCGGTGGAATTGGACAAAGTGAAAACAGAGAACCTCCACATAATGGCGCCTGAAGTCATCAGATGCACCCGGCATTCGAAAAAAGCCTCTTTCGAAGATGAGCGCATTGTGGTCATGAAGAAAGGGGATAACATTTGGGAGTGCAAAATGATTGAGAAGGGAGAAGTTGAAGAAAAAGAGTGACAAATCTGTTGGTATTAAGGTTTCCTTTTTGTCTTAAATCAGTTATATATAAAATATAGAAAGAGGGTTATAGATTAGTAGCCTTACTATCAAATCTGTATAAAACTTTCAGTATGTATGTGACAGCTACTAAGGGTTTGGTGATGGACAGAACAATGTGACTAAAGTGATGCTAATACTAAATACTAGTTAATTACAGCTATTTATCCGTCTGTAGAAATAGTACTTTTTATTGTATCATAGCTAATACTCTGTGATTTCTTAATTTCTGATAGTTTATACTGATTGCTAGTTCTAGAAATGAAAGATAAGGAATTCTTCAGGAGATTTAAATATGTGAAAGTTTCTTTTAAATATCACTGGTCACTACGAAGGATTACAATCCAAATGGCAAAATTGGTAGGACTCTCTTAAAACCCTCTCAGTGGGAGTACTTGAGGAACTATCATATTTTTTCTATTATTGAAAGAACAGAAGCTCGGGCCTTAGGCCTTACGACGGCTTCCAATCTAGATTCCTTGTCATTAAAACCGCAAAAGAAGGATTTTTCAAGCTTATGATATTCTTCATCTCTGCTAAAACAAGATTAGAACAATTGTAAATACTAAAATAGATACATTCATATTTAAAGTTTAAGTATACTACTTCAAACTATTATCTTCACTTGGATTCGATCTCCTCTGTTTCCTATTATAAAACTAACTTAACCTTCGAAGAGACAACTCCGGGATGTCTATCATCACTCGTAGCTCGAATAGTGTTATTTATGTTTCAACTAGGTTCTGGCCTTCAAAATCTAGGATTATATTCTCAAAACGGTCCTTTGTGAGCATTAGGTATCCAAGAATGTAACCTCACACTAGGAGCACAAAGTAGACGGTCTCATTCTCTCAAGTCAAGATCTTACGGATTGATCTTGAGAACTAAGATAAGCTATTATGCCCAAATGCTAGGTAAACCTCTCTCCTTCCAACCCTCAAAACCAACACTAATTCTGCCCTATTTTTTTATATAGGTTAAGGCTAAACAATCCTTCGTAGACTTATTCTAGTAACTATTTCTTCATCGGCAAAGGCTAAACAATCCTTCGTGGATTTGTTTCAACTTATCAGCACTCTAAAGATTAGAACATCAATTTCCTAAGGTAATTCTATTTTCCCTTTTTTATTTGTTTTCCTACAAATAGATAGAATGGCTACTCCATTTATAGGATTACACTATTAAGGTAGATACAATTCTCCCTTCATTTTTGAGTATCCTTTACATACATACTCTACTCGGTTTAATTCAATTGTCATATTCTCACAAATCAGCCATATAGATTAGCATATTCCTTGTATCGAGTACCAGGCTGAATGACCAAGCTCCTTTAATTTCTGGTGTAAGATAGGCAGTGGAAGGAGGACACTAAATAACAGATGCATTTTGGATAAGTCTAACATAGTGTCATCGAGCATCTTATGCACCCCTACCAGATACTTTTCATAGATAGGCACATATATTGGTAAGTAATATCATAGAACAGCATAAATAACTAAAGCATAGTAATATCAGAGATATAAATATACACTAATACAAAATTTATATCACAATTTATATGGATATATTCACTATAGGTTTTACTTGGATCTTTTAGTCAGCTGTAGTCAGTCAAATTTTAGTGGTTTGGACTCTAATTTTTATGAAATTAACCCAGGACAAATTTCTCTGCTATATCATTTTAGGTAAAACATTAAATAAAATATCAATGAAGGGAAGCGCAAAATATTTAGGTAAAATCATTCTTAGGCAACAAAAGAGGTAACGAAGAGTTTTTTGTCGCTAATCAACCAACGTTTCCTCTTCACCTTCGACAAGCGTCACCAAGGCACTTGCTATATATAGGAGAGGTTCTTCCATCCACCACACCATCTCCTCAAGCAAATGGCAACGCCAATAAAACTAAGATGCCCTACCAAGCAAACGGCCTTTGTAAGGGAAAATCTCATTGAAAAGAATAAGAAGATTCTACTGATTAAATACAATATTATAGTAAGAGCAGTATCCATCATCCTAAGTGAGGAGTTCTTAGGAAACACTAACAGACATAGGGTCAACTCAGATATATCGGCTATGTTTATAGCCTCAGCCATACAAGTGGACCCTAATATAAGAGCTATTGGAAATCTCTGCAGAAGAGTCTTCAAGAAAAAGTATCTAGTGGATTTGAACAAAGTGCTTAACAGTATACGAACGGATTTATCCATACCCAGACCCAAAAATTATAAAAGAAGAATCGTGAACCAGGGCTATGTTTCTACATTTCCTATTCTAGAAATGGAAAATTGGGAAAGATATCTGGCAAAAAACCCCTCCATAAGAAGGAACTTGGATTTCCTTCTGTATTTCACCCATGTTCGACCTCCTCCAAACGGGAACTGGATGACTAAGTTTATCACGGATGATGACATAAAGCTGAAATTGGTGAAGGAAGATAAAGCATCGACGGCGTCGTCAGAATCCTCAAACAAATCCTAAACAAGTCATCCAAACATAAAGGACATCAAAGGATCCTTCTTAGTACATGGCATATCATTTCTGGATGTAAATCATTTGTATTCGTCCCTCCTTATTCAAGTTTGTCATTGTGCTTCCTACCATTTTTTGATACTGCAATAAAGATTTAGGCTGAACTTCAATAATGAAAGCAATCCCCTGCAGATCAAGACTCCAATTAAGATGGAAACCACAAATCTGTAATTCCGAAAGATAGATCAATAATAATAAATGCTTTAAACATAGATGTGTTTATGCCCTCTAGACATTAAGCAAACATATCTAGGCATACTTAAGATGATATATTCCTAATTTGAATCTATGATAGCTATAAAAAGATTAGTCAATAATGGCTCAAGGCTAGCTATAGAATCAATTGGTGATGGTAGCTACAGAGAATAAAATAAAGTTAGATGGTGGCTGTCCAGTGTATATCTCTAATCTAGGCTAACCCTGTTCTTTAAAGCCAAATGGCTCACCCAGCAGAGGTTTTATATTATAAGGTAGATAGCTGTAACTTATTTCATTTTTATATTAAGATCATAGATGACCGAACATGATAGCAAAGGATGTTAAAGGGAATTAAAATATACTATCAGAGGTATTTAAAAACAACAATCTAAATTAGTTTTGGAGTATAAAGGATTGAATATCCCCAGCTACTTACACAAGAATTTATCTTTTCTACCTTTCCTATTTACTGTATGCAAAATCATTATCTGCACTGAGAAGTTTTATGTCAAAACACCACTTGGTGTTTATAAATTTATTATCTCGGAGCAATTATAAGCTAACTTCTGATATTTTTAGAATAGATCTAGAAGACATTTTGTTATTTACTTTATCATTGAGTAGGGATGTTTGACAGTAGAGTCAAGTGCTTTATTACGGGGTGTTAATAGATCCGCTTCCCCGCATTTTAAAAATTAGATTCCTCTGTTTAGGCAAGCATCTGATAGGTCCAGATAACATATAAGAAGTTCAGTATTTTAAGGAATCTGAACACGCCTGTAGCCATTTAAGATAGATAGGCTCAGTTTAAAGAATCTTTGCAGAGACAGTTGGTAGGAATGGTTTCAGGAATCCAACCCCTAGAGACATTAGAGTGCGGATTGTTTTCAAAGTATTTTATAAAAAATTATGGCAATTCTTTATCAGTAAACTCAAATCTTTTGGTTACTCAATATATTAGTAGCCCGGTGTATAAGAGAATCTGGTTACATTTGTAGCTTTTTAGGTAGTTTTGCAATGGATGGTTTCTTATTTCTATCTTCAGCATCAATACTGTAGATAATCTATTTCTATATCAAAGTTTGTCTTTTGAATGCCTGCTTCAGATAAAATTTCCTCGGCAATCAGTTATCTTGAAGTCGAAACATAGGTATATATGCATCGACTTCAGGTAAGAGATTACCAAGAAGATCTTATGTTTTATCCCAGACTGGTAATTCCTCTAGGCGGCTTTTCAGATCTCTTGTAGTTTCTTCTGGGAAATTTTAGAGTTATGGGAGTATTGCCTTGTTATCACAAATCTTTTAGCCAACATTTATATATACGTGTGTTATTTCCGGTATTTTTTATCCTAAAGTCAATCTATGGAGAGATTATAATGGTGCTTTTTTGGTTCTATGATCAAGTTACTCTTAGTTAGCCTCATAATTAAGCCTAGACAGTATGGATAAGGACAATGCTGTTGTATTTATAATGGCCTTCCGATAAGTTTTATTTTGAATTAACTCATTTTTTACAAGTATGCTTAACCCTAAGGATTCTTTCCTTCTTGAGTACAGGACAAGAATTATTTAAAAACTGGTATCTACAATAATGAACCTTTCATATATATGTAAGTGCGATGTTAATCTTTTTAGATATAGCTCAGGTTTAAGATTAGCTAGATTAACTAGACTCAGAGCTTGTTCATTGCTGGATGGAGCAGGTACAAGTACTTTCAAGCAAATTAATCTAAATCTTAGGCTCTTCTCAACGTATTTTTATTTTCAGGTGCTTGAAAAACTTAGTTTTAGTAAAATACGCTAACAAAGATCTTAGTCAAAGTGAAGCTTTTTCAGGAAGGAGGGATCAAGAGGCACCCTGAGGAGCTATCATTCACAAGGAACTAAGTGTGACGTCAATGGTAAGGAATTGAACAAAAACAAAAAAGCAAAACCTAGAAGGAAGGTACTCCAATCCTGCCGAAGGACGAAGCGATACACAGTTCGTAACTCACTTTCAGACAAGATTCAGTTAAAATGATAATGAAATTTGTAATATGTAATATATTTAACTCTCATGAATATGTTATGGGAGGGTATGCCCTCCTAAAAGTATAATGTATTAGAATCCGGACTAAGGTCCCAAGCAAGGCTGGAGGGTTTCTCAACCCCGCTCTTCCCTACCAACTCCTACACTGAGCGGGGCTTTTGTGTACATCTATTTATATGCTTAATAAAATTTTGGCCTCGGCCTTTTACCAAAAAAAAATATATTCTAGTAGCCTTTAGTTTTATAATTAATTTTAATTTATCTAAATTAATTCTAATATTAATAAATGTATTATAATTATTAAATGTATTTTAATTAATTATAGAACTATATGATAACAATTATATTAGTTTATATAATTATAGATGTAGCAATAGGTAATTTTATTTTTAATTATAATTATTTTAATAATATAAATTATAAATTGTAATTAATTTTATTTAATTTTTATGTTAATTTAAATTATTTTGTAAAGTATAAAATAAGCTTAATTTTATGAATACAATTTTACAAGCTAAAAAATACATGTTAGTTTGTTATTTACATTATTAATATATTTAATATTTATATTATATAAAAATAAAATTTAATTTAATTTATGATAATAAACATAATAAAAATATCAATAATATTAATAATGCAATATGGCTAAAAAGGTGGAAATAAAACTGTCCACATTTCACATTTCATATTCCTAAATTCTTGTGTATAAGACCTCATTTGATCTAGCTAATCAAATGATAGAGAAATAATTATTATAAATTATAAACTTAAAAATATTGCATTTAAACTTTACAAAATCTAAATTTATGACAAAATGTAAAATATAATAAATTCTTATTGGCAGAAAGAGTTTCATTTAATCACTAGTTAACACTACAAAACCAGAAAGTGATACAATAGTACTTAGCCAATCGGCAAGTACTAATAATAACATACAACTATTACAATATGGTTAATAATGGAAACCACTGTAATGAGCCCAGCTGGCTCTCAATAACAATTTGGCTTTTATAATTAAATTGCAAATGTTTTGTATGTGTTTTCAATACATATAAGAATTTTCATAAACTTTTCAATCACCATATGACAATAATAATCAACAAATTCAATTTCCAATGCACTTTGATTGCATTATTGAATCAGAATTAAATCAATTTGTTATTTAATAACAATAACAATGATAACAAATAACTCAAGGCACCTTAATTGCAAAGAACGTGACTGCTGTAGGAGAGATTCAGCCTTCAGAATTCCTAACGCAGCCCCTTCAATTAATACGCAGCTTCTGTGGGAGCTAACACAGCCTCTCCTATATAATTCATAGCCAATCTGGAAGATATAACAGCTTTCCAATATCAATATGAAACTCTGAAGAAAATCATTCCACCGTAATAATGTCTCTGTAACAGCAGCAATTAAATAATTCTCCTCAAATTTGGTACACAACAGCACCAAATTTGCATCCACAAAATCAGAATTGAATGTCCAGTATCCAGTAGGAAAATTCACCACCAACAAATGATGATTCAAATTGCAGCAGAGAGGAATCAATCCTCAAACCCTAACCAAACTTCTCCACTTCCAAAACTTCATAAAAAATGCACAAGTCAAGAATGAGGTTCGAATTCTCATAAGGCTATATATATAATATTTTTCCATAGCTTCTCAATGACACTTTTCACTTAAAAGCCACTTGCTTTATGGTTGCACATTTGAAATATAATAAACTATTATATTTCCCTTCACTTTAATGCTGAAAATGACCCTTTCATTAAAATAGTGCTATTCTGACACATAAGGTCCCTGTTTTATGAGCTAAAGATTTAAAACTTCTCAACCCGGTTCCAACGAGCTATAACACTAAGATGCCCAAAATAGATTCCCAATAAAAATGGCAACCTTAGCTGATTTAATTAAATAATAATCATAATTCACCCATCTTGTGAAAACGACTGAGGAAGCATCAGAATCAAAATCTGACAACACAAGAGTGATCCTGATGATGAAAGATGATGAATAAACCTGGCGGAATGACTTTCTAAAAATAGACACTCCCTCCAAGAATCTTGGAGCCCAAACCGGAAGTCGAGAATAAAAACTGAGAGCATCATTTAATTCCTCTAATTCATCTAAGCTCATCAGAACCAACTATTGACTTACTATAAATAGTAAGTCCCTCAAAATAGGCCAAAACCCACATCAGGATTCTCTAATCACCAGAATTAGCCTACAAGGACCCAATGATAGGCTAAATCCACTAACTCCAATGCTTGCTCAAAATGGGGACATTACAACCACGATATAATATAATCATTATTCATAACTAAGGTTTGTTAATGCATGGAGACAGACCTTAATCGTTGACATTGCTGGAAGACTCACAGCTTTCCAGATATGAGCAAGAGAGCCACAGAAGAATTTCCTTGATGATTTACAGCTTTCCTTAAGTCAAACTTCATCCACTGTTAACAAACGGACATTGCCAACCATAAGGGACGCCAACAACGCTAGAAAGATTACTACTCAAAGCTCTTCCAGGAGGCATCCACAGGGCTTCTATACTCGCTTTCACCTCCCCTAGCATCCGCTTCAGCCTCCACTGCTTTCCTAGGCGCATCGGTATCTAAGATGGCAAGGATGATAATTCTGATTTATACCCTTACCAAATCAGCAGTCCGCCTTCTCTACAAAATCAAAGTTGGGAATCCTTCAATAACCCATTGTTTGAGATGGAAGTTGAGGAGCTATATGATAACCCATTGTATGAGATAGGAGGTGGAATAACACTTGGTTCTAGCATCGCACATGGAAAAGATAATATGGGTTTGGTTTTGAGAGATGACTCGGGCCATGGGTTGGGATGTGATTTCGAACTTGAGGGTTATCCTATTTCACATCATGGGATGATTGGTTACTCTCCAAGGAGACCATCGGATATGATATATGTAGATGGAGAGGTAGACCCAGAGTGCATAGGGCACGTTATGGCACTTGGGAATGTGGTTTCTTCATGTGATGCATTGGTCCTTGGGTATCAATCTTGGTTTGATGTCCATGTTGGGGATTCTCAATAAGAAGTAATGGAGGTGGTTGGGAGGCTTAGAAGTTAGGGGTGACCCTTGGAGATATAAGGATGAATTTTGCATTCCAAAGAGGACTAATCCAACACTTGAGCAGTTTACTCCTTAGCATTTTGGAAATGGAATGTTTGCATTGGACCTATCATTTGGGCTTCTATTTAGTGGACTAAAGAGATGCAAAGGAAGGCCATGGCATTTTGGGAAAAGTTGGTTACAAGGGGGCATTGTTGATTATGGAGTACCTTTGAGAGTAATTGTTTGGACTTTAATTTCATATTTACCTTGAGCTCGTGTTCTTAATGGTATTGCTAGGCGTTTGCTTCATCCAAATTCATGGTCAGCTGATGCTTATGACAACTATACAGTAATTAAGGAAATGTTGGATGTTCCATTGTTATACATTATTGGTGCATTTATTCCAACAACTATGATTGTTGTACTTTACTATTTTGACAATAGTTTGGCATCTCAGCTTGCTCAGCAAAAGAAATTTAATTTGAGAAAACAATCATCATTCCATTATGATTTGCTCTTGTTGGGATTTTTGGTTATCATGTGTGGTCCTATGGGTATATGATGCAGAGTAGGGGTGAATGACTTCAAAACACTAACAAATAACCAATCCTCCAATCCCACAAACATCCAATGGTGGGTTTTCTCTCTCAAGCCTTCAAACCTCCTAATAGCCCTTCAAACAGGGTTTTTCCACCATAACTTCCAAGGTTGGCATGGTATCAAAAATGTAAATACAGTTCCAAATACCCATTTGGACTTTATTCAACATATCTCAAAATCAGGGTAGGGTACTTTGTATGAAATGCCTCAAAAATTAACTATCCTACCAATTAGGCCTAAAAGGGCTAATTTAGGACCTAGTGCACTAGGGCATCACCACAAAAAGGTCTCCAAAGATCTTCCAACCACCTCTTGGCTCTGATAGGGTCCTTACACATCCAATAACATGTTCCACTTGCCAACAATGCATTTCCCAACTCACTTGTACAAATGGCACTACTTCATGGTTTCTAGGTCCAATACATGAAGATATTGGACTTTCAATTCAACTTAGCACATGCCAACCAACTCCCAAGCTCCTGCAACTTCAAGGAAACAAAACCTATCCTACTCCAAGCCATTCCACCAAGTTTGACGATTTTTCAACAATGGAATGGAGAGAAAACCATTTATTTGTTCAAAACCCTCACTACCTAGGGTTTCAAACGGGTTATAGCAAAACTACTCTAATTTGCTTCAAACTTAATGAAATTGAATGCCACAAAAAGGAAAGTTTAGGAGATTCTCTATTCTACAGACTCAAATGAGTTCCAGGCCATGGGGAGGTCATACACGTTCATACAATTCAATGGTACATAAAAAGAATGCTTCAAAATGAAGGAAATAGGAGCATTTTATTGATTTTCCTTCCAAGAGACTTCAACAACCATTTGAGATCGATGTCACAAGGTTCTAAAACACCTGTCCCTTCATTTCCCAACAGTACATAACCAACTTTCAAATCAAAACATAACAAAACACCTTGTTACCCGCCAATGACAAGAAAATTGAAAAATTGCTTTGACAACATTTGCAACTTTTTACAACATTAACAATTTCTTAACTTGAGTATTGACTCTTAGGACCTTAACAAGACACAAACATAAAATGGTCTAAGAAGACCTTATTACATGAAAACAACTCAAAAGAAAACACAATTGCTCCTTTGACCACCTTGAGGCATGAAAGCACACATGGGTGCCCCTACACCATACTCTCGGGGAAAAGAAGTTCAAGTTCCACTTGAGGAAAGATCTGCAATTGTGTGTCCATGCTTCAAAATATCATCTTCAATCATCCAAGATGCATCCTCCATTGGAAGACCTTGCTACTTAACCAAGTATTGGTAATAGACTTTGTTTCTAGTCTTCTCGAGTTCTCTTTTGTCCAAAATGCATTCCAACTCCAAGGGTTGGCTTGGTGGAAGATCCTTGATCCAATCTTCATCTTGCATGGGTGAACCTGCATGAGTACCTGTAACAACATCCCCTTTATAAGGGTAAAAGATCATAAACATAAAAAATAGGAGAAATGGCAACTCCAGGAGGAAGTTCAATTTCATATGCATTCTCTCCAAACTTGTGCATCAATTCGCATGGGCCAATTTTCTCCATTTGCAACTTAAGAGTATTGTCCTTTAAGGAACCTTTCCTTCCTCAAATGTGCCAAAACCAAGTCTTCAACCTTAAAATGAACTTCTTTCCTCTTTTGTTCAGCAATGTACTTGTACTTCTCAACATTCTTTTGAAGATTCTCCTTAACCTGTTGGTAGACTTCTTGCATTGCCACAGCAAATTGTTCACCTTCAGCACTCCTTTCCATCCCACTGACATCTCTCAATTCAAATATACCCCTGGGTTATATACCATAAACAATTTCAAAAAGACTTTTGCCAACACTTCTATTCACTAAACTGTTGTATGCAAACTCAGCTTGAGGCCAAACCAGATCCCATTGTGTTGTATGCTCCTTTGTGAGACAGCTTAGAAGGTTTCCAAGGCTTCTATTAACCACCTCAGTCTGCCCATCAGTTAGAGGGTGATAGGCAGAGCTAAAGCTCAAATTGGTGTCAAATTTTCTATCATAGGGTCCTCCAAAAGTGACCAACAAATTTACTATCTCTATCAGATACAATAGTAAAAAAAAACCATGGATTCATAGCACCTCTTCTTCAATATATGAAGCATCATTAGTGCTCTTACAATGTATAAAGTGTGCCATTTTTTAAAACTGTCCACAACAACATACACCGAGTCAAAACCTCTTAGAGTTCTAGGCAAAAAATCTATACTTTATGATTCAAAAGGTCTATTAGGGATTGGAAAAGGTGGATATAACCCTGCATTAGTGCTAGTGCATTTAGCCCTTTGACAAATGGTACACTTATCCACAAAGTTTCTAACATCCATCTACATTTTTGGCCAATAGTAGTGCCTCTTCAACCACTCCAAAGTCTTATCCAGATCAAAGTGACATGCAAGGCTGCCACTATGCTTTTCTTTGATTAAGTTATCCCTCGTTGAACATTTAGGAATGCATAATTGTGCCCCCTTAAACAATAGGTCATCTTGGATCAAAAAATCAAGCCACATTTCATTATTGTTGCTAAAAGGCTGCCTACAACTTGCATAAATGTCTTTAAAACCTGCATCATCAATGTACATACCTTTCAAAGAATCCACTCCTATGCTCCTCAATTGAATTTCTTGCACCCTGAGAGCCCTTCTACTCAATGCATCTGCCACCTTGTTAGCTTGTCTCTTTTTGTGCTTAATGGTGAAAGCAAAATCTTGCAAATATTCTACTCATTTCAAATGCCTACCACTGAGTTTATCCTGACTATTCAAAAATTGGAGAGCATGATTATCAGTGAACACTACAAACTCTTTAGGAAGTAGATAATGTTGCCATTTCTTTAATGCTTGCACTATTACATACATTTCAAGATCATATGAAGAGTATTTTCTCTTAGCTTCATTCAAATTTTCACTGAAAAAGGCAATAGGTCTGTTTTCTTGACTTAGGACAGCAACTATAGCATGACCACTTGCATCAAAATCAATGGTAAAGATATTATCAAAACTAGGCAAAGCCAATATGGGTTGTTCAGCAACTTTCTTTTTCAAATACTCAAAACTCCTATCAGCCGCTTTAGACCAAACAAACTTCTTTCTTTTATCACCCTTTATTGTATCAATCATAGGAGCACACACATGACTAAAACCTCTTACAAATTTCCTATAAAAACTTGCCAAACCATGGATGCTCCTTACCTCGGCCACTGATTTTGGTGTAGGCCAACTTAGGATAGCCTCAGCCTTACTTGGATCCATCTTCAAAGTGCCATTGGTGACCACAAAGCCAAGGTAAATCAACTTTGTTTTCAAAAACTCACACTTCTTCGAGTTTATCATTAGCTTTTCATCATGCAGCCTCCTCAAAACCAAATCTAAATGTTGCAAATGCTCTTCTTTAGTTTTGCTAAAACTAAGAATATCATGAAGATACACTACAACAAACTTAACAGCGAAAGGTTTAAGTACCTCATTCGTCAAGCGCATGAAAGTACTAGGGGCGTTTGACAAGCCAAAAGGCATCACCAACCATTTATATAGCCCCTCATTAGTCTTGAAGGCTGTTCTCCATTCATCACCTGGTCTGATTCTGATTTGATGATAGCCACTCTTGAGATCAACCCTAGAAAAATAGCATGTACCACCCAAACAATCCATTAGGTCCTCAATTCTTGGAATAGGGAGCCTATACTTTATTGGAATCTTGTTGATGGCCTAGGAATCAGTGCACATCCTCCACTCTCCTTTCTTTGGTGCTAGGACTGTGGGAACCACACAAGGACTCAAGCTTTCCCTAATCAGCCCCTTGTCAAGTAGTTCTTGCACTTGCCTCTTAATATCCTCATTTTGTTGTGGATTCATCTTGTAAGCAGCTTTGTTGGGCAAACTAGCCTCTAGAATGAAATCAATATGGTGGCTTACGTCCCTCATAGGTGGCAAGGTGTCAAGCATCTCATCAACAACTATTTCATCATATTTCTTCAACAATGCTTTCACCTCTAAAGGCAACTCCTCTTTCTTTTCTGCTGTCATGACAGATTTAGGCCTTACTATGACAGCAAATCCCACATTTTCCTCTACCAAAGTCTTTAAGAACTTTTCAGTGACCAACATCACACTAGGGCCTTCATGTGTAGCTTTGTCCTCCACTTGCAATGGTGTGAGAGCGAATGAGATCCCATCCTTTTCAATAAGTGTTCTTTCTCCCATCATGTTTGGCCTTCCTATCATATTGCCAAGGCCTCCCTAAAAGCAAATGACAAACATCCATAGGGATGATGTCACACAAAATCTTATCTTTGTACCCTCCTATGTGGAATTCCACCCAACTTTGTTCATGTACAAGAACCTGTTGTCCCTTATTCAACCAGGAGACCTCGTAAGGAGTGGGATGTGGTATCCTTTGTAGTTTCAACTTCTCTACCATCTCAAGGGAAACCAACTTATCTGTGCTACCCGAATCAACAACTTTGCAAACTTTACCTTGAGACTTACATGTGGTTCTAAAAAGAGAATTCCTTTGTGGAGGTTCCTTCACCATAGAAACTTCAATCAATGTTCTCCTTACCATAAGGGATTTACCAACTTCTAGTTCAGCATGTTGTGATGGAGAGTCTACACTCTCATTGTCCTCTCCTTGGATAAATTGATTTCTTGTTTCCCTTCCATGTGAAGTGGTAGACTGATTTTCAGTGCATTGCCATGCTTGATGGCCCTCAAATTTGTTGCATTTATAACATTTACCTGTAAATCCACTTGATTCTCCTCTTTGGCCTCCAAATCTGCCCTTATTGTTGGGTATCCTTCCTCTAAAGCTGCCTCTTGTATCTAAACTTTGTTCTTGATTGTTACTTGATTCTCCTTGTGGTCTGTGGGACTGCCCCCTACCAGCAAATGTCCCTCTTCCTCTAGAATTTCTGCCTCTACCCCTGCTTTTCTTTTCTCGCCTTCTTCTTAACTTATCTTCAGTCTTGATGGCCAATTGATGACACTCCTCTACCATTCTCTGGTGAGGCTCGATTCACCTTGAAGGTTATATCTCAAACCATTCAAGTATCTTGCCACTTTCTCTTCATCATCTTCTACATGGCCTGCCCTTATGCTCAGTTTGTAGAACTCCTCTATATAGGTTTGTACATCCATATCCTTCTGCTTGAGATTTTGAATCCTCTTGAACAATTGAATGGTGTAGTCACCGGGAAGGAATTTGCCCTTGAGTTTAGCAGCATCCTATCCCAAGAGGTGATTTTAGACTTCCCCTTCTTTCTCCTTTCACTTTGTACATATTCCCACCAAAGCAAAGCATGGCCCTTCAATTTTGTCTTGGCCAATTTCACCCTTTGTTCCTCTGGCACATCTTCATAGTCGAAGTAGTTATCCATTGCTCCTATCCAAGCTAAAAGTTCTTCACTATCCAACTTCCCTCCATACATGGGTAAATCCATCTTGATTTTAGAACCATCTCCTTTTATTGCCTTCAAGATTTTTGCCATCCTCAAGTCATGAGGATCCATCTCTTCCTCGAACCCTGCTTGGGAACTTCCCTCTTCCACTTCTTCTTCTTCTTGGTCACTCAGGTAACCTATGACCATTCCTCTTTTCTAACTCGTTTCCAGAGCAGCAAGCCTATCCTTTAATTCTCTCATCTCTATGACATGGTTTTCTTTCAACTCATTCACCTCTCTGGCAATGACATTATTCCCCTTTGGAAACATCTTGTTCCTTTTTCACTTCAACAAACCCTCTACAGATCAAACCTATACTATGATACCAATCTCATGCAGAGCAAGGGTAAACAACTTCAAAACACTCACAAATAAGTATAACCAATCCTTCAATCCCAAAAACATCCAATGGTGGGTTTTCTCTCTCAAATAAGGTTTTTCCACCATAACTTCCAAGGTTGGCATGGTATCAAAAATGTAAATACAGTTCCAAATACCCATTTGGGCTTTATTCAACATTATCTCAAAATCAAGGTAGGGTACTTAATACAGAATGCCTCAAAAATTGACTATCCTTCTGCCAATTAGGCCTAAAAGGGCTAATTTAGGACCTAGTGCACTAGGGCATCACCACAAAAAGGTCTCCAGAGATCTTCCAACCACCTCTTGGCTCTGATAGGGTCCTTAAACATCCAATAACATGTTCCACTTGCCAACAATGCATTTCCCAACTCACTTTGTACAAATGGCTACTCCTTCATGGTTTCTAGGTCCAATACATGAAGATATTGGACTTTCAATTCAACTTAGCACGTGCCAACCAACTCCCCTTCTCCTGCAACTTCAAGGAAGCAAAATCTATCCTACTCCAAGCCATTCCACCGAGTTTGAGGAGTTTTCAATGGTGGAAAGGAGAGAAAACCATTTTATTTGTTCAAAACCCTCACTACCTAGGGTTACAAATGGGTTATAGCAAAATTGCTTTAATTTGCTTCAAACTTAATGAAATTGAATGCCACAAAAAAGGAAATTTTAGGAGATTCTTTGTTCTACATACTCAAATGGGTTTCAAGCTAGGGGGAGGCCATACACATCCGTACAAAGGAATGCTTCAAAATGCAGAAAACAGAGCATTTTATTGTTTTTTCCTTCAAAGAAACTTCAACAACCATCTGAGATCGATGCCACGAGGTTCTAAAACACCTGTCCCTTCATCTCCCAATGGTTCATAACCAACTTTCAAATCAAAACATAACAAAACACCTTGTTACCCGCCAATGACAAGAAAATTGAAAAGTTGCTTTGACAACATTTGCAACTTTTTACAACATTAACAAATTCTTAACAACTTGACTCCTAGGACCCTACCAAGACACTTACAAACATAAAAATGGTCTAAGAAGACCTTATTACATGAAAACAACTCAAAAGAAAACACAATTGCCCCTTTGACCACCTTGAAGCATGAAAGCACACATGGGTGCCCCTACACCAATATACATCCTTCAAATGGTGTTATTCCTCAATCTCCGATGCAAACAAAATGTTTAATTATTTTGAAGCACCCGTTGGACCGTAATAGGTTGGTAATGACAGCCAATAAAAACATTAAACAAAATTCAAGTTTAATACAATTGTATGGCAGCATGCAAGAAACTTGTCAGCAAATGCAAACTCCACTGGTTTATCAGCCACCTCTAGCCCTGGGTCTAAAGGAATTTCAACAGACAACTCTTCAGTTGGCTTCAAGTATTGGAAACCTAGATGCTCCAGCTGATGCATCAATTTTTGTTCCAAAGAAGGATGCTGATGAACTACTTTCTGTTGAGGTCAAAGAGCAGTGTTTGAGTAGGTTGTTGCAAGCCATGATGGTAGGTGGTTGTGTTGCTGCTTTACCCCCTCTTAAAACAATTCCTATTTCAGTGCCTTGGGGTTATTTTGCATTCATGGCAGTAGAAAGTTTACGTGGCAATCAGTTCTGGGAAAGAATACTCTTACTCCTTACTGTGCCAAGTCAAAGATACAAGGTACTTCAACAGTATCATGCTTCATTTGTTGAAACAGTACTAGTTGATAGCAACCTAACATGAAAAGAGAGGTACTTGAGGGTGTTGATGGCTTTGCTCTAAGGAATCAAACAAATTCTAATTTTTTGAGTTACAACAGCGATCATATTTTCTTGCATCACCATGACTTAGCAGTCATTTCACATGAAGATGATGGTATTACAGATTATTCTAATATTGGCACTCAAGGTTTGGGTGTTAGAGGTGAATTCTGTGTCGTGGATTCATACTGTAAACATTCTGAAATTGTATATCAGACCTTGGAAGATGTGAAAGGAACACAAGTTTTGAGTGATGGGAGGTTTGTTATTGATAACAATGTTGAAACTTCATATCATGCTCATGAGTTGGGTCATGGGGTTGATAGGACACCTCAGTTGGTGAGCCACTTGAAAGCTCAATTCAGATGTATGAGAGAAGAAATGGCATATACATCCCCTGGGGCAGCAAAGGATGGTGTGGGCCACAGTGATCTCAACTCAGATTGGAAGAAATCCCTCTATACTTTGGTCTCCTTCGATAGATGCCTAGCTGTCTTGGTTCCCAGATCTGAACTCTTCAAGAAAAGGACTGAACTAATTATGATGGACAGCAGCTGTCTAATTAGTACAGTTGGCGACCCTAAGAAGGGGAGCGCGACAGCTCATGGGGGAAGTTCTCAATATGATCTACAATGTTTGTCACCATATCTTGGTTTTATGACAACACCATTTCTTCATCACATTTGGAGAGAATATGTAGTATATGAAGGAAGCATCATGGAGCATATTGATGGCAGCAGTATCTCATGTTTGTACCATTGGGTTGGAGCTCTTACATTGGTGGTTGATGGTTGTTTTATAATACTCATTACTGTGCTATTTAGGACAGCAGCTAGTTGGAGGATTTGGGAAGTTGGGGATCATCCACTTTTTGTTGGAGGTTGGTACAGCGCAGAGATTCCCTCTTCTTTGGACATTAAGGGTACTACTTGCATTTTTTTGAGTAAGAGTTTTAGTGGGACAAATGTTGTTCTAAATTGTACTAGTAGTATGTGGTGGATGGGTATGATTGATTGTGTACCCATGATGATCCTTCTTCGCATCCATGAGAGCTTTTTCCCATTTGGGTGGGCATCTGGTGTTGGCACACTCTTGGAGGATGTTTGGTTGAGCACAGTGAGTAGGGTTGATCATTGTTCTCGAGGTGTTGCCTTTAACACTTGGAAATTAAGTGTAGGTATCATCATTCCAGCCAGTGACAGTAGAGACATTCCATGGTTGGTTGAGTACAAAGTCGTGCTAGTGATTGATCTTCACTTTGAGGATGTTATGTTGGGTGATGCTTGGGATTGTGTTATATGGCTGGGCGAAGTATCTTTCTAGGTGCCTAGGATTGTGATAAGAAGTGAGGTTGTTGGTGTGATCTCTTCGGGGATGCTTTGGCAGGAGACATTCCATGGCATTGATATCAATCCTCTCAGGGATCTCAGTCTAGGTTTTGATGATGATTACTTTGGGGAACACCAGAAAGGGAGAGTGCAGTTTTGGCACAATGCTTTTTCAAATATGATTAGTTTTGGTGGATTCCTTCCAAGATTGTTGTGGGACCCTGGTATCATTCTTGATTTTAGTTTGGATCAATTTGTTGGTTGGAGATTGTACTGACATTTCTTAAGGACAAGCAATCTTTGGGGAGGGCAGACTATAATGTCCCCATTTTTGCACTTTCCTTAGTGTCAATGTTTCTAGCAAGATTGGCCTATCATACGGGTTCCTGTAGAACAGTGGACTGCATAGAGGACCCATACAGGGGCTTTGTGAGCCAATTTGACCAGTTTGGGATAGTCTCCTAGATTTTAGGAGGAACCCCTATTTTTATAGGATGGAATGGGAGTTGACCGGGACGCTTCAAGAGAACTCCAGAATCAGCCTAGAGACTTTTGGTGCGGTTCCTATTTTTTAGGACGGGTCTCTAAATTTTAGGAGAAGACTATCAGTTAGCTTGCAGTGGTCAAACAACGGCAGTGAACAGGTGCCATCAGATAGAACTCACATTGGGGTCCTAATGAGCTAGCTATGAGTAATTTGGAAATAATTTAATTATTTCATAGGTTACCGTTAGATTGTATTAAAATAATAAAAGTGATGGTTATATCACTTTACAATAATATAATAATATAATAATAAATTATAATAAGGAGGTCATGGCTCAACTTCCTAGGTTGATAGTTGCAAGTCATGACTTATGTCAAGACCATTTTTATAATGATAAATAAGACCCTCATTTGGATCGAATTCCTAGGTGGAGAGTATTTAAAATTAAACTTAGCAAAAGTGTATAAAATAAAATATGGAGCAAACCCTAAATGAACCGAACCAATTTGGAGGGAAAGGAAATTGAAATAAAAGGGGTTTTTGGAGGCATTTTCAAAATATCCAGGTTTATTGTATTTTGCATCAGCATTGGGTTTTGAGTCTCCATGAGGGTTTGAACAAGAGTTCATCTTTCAAGAACAAAATCTGGGAGAGAGTGGAGTTGGACATAGCCGCAGCTCTTGGTGACAGGTATTTGCAATTAGATCAATTGGTACTACAGTCAGGGATCAGAATTTGGGTGGCAATTCTCAGATTGGGATTAGAAGGCAGAGAATTCCTCACTAGAATTAGATCAGTGCCTTGGAGGGAATTTTAATTAAATATGGGCAACCCCAGCCTGGGCCATACAGTTACAGTTCCCACTTATAAATCCCAGCTTGGACGTTAAGCAGCATTTATGCAGATCTGATCAGGAAAGGGACTAATTTGAGGACGTTTGGAGGCAATAAGACTGCAGCAGAACAAGCACTTCCATTGGCAAGGAGATTTAGTTCTGTTTGTAGCTGTACAGCTGCTACAACCGTACCTTATTAGCTTCCTAGGGAAAGTGTATCACAGTCGTTGTAGGTGTCAGAAAGAGATCAGAAATTACTCCTATTCAGAAGATCGCAAAGGGGAAGGCATTTGGAGTGATGTATTGCTGGAAATTAAGTTGCTGATAATCGTTCACAGTCTAATGCCTGGTACGGTTATTGTACTGTTCTTGAAATTGAATGAAAACAGTGTTTTTTCATAATCAGCCTAGCATCAGATTAGTGGTAGTTGCTTTCAGCATTGTTTTTACCTATTTAGCATTGCGATCAGCATATTTCGAAAAAAAATCACCAAAACTAAAAGAATCGGAAAGGCAAGCAAAAAAACAAAAATATCAGAATTAGCCATAAAACTCAGAATTTGCAGAAGGACATATCCGGGGGTGGTTATTGCATAAGCAGAGGAATATCTGAGTCAGCAACTAGATTTAGATGACTATCACTCATAAATGTGGCAATATGGAAGTATTGAATAGCGGCTATGTTCCTGAAGGTGGCACTTAGAATTACACATACGACTAAATAAAAGAGCAAATAATATGCCAAACACCGATTAACAAGTCAGTGACCCTGACTAGAGGTCAGCAACTGACTTTCAATAAGCAAAGGATTGTTGTGTTAAGATAGACAGTGATTAGGGTAAAGGACTAATCGGCTAGTTATGAAGAGTGGTGTTCTATCATTCATGAAAAGATGCATCCCTTCTAATTGATAGGTATAAGAAGGCACCCCATCAAACACATTCAGGCATCGAAGGATCAATATAGAAAGGACTTGGCTGATCGAAAAGAATCAAGAAATTTAATATTTATTTCTGATAGAAAGATTCAGAGATATAAATTGGGTACTCATCCCAAGGACAAGATGAGAAGGAAAATATATATGATCTAGTACAAATATATGCTATAGTATTAATATGAATGAAATCAGAATTATATAGATAGATAGAAAGATGGATGGATGTATATATCAGTTATGTTATATTTTATATGTGTGTGTGTGTGTGTATTTGTAATACATAAAATAATAATATATACATGGCCTATTTCTTAATCACTCGCTAATACCGTTAAGAAGATAGGTTGATTTTGTTAGGGAGAGATGGAGTAATCCCTTGCAATGTAGGAGGAAACTCCCAAGATGGGGTAAGGAAGTATATCACAAATCCTCGAGGGAGAAGTTCCAAGATAGGTATGCATATGTGTTCTAGAAACCTTGAGGGAGCCTACTTGTAGTAGAATTTCCAAGTGCCCTAAGGACAAGTATATCTTCATCCTTCTTAAGGTTATTGATTAGGAGAGAAGGAATTAGGGTTTAGGTATGTAGTATGAATCAGTCATTGTTTCTTAAATTAATTTGATTTAAATACATAGTGATGTATATTAATCATAGGGAATTGGCATCCTCCTAATAGGGAATGTTACAAATTTGACATTTCCAAGCGCAATCCAAAACCTTGTTGGGAATTTCAGGGTAAATCAAGTATAGTCCTAGTTGGTGACATTACAACTGGTATCAAAGCTTTGATCCTTCCATCTTGCAAGGTAAAAGATGAAACAAGGAATCATTCTAGTCTATAAGAAGGAATCCAAAAATGCGTGTATTGTGTGTACACTCTGTGTCTTCATGCATTTATGTGTATACTTTGTGTATGCTCTGTGTCTTCATGCATTTATGTGTATACTTTATCTATGCTTTGTGTCTTCATATATTCATGCATCTTCAAGTGTATGCTCCATGGGTGTTTCTACCTTTGTTTAATCTAGAATAGAGAATAACTAGGAGTGAACCAAAAGATATGAATTTAAAGCATGTTGTTATGCAAGCGTTGGTTTTTGCAAATTCAATTGATACCATTATGGGATGGTCTGGATCCTTTTCTTTGAAAAATGAGAAAAACTTGTCTTAAAGTCAGAAACCTTACAAATTCTCAATGCATTTGTTAATATCAGAGTTGCGCAGCAGAAGCTACTCACATTGAAAGATTTGTATAAAAATTGGTATTTCTTGAGGATGAGCAATTTTGGATAAGGGCAAACTGTAATGTCCTCTTTCTGAAGTACTATTTAATAAGAAATAATAAAAATTAAATTAAATAAATAAAAAAGAAATAATAAAAGATAATATATAATTTAATTACAACAAGATGATATGGACAGAAGTACGATGCATAAAGAGGTTGTGATCATAGCATTAATATTACACCAGAAACTCGTCTCTTATGCTTTGATCCTGTATAAATCCATATGAATGACACGTTGAAAGAAGCATGGCCTATAATGGACTAGATTGCATTGCAGTCACTGCCAGGAGGACATAATAGCAGTACCTTGTCAAATTATAATATGGCCTAGGATTATTGTGAAGGCAGTGTATCAATCTTGACAACTTCCTATTTCGAAACGCCAGTAAAAGAAGCGGCAATGATAAGATAGGAATTGCACATAATATTTCAAGCAACACAGCAAGGATGAAAAGTGGCAATTATAAAGTAGGTATATAAACAGACAAACCATAGGAGTCTAAGTCAGAGATAAAGAGGGAGCCACATGTTGATGACTATGCACAGGAATATCTGAGTCAACGACTATAGTGGCTAAGAGTTGATTGGAAGAAGATATGTCAAAAGCCATATGAGGCAGCCCTTAAACATTTTGATGACTATCACTCAAAAAAATGGCAACAAGGAAGTATTCAATAGCAGCTATGTTGCTGAAGAAGGCAGCACTCAGACTTATAATAATCGAATAATTTATTTTGTATATTGAATAATGAATGATTTACAAAGAGCTACAAGCTCATATATACACTACGAAAATAATAAAAATAGCAACTATCTAAATACAGCAAGATACACAAGATAGAGCATTAAAGAAGCTCTCGAATATTAGAAACATTCTAATACCCTCCCATAATGCTCAATCTGTCAATAACACCAATAGCCTCCCTGAATTTTTGTAATGTACCCGTTTTTAGACTTATGGGATTAGCTTGGTTTGGCGACCCTCACAAGCTAATCAAGCGATCAAAGGGGGTCAGATGGTGGAGCCAGCATTGGGATTCCATTATGGAGGTTCAGATTATCAGGTCTACTCTTCCTTCGGATCATTTTAGTCAACTTACTATTTTTAGTAAGTGGTATTTTGGGTATGGCCACAATTAGCAGGGTGTCTACACGGAGCGTCAGATATCTCAGAATCGAGTTTCAGAGAATCTCCAGTTTGAGAGACTTACTATTTATAGTAAGTCTATTTTTAGCAGTGGCTATTTCTGGCAAGGCAGTGCCTATTCCTAGCTGGGCAGTTGGACTTGGTGCTTTGTCAGAAGTTCGTTGATTGTAGTCAAACAGTTCAGTGGCTTATATTTTAATGTGTTATTAAATTAAATTATTTTGATTTAATTTAATAACTTATGACTTTATAACTTAATGTTATAAAGTGAGATTACTTTTAAAAGCCAATTAATTGAAAATACTAAAAAGTGTTTTTTTCCGAAAAAGCTATAAAACCACCTCGAAAAAGCACTTTTCATTATCTTATGCAATCATTATTTTTTCTTAGAATTTGGGAAGAAGACAAACGGATTCCTCTTTCGTAATTTGAGCCATTATTCTGATGATGGTGAATTTTACATCTGATTGTTTTTTAGCACAATTCGATGCTGAGGTATATTGGATCTGTGGAAATTAATTTTGTAGTTGTTGCTGATGAATTGTATTCTTTGATACAATACAATCGAATTCTGGAATAGTTTCTTGGAGGCTATTGGTTTATTTCTGCCTGATTATCGAAAGAGATACAAAGAAGAGGATTATCGAATTTCTTGTAGAGTGTTGCAATTGTGAGTTGCGATTCATATTAAGTGGAGACGTTTTGAACAACAGCGAAATACATTGCAAATTGCCCAAGTGAATTCAGTGTGTTGGCATGTGGAGTGTAATCCTTTGGTGGCTGCATATTCTGGATGAGTTTCAAATCCAGCAGGGTCGTAAGTCTTGTTTTCTGGGACGGCATTCATTAAGAGCCGATATCTTGTTGTCACTGATCAAAAGGGGAGACGATACAGTTTGTTAGAGGTCCCGCGAATGTTCCATGAGTATTCTCTCTTCCACGCGTTAGCAGTGGAAGTTCGGCAGGCTGCGACAAGGACTGTCAGCGCTTAGTCTCCCCTCTCTGCTCACGGTTTAAATTTGGGAGCCATCAAAAGGCATTGCACAGGTTCCGGTTCAACATAGGTGCCAGTCACGTCACCACTAGTAGTCACGTGAAACAACAACAGGAAACGTTAAGCTTTCTGGCTGCAGCAAGGTGTTTATGCTAATGAACATAGCATTTGCAAGGTGGCGAATAATATCAGGTGCATCTAATTTCTATATTGAATAAATACCTAAATATATTTTGTAATGAGAATAAAACTTGTTAATGTTATCAAAAATATTCAAGTTATTTGCTTGGTGTATCTGGAAGTAGTGAAAATTACTATATTATTGTTTTAATGATCCAACCACTTGAGTGAGACAATTTGCAAATTATATCAAGTTTAGTATATTCATCCGGAAGAGCCGGATAGGTTCTTTACAGTGGTATCAGAGCATTTTTCCTGCCATCCTGTGGGGTCTGGATTCATTTATTTTCTGAAATATTTTAAAAGTGACCAGCACTTCCATTTTTCCTAGCTATGGATAAATACAAGAGATACAGTTCTGGAAAGCGTCATAGCAGTAAGGGAAATAGAGCGGAATTAAATGCTCTAGTAGAAAGCATGGAGAGACTTAGACTGCATCACCAGAGATTGGCAGAGAGGTTGTCGGATCCAGCTACAATAGATAGGGCAACGAGATATATGGTCTCTGCTTTTAGAAGGCTAACATCGAGTTTGTAGAGGAGAAGGTTGGAGATTTCTCCGACAGTAGTCCATGATGTTGATGTTCCTACATCTAGTTCAGCACCTGCTATTCCCATCTGCAGTGGTGGTGATGGATTTATTGCACAGGAGCCAGTGGATATTTCAGTGCCATTGCTTGACAACAGTGCTGAGGATCACTAGGTTGAGGCTCCAAGAGAAGTCACTATGGATTGTACAGAGTCAGCTGATGTTGCAGTTATCAATGAGTATTCAGACTCTCTCATGGAGGTAGTTATTATTGGAGATGTTTATGTCAGCTGTAGTAGTGTTGCTCCAGTTCAGGAGGCAGTTGCTTCCTCAAATAGGATCGAGGCACTTACGGAGTCTCCCTGTCGTGAAGTTGGTGATTTGGGCATTACAGTAGGGTCAATTAATGACAGTTCGAGCACTAGCATTATTGGTGCACAGCTTGACGTTGAGTCATGTGTGCAGAGACACGTGTCCGCAGATGAGATTTTAGCAGGAGATGTGGGAGCTGATAGTATAGACACATCTGATGACACTTTTGAGGATGTTGTGAGTTGCATTGGAGATGACACCCCCTGTGAGATGTTGGGTGATTACTCCGAGAAGCGTATGAGCTCTGACAGCTCAGAGATTTATGATAGCAGTCGCAGTGTGGGATCAGTACAGGAGACAATGGTTTATTCCTATGTTGAGGATGTGAGCATGAAGCTTTCTAGTGCTGACACTCAGAATGAGAGTGTTGCAGTTGATTTGGGCGACATAGTTTCATGCCACAGTTTGGTTGATTCACATGACGACATTGAGTCGTGTATGCAGCCAAAGTTAGTAGAGGAGATGCGATAAATGATGTGTACACTAGCATTGCACATATCTCCGATGCTAAGAGCGAGGACGATGAGTGTTGTAGTGTTTCTGGCTTTCTATATCTGACCTTGGGTGTTGATTCAGCATTGTCATTTGGTGATGGTGAGTTCCAGCACTTTGTGTTACAGGGACCCACACATGAGGACAGGGAAGCTTATGAGTGGCAGGAGTTTGTTTCAGCCAAGACTTCCATTTCTGGAGAGAGGGTTACTTCGTCAGTGACTCATGTGGATGTATCTCAGGGTCTGGATTATCAGATAGTTGCAGAGGACGAGGAAGCTGGAGATTGTTTTGAGTCAGTTTCAGCAGCAGCTTCCCCAAATTTAGATGACGATGTGTTTGATGCCTGTACTCAGTTTATAGAGGTGTACTCGGATGTAAGTACATAGGGAGAGGGTGATATTGAGGGGAGTGTGTTGGTTACAGCTTCCTCTCAAAGTGTGGACAGTGAAATTGAGGTGGTACATAGGAGGCCTGTTGTACAGAGTCATCATGTGACCAACCAGTTGCGAGTTGATGAGAGGGATATTTCTTCTACTCTCAAGCATTTTGATGCCGCTCGTCAATTGCTGGCTGTTTATGGTTGGGGTACTCGTATGATAGATGAGTCCAGCAGTGGTTACCTTTCATTGACAGAGATTCACTCTTTGCGTGAGGTTGTCAAGATTTTGAGACAAAACTATTTACAGATGGTAGCCGACCAAGATCACCTAGTGGAGTGGGGTAGTACAGCTTATGAGGCACTGATGGACAGAGAGGAGGAGGTGAGTGAGCTTACCCAGGAGCTCACAGCGACTACTGAGGTTTTAGAGGATACTCAGCAGGCTCTTCAGGAGTCGCAAATCTGATTAGAGGAGGTGACCATGGAGTTGAAGCATTTACGGTCTACACCAGCCCCAGACCCAGTTAGATTGCACATTGAGGTGCTTGGTGCTGAGTTTGCTCCTACAGTTGGTGATGAGGGACATGATGATGTGGCTAACACAAATGTTCAGGAGATGGGAGCACTTGGTACGGATGAGGTAGGAGTACCAGATGAGACAAGCTCTCAAGTTGATTTGTTTCCTTTAGCAGGGAGTGAATCTACTTCATCATCTCACAAAACTGATAGCGCGGGACAGTTGGTTGTGCCACATTTGCGGGGGGATCAGCTGTGGATTGCGGGGGAGCGAGTTGATGCTTCCACGTATAATTTCTACTACACTGAGTCATTTATGGAGTATCTACTTGAGAGTGCAGACGTGCGTCGGGATTCTTGTAGAGTGTCTGAGGGTACTCTCATACGAGGCTCTTGTGCTATTCGAAAGTTGGTCGGGAAGATTGTGGAGACTCTTTCTACTATGCTTCCCCACAGGGATTTTGAGGTTGGGTTTGTTGAGAGGGTTGCTCAGGTTCCTACCCAGCCTACAATTATGCAGAGTCAGAGATTGGAGTCATCTTTTGATTCCCGGTTTGGTAATGATGAGCCATTGACAAAGATTGGAGATTCCTAACGGCATTTAATGGTGGGGTATGCTCATCATTTTTCTTTTGACCCACAGGTGGATGATTTGATCTCACGCAGGGGTAAACCGGCTCTAGTATCTTACCATCCATTATGGGATGGATTGGCACCATCTTTTACAGATGGAAGTGGCAGTTGCAAGTTAGACTACTTGCAGTGTCCACACACTCAGGACTGTTTATTAGAGGGCAGACTTGATAACAGTGATTCAGGCACATTTGGTCACTGTTGTTTTCCCAGTGCAATTGGGTGTGAGTGTTGGAAAGACAGGGACTCAAGTTTTGACAAAGTTGTTATTTCAGATGGGTTGAGTTCCGTTGGGTTGTTTTCAGCATCGACATCTACAGCAGGTTTACAAATGTGGTTTTCAGTGGTGTCTGTTCTGTTGATGTTGGTTCTTTCTTCACAGGAGTTTGGTGGGGATCGGGACATTACTTGTGACCATCATTGGGATCCAGGTGGTTTATGATGCTGCTTGTTTTTCCCGATTGTTTGAGGACAAGCAATCTTGGGAAGGGAGCACTGTAATGTCCCCGTTTTTAGACTTATGGGATTAGCTTGGTTTGGCGACCCTCACAGGCTAATCAGGCGATCAAAGGGCGTCAAATGGTGGAGCCAGCGTTGGAATTCCATTCTGGAGGTTCAGATTATCAGGTCTACTCTTCGTTCGGATCGTTTTGGTCAACTTACTATTTTTAGTAAGTGGTATTTAGGGTATGGCTAGGATTAGCAGGGTGTCTGCACGGAGCGTCAGATATCTCAACATCGAATTTCAGAGAATCTCCAGTTTGAGAGACTTACTATTTATAATAAGTTTATTTTTAGCAGTGGCTATTTCTAGCAAGGCAGTGCCTATTCCTCGCTGGACAGTTGGACTTGGTGCTTTGTCAGAAGTTCGTTGATTGCAATCAGACAGTTCAGTGGCTTATATTTTAATGTGTTATTAAATTAAATTATTTTGATTTAATTTAATAACTTATGACTTTATAACTTAATGTTATAAAGTGAGATTATTTTTAAAAGCCAATTAAGTGAAAATATTAAAAAGTGCTTTTTCCGAAAAAGCTATATAACCAACTCGAAAAAGCACTTTTCATTATCTTATGTAATCATTATTTTTCCTTTGAATTTGGAAAGAAGACAAACCTGGCTAGGGTTTCGAGGACGGATTCCTCTTTCGTAATTTGAGCCATTATTCTGATGATGGTGAATTTTACATCTGATTGTTTCTGAGCACAATTCGATGCTGAGGTATATCGGATCTGTGGAAATTAATTCTCTAGTTGTTGTTGTTGATGAATTGTATTCTTTGATACAATACAATCGAATTCTAGAATAGTTTCTTGGAGGCTATTGGTTTATTTCTGCCTGATTATCGAAAGAGATACAGAGAAGAGGATTATCGAATTTCTTGTAGAGTGCTGCAATTGTCAGTTGCAATTCATATTAAGTGGAGACGTTTTGATCAACAGAGAAATACATTGCAAATTGCCCATGTGAATTCAGTGTGTTGGCATGTGGAGTGTAATCCTTTGGTGGCTGCATATTCTGGATGAGTTTCAAATCCAGCAGGGTCGTAAGTCTTGTTTTCTGGGACGGCATTCATTAATAGCGGATATCTTGCTGTCACTGATCAAAAGGCGAGACGATACAGTTTGTTAGAGGTCCCGCGAATGTTCCATGAGTATTCTCTCTTCCACGCGTTAGCAGTGGAAGTTCGGCAGGCTGCAGCAAGGACTGTTAGCGCTTAGTCTCCCCTCTCTGCTCACGGTTTGTATTTGGGAGCCATCAAAAGGCATTGCAGAGGTTACGGTTCAACACAAGTGCCAGTCACGTCACCACTAGTAGTCACGTGAAACAACAACAAGAAACGTTAAGCCTTCTGGCTGCAGCAAGGTGTTTATTCTAATGAACATAGCATTTGCAAGGTGGCGGATAATATCAAGTGCATCTAATTTCTATATTGAATAAATGTCTAAATATATTTTGTAATGAGAATAAAACTTGTTAATGTTATCAAGAATATTCAAGTTATTTGTTTAGTGTATTTGGAAGTAGTGAAAATTACTATATTATTGTTTTAATGATCCAACCACTTGAGTGAGACAATTTGCAAATTATATCAAGTTTAGTATATTGATCTGGAAGAGCCAGATAGGTTCTTTACAATGGTATCAGAGCATTTTTCCTACCATCCTGTGGGGTCTGGACTAATTTATTTTCTGAAGTATTTTAAAAGTGACCAGCACTTCCATTTTTCCTAGCTATGGATAAATACAAGAGATCTAGTTCTGGAAGTCATCATAGCAGTAAGGGAAATAAAGCGGAATTAAATACTTTAGTAGAAAGCATGGAGAGACTTAGGCTGCATCAGCAGAGAGGTTGACAGATCCAGCTACAGTAGATAGGGCAGCGAGATATATGGTCTCTGCTTTTAGAAGGCTAACATCGAGTTTGTAGAGAAGGTTGGAGATTTCTCCGACAGTAGTCCATGATGCTGATGTTCCTACATCTAGTTCAACACCTGCTATTCCCATCTGCAGTGGTGGTGATGGATTTATTGCACAGGAGCCAGTGGATGTTTCAGTGCCATTGCTTGACAACAGTGCTGAGGATCACTAGGTTGAGGCTCCAAGAGAAGTCACTACGAATTGTACAGAGTCAGCTGATGTTGCAGTTATCAATGAGTATTCAGACTCTCTCATGGAGGTAGTTATTATTGGAGATGTTTATGTCAGCTGTAGTAGTGTTGCTCCAGTTCAGGGGGCAGTTGCTTCCTCAAATAGGATCGAGGCACTTACGGAGTCTCCCTGTCGTGAAGTTGGTGATCTGGGCATTACAGTAGGGTCAATTAATGACAATTCGAGCACTAGCATTATTGGTGCACAGCTTGACGTTGAGTCATGTGTGCAAAGACACATGTCCGCAGATGAGATTTTTGCAGGAGATGTGGGAGCTGATAGTATAGACACATCTGATGACACTTTTGAGGATGTTGTGAGTTGCATTGGAGATGACACCCCCTGTGAGATGTTGGGTGATTACTCCGAGGAGTGTATGAGCTCTGACAGCTCAGAGATTTATGATAGCAATCGCAGTGTGGGATCAGTACAGGAGATAGTGGTTTATTCCTGTGTTGAGGATGTGAGCATGGAGTTTTCTAGTGATGACACTCAGGATGAGAGTGTTGCAGCTGATTTGGGCGACATAGTTTCATGCCATAGTTTAGTTGATTCACATGACGACATTGAGTCGCATATTCAGCCAGAGTTAGTAGAGGAGGTGCACGATAAATGATGTGTACACTAGCATTGCAGATATCTCCAATGCTGAGAGCGAGGACGATGAGTGCTGTAGTGTTTCTGGCTTTCTATATTTGACCTTGGGAGTTGATTCAACGTTGTCATTTGGCGATGGTGAGTTCTAGCACTCTGTGTTACAAGGACCCACACATGAGGACAGGGAAGCTTATGAGTGGCAGGAGTTTGTTTCAGCCAAGACTTCCATTTCTGGAGAGAGGGTTACCTCGTCAGTGACTCGTGGATGTATCTCAGGGTCTGGATTATCAAATAGTTGCAGAGGACGAGGAAGCTGGAGATTGTTTTGAGTCAGTTTCAGCAGCAGCTTCCCCAAATTTAGATGACGATGTGTCTGATGCCTGTACTCAGTTTATAGAGGTGTACTCAGATGTAAGTACATAGGGAGAGGGTGATATTGAGGGGAGTGTGTTGGTTACAGCTTCCTCTCATAGTGTGGACAGTGCAATTGAGGTGGTACATAGGAGGCCTATTGTGCAGAGTCATCATGTGACCAACCAATTGCGAGTTGATGAGAGGGATATTTCTTCTACTCTCAAGCATTTTGATGCCGCTCGTCAGTTGCTGGCTGTTTATGGTTGGGGTACTCGTATGACAGATGAGTCCAGCAGTGGTTACCTTTCATTGACAGAGATTCACTCTTTGCCGGAGGCTGTCAAAATTTTGAGACAGAACTATTTACAGATGGTAGCCGACCAAGATCACCTAGTGGAGTGGGGGAGTACAGCTTATGAGGTACTGATGAACAGAGATGAGGTGAGTGAGCTTACCCAGGAGCTCACAGCGACTACTATGGTTTTAGAGGATACTCAGCGGGCTGTTCAGGAGTCGCAGATCCGATTAGAGGAGGTGACCGTGGAGTTGGAGCATTTAGGGTCTACACCAGCCCCAGACCCAGTTCGATTGCACATTGAGGTGCTTGGTGCTGAGTTTGCTCCTACAGTTGGTGATGAGGGACATGATGATGTGGCTGACACACATGTTCAGGAGATGGGAGCACTTGGTACGGATGAGGTAGGAGTACCAGATGAGACAAGCTCTCAAGTTGATTTGTTTCCTTTAGCTCGGAGTGAATCTACTTCATCATCTCACATAACTGATAGTGCGGGACAGTTGGTTGTGCCACATTTGCAGGGGGATCAGCTGTGGATTGCGGGGGAGCGAGTTGATGCTTCCACATATAATTTCTACTGCACCGAGTCATTTATGGAGTATCTACTTGAGAGTGCAGACGTGCGTCAGGATTCTTATAGAGTGTCTGAGGGTACTCTCATGCGAGGCTCTTGTGCTATACGAAGGTTGGTCGGGAAGATTGTGGAGACTCTTTCTACTATGCTTCCCCACAGGGATTTTGAGGTTGGGTTTGTTGAGAGGGTTGCTCAGGTTCCTACCCAGCCTACAGTTATGCAAAGTTAGAGATTGGAGTCATCTTTTGATTCCCGGTTTGGTAATGATGAGCCATTGACAGAGATTGGTGATTCCTACCGGCATTTAATGGTGCGGTATGCTCATCATTTTTCTTTTGACCCACAGGTGGATGATTTGATCTCACGCAGGGGTATACCGGCTCCAGTATCTTACCATCCATTATGGGATGGATTGGCACCATCTTTTACAGATGGAAGTGGCAGTTGCAAGTTAGACTACTTGCAGTGTCCACACACTCAGGACTGTTTATTAGAGGGCAAAGTTGATAACAGTGATTCAGGCACATTTGGTCACTGTTGTTTTCCCAGTGCAGTTGGGTGTGAGTGGTGGATAGACAGGGACTCAGGGTTTGACAAAGTTGTTATTTCAGATGGGTTGAGTTCCGTTGGGTTATTTTCAGCATCGACATCTACAGTTGGTTTACAAATGTGGTTTTCAGTGGTGTCTGTTCTGTTGATGTTGGTTCTTTCTTCACAGGAGTTTGGTGGGGATCGGCACATTACTTGTGACCATACTTGGGATCCGGGTGGTTTATGATGCTGCTTGTTTTTCCTGATTGCTTGAGGACAAGCAATCTTGGGAAGGGAGGACTGTAATGTCCCTGTTTTTAGACTTATGGGATTAGCTTCGTTTCGCAACCCTCACAGGCTAATCTGGCGATGGTGGATCCAGCATTGGGATTCCATTCTAGAGGTTCAGATTATCAGGTCTACTCTTCGTTCGGATCGTTTTGGTCAACTTACTATTTTTAGTAAGTGGTATTTTGGGTATGGCCAAGATTAGCAAGGTGTCTGCACGGAGCGTCAGATATCTCAGCATCGAATTTCAGAGAATCTCCACTTTGAGAGACTTACTATTTATAGTAAGTCTATTTTTAGCAGTGGCTATTTATGGCAAAGCAATGCCTATTCCTAGCTGGGCAGTTGGACTTGGTGCTTTGTCAGAAGTTCGTTGATTGCAATCAGACAGTTCAGTGGCTTATATTTTAATGTGTTATTAAATTAAATTATTTTGATTTAATTTAATAACTTATGACTTTATAACTTAATGTTATAAAGTGAGATTATTTTTAAAAGCCAATTAAGTGAAAATATTAAAAAGTGCTTTTTCCGAAAAAGCTATATAACCAACTCGAAAAAGCACTTTTCATTATCTTATGCAATCATTATTTTTCCTTTGAATTTGGAAAGAAGACAAACCTGGCCAGGGTTTCGAGGACGGATTCCTCTTTCGTAATTTGAGCAATTATTCTGATGATGGTGAATTTTACAGCTGATTGTTTCTGAGCACAATTCGATGCTGACGTATATCGGATCTGTGGAAATTAATTATGTAGTTGTTGATGAATTGTATTATTTGATACAATACAATCGAATTCTGGAATAGTTTCTTGGAGGCTATTGGTTTATTTCTGCCTGATTATCGAAAGAGATACAGAGAAGAGGATTATCGAATTTCTTGTAGAGTGCTGCAATTGTCAGTTGCAATTCATATTAAGTGGAGACGTTTTGATCAACAGCGAAATACATTGCGAATTGCCCACGTGAATTCAGTGTGTTGGCATGTGAAGTGTAATCCTTTGGTGGCTGCATATTCTGGATGAGTTTCAAATCCAGCAGGGTCGTAAGTCTTGTTTTCTGGACGGCATTCATTAATAGCGGATATCTTGCTGTCATTGATCAAAAGGGGAGCCGATACAGTTTGTTAGAGGTCCCGCGAATGTTCCATGAGTATTCTCTCTTCCACGCGTTAGCAGTGGAAGTTCGACAGGCTGCGTCAAGGACTGTCACCGCTTAGTCTCCCCTCTCTTCTCACGGTTTGTATTTGGGAGCCATCAAAAGGCATTGTAGAGGTTACGGTTCAACACAGGAGCCAGTCACGTCACCACTAGTAGTCACATGAAACAACAGGAGGAAACGTTAAGCTTTATGGCTGCAGCAAGGTGTTTATTCTAATGAACATAGCATTTGCAAGGTGGCGGATAATATCAGGTGCATCTAATTTCTATATTAAATAAATGTCTAAATATATTTTGTAATGAGAATAAAACTTGTTAATGTTATCAAGAATATTCAAGTTATTTGCTTAGTGTATTTGGAAGTAGTGAAAATTACTATATTATTGTTTTAATGATCCAACCACTTGAGTGAGACAATTTGCAAATTATATCAAGTTTCGTATATTAATCTGGAAGAGCCAGATAGGTTCTCCACAATTTTACATATTTGTCAGAACTGAGAGACTTGGTGAAGATATCAGCGGGTTGCTCTAAGGTAGGGACATACAGCAACTGAATAGATTTATCTTCAACCAGCTGACGAATGTAATGACAATGTGTTTCGACATGTTTGGTTCGTTCATGGAAGACCGGATTCTTTGCCAGTTTGAGCACTCCCTGATTATCACAGAATAGAGGAGTCGGTCCTGACTGAGGAACATGCATATCTGCAAGCATCCGCCGAAGCCAAACGGCCTCACAAGTTGCTTTGACGGCTCCGTGATATTCTGCTTCGGTGGATGACAGAGCCACTACCTGTTGTTTTTTACTCGTCCGTGTGACAGCACCGGAGCCCAAATTGAACACATATCGAGCGGTAGACTTACGATCATCAACAGAACCGGCCCAATCTGAATCTGTGTAGCCACATAGTGTAGGATCAGAACTCTGAGTGTACAGGAGACCGTAGTCAAGATTACCACTAACATAGCGCAAGACACGCTTTGCAGCTGTCCAATGATCAGTTTTGGGTGCTGTCATAAAGTGGGATATGTAGCTTACCACAAAACTAATGTCAGGTCTGGTGGCAGTAAGGAAAATAAGGCTGCCGACTAGTTGTCTAAACAAAGATTCATCCCCAACAGGTGAATCGGACTGAGCTGATAATTTTAGCCCGGGTTCCATAGTAGTGAGGGCAGGTTTGCAATCCTGCATTCTGAACCTATCCACAAGACTTCTAGCATACTTGGACTGAGAATGAAAGATACTGTGCTCAGTCTGCCAAATCTCAACTCCGAGACAATAGTGCAAGAGTCCCAAATCTGTCATATCAAAAGTGCTACACAAATCCTATTTGATCTCAGTGATCAAATGTGCTGAACTTCCAGTGATGATCAAATCATCCACAAAAACAACGATAAACAAGACATCATCACCTACATGTTTGATATATTGGTTTGAATCCGATGGACTCCTCTGATAATTTTAGCCCGGTTTCCATACAAGTGACGGCAAGTTTGCAATCCTGCATTCTGAACCTGTCCACAAAACGTCTAGCATACTTGGACTGAGAAAGAAAGATACTGTGCTCAGTCTGCCAAACCTCAACTCCAAGACAATAGTGCAAGAGTCCCACATCTGTCATATCAAAAGTGCTACACAAATCCTATTTGATCTCAATGATCAAATGTGTTGAACTTCCAATGATGATCAAATCATCCACATAAACAACGATAAACAAGACATCATCACCTACATGTTTGATATATAGGTTTGAATCCGATGGACTCCTCTGAAAACCATGATCGGTTAGATATTTATCAATTTTCATGTACCAAGCCCGAGGAGCTTGTTTCAGACCATAGAGAGCTTTGACAAGTTTACAAACTTTGTGTTCCTGACCAGCAACCTTAAATCCAGAAGGTTGCGTCATGTAGACCTCTTCCTGTAAGTCACCATTCAAAAAGCACTCTTAACATCCATCTGATGAACTTTCCAACCAAACTGAGCTGCTAAGGCAAAAACAAGTCGTATGGTACTCATTTTAGCTGTGGGAGCAAAAGTCTCCTCATAGTCAATACCTTCCCTTTGTGAGAACCCTCGAGCAACAAGACGAGCCTTATACTTGTCTAAGGTTCCATCAGCTTTGTATTTTACCTTGTATACCCATTTGCAACTAACGGGCTTCTTCCCTGCAGGAAGATCAGAAAGAACCCAAGTTTGATTTTTCTGAATACTCTGAAATTCAGCTTCCATAGCCTGTTCCCATTTAGGGATACCTTTAGCCTCGGAATAAGTCTGGGGCTCATAAACACTATGAATGTTAGCCATAAGAGCAAAATTAACTGTTTGTTTGCTCTTATTTCGAAAAACTCTACCTTCAATGAGCTCATCATCCCTGAGATCACTAATAGTTTTAACCCACCATTTGGGTTGGAGAGTAGAAGAGCCAATCTCTGGAGGAGCTGGAGGAGGTTCAGGAGCAGCAACAGGAAGAGGGTCATTCTCAGGAGCCTCAACAAGATCAGTATCAAGTGCCTCAGGGCAAGCATTAGTTGTATCATCCCTCCCATCAGATGATGCTAAAGGAAGAGGAACACTATGAGGCTGTTCTTCAGAACACTTCTAAGAAGAAGACAGAAAAGGTCCTCGAGTTTCATCAAAAACAACATCACGGCTAAAGATGAGATGATCAGTGTCGATATCTATCAATCTGTAGGCCTTATGGTTGTCATTGTACCCTGTCATCATGAATCTCTGAGTCTTGGAATCTAATTTGGAACGTTTAGCATCAGGAATCCAAACATAGGCAAGAGAGCCAAAAATCTTCAGGTGGCTGATCTTGGGCTTACGACCAAACCACAATTCTTCGGGAGTTTTGTTCTTGACAACCTGAGTAGGGGAACGATTAAGAAGGTAAATAGCAGTAAACACTGCTTCTGCCCAATACTTATTAGGAACACCCCTGTGTTGTAACATAGAACGAGCCATCTCAACAATCGTACGATTGCGACGCTCAACAACACTGTTTTGCTGAGGAGTGTAAGGTGTGGTGAATTGGCGTTTGATGCCATGTTCAGCACAAAAACCGGAGAATGCATGAGAACAAAATCCCCCCCCCCCCCATTATCTGTTCTAAGAGAAATGATACTGCAGCCAGACTCATTTTCAACCAACGACTTAAAATTTTGAAATGTACTAAATGCATCTGATTTTTGTTTAAGAAAGTACACCCACATCTTTCTACTAAAATCATCAACAATAAGCAAAAAATATTTGGAACCAGTTATTGACAATGTATTCATAGGACCACAAATATCAGCATGAAGTAATTGAAGTACTTGAGATGCACGCCAAGAATCGCCATCTTTGAAGGGAGTCCGATGTTGTTTGCCAGCTTGACAAGCGTCACATACTCCAAGATGTGTTTGAATTGGAGGTAGACCAGAGACAAGTTCCTCCCAAGACAACTAAGATAGATACTGGATGTTGAGATGTCCATATCGCTGATGCCACAAAGTACTGAGAGATAAATCACGGGCTGCCATAGTGATTTCAGGAGAATCACCAGTGTCAGTAAGCCGATATAGGCCATGATCCTCTAGTCTAGAAGCAACAGTAAGACGAGTCGTGCGATCAATAATGGAACATTTGTGGGTACTGAACACCACATCCAACTAAGGGGAATTTCTCATGATCTAACTCACAGAGAGCAGATTGAGTGCCATACCAGGAATGTAGCATGCATTGAGAAAGATGAGCTGACACCCACCAGACTGTATCTGAACATTTCCTCTCCCAATAATTTTGAACTCCTCTCCTCCACCAAACACAACTGAATCACTGTAGGGATAAAACTTCGTAAACTAGTCACGCCGATGAGAAAAATGACGTGAAGCACCAGAGTCGATATACCAAGCAGACGATCGGGCTAAATCAAAGGGACATTTAGCCATAAAAGCATAAAAGGCAGACTCCTTTGTCTCAGAATGTTCAGCAACATTTGCCTGTTGATTTGACCCTCCCAGCTTCTTTTGTTCGAAAGCGAGCCGCTGACGGCAATCCTTCTTCATGTGGTCGTACTTATGACAGTAATGACACTGAACACTCTTCTGCTGAGAATTGCCTGAGAATTGACGTGAACTGCCCTCTTGTGCTGACTGAGAAGACTGAAATTTTGCTACAAAGGCTTGTTCTAACGAGCATGAAGAAGTACGGTTACCAAATTGTTGTTTCCAGCGATCCTGTTGTAGAAGTTTGGTGCACAACTCTGCAAATTTCAAATCAACATTAGTTGAGGTAATGTTGAGAGTCTCTATGAAATGCTCATAAGATGTTGGTAGACTTTTCAGGGTAATGACTACCATATCTTCTTCCTCCATCTTCTAACCAATGGCTTCAAGCTGATCACGAATGTCCTTAATCTTCGTGAGGTGTTCATGTAAGGACATACGTTCATCCATCATAATGGAGAACAACTGATTCTTCAGAAAGAACGCGCGACTCTTGTCGGATGTCTCATGCAACTCCTTCAAATATTTCCAGATGTCTGCAGCAAACTTGTCAGAGGGAATCTCAGGCAACTGATCATCTGTGACAGAGAGCTTGAGAAGCATAATGGCTTCTCGATTCCAATCATCGAATTTATCTTGATCTGCTTGAACGGAGGTCAGACGGGTCTCTGTGCCTAGAACAAGCTCATCCAGACGATGGTACTCGAAGATGGTCAACATTCACTGCTTCCAGGTGTTGTAATTGCTACCATTGAGCCGTTGACTGTTTTCTAGCATCAGGTTGGTCAAAGACGCCATCAAATACAAACTTCAAGAAAAGAATTTAATAGGCACAGATTCCAAGACAAATTTTTGGCTGACCTAGAAAAAACCAATAAGTACCCAAAAAATCTGATAAAAAACCTAGAAGGAAACTAAGATCAAAAGTCAAATCCGCTAGCTCGGAAACTGAGGCACGGAAAATGAGGTACCCAGAAAATTTGAGCGAAGACCCAGATAGAATCTCGAAAAACCCACCACGAAAATGTATTTGAAAAAAATTTTGGGTCCCAAAAATTAGGGTTTTAGCAAAAAAACGGCTTTGGTTATACAAAACCAAAAACAGGAGCCACGAAATGTGATTGCAGAGGAGTTTCGAAGGTTGTTGATGACCTGCAAACAAGGCACGTTGGAAGAGAAACCAAGTCGCGTGAGGGCACGGGTTGCGTGAGGTCGCGTCGGGATGACCAGGACGCGCGTGAAGACCAGGTCGCACGTGAAGACCTGGATGCGTGAAGACCAAACGCGAGCAAGAGGTCGCAGAAGACCGAAGAGCCGAGGAAGCTCTACAACAGGTCGTGGATGCACAGAGAAAAATATTTATAATATTTAGCTCTGATAAAAATGAAAAAACGAAAAACACTGCTCTGATACCATATAATAATCGAATAGATTATTTTGTATATTGAATAATGAATGATTTACAAAGAGCTACAAGCTCATATATACACTACGAAGATAATAAAAATAGCAACTATCTAAATACAGCAAGATACACAAGATAGAGCATTAAAGAAGCTCTTGAATATTAGAAACATTCTAATAAGACTTACACATATGACTAAACAAAAGAGCAAATAATATGCCAAACACCGATTTACAAGTATAAGTCAGGGACCCTGACTAGAGGGCAGCAATTGACTTTCGATAAGCAAAGGATTTGTTGTGAGCGAATACATGAATAACTAAATCGATTTGCTATTAAGATAGACAGCGATTAGGATGAAGGACTAATCGGCTAGTTATGAAGAGGGTATTCTATCGGTCATGAAAAGATGCACCCCTTCTAATTGATAGGTATAAAGAAGGCATCCCATCAAACACATTCAAGCATCGAAGGATCAATATAGAATGGATTTGGCTGATCAAAAAGGACCAGGAAATTTATTATTTATTTCTGATAGAAGGAACCAGAGATATATAAATTGGTTACTCATTCCAAGGACAGGATGAGAAGGAAAATCTACATGATCTAGTACACATATATGCTATAGTATTAATATCAATGAAATCAGAATTGTATATATACACACACATATATATTTATATTTCAGTTATGTTATATTTTATATATGTATATATATATTCGTAATACATAAGATAATAATATATACATAGCCTATTCCTTAATCACTCACTAATACCATCAAGAGGATAGGTTGGTTTTGTCAGGGAGAGATGGAGTAATACCTCGCAATGTAGGAGGAAACTCCCGAGTAAGGACATATGTCACGAATCCTTGAGGGAGAAGTCCCAAGATAGGTATGCATATGTGTTCCGGAAACCTTGAGGAAGCCTACCTGTAGATTGGTTTCCAAGTGCCCTAAGGACAAGTAAATCCCCATCCTTCTTAAGGTTATTGATTAGGAGAGAAGGAAGGAATTAGGGTTTATGTATTATGAATCAGTCATTGTTTCTCAATTTAATGTGATTTAAATACATAGTGATGTATGTTAATCATTGGCATTTGGCATTCTCCTGATAGGAACGTTAAAAATTGTCATTTCCAAGCACAATCCAGACCCTAGTTGGGAATTTTAGGGTGAATCAAGTATAGTCCTAGTCGGGGACATTGCAATGGAATTCAAAGTAAGTCACTCACCAGAAAAGAAAATAAAGTTTCAAAGTTATACACTATATCAAGGTTAATAGCTGACACAGCATTGACAATTGTCGAAGTTGAAATTAAAGACCTCTTGGAAAGTGGCTGCATGCGGGAAGGTCTTGAGTTCAATCCCATGCCTTGACCATGTAAAAGTGTAAAACGCATACAAAAAATTGTTTGAAGCCTCCTGTCTTGTTGAAAATGTAATGCATTAATATTTATATTCCTTGGTAAGAACTGGGAGGTGGTGGGTAGACTTAGGACACACTGTTTTTTTCCCATTGGAGATCAGTGGGAGCTGGTAACATAACATCTATGGTATGCTTTACTCATTTGCTCATCCAAAAAGAGAAACGACTAACTTATCATTCTGTTTGTTTCATCTATTAATATCCAGAAAAGCTTAGTGCTTGATTTTAGGTGATGTTCATTCATTTCGCAAAGCCAAAAAGTAATAAAGTGATCCAATTTGTGAGAGAGTCTAAATATTTTTCACCAACCCATCAGCCACCTTGTTGGCAATTCTATATTGATGTTGAGGTTTACTAATTGTAAGATATTTAGAATGTATCTGCCCTTGTAATAAAGTTGATGCATCCTGCAATTGAAATCTGGATCCTTTTTTAGGAAATGGTTATGATCTGCAATGGTGGTTTGGAATAGTACAACCAAGTGGGACAAAGATTATATGGCAAAACAAAAGAAGCTGAAAAAAAATTCTGTTGTTTCTCCATCTAACAAACAGGCTGAGCATCTGTTATGAACCAGAAATTCTCTCCTTTTTGATTGATCCAGGAAGAGGATTCTATTGTGGGAAGTCATCCACAGGATGCATTTGATTTTGCCTGCCCCCTTTATGACTCTTATCTTTGGAGGACACATTGCTATAGAATTTGCATAGTGAAGAAGTGGTGCATTCCCCAGACTCGGTATGAATCCATTTTAATTGATCTTTTGACCACCAAGAAACAAGTTTGTCTCTAACAAGTGAGCTTGGAAGTGAACAATGGGGAGTGTGTCAGCATTCACCCTACTTTTTCCTAGTAATATTTTAGGTCTTGATCTTTAGTCAGAAAAAAATTATCAGAAGCCTTATGGAGATTCTGACCCTACAAGTGCATTCCGGGATGCTACGAACAAGGTACCATTACAGTGATCCTACCACAATCTGATAATTCCTACCACTTCCAACTCCAACATTCCACATGAGAACTTGTTGAATAAGCTACACTCCCTTTTGTGTGTTCTTTTCTATAATGGAGAGATTCCCTTTCCCATATGGGCAGCCTCTCCAAGCCCATACTTGTCTGTATATTTGACATCAACACGAGTGGGAGTTGGTAATTAGGGGCCAAACATATTTCATTGCGAGAGCCATGTTAAATAGAGTAGGTTTTTTTATATTGAGTCCTTGGGATTTGAGTTGGGTTATCCAAGACTGGGCTACAAGCTCATATTTTAAAATTATAGTGATTAGGGGCCAAGCAGATTTCATTATGAGAGCCTTGTTGAATAGAGTACATTCTTTTATATTGGGTCCTTGGTATTTGAGTTGTATTATCCAAGACTGGGCTACTAAATTATATTTGAAAGTTGTGAAACAAGTTAATTATATAAGCCAGAACAGCCCTTATTAGCTGAATCTTCCTAGCAACTGAGTGCCAGCTGTTTGTCCAATGCCTGAGCTTGATTGTCATTTTGAAGTTTTCCTTTTGGTTTAATCCTATAGCATTGTTGAGTATTTGGTGTAGAGAGCCAAAAAATAAAATAAATGGTGGGAAGCTAACCTTCCTCGTATCCCATAATTTCTTGGATATTATTGCTGCATTGCAAGCCAACAGAATCATAGATCAAAGTCAATTCAGTTTAATTCATAAGGTGCCTAGACTCAGTTTGATTCATCAGGTGCCCATAAGCTATTTGATAGTGATCAAGGATTGATTTAAGTTAGTTGATTTGTTTTAAGGATAATGGAAGAGAATAGTATACTGTTGAAATTCTGTGAATCTGTCTTCCCTCCAAAGCTGGTAAAAATAGATATCTCCATTGTGGTGTTCTTTTGCAGTTAAGGGAGGAGATGCTCACTCGTGATAGTAAACAAATCTGGGTTGAGAGAATCCTACATGCCTTGGCCCTGATATGGAGTGGAACCAATGTCCATGGTGTCCACTAATGGCAACTTTGAGGATTGAAAATGTGATGCAAATTTGAATCCAGTGAATTACCTGTACTAAAAAACCCATAGGCAGAAAGAGCCTGCAGAATCAGAGACTAATTAAATTGGTTGAAGGTCTTTGACATATCTAATTTTAGAAGCACCCCAGGTCTTTTTTGAGATATGATTGGATTTCTCTAGAACAGCATTTAATCTATCAGTTATCTAACTTTTCAGAACAAAAGCACATTGGTTGTTTGATATTAATTTGGGAAGAAAGTCTTAAAGCTACTATTTTGAAGGTCATATTGCAAAGAGAGACATATCAAAAGTCTCAAAGCATATTAGACCCTCCAGTTTTTGGAATCAATGCAAGCTATACATGGCATTGGGTTGGGTAGCTTTTTTTTTTTGGTCCTTGACTATTCCACAACCTGTAACAGGTTTTCTTTATTGTTTCCTAGAATCGCTAAAGATTGAGGAAAAAGAATCAATCCCGTACCAGGGCCTTGTCTTTGCTAAAGGATAAAACTGTTGACTTTAGTTCTACAGTGATTGAAGCTCTCATAAGGGCATTAACATTATCAGTGTAACCCTCTTGATGTTGGGAGTATCTTGTCTTGTGCAATTACTCTCTCTAGCAGAATAGGAAGTTCAGCTAGTAACTAATCGTATTAATCACCAACATATATAAGCATCTCTAGTAGATTAAAAATCAAATGTCCATACTGGTCAGGAAAACCTTGCTGCTGAATAACTTATAAATATGTTGCTTGTTTTCTACAGCTTTGAGAAAGAAGGTTGTGTTCTAACTTCTGATCTCCACCTTGGAACAATTCTTGCCTAGCTCTCTATATCCAGGAAAACTCTTCTCTGAAGTGTATGTTGGTTACTCCATTTGTATTTTCAGATTTTCCTAAGAAGTTGCCTTTGTCTATCAACAAATATCCAAATCAAATGGCCAACAATTATGAGAATTCCTTTAAATCAAGGAATTGCTCCTTCACTTTGGGCTCTGCAACACCCGGGTGGGAAAACCCTTTGCAATATTCATATAATTCACACAAGCAGCAACAAATATTGCTCACTAGCAGATATCTCTCAGTATGCAAATTAGATCTTGCACTTATCCACTCTAGAATTGGCTCTATTCTAATCTATTGTGCACTTTAAATCTTACTGCGAGAAAAGATTATTAGAAAACCTACTCCTACAAAACATGAAACGAAAGATTGATTTAAGATTATATGAAGGTTACTGAACATCTGAATTATATCGACCAGTGCCTAACTCCAATGGCAACAGAGTCTACAAATGAACGAAACAATAATTGTGCATAATTTTCTAGATGCTAATACATTGCATAATGCCTATTACACATCAAGCCATGACTCATACTTACGAAATCACTATTATTCTCCCCATATTGCAGCAACACACAATTTAAATTTAATCTCTTCCTAAAAAAGAACCAAATGCATGCATCACACAATTGTGATAAATTCGCAATGACAATATTAACCCATTATTAATAGATCATATCATACAACATGAAGAAAACAGAACAGGAGACAAAACATGGTGAGGTTTTCATTAATTCTATTCCATATCCACATTACAATCCATTTGAAACATGACTTGTTAAAACAATTGCATAACCATGTTCAAAATCTTAATCTACCCACTATAAACACATACCCAAAATGTTTCAGAAATTCAGAACCCTTTGTCAATCAACCCTGATTTCCCTTTACAGAAACAGGGAGCAACAAACTTCAGGTTGATGACAGGTGGCAAAAGTTGATTAGATACAAAAGAATATGCCTAAAAGCATCCTTTAAACTGTTTACACGAGATCAAATAAGGAGAAAAACTCAATCAAATTAGTTATCTTTGTATGCTGCGTGATTCTGGCGCTCACATTCACTGGAAGGTAAAGACAACAAATTGTTGAAGTGGAAGCTAGAAGATCCGCCATTTGTCATATTTCTTTCAACAAAAAGTTGTTGCATCTTTTGATGTGTTCATCATACTTTGGGCTGGCCACAACTGCATTCAGTTTGTTGAGATGCCTCACAACAAAGTACAGCTCATACAGTCCATTTAACTAGGTATGCAAATGCCTTACCAATTTGTCCGCGTCATCAGTTGCCTTGTCAATTGAAGAGAATAAAATACACCTTGGAAGCTCCATCTTCCATTCATCATGTATCTTATCTTCACCATTGTCTTCAACGAATGGAGAGGGCGTTACACCCTTGAAAGCATTAAAGCTCCTATATGCCTTTAATATATGTAGATGATACTTGTGGTGTTGCGGTAGTAAGTCACCCATTTCAAGAACTTTGTCATTTGTTTCCTTGAAGATCTCAACCTATTGAGTATTACCATCAATATGATCCTTGACAATTTGTACATTTGTCAATTTTCTGCATAATCCTTTAGCAGTAAATTTCAAATGGAACTCCATTTTCCTCTGCATCTATTCTTTTCTCCTTCTCTGAACCCAGATTAATCTTTGCTTGAGAAATATTTACATCAGAATCTAAAAGAAGACCCTTTCCTAGAGCTACCTCCATAATATCCTCAAGCTCCTTTATCCTCTTCCTTAGATTGATAATCAATCTATTTTGTTCTTCAACCTTTGCCTTGTTGGTATTTGTTCAACACTTTATTTGCTCTGCAATTCACCTCAACTCTTTGAAATGACCAAAAACCCCACTTGGATTGGCTTTAAAACACTATCTTTTCACCATTAATTCGATATGCATAAGCATTAAGGCGCAAACGGGTAACAACTTGAGTTTGAGCCACAGTGGTCAATGCAAAAGATCAACGATGCTTGGTGAGATTCAAACTACCTTAACCGAGTTCAAAGCAAATCCCTTTATGTCATGCGCGGGCAATTGCTAAGACAGATGGAGCCTTCCAACAAGCCAATGAGCTGAGAAAACACACCTTCATTCCACGTGTTGCCACACAATCTTAGCACTCACAACTTTCAACTCGGCAGCACATTAGAGCCCAAGGAAGAGCTCAATGAATGCCCAAGTAATTCATTCTTCACCTCATGTGTCTTCAAAGTTGCCATGTACAACAACTCAACCCTGCGTTAGGACAATTGGAGAGCGCCAACAAGCCAACGAGCCAATCGCATAAAGTCTTCCATGTCATCCATTATTTCCTCACTCGTCAACTCATTGGAAGCCCTTTAGAAAACTCTGCCCCATTGGATTGACACATATGTTCCTCAACATACTCAAGAGCTCCACAGAGGAAAAGAAACTTCACAACGAGCCAACGAGCACCCTATTGATTTTCTTCCACTACATACTCATCAACTCATTGGAACAACTAGGGGATTCTCAACAAGTCAACGTGCAACCACAAGCACCCTCATTTCATTTGCCATGTCACAATCAGCAACGCATTGAACCAAGAAACCTTAAACAAGCTCCTGAGTGAACCAATGTAAACACCTTGGGCCCACCATACATATCAACTTTTCACTTTAGCGCGCCGGAACACTTTAGAGACCTTGACGAGCGACTGAGTTGCCAACTTTCACCAAACCTTACCCATGTGGATGTACACCTATACATACTTAAAACTTTGGCAACTCGACAGGAGAAGTGAAACACCATAACGAGCCAACGAGCAGGCCCAACTTTTGTCTTCATTGTTCAACTGTTCAACTTGCTTACTCGTTAAAACACAAGGACCAGTCTCAACAAGCCAACGAGTGCAAGGATTCCTATTTTCCACATCAACATATCACATTCTCGCCAACTTGTTGGATCATAATGAAACTCCCGACGTGTCATCAAGCGATTTCATCCTTTGCAAATCCCGTCCGCATGGAACCCTCATCTTTTAAGTGGCCATTTAACCACTCGTCAACTCAACCAAACATTGAAAAACCTTCAACTAGCCGATGTACTTATCTGTTCTCAATAGCATCCACATCATACTTGGCAACGCACTAAGGGAACTTGAGACTTTCACCAACCTCTCGAGCCCAAAGTAAGGAACATACACCTACTCATAAAACCCATTAGGTGACTTGTTGATACAACATGAAGATTTCAAAGAGTCAATAAGTACGCATTAGAGACTAACACAAATGTCTACTAAGCTTAACAACAATCCACCCATGAGCTTGGAAGGACACATAAAAGGCTGGGAGGCATTAGCAAATGCGGCTCAATGCAACACAACTTAAATTTATTTAATGCACATGCATACATTTGAGGGTTAAGTTATTGTGCAAGAGGAAACCACTAGGTTGAAACATAAGGAAAGACAAAGACTTTATAATCGCAACCTAGGATAAATGCAACCGGTTTCAAACATAACAAAAAAGGGAAGGGGTCGATTATCCTACGATACATAAACCTTTGCAAATAACATTTTAAAAGGCTTAATTGGGACAGCGGGTCAACAACAGAAAAGAAAATGCCGCCAAAAGATTTAAAATAATAACCAAGGACATACAAACCTGAAAACCCGAACCCTAATACGGTTGCAAAAAACAACTCCAACAGTGGCTCTCGTTGGGGACAGCTAGTTGCAGATTACTGTGAGAGATCAGAAATTTCTGGTGGGCAGACCAAGAAACACCTAACAGACTAACCTACAACAAAACAAGGCTATTTACAATTATATACACTAATCTATTATGCATGGAAAGAGAGTTTTCAGGCAAAGAAAAACTTCAAGAATTGTCCATGCACTGGCAATTGCATGATTTCTCCATCAATTGTTTGCAAAAAATATGAGTTTGCACCATTTTTCTCCATCACTACAAATGGACCCAACCATAGTGATACAAACTTGCCATGCTTCCCTTTCTCCTGATTTCTTGCATTTCACATTAGCACCAAGTCCCCCTCTTGAAATTCTCTCTAAGTAGTTCTTTTGTCAAACAAATATTTAGCTTGCTGTTGCATTTTCATGTTTCTCTTCTGTGCCTCAAATCTGATTTCATCCAATTAAACCAGCTGCATAATTCTATCCTCCATTGGCTCCAAAATCTCATCAGCCTCTCTTGAATGAACTTATATACAGGCAGCATATTATTCAATGGCAACCTTGCCTGTGAACTATAGACCAACTCAAAAGGGGATTTACAAGTAACCTTTTTGATAGTTACCCTGTCAACCCACAACACCAGTTTCAATTTGGAATTCCATGCTCTTTTGTTTTTCTCCAAGATTCTTTTTATAATCTTCACAAGACTCTTGTTGTTGGATTCAACCTGCCCATTTCCCTGAAGATGATATGGGGAAGAATAAGACATTATGATCCCATAACTTTCACATTAATCCTTAAACTCTTTTGACCAAACCTGGTTAAGACATTGTCCATCAAAAAATTGAACACAACCTTACTTGTAGCTTGTTTAGTAGGAATGGCCTCTATCGACTTGGTGAAATAGTTTGTTCACCTTTGATTATCCTCCATGCCTTCTGGGCACTTCATGTGCTTCAGAAAATACACAAAGTTAGTATACCAAGGTTGTTTTTCAATACTAGTTATTGGTTTTTCATCAACTTGAACAGCATTTACTTGGACTGCATCCAAATTTGTATTTGCCATTAACTTTGCTAATCCAAAGCCCCTGACCAACTTAGTGATTTGTACCTCAATGTTAAACTCTTGGATTCTATTTATCCATCTGCATCTGCATCCAATTATCTCAGTTTGAAAAAATATCTCTTTCACAGTTGCATTGGTCACATATGCAATAATTTTGGCACCTACCGGATATGACCTGAAAGTCTTCACTACTTTTACTAAAGCATACGCTTGTTTTTTCATCATATCATACTAAAGCATACACTTGTTTTTCCATCATATCATATTTTAGCTCTGCAGCTTGCAAAGATTTACTAAAGAATGCTATTGGTTGTTCATACCCCCTCATCATTCTTTTGGAGTAAGTCAGTTGTAATTGTATGGAATGAAGCAAAAGAAAATAGTTGAAAAGGTTTATTGTAATCTGGTGATTTCAGCACTGGTTCCTGCTTGATGGCCCTTTCAATGTTTGCAAAATCCTCAATGGGCTCACTTGTCCAATCAATCTTGGCTCCCTTCTTTAGCATTCTAGCAATAGGTTTGACAATTTCAGCGAAGTTAAAAATTAATCTTCTAACAAAATTGATTTGACCAAAGAATGACTGGATTGCCTTTACTGTTTTAGGGATTGGTATTTTGTCAATAACTGCCACTCTAACTGGGTCAATTCTAACCCCTCCTTTGGTATACCAAGATCATCTTGGGTTAGAACTGTGATATCCTCTGCTTCTATTATTTTCTCCTTCTCCAAACCTAGATTAATCTTTTCTTGAGAAATATTTACATCAGCCTCTAAAAGAAGACCCTTTCCTAGAGCTCCTCTACTATATCCTCAAGCTCCATTATCCTCTTCCTTAGATTAATAATCGATCTATTTTGCCTTCCTCATATTAATAATCAATCTATTTTATTCTTCAACCTTTGCCTTGTCGATATTTGTTCAACACTTTCTTTGCTCTGCAACTCACCTTGGCTCTTTGAAATGACAAAAAACCCCATTTGATTGGCTTTAGAACACTATCTTTTTGCCATTAATTCAACATGCGTAAGCATTAAGGCGCAAATGGGCAGCACCTCGAGTTTGAGCCACAGTCGTCGATGTGAAAGATCAACAGTGCTCAATGAAATTCAAACTGCCTTTATAGAGTTCATAGCAAATCCCTTTATGTCATGCTCGGGTGGTCGTTGAGGCACATGGAGCCTTCCAATGAGCCAATGAGTTGATTAAACACACCATTCCACGTGTTGCCACACAATCTTAGCACTCACAACTTCTTTCAACACGGCAACGCATTGGAGCCCAAGGAAAAGCTCAACGAGTGCCCGAGCGATTCATTCTTCACCCTATGTGTCTTCAAAGTTGTCACATACGACAACTCGGCCCCGCGTTAGAACAATTGGAGAGCCCTAGCAAGCTAACGAGCCAATCTCATAAAGTCTTCCACGTCATCCAATATTTCCTCACCGACTTGTTGGAAGCCCTACAAAATTTGGGCAAGTCGCCGAGCACACTCATTTCGCTAAACTCTACCCCGTTGGATTGACACATGTGTTCCTCAACATATTCGAGAGCTCGGTGGAGGAAAAGAAACTTTATAACGAGCCAACGAGCACCCTTTTGACTCTCTTCCACTGCATACTCGTTAACTCATTGGAACAACTAGAGGGTTCTTGATGAGTGAACGCGCAACCTAAGGTATCCTCATTTCATCTGCCATGTCACAATCGGCAAAGCGTTGAACAACCAAGAAATCTTCAACGAGCTCCCAAGCGAACCAATGTAAAACACCTTGGGCCCACCATACATATCAAATTTTCACTTTAGCTCACCAGCGCATCCAAACACTTTAGAGACCTTGACGAGCGACCGAGTTGCCAACTTTCACCAAACCTTACCCACGTGGATGTACACCTATACATACATAAAAGCTTAGCAACTCAGTAGGAGAAGTGAAAAACCATAATGAGCCAATGAGCAAGCCCAACTTTTATCTTCGTTGTTCAACTGTTCAACTCGCTTACTCATTAAAACACGAGGACCACTCTCAACGAGCCAACAAGTGCAAGGATTCCTATTTTCAACATCAGCATTTCGTGTAATGTCCCCTTCTTCGTCAACTTGGAAAACAAGGAGAATTACCTATTTCCGTCTTCTTACTTTGTGAAATAATTGCAATTAAGACCAAGTAAAGGTGTTAAGCAGGATATCGATTGTTATTTATGATATATATGTACATAATATGTACAAATTTGATATTGGATGGATAGCAATATTTGTTATACGCTTATTAAATATGTTATGAATGTATTGCTCTATCACTTATAGTGATAAAGGACGATGCTATGTTTGATCTTCAATATGCTCATGCAATGTATTGCCTTTAGCAATTGGATTGTTGTTTGTTATGTCAATTGATTGTGCAATGTATTGATATTGCTCAACAGCGGTAAGTTGCAGTTTCCGATTTGTATTTGTAATCTTGCAACTCAAATGATAAATGTTATTTTTGATTTATACCTTATAACCCTGCAATGTCAACAATTATCGCTTATAGGGATGATATTGTTGTGTCTAATTCAAACATATAAATATGCAATGTCCGATTGTATTTGATTACGATCTTGAGAGTATATGCCCCCAATTACGCCAAGAGGCAATTAGCTCAAATAGAGTTGTTTCAATAATGGAATAAGTAAAGAGGTAATAAATAATATTGTCCTTCTCATGTAATGATTTGGCAAAGCATGCCACCGTGGATACTCTTCTCCGCGTAACCTTGTCTTTCTCCTTATCGCTACTCTTTTTCCTATAGTCCCATGGCTCTATTTTAATCAAGTCTTTGCTTTGGCTTTCGGTTTATTGTGCTTATCCCCGATACTCTCTTCTCCTCCGCGGTCTCCCTTTTTACAAACATGGTTCATAAGGTGTATTAGTACGCTGGAGATGAGTCGCATCCCCCAAACGACGCCTCCTTATGTGCTGCAACTACTAGTGGTTGATCGTTGTTATATATATATTTATATATATATACATACATATATATATATATCATAGCAACCTGAGGATGCGTCCCTCCCCCCCAAAATCCCTGGCATTCCCAAAATGGGGACGCACCAGGAACAGAAACACACCGGGAACTGGGGGACAGCGTTTCGGTGTCCCCGGCGGCGCCACTGTCCCGTTGTCGTTCCCGAGGAGATGCGAGGACGTCTCGGCATCCCTGTTGGGGACTTGGGGATGCCCGGGTGTCCCTCGACCCCTGAGGGGACGCCCAAAAGTCCCCCGTCACGGCAAGCCAAAAAATTCAAGTTTTTAAATTTTTTTAGATTGTACTTGTTTTGATATATCATATCATGCTACTCAATGCAATCATCTTTTTGATGAGATAGATACTCATACTTTTGATATCTGACTTCAGTATTTGGCTTTGCTATTATTATTTATATAATAGAACTCTTCCATTTGCTGATTGAAGTATTTAAAATTTATAATTTATAATTATTGTTTAATGTTCAATGTTCAACGTTCAATGATTTTACATCTTTGTCTTACATTCTTATACATCATCTTTTCATAACTAGCATTTTAAGTACCACATGTATAGTATATACTATATACTATATACACCCCCTGCCGTCGTCCCCCGCCGCCATCCCCAAATTGAGGCCCCTCTGTACCCCCATCCCAGAAACTTGGCCCCCCGTCCCCAGGGCAATGTAACAATGATATATATGTATATACATATCTATATATATATATATATATATGTATATACATATATATACATGTATATATATGTATACATATATATACATATATATATATGTATATATATGTATATATATATATATATATATACATATATATACATATATATATATATGTATATATATATATACATATATATACATATATATATATGTATATATATGTATATATATATATATATATATGTATGTATGTATGTATGTATATTGTGTAATTATATTATTTTAAAATTTTAATATTAGTGATATTAATAATGTTATTATTAATGATTATTAATAATATTATTATTACCACCAACATTTACCAATTATTATTATTAATATTACTATACTTGTTCATTGATAATATTATATTATAATTTATTATTATTAATTGTTATTATTTGTTATTTATTTTGTAAATATATTATCATTATATTGTATTAAACTACTCTACCTTTCTATATTAATATTATTATTTAATAATTATTTATTAAATCCTATTTCGAAATGGGGACATCACATATCACATTCTTGTCGGCTTGTTGGAACGTAATGAAACTCCAGATGAGTCATCGAGCGAGTTCTTCCTTTGCAAATCCCGTCCACGTGGACCCTTCATCTTTTGAGTATCCGGCCATTTCACCACTCGTCAACTCGGCCAAACATTTAAAAACCTTCAATGAGCTGCTGCACTCATCTATTCTCAACAGCATCCACATCATACTCGGTAACATGTTGAGGGAACTTGAAACTTTCACCAACATCCCGAGCCCAAAGCAACAAACATACACCTGCTCATAAAACCCATTCGGTGACTTGCTGAGACAACATGAAGATTTCAACAAATATGCATTAGAGACTGTAATGTCCCCTTTTTCTATATTATGGAACACTATTGATTTCTCTCTAATTCTTACTAAAACCAATAATGAAAATGCATATATCTTATCTTTATTCTAAATGATAATGGAAGTAAATATGACTATTTGGGACTTAAATCCAAATGCATGCTCCAAATACTTCTTTTATTCAATGAAACTTAATTCCAAATGCATACACAATATAATGAGTATAGTTTAGTTTATATACAACTAATTATGATTGCATAACAATCAATATTACAATGATGTATTTGTTGTTTCTAATATACAGGAATTATATGCGAGGGAAATCTCAGTACCTTTTACTACTTGTTGTATCTGATCTGCAATTAAGAATATGCAACTTATACAAGTCGTCTCTAATATATCCTTCAATATATGCTCTGAATAATGCTTATAGGGTTGTGTCTGATATGACAATAACAATATGCTCTAAGATGTCGTTTATGACTGTAGCTTTATATGCTTGCATCAAAATGGATGCCAAAGGCAATACGCTCTATTACAGAGCAATCCTTACAGGATAACAAAAAAATAAGTTTATCTCCAAATCATGCCTTGATCGAATGATACAATCATCATAATATATGTGCAATTTGAAAGGAAGGGGCATGTGTGAAGAGATGCCTCTCTTGAATGAATTATTACCATAATAATTATGGAATGATTATTATGGCAATCGGTCGTTTAACTGATTATTATATTAATTGTGCCATAATGCTCATTTTATCTGCCAAGTATTGATAATCGCAAATGTGATGTTATTTATGTAATAACATGGTAAATGCGATTGTGATGCAATTATATACAAAGGCAAGGCTAAGTAACAATATGCAATATTTAATGTATGTGGATGTGACTAAGAACTTAGCATGATTATACGAAAGATAATGTGACATCGACCTGTTATGCATATATGTATGATAGTATGATGTCGTTGTTATGTATACAGGCATGACAGTTTTATGGTTGTTGTGCATATGTGAATGACAGAATGAAGGTGATTACAAGATGATGGGTGGCTTCAACCAATCATCGAGTCATCAACCCCTCATATAGCCAACATGTTATGGTGAGATTTATAAATGATCATGGAGGTCACTCATAAATGGCATCATAAAAATTTTGTCTACATAGTGGATGGATGGCGTGGTGATTGTCTAGCTCCTCAATCATCACATATTGCTTTGTTACAGAAATGCAGATTATGTACAGGGGACAAGGTTTGTCAAATCCTTGTCAAACTTTATTAAAAATTATAACTGATTTCAGAATGTTGGGGATATCACAAAGACTTACACAAATGACAACTAAGCTTAACGGAAATCCACTCATGAGCTCAGAAGGACACATAAAAGGCTAGGACGCGTTAGCAAGCAGGCCCCAATGCAACATAAAATTATTTAACGAACATGCATACATTTGAGGGTTAAGTTATTGTGCAAGAGGAAACCACTAGGTCGAAACATAAGGAAAGACTTTATAATCCCAACCTAGGATAAATGCAACCGGTTTCAAACATAACAAAAAAGGGAAGGAGCAGTTATCCTAAGATACATAAACCCTTGCAAATAACATTTTAAAAGGCTTAACCGGGACAGCAGGTCAACAACATAAAAGAAAATGCCACCAAAAGCTTTAAAATAATAACCAAGGGCATACAAACCTAAAAACCCTAACCCTAATACAATTGCAGAAAACAACTCCAACAGTGTAGAAAGGAGAGCTTTTTTAGAGGTGCAAACGCTTTTGACCCGGAGCTATTGAGGTCACAAACAGGGGACCCCATCCCTGTTACAAGTAGTGGTTGTCGTTGCACCAAAAGATCGACATGTTAATGCTCGATACAACCACTAGACTTATAAAAGACACAGGAGGTGGTTAAGCCATGTCGCAAATCCCGAGGGGAGCGTTGACCATTTTGCCAACAATCTCCCACTCAACATTACCCGAGGGGATTCGAACCTGTGACCAAGCTCTGATACCACTTGTTACAAGTAGTGGTTGTCGTTGCACCAAAAGATCGACCTGTTAATGCTCGATACAACCACTAGACTTATAGAAGACACAGGGGGCGGTTAAGCCATGTCACAAATCCCGAGGGTAGCACTGACCATTTTGCCAACAATCCCAACATAAACACTCAACAATAACACACCGATGGGGTTTGAACCTTGGTGGCAAGAACAATAACACCCCGATGGGGTTTGAACCTTGGTGGACAGAACAACAACACCATATTTAAACCATCACACTATGCCAATATTGATGAGTGTAGAATGGAGAGTCTATGTATTAACCCTTATCTCAATTTTTAATGATTTCACAAAGACTTTGGCCTGAAATCTGATTTTGAAGTTGTTCAATTGTAGACTAACAGCTTTATTTCACTGAAAATTTTCCAAACTCTGAATTGTTCCAACATATTATTTGATTTCATAAAAAATCAAGTTTTTTGCAGAATCTGTGCATAGCACAGATTAAGTATTTTGTAATGTCCCCTATTAGGACTGGATTTAATTTGCCCTAGGATTCCCGGATCAATGCCTTGATGTAGATCCTTCAACCAGGTTAGTCATCAATAGAAAAATGAATTATCAATTACCCCTTATCTCAATTTGTAATGGTTTCACAGAGACTTTGGTCTGAAATCTGATTTTGAAGTTATTCAATTGTAGACTAACAGTTTTGTTTTGCTGAAAATTTTCCAAACTCCAAATTGTTCCAACATATTATTTGATTTCTTAAAAAATCAAGCTTTTTGCAGAGTCCGTGCTATGCACGCCTTAAATATTTTATAACGCCCCATATTAGGACTTAACTTGGACACTACATTATTTTTTTTCTTAACTATTGGTAAATCCTTTTTGATGGAAAATCTTTCAAACCATTATAATACATATACAATCACATTACATTCCGTGTCCACAGAGGAATTGATCTTAGCTGCTCACGCAAATGCAAGGTGGCTCAACTAGACCACTGTGCATGAACATAATATCGCTAAGTTCAATCAAAAGTTTCTCTGAACACTCAACCTATCATAAATTCAGTCAGCAATGTCTCTGGATTTCTTTTCTTGATATGCAAATCGGTCAACAATCCATCTATCATCTTATTTGAGTTGTTTTGGGGGTTATTTCTTGTGGGTTTATTGTCTTGTTTGAACCGCAGCAGGTGTATGATTTTGACTTGGATGCCACAATCAATGGATACCTATCACCTCCATCTATCCACGATTGTATTCCATCATATTCTAAAAAAAATTATGGAGGAACTGCACCTGCACTCGTTTGTTGGGGTACACCAGCCTGGAATTAGATGGGGCAAATTATTTGATGCAATTTTTAACATGTCTTTCTAGGTTTTGAGCTTCGTGCTCGCTAGAAAAGCCTGATATATATTATCATAAAAGATCATCCAAATTAATATGGGCATCATACTATTAATGTACAGAGAAATGCACCATCAAACTTAGAAACCATTTTGTTCTATCAAAATCCACCTTAGACTTGCATTCTACCTCATGCTGGTGAACTTACGTTATTAACGTTCGCATTAACAAAGGGGCATGCCAAGGGCAAATTTCCAGCCAACATCAAGGCATCTTTTTTATGATATGCTTCTGTAATCAAGAGATAATCTTCGATTCCACCAGCTATTACAGAAAATTATTATCAAATTGTTCATGTGCCATAAAAAACAGAAACATTAAACCATGGCAATCGTTCCCCAGTTACAAATACGTATCATTTGCATTATCCAGGATTTCAAGCAAAACAAAATAAAACCCACGTGAGAATTATGCATTGTTTCGATGCAAGATGAAAACATAATGATTGTGCCATGACAACAGAAAAGGGGTCCTTACCAACAGACAAAAATCTTACAGACTCTAGTATGTTGTGCAATCCTCTGTCATCACAGTGTGAATTATCCGCGGGAAATAAATGCAGCGATATTCATCGCAATGTTTTAGTTAAGTAATTGGGAGTGAGGAACGGTTTTCTCTAAACTTTTGAAAATGAAGAATCGGAGAAGCAATAATCTATGTCACACAAGGGTTTGCTTAGTGCAACTTTTAAAAAATAAAATATAATAAGGATAGCGTGGTTTTGTTAAAGTTGGAGTAGCAGCGATGTGATTAGTATGTGTTTAATGTTAAATAAAATGGTTTTAGATGAGATAAGATAAGATAAAAATTTAACGTTCATGAGGCTAAACATAGTCTATGTGACAGCAAGGCAACTTAAGGTGACTTCAGTAACTCGGTCCGTTTCTTGTGCAAGTTGATGATGAACCCACCTAACTTCTCAATGTACTCATCACTGAATAGGTTATGCCAAGAACTATCAGATATAGTATCCGCAAATTTATCCTTGTTGTCCCTGTAGGCTTCACATTCTAATATAAAGTGATGTTTGGTTTCCACTTTCCTAGAGTTGCAAAACATGCAAATTCTCTCTTCTCGAGCCTCATTTGGCCTTTTCCAACGCTCGGTGTCACAGCGGAGTTGATGAGAGTTGGTTCTTAGCTAAGCAATAAGAATTTTAGCTCTCCAATAAATGTTGGCTCCTATGTACGTTTTTTGGAGTTGATCGCATGCGGGGTTGAACTCATTGATATAATATATTTTCTTCCTTCCGATCCCATTTCCCCAATTTCTCTTGTAAAATTTCTCCATAATGAAGACCTTTATTTTCTTGTTATTTGTGGGGCACATATTGAATTGGATATTCCATTTACTCATTCACTTGATGTTTTGTTGCATCCACGTCTTTTTTTGTTCACACAATGTATCATCAAAGACAACGTTAGGTCATCTATCTCCTTCCATTTTTTTTAGATAGCATATGAGGTGAACCATAGCAAGTGCCTTGATAGGGGTAGCCCCCATTTCACTTAGCATGACATCGATGCTTTTGATTTTAAATTTACTTGTGATCAAACGCTTTTGGATTCCCTTGATTTGCATCCATTGTGCTATTGAAGTGTTGATGGCCCATAATTCACACCCATAAAGAACAACCAGCAGCACAAGAAGACCAAACAAGGTCTGAATAGTTTTCCAATCCCAAACCTCTGCTTCACGACACATGTTTTGAAGAGCATAAAATGTCTTCCATCCACCTAATGTCCTTTTATTTCTGCAGCCTACTCAACTTAGATTTTTGTTGAAATCAATGCTAAGATATTTATACTCAGCAACTTTCTCAAGAACGTTGTCACCGAAATAAAACTCATGTTGATGTTGTTTTTTATTATTAGAGAAAACCATAACTTTAGTCTTGTTGATATTAACCTGCATCCCCATCATTCTGCAAAAGCACTCAAGAGAAAATAAATGTTCTTGCAAACCACGAGTAGATTTGGCAATCAAAATGAGATCATCTGCATAAAGGAGCAGTTTTATTACAAATTCACCTAACTCGATACCCTCACCATTTTGCATGTTTAACCACTCTTCAAGATTATCGATATATAAGCTAAACAAAGTAGGAGATAAAGGACAATGTTGTTTGACCCTGATATCGCTCCTAAAACATTTTAAAATGCTAGCTAAGGTTCTGATTTTGACTTTCACCTCTTCATACATCCTATGAACAGTAGCTTTGAGATGCGTAGGAATCCCCAATTCGTCCATCCTCATGAGCCAAAGCTTATCGCTAAGGACAGTGTCAAAAGACTTTTTAAAGTCAACAAAACAACAAAAAACCTCTTCCTTTTTCTCCCATCTTTTTTCTATAATGTGTCTCAAAGTGACACAGTGATCAACCGTCGAGTGTTTTAGCCTAAAACCAATTTGCCCTTTTGCACGTTTATGGTTTTCTTCCGCCCATTTGTTGATCCTAGTTTCTATCATGCTACCAAAAAGTTTTTCAAAGAGAGGATTGATCATTATTGTCTTGTAGTTGGAGGGATTGTTGACATCACCACTCTTAAAAAGTGGTATTGCAAGGCTGATTGTCCAATCTTTAGGAAACCCCTCTTGGCTAATATTGTTGAAAATTTATGTAATGTGTGGTGCAAGGGTTTTCATACCCCACTTGAGATACTTTGATTGAAGCTCAACTAGGTCTTTTGCTTTACTCACACTCAACTTCTTAATACCCATCTCTATCTCCTGCACAGTGAAAAGATTTGTAGTATTGTTGACCAAGGGTGGTTGGTCCACTCCACCATCTTATTCATAGAGTTTCCTAGCATGGTCAAACCATTGGGTGGTTGTAATATTATTTTCAATTTGCTTCTTCCTTGGCTAGAGTTCTTTCCAAAAAGGTTTGGGGTTATTTCTACCCAAGGAAATTAGCTCCTCTCTCCTTGTGAACATAAAATTGGTTTTTTTCTTCTTTAGGATTTGTTTATAAGCCTTAATGTCAAAGTTTGTTTTATTTGACTCCCTTAGATTTCTCCTAGCCAACTTGCATTCCTTATCAAACCACGCATTAGCTGGAAAACAATTAGTTTCAGATTTTCTATTTTTTGCTCTCTTGCATTTTGAGAGAACCTCATGGATCAGACTAGATAACACATGGCTATTAACAGCATGCCTATGCATATACTTCCCCCTACAAAGTCTCTCAAGAGTAGCTCTGAAGATGTTACCATTTTCTGAAGTCAACAGAACTCTACCCTGAGAAGGAGGTTGTTGAAGCCATTGGTTTTTTGCCCCAAGCTACCTATCCATTGCCCAACACAAATTTGTGTACATCGTTCTATGGTCTGATTTGAGATCCCATATGTATTCCCCAATTACAACTTCCTCAATTCTCTCATACAAATTTTGCAAACAAATTGCATAATCCACCACGCTTGCCTCGTTGTATGTGTTTCAAGTGAAATTGCCCGACTTAGCCCATCTAGCCAAAAAATTGCAAATTATTAGATCAAAAGTGCCACATAGACTGATCAATTCTTCCCCAAAATGATTACAGCCTTTAGCATCTTCAAATATTTTTTTTTCATTGATGTTTTCTCTTTTCTATGAGCCAAATAGGGTTACCATTTTCTTTGGAGCTGAAAATATTGGCTTGACAATTTGTTATTCTAGCATTGAAATCTATGACAAGAAGAACATCCCCATACTACGAAAAAATAATATCTTTCTTTAAGGCAACATGGGGGTCATTGTGATCTAAGCCACACTTTTTATAAGCTTTAGATACTTGTGGGGCAAAGTAACAAGTTGTGATCTTGAGAAGACTGTTGTTTTCCACAATTTTGAGCCATATAAATTGTTTATTAGAATCTACCTTTTTCCAACTGAATGACATGTCCTTCCCTTTCTTTTACAAGAACCATTATGCCTCCATGGTCTTTACCATTTCTTGTTGCCTCATTCCACACTGCCAGCTTCTAGTAGCCTTCAAACAATGGAGTCTTACATCCTTCATGATCATGTGTCTCTATGAAACAAATAATGTCTTTGTCTTCCACAATAGGTCCTAATCCAGGACACGCCTCCAAGGATAACCTCTGCAATTCCAACAAACTAAACTTAAGGAAGCCTGGGGTGAACTTGATTGCTATTTGTTTTGATGTGGAAGACTCAGAGTTGAGTTATTATCACTATGAGTGAATGTTGATCTTGTTGTATCACTGCCTTCTGAAGTGTTTGTTGTCACATCTTTGCTACCCACTTGTTGCTCTTAATTGGGGTGGTGGCCAAAATGAGCAATAATTGCTTTTCCCTTGTACATCCAAGCCCTTTTGCCTTCATTCCTAGTTGTTTTGATCTTTTCCATTTCCATCATTCTTTCTTCTTGTTGCCTCGTAGTTAGATCCTCCTCTAAAAAGAAGTGAGAACCCCTCAAGAGCTATTTTTTGCTCAGTAAATTTTGTTTGTCACAAATACTAGGCATGACTACCTTGATGGGCCTATCTCTCTCATCATATGATTTGGCAACCCTCCAAGCTTGGGAGATTTGACCTTTCCACAACAACACTTCTTGTAGGAAGTCCCTCGTTAAGTCAAGGGTGTGTTCACCTTCACCATAATCATTTATCCCTTTGATAATTATATTGGGTGCCCTAATCTACCTTTCGTTGACCTCCCTATCTTGTGTGTTCTTCATGTGGGTCTTTGCCTCTTCACCCGCACGTGCAAAGTGTTTGTTGTTTTAATCCCAAGTTTTGGTAACTTCTGGAAAACTTCTTTTCTCCTCTTCAACCTCTGCATTTCCCAACAAAGTAGCATATAATATTGATAAATCCTTATCGTGAGATGTCTCAGTATTTTTTGTAACCTTGTTTGCTTCCAATGCAACTCTCAAATTTTTCCATTCATCCTTCATATTCTGCCATTCATACTTCATGTTTTGCCATTCAAGCTTCCCAGCTAAAAGTGTTTCTTGCAACATTGAGATTTGAACTTTTAAAGCATTGTTATTGTTTGCAAGAGATTTATTTGTTGCAGTTGGGACATGTATTTTGAGGCCACTTTCTTTCTCTTTAACCTCTAGAAGTTCCAACCTCTCCTTGGCCATCAAAATTTCTTGCACATATAGATTTGGACACCACGCGAGAGGTGTGGAAGTAGGACTATAAGTGATGGGGTCTACAAAGTTTCTATTTCCGCAAAAATGATTGTTGCCACCTAAATGTGAAGGAGGGCACATTTTTACACCATCTTTTTGTCTTGTCTCCTGCTTATTCATCTTCTGACCATGTTTTTTCCTTTCATGTGTCTTGTCTCCTGCTTATTTATTATTTTTTAAGCAATTTGAAAATGTATAAATTAAATTTTATAATGCTAGGCTTCTATTCATATTGATTTTTTTCCATTGACAATTATATTATTGAAAATTAGTTCATGACATTTTAATAATAATAAGAGGACACACTTGCATCATGTTCTTGTCATAATGTTTTTGTATTGAAGTTGAAACTGTTGCAAATTATAGTAATAATATTAGAATCTTGACATCATAAATCATAAGTTGGAGTTATTTGAATAATAATTGTAGTCACAATATAGTAATTATATTGACAAATAATAGTGAGAAAAGTTTAACTTTGAAACATTTACATTTAAATGTTGAAACATAAAATGTTTTTCTTAGTAAGTAAACAAAAGATGCATTACATCTAATTCCTCTCAATTAGTAAAATTTATTACATATTGCTTAGTTCAACAATATTATAACAAAAATCTATAAGATAATTCTTAGTAAGTCATGAGCCATATTGAAGGGGCAGTCAGGGGTTTGATTCTTGCCCACTCATAGTTGGAAATAGAAAGAATGATGGTCAAGAATGGTTAGAGGTCATATGATTTATATAGGTGCATGATATCGATGTTGGCGTAGATGTTGTTCATGTCACTTCGCTAGCAATTATCTTTGGGTGTTGCTAAGAAAAGGTTGATGCATGTGATTGAGCAAAGACAATGATGTGGTTAAAAAAAAGCATGCATAGATTCACAGAGAAGTGTTAGGAGATATCTTGCCATCATGGATGGAGTAATTTGGGAGACATAAGGGAGATAACCAAAGAGATAAGGGCTTGTAGACGATGAGCAAAGGAGATATAAGGAGATTCGGTGATCTAAGCGATGGGGAGATTAGGGTCGGGGAGGATAAGGAGTTAAGGAGAGATAAGGAGACACTCAATTGACCAAAGTAATAAGGAGGAGATTGTAGATATTAGCATGAAACAAATCTAGGAGGTGTCAATGCCTTAGCACTTTCCCATACCACCACAGGGATGGGGTCCACCAATGTGACCCCACTAGTTCATAGCTCTAGTCAAAAGCGTTCATCGATAAAAAAAAATAAAAAAATAAAAAAATTATCATATTCATTATTAATAATGCCTATTATTATTTGAAGTAATTATTCTTCCATTTATTATTGATGAATATATAATAATAAATATTAATTTTTCAATTGAATATTTGTTAACTAATCAAATATAATAATAATTATGATAACTAGTATCGTGTATAATTATACATGTAATAATTGATCTACATTACAATAAGATAATAAACATATAATAATATCTTCTTACATTATTAGTTATCCATAAAACCTATTATTATTCATAGTAATGATTCTACTATTTATTATGAATAACAAGATATTTTTAATAATAATAATAATAAGTATTAATTATGCAATTATATTTAATGTCCATATAATTAATATATTATAATTATTTCATTAATATGTATAAAGTATATTACGTTCTTATTTATTAGTTATAATAATATTATTTAATAATTATATTTATTATAGAATATTATATAAGAAATAATGATCTTGTCATTACTAAATGAGTTCATTGAAATAATACATTAACTTTTTATGTTTGATATTTATAATTGTAGATATTTGTTAATTATAATTATAAAAAATCAAGTGGCTTTATCACTTGCACATTGTCAAAAGAAATAGGACAAAAAGATATAATTTTTGGTACTTGTTAGATTATTATTATTTAAAAAACAAGTGATTTTATCATCACATATTGTCAAAAGAAATAGGACAAAATGGAATGGTGAAATGACTAGTGTATGAAAATGAAAAAAAAAATACAATCATAAGAAAAGTTGGTCAATCTATTTTAATTCTTCTTCTCATTGGTTAATGTCTTGACATTTAAAATGTTGATGTCATCCTAATAAGATTGTTGAGTATTGTTTGAATATTGTTATCCAATAGAATTACAAATAAAATAATATGTATATTTAATAATAATGTAACTATAAGACAGTAAGAATATTTAATATGACTAATATGATGCATTATTTCATTTTCCGATTATAGGTATGGTTATTGAATATGATGTGTTGGCATTTAAGGGTTAATGCTAGTATTATAAGAAGATAAAATTTCTTATATATAAATTTGGGTGAGTCAAATACATAGAACTAAGGAGCTATATAGAGTTAAATGATAAAGTCAATTATTTTTTAAGTAGGATTATTATCAAATTGCAAGAATAATGAGAAACAAGCAACTAATTAGTTTATTTGACGCAAGACAAGGTTGGTATAGAGGCCTAGGGAACCCCCAATACCAAACCTACTTGCAGATAAACTACTCAGAAGCAAAAACACAGAGAAGGAGAGAAGGAATGTTGAATTATTTTATATATTCATCAAACTTTACACATGTCAGTTTTAAGGCCTTCCCGGTTACGACCAATACAATGAAATTCATTTACAAGACAGTTCTCATACATGTGAGGATCCAAACTTCAAATTATATCTTCTTAATCTACTAACTGACTTCCCCCTAACCCTAGAATAGCTCTACTTATGTATACAAGAGGCCACCGAATAGGTCAGCTCTAAAGATCCTTTAGATCCAACATTGGAGAAAGAAATGACCTAGATTTAGGTCCACATGTTTACCAATGAGCAATATCAACATTAATATTATGACTAAAATTAACTGCACATGTTGGTCGACGTCAAATAATTAAATTCCACCAGTCGGTGAACTCAGGAACCGAGCAACACCAAACACACCAAACCAACTCGTTAAAGAGCACTACCGAACCAACTCGGTAAAGAATAACAAAATGGTAACCGAGTTCACCATTGACCAACAAGAATACTTCATCGAGAACTCAAAAGTAGTTACCGAGCAATCGAACAAACTCTAACATATTTAAGGTTGATCTGAGATTGTCATAAACCCAAGATGCTCCTGCATCAAACACCCGAGGTTGCAAAGAAATTATTCTCCAAATCATGTGTTAGGTACAACCTGAGTTAAATCCAACTCAGATTGAGAAATCCATGTACTGTCTTCAATCGGTCTATTCCTCCACTTTACCAAATACTCCATGTAATTCTTTCATCTTGTGCTTTTGCCAACTCTTTGTTCCAAATTCTGCTCAACTTCTTCTATCTTCTTCTTAGGATAATCACTCAGTATTGTCACTTCTTCATCAGGTTCATGATACTCATACAAAACTAAAATGTTGAATATAGGTGATATATCCATGTCATCAGGTAACTCAATTTCATAAGCATTTCCACTGTCAAATTTCTTCAATACATTACAGGGACCAAATTTCTTCATCTTCAACTTACCATATGTTCCAACATGAAATCTACCTTTCTTCAAATGAACCATTACTTCATCACCAACATCAAAAATCTTATGTCTTCTCAACCTATCTTCATTATCCTTGTATTTTTTATTACTCTGCTCCAACTTGTGTTTCACTTCCTCATGCAATGACTTCATAAACTCAACAAATTCTTCCCCTTTAACACTCCTCTTTTCTTCACCAACAATATCTCTTGAGTTTGATATACCTCTTGGTTGTATGCCATTAACAATCTCAAAAGGTGACTTTCCAATACTCCTATTCACTGAATTATTGTATGCAAAATTTGCTTGTGCCAACATTAAATCCCAATTATTCAGTTTGTCTCCAACTAAACATCTCAATAGGTTACCCAAACTTCTATTTACAACCTTTATTTGTCCATCAGTCTATGGATGAAATGTAGAACTATACTTCAATTGGGTGTTCAACTTCTTCCATAGATTCTTCCAAAAATAACCAACAAACTTATTGTCTCGGTCAGAGATGATACTCCTCTGTAGTCTATGCAATCTAACAATTTACTTAAAGAAAAGATCTGTTATATGTATTGCATCTGATGTTTTTCTACATGGTATGAAATGTGTCATCTTGGAAAATATTTTCACAACAACAAATATGGAATCATTACCTCTTGTTGTCCTCGGTAAGCCAAGAACAAAATCCATGCTAATATCTCTCCAAGGTTTCTCAGGAACATAAATCAGTGTATACAATCCAGTATTCTTACTCCTTTTTCAACTTGATAAACTCCATAAATCTTCACAAATTTATGAACATCCTTATACAACTAAGGCCAAAAATACTTTTCCTTAAGCAAACTCAAGGTCTTATCAATGCCAAAATGTCCAGCTAAACCACTACTATGTTTTTTTCTTTTATCAAATTAGTTATCATTGATCCTCTCGGTATACATAACTAAATTCCTTTAAACACCATACCTCCTTGAATGAAATAGTCTTCAAACTTACTCGTTGATCTAGAATAGGTGCTCTGCACATTCTCCACTGCTCAGAAAAATCAAGGTCAATTTCATACAAATTCTTCATGTCATCAAAACCAAGAACCTTAATTCTCATTTCAATCATCAAATATCTTCTTATACTCAATGCATCAACAACTCGGTTCTATACTTCACTCTTATGTTTTATCACAAATGTGAAATTCTGCAAATATTCAACCCATTTCATATGTCTCTGATTCAACTTATTCTAACTACCCAAATACTGTAAAGCCTTATGATTAGTATACAATACAAATTCCTTTGGCATCAAATAATATATCCATTTCTTTAGGGCTTGAACAATAGCATAGAATTCTTGATCATACACAAAATATTTCCTTTTAGCATCATTCAATTTCTCACTAAAGAAAACAATAGGTTTACCTTCTTGACTCAATACAGCTCCTATTGCACTGTCACTTGCATCACATTCAACTTGAAATACCTTATTGAAATAAGGTAAAACTAACATGGGCAATTCAACAACCTTCTATTTCAAAGTCTCTAAACTATTGTTAGCTCCATGTGTCCACTTGAGTTCTCTTTTATCTCCTCTCATTGTCTCGGTCATAGCATTGCAAATTGAACTGAAATTTCTAATAAACTTTCAGTAAAAACTTGCTAAACCATGGAATGATCTTACCTCACTAACATTATCAAGTGTAGGCCAATCAACAATATCTTCAACCTTCTCAAGATCCATCTTCAAACCATTACTTGAAATCACAAATTCCAAATGCACAATTTCTTCTTTCACGAAGGAACACTTTTTCAAATTAATCAACAACTTTTCCTCTTTCAATCTTTGTAATACTTATCTAATGTGCAACAAATGGTCTTCTATGGTTTTACTGAATATCAGAATGTCATCTATGTATACAATCATAAATTTACCCAATAATTTATTTAGAACCTCATTCATTAGACTCGTAAAAGTACTCAGTGCATTAGTTAAACCAAAGGGCATAACCAACCACTCATACAAACCTTCTTTTGTCTTGAAAGTAGTCTTCCATTCATTTTTCTCCACTCAAACAATCAATTATATCATCCATCCTCAGTATAGGGAACCAATACTTAACTATTATTCTGTTGATTTCTCTAGAATCAGTACACATTCACCATTCTCCATTCTTCTTAGGTGCCAACACAATTAGTATGGTACACGAACTCAAAATTTCTCTGATCAAACCTTTCTACAACAACTCTTGGACTTGTCAGTTGAGTTCCTCATTCTTGGTTGGTGTCAGTCAGTGTGGTACCTTATTCTGTAAACTAGCTCCAGGAATCAGATCCATACAATGACTTATACTTCTCATCGACAGTAAACCATAAGGTACATTATCTGAAATGATCTCTTCGTACTCGGTGAGCATTTTCTCAACCTCTACTAAAACTTTATCTTCTATTTTCTCACTCGATTTGTTAGGGATCAAAGCATAGCAAACATCATTTTTCTTCAAATCCTTAACAAACTGTCTATCTTCCATCAAAAAAAGTTTCACAGATGTACATATCTCACCAATAGATTCTTCAATCAAAGGTAACAATATTTTTTTTCCATCATCCCAAATAGTATATTTATGCAATCTCCCATCATATATAGCATCTTTATCATATTACCAAGGTCTTCCCAATAAAATATGACAACAATCGATTGGAATAATATCACACAACACCTTATCATAATACTTTCCAATTTTTAGATTCACAAAACATTATTCACTTACCATAAGTGTATGCTCATCCTTGATCCATGAAATTCGATAGGGCTTTGGGTGCTTCAATCTTTCCAACTGTAATTTTGTAACCATTTCTTTTGATGCAAAATTCTCCGAGCTTCCACTATCAATGATTACTTTCCAAACTTTGTCTGCAACTATGCATCTAATCTTGAACAAAATTTTCCTTACTAGATCTTCCATAGTCTCTTCACTCCATAATGCTCTTCTAACCATCAGTTTTCCTTCCTTCTCAGGCTCATTCGGTGAACCTTCATGTACCAAACCATTTTTAATACTAACGACCTTCTTAATTTCATGTTTACACTCAAATGATCTATGTCCTTCTTCACCACAATTGTAACAAGTTCCTCTGAATCCTCCTCTTCCATAGCCACCTCGGGAGTAGTTACTTCTTCCTCAGATTGAAATTTCACATTTCCACTTAGTCTTGCCTTTGTTGTGATTTATTTTTTCCTTATTAGATCTACTATTTTCACCATAGGATCTATTGGCAATTTGGCTTAGTTAGATACATACATGTTGTCATTATGGCAACATATGGTCTACATGAAGATCACACAAGACAGAGAGCAAGTATGACAGAGCGCAATGCAAAATTGTCTAAGTATGAGACAGTGTTTTTGCCAGTGTACCCAAAGACAGTTTTGATTGGCGATGTTGATTGGAGTAATTTCAATGCTTGTGCACTTGAACATAGATACTATGGTGAATATAGAAGACTCACCTGAGAGTGCAAGTTAGTACGACATGTACAGAAGAAGTTATGACATTTTTAATGAAGACAGTGTTAAGTCGATAGGACAGAATATGAAGACAGAATTGGTAAAGAGTTAAGGGATTATTTTGTTTATCAAAATAATGTCTTAACAATATAAAGGGATGACATCCTAGATGTTAACCCTTGGGTAAAGATATATTTTGTATAATGCTTATGACAAGCCAACTGTAAGAGTTATTAATCTTAATAATAGTATAAAGAGATGTAATGATGTAATTGTAAAAGTACATGAGATGAGAAGTTGTAATAGCGATAGTGAAAAAGCAAGCGAAGAGACATTGATGCGAAGTTACAAGCAGTATAAGGTTATGTACCTTGACCTATTTTGTAATCAGTAAATATTGTATATTACTTGTTTGGGCAGTGGGCTCATATGGTAATCATATTTTGTACTACCAACTCCTAGCAAGGTTGAGGCTTCTAACAAGGCCTATAGTCCCTTAATCAGGATTGAGACACTATATGCATGTAATAGGCTCCTAACAGGGTCAACATCCTTAACAAGATACTTTTGATTAGTGGATATTTGTGGGTACCATCCCCACCGGGGTTTTCCCTTGGCCAGGGTTTTCTCGAGAACAAATAATGTGTTATGAGTTCATTTGTTTTATTGCTATGCATGTTGTTTAGTTTTCTATGTTATGCATGCATTAAGATAATCTGTTATATCCATAATTGGACAAAAGTAAAAGTTTGTAGAATATTGATTCACCCCCCCCCCCCCTCTCAGTATTCCCTATTTCTAACACTAAGGAACAGAATGATAGGAAGCATAGCTCCACCTGATGATCTATCCTCTAGTGGCCAAGAGCAAGAAAGCGTGCCCAAGAGGTCACCCATGGTGAAATTAATCAGACCTAGGCCTTCTGGAGTAGAAAATGGTCATATTTATATGAGGAAGAGATCGGCTACACCTTCCCATTTGGAGATAGTTTTAGAAGGGGATGAGGAAGATGAAGAGGATGATGTGCCCTTGAGCTGAAGGACTCGATCGGGAGCCTTCTTGAAAAGGAGGAAATTGCAAGAGGAAGAAGTACATATTGATCTAGATGAGGAGATCCAAGTAAAATAGGTTAATTCATAGGATGCATTAGGAGATGATAAGTTTGATATATCTGACTTTGAAGGTCTTTATGGATTTAAGGAGAAATAATCAAAATAGAAAATGCCTGCAGGAGAACCCTCTTTCGAGAATCAAATTCCATTCACATTTGCATCTCCTCCTACATAATTCACAACTATGACACCTGAGAAGACTACGGAAGAAACAACTCAATAGCTACCCCAGGGGCCAACAAAAGAGGCTATAAACATAGGTCAAAGAGATTTCTTTGAATCAGAGAAGGATTTGGGTTAGGATTCTTCCATTGAGATTATCTCAGAAGAAGATACTGAGCCTCCAATTCTTTCACCAGTGCCTACTCCTCCACCTCAACAAGCTCTAGTACCTCCACTTCCATCTACTTCACTTTGACCCCAAGTTCAAACCACTCCACCTTCACAAGTTTTATTTCCACCTCCACCACAAATTCCACTTGTTCAACTCTGTACTCCTACTCCTCTACCAGTTCATATGCCTGCACCTTTGCTAACTCCCCCAATAGTTGTTACTCCTCCTCTTGCACCCATGCAGCTCCCAGTCTAGAATCTCATTTCCTCTCAACCAACTCCACCAATGCCTACTCCTCTGCATTCTCATTCCATACCCCTTCTAAGGTGACTCTACAAGGACAAAAGGAGGTTGAAGAGCAAGAAAAGGAGATTGAGGAAGAAGAAGAGGTAAGGGAAGAAGAAGAAGAAGAGGTAAGAGAGGAAGAAAATGAGGAAGAAAGAGAAGAAGAACAAGAGCTAGAACGTGAATTGGTCACCTTAAGCCTAGTAGCACCGTATGAGCCCATAAATGTCTTCTCCAAGTCCACTTGGTTCACCAAAGAAATACAACCAAGGGTGAGGGTTTATACGGATGAAGAGGACATAGATATGACAGTGATAGGCCAAGTGTTTCATCGGGGAGAATCTAGTGTCCCGGTGAGGACTTTATCATATGTCACACAAGACCAAAGGGGAAGGTGGAAAGCATAGGTAGCCATTCCAACAGTCGACACCAGTATGGCAGAAATTACTCCTCAGGACTATGTCTTCGAAGAAGTAGATTTGGATGAATCGACAAGGGAGGGAAGCAAAACATTGGCTACTTTAGGCTTGAAATATGCATTAGGTTTTATGAACAAGGATGAAAAGAAAATCAAAGCTCTAATGGAGCATAATGAAGAAACGAAGAGATTCATTCTTAAGATGGCATGTCCCATTGACCTTAGCAATCTAGAGGTCTCATTACAGGCTATTTTGGAGAAAAGGGTTGCTCCTAAGATGTCGCCAGACATCTCACAATCTTTTATTCATGTGTGTTCAGATTGGGAGACTGATTTTGAGGAGTTTGCAAGGACTGCCTTGAGGGCTATTTTGAGACCTTTTAGAGGTATTCTTAGGGAGATCACCAAATTGGTGGATATGATGTGTGAGGAGGATGGATTGGATGAACAAATTCTTAAATGGAAAAAAGCTCTTGACGACCTTAAAATAATAAGGAAGCAACGCTTCTAGATTTTGGTAAAGATATATGAAGGCTCAGAACTCGATAATTTTGAAGAGTAGACTAAGGAGATCACCAGAGCCCTAAATATTTATCATAAATGCTTAAGTAGAATCAATAAGAAGAGAGATGAAGGTATGCTCTGGGTGGAAGATTTGCATCAGTTCTTCGAAGGTCTCACTACAACATTTGGGGTCAAATTTTGACGCCAATTTGCGACGCCACTACAATTTGTATATGTTTTTTGTATTTTTTTTGCAAGTGCCCCCGACGGTGTCATAATTGCGACACCCATTTGGTTATAAACAAAAAGAAAAGAAAATAGAAGTGTCATTTGTAATTTGTGAATTCAAAGAGCTGCTGCGAAGATGACACTGCATTTCTGCGTGGCGTAGAGAGGGCATCTGAGTTTGGCATGCGCGAGCGAAGAGGCCGGCACCGTTTGGGAAGAGAGCACTGAAACTTGAGGTAGGCATTCGAGCTTTGTCTTCTCATTAACTCAATTTCAGTGGCATTGTTTATTTGATAGCATTGTTAATAGTGGCATTGTTTACATCTTAATTAGCATTTGGAATGCTCAATGAGCCACGAGCTTTGAGAGCTAGGGCATCGTTGCTATTACCTTCAAGGCATTGTGTGAAGTGTTTGATCTCTCTTTATTTGTTTTGTTGTTGATATTCTCTATGTGGTGCTCCTTGTTTGTGATCATTTCACGAGGAAATGTCTTGATGGCTCGTGGGCTGCAAGCTAGGGCATCATACATTGTTTATGAGCTCACTGTTTAATACTTGCATTGTTTACATCTTATCATTTGGAATGCCTGATGACCCACGAGCTTTGAGAGCTAGGGCATCACTTCTATTACCTTTAAGGCATTGTGTGAAGTGTTTGATCTCTCTTTATTTGTTTTGTTGTTGATATTCACTATGTGGTACTCCCCTCTTATGATCATTTCACAAGGAAATGCCTTGATGGCTAACGGGCTGCAAGCTAGGGCATCATACATTGTTCATGAGCTCACTGTTTAATACTGACATTATTTAAATCTTTTCATTTGGAATGCTTGATGATCTGCGAGCTTTGAGAGCTAGGGCATCATTTCTATTACCTTCAAGACATTATGTGAAGTGTTTGATCTCTCTTTATTTGTTTTGTTGTTGATATTCACTATGTGGTACTCTCCGCTTATGATTATTTCATGAGGAAATGTCTTGATGACTCATGGGCTGCAAGCTAGGGCATCATACATTATTCATGAGCTCACTGTTTAATACTGGCATTGTTTACATCTTTTCATTTGGAATGCTTGATGACCTGCAAGCTTTGAGAGCTAGGGCATCGTTTCTATTACTTTCAAGGCATTGTGTGAAGTGTTTGATCTCTCTTTATTTGTTTTGTTGTTGATATTCACTATGTGGTACTCCCCGTTTATGATCATTTCATGAGGAAATGTCTTGATGGCTCGTGGGCTGCAAGCTAGGGCATCATACATTGTTCATGAGCTCACTGTTTAATATTGGCATTGTTCATGAGCTCATTATTTAATATCTGACATCATGCAAACATACATTAATACAATTACTATTTTGAATTTGAGCTCGGGCATCATGCAATGTTATTGTTGTCATTGCATGCTTGCTGCTGTTATGCACCATATATTGTTTTATACACTATTTATTTCATTGAGACCGTGAGCTTGGCATTTGTAATGTATTTTATGTTATTGGATCAATGCTACCATGTTGTTGAGTCTATGTATGGTTTGACTATGCACATGCATAATTGTAGATGAGGATCTGTAATATGGTACTAGGCCATATTTTCCTTCCTTGCAGGTTTTGGATCATACAAGAGCATACTAGATTGAACCCCGGGTCAACACTTCATTACTTCAGGCAATGTCTGGTACCTTCATTATTTATGTTCATCCACTTATGTATGTTTGCATTCATTCATATTCTTCTGAAAGTTGGCTATTAGTGACTATATAGGACCATTCTTGATGTTTTTGGGTCATTCGATGAAAAGATGTAAATAGGGACATCAATAATAAAATAGGGATATCTTCATAGGGATATATTAAGATTAATATCGTAAGTAAAAACATTACACAATGACATTCAGATTAAGTACAATATGAATTCACATGCCTTTAATTATGATACACTTTTGAAATTATCACTCATTGGGCATTTGACAATTCAAGATATAAGTATCAGAATATAAATTGTTGCAAAAGGAAGAAACCCATATGTATCTATCATCATTTAATACAAAATATAAAAGTATCCCACAGACACACAGTTGCTATTATAACAACCATCCTCTAATCCCATGGTGTACTAGTCTCAAGGTAAGAACAATTTACTTAAGTCATCATATAAGTATTATCCTAAAGTTTAAATAGACATTGACTATGGATATACAACACTGAGCCATAATAAATTACAGAGTTTCATTGCAATTTCTATGTCCAATGCCATTAAAATATATCACTCCTCTTGTTATATAGGCATCCTTCTCATTAAGTGTTTCCATTAAAATATATCACTCTTGTTATATAATGTATATGCATACTTGTTTAAAATGTCATACTTGTTGCTCTTAAATATTATTACCATTTCACTCAAATTTACATGACATTAAAACCAAGCCCAAAATGTATATATACGTGTAAGTATAGGAGAAGCTAGATTCTGCAACTATTGAAAAAAAAAAAACTATACCAATAGCAGCTTACAAGAAACTATACTTGTGCTTACCACACCATACCTCAACATCATAATGCTTATCATTTTTAAGCTTGAGCGAAGCTTCATACCACGCATCGTTCGTAGATTTGTACACAATGCTGATTTAGACTGGAGGTAAACTACATGTGTCATGTAAACAACATGGTTGAATGCAATCTCTTTTGTGTGTTTTCAAGAGTTTTCCCACCAATACAAGTGTAAATAACGCATTTAATGTAATCTACGAATAGTGTGTGGTATGAAGTCTCGCTGAAGCTTGAAATATATCCACTCCTCATGTTATTGTCAAAATTAAATTCAAATATTTTTCAAAACATTTATTCTTGTAGAATTAAGATATCCTTATCTCAATAATAAAACAATCTTCCATAATAGTTTTTGAATCACATTAACACACATCCATGTTCTGTAGCATAGTTCGTTTTAGAAGTGTATGGTTGATGTCCCTATTTTGAAGTGTTTGATCATTTCTATTACTTTCAAGGCATTGTGTGAAGTGTTTGATCTCTCTTTATTTGTTTTGTTGTGCATATACCTTCTCTGATCAACTCTGATATGCACAGGTGATGAACATTCATATTTTCCTAAGCAATACTTTGAGCTTTCCTTCAACACATGTACTATTGTGAAAATCATCACAAGTCCATTTGTTGTAGGAAAGCTCACAGTACACATGTCTAAATGACATTGTTTACATCTTAGCATTTGGAATGCTCGATGACCTGCGAGCTTTGAGAGCTAGGACATCGTTGCTATTACCTTCAAGGCATTGTGTGAAGTGTTTGATCTCTCTTTATTTGTTTTGCTGTTGATATCCACCATGTGGTACTCCCTGTTTATGATCATTTCATGAGGAAATATTTTGATGGCTCGCAGGCTGCAAGCTAGGGCATCATGCATTGTTTATGAGCTCACTATTTGAGCAACTCATGTCCCTATTTGATTGGTCGATGCTCTATTTATTATATTGAGTTTACATCATATATTTAGTCTTAATAAATATCTTATAAAATAACATAAAACTAACCCAAAATACTTTGTCTTAATAAAATAATATATTTAGTCTCAATAAAATCTTATAAAACAACATATATTGTATGAAGTGTTTGATCTCTCTTTATTTGTTTTGCTGTTGATATTCACTATGTGGTACTCCCTGCTTATGATCATTTCACGAGGAAATGTCTTGATGACTCGCGGGCTGCAAGCTAGGGCATCATACATTGTTCATGAGCTCACTGTTTAATACTGGCATTGTTTACATCTTTTCATTTGGAATGCTTGATGACCTGCGAGCTTTGAGAGCTAGGGCATCATTTCTATTACCTTCAAGGCATTGTATGAAGTGTTTGATCTCTTTTTATTTTTTTTGTTATTGATATTCACTATGTGGTACTCCCCGTTTATGATCATTTCATAAGGAAATGTCTTGATGGCTTGCGGGCTGCAAGCTAGGGCATCATGCATTATTTATAAACTCACTATTTGAGCACCTCATATATATATATATACTTCAAAGAAGGAATTATGAAATATAGTTGTAGGTAGTTATCTCTTCTATAATGATGGAGGAGTGAAAGGTAATGATCAATGAGGTTGTTGCTATTAGATCATACATTAACACACTTACTGTTTTGAATTTGAGCTTGGGCATCATGCAATGTTATTTTTGTCATTGCATGCTTGCTGCTGTTGTGCACCATATATTGTTGTATACATTGTTTATTTTATTAAGACTGTGAGCTTGGTTTTTCTTTCAGAAGTGTATGACTTGACTATGCACATGCATAATTGTAGATGAGGATTAGTAATAGGATGTCATTCATTGCTTAGATATTTTTTATCTAACCCCCATCTCTCTTTTCTTTGCAGGTTCTGGATCACACAGGGGCACACTAGATTCATACTCAGGTCAAAAATTCATCGCTTCAAGCAATGTTTGACACCCTTATTATTTATGTTCATCCTCTAATGTATGCTTGTACTCTTGCGTTTTCTTCTGAAAGTTATTTTCCTTGTATAGTATATACAAGTTATTTTATATATATATACATGTAATTTTTAGATGCAAAAATTTATTTTCCTTTACATGTATCTTTGCATGAAATGAACACAAATTAAACAAGATCATCTAATAATGAAAACTAGGGTACTATAGTCACTCATCTAGTAATTAGTTCCCCAAACCATTACTAAGGATTGAACATAAGTCTAAGTCCCCAAATCTATTGTTCTATGTGTATAAAACAATATATGGTGCACAACAACAACAATCATGTAATGGCAGCAATAACATTGCAAGATGCCTGAGCTCAAATTCAAAGAAGTAAGTGTATTAATGTATGATCTAATAGCAGTAACCTCATTGATCATTAGCTTTCACTCCTCCATCTTATACAAAAGATAACTACCTACAATTAGGGCATCATGCATTGTTTATGAGCTCACTGTTTGAGCACCTCATGTCCCTATTTGATTGGCCAGTGCTCAAACAGTGAGCTCATAAATTGCGACACCCATTTGGTTATAAACAAAAAGAAAAGAAAAAGAAAGTGTCATTTTTAATTTGTGAATTCAAAGAGCTTCCATGAAGATGGCACTGCACTTTTGCGTGGCGCGAAGAGGGCATTTGAGTTTGGCATGCCTGAAGAGGCCGACACCGTGTGGGAAGAGGGCACTGGAACTTGAGGTAGGCATTCGAGCTTTGTCTATTTGATCATAAATGGGGAGTACCACATAGTGAATATCAACAAAAAAACAAATAAATAAAGAGATCAAACACTTCACACAATATATGTTGCTTATAGCTCACAGTCTCAATGAAATAAACAGTGTATAAAATAATATATGGTGCACAACAACAACAAGCATGCAATGACAATAATAACATTGCATGATGCCCAAGCTCAAATTCAGAATAGTAAGTGTATTCATGTATGATCTAATAACAACAACCTCATTGATCATTACGTTTTACTCCTCCGTCATTATAGAAGAGATAACTACCTACAACTAGGACATCATGCATTTTTTATGAGCTCACTGTTTGAGCACTTCATGTCCTTATTTGATTGGTCGGTGCTCAAATAGTAAGCTCATAAATAATGCATGATTCCCTAGCTTGCAACCCGCAAGCCATCAAGACATTTCTTCATGAAATGATCATAAACGGGGAGTACCACATAGTGAATATCAACAACAAAACAAATAAAGAAAGATCAAACACTTCACACAATGCCTTGAAGGTAATAGAAATGATGCCCTAGCTCTCAAAGCTTGTGGGTCATCAAGCATTCCAAATGAAAAGATGTAAACAATGCCAGTATTATACCTAAACAATACCATACCTCAACATCATAATGTTTATCATTTTCAAGCTTCAGAGAGGCTTCATACCATGAAGCGTTTGTAGATTTGTATGCAACACTGATTTAGGCTAGAGGTAAACTACATGTGTCATGTAAACAACATGGTTGAATTCAATCTCTTTTGCGTGCTTTCGAGAGTTTTCCCACCAATACAAGCGTAAATAATGCATTGAATGTAATCTATGAACACTGTGTGGTATGAAATGTCACTAAAGCTTGAAATATATCACTCCTCATGTTATTGTCAAAATTAAATTCAAATATTTCTCAAAACATTTATTCTTGTAGAATTAAGATATCCTTATCTCAATAATAAAACAATCTTGCATAATAGCTTTTGAATCACATTAACACACACCCATGTTCTATAGCATAGTTCATTTTAGAAGTATATGGCTTGACTATGCACATGCATAATTGTAGATGAGGATCAGTAATAGGGTGCTAGGCATTGCTTAGATCCTTTGGATCTAACCCCATCTTTTCCTTCCTTGTAGGTTTTGTATCATACAAGAGCATACTGGATTGAACCCTAGTCAACACTTCATTACATTAGAAAATGTCTGGTACCTTCATTATTTATGTTCATCCACTTATATATGTTTACATTCATTCATATTCTTCTGAAAGCTGGCTATTAGCTACCATATATGACGATTCTTGATGTTTTTGGGTCATTTGATAAAAAGATGTAAAAGTTTCTTAAAAGTAGGCATTTGAACTTTGTTTTCTCATTAACTCAATTTCATTTTGATGACATTTGTTGATTTAATGAAAAAATATGAATGTTAATACTGACATTGTTTACATCTTTGCATTTGGAATGTTCGATGACCCGTTAGCTTTGAGAGCTAGGCCATCGTTGCTATTACCTTCAAGGCATTGTGTGAAGTGTTTGATCTCTCTTTATTTGTTTTGTTGTTGATATTCACTATGTGGTACTCCCTATTTACGATCATTTCATGAGGAAATATCTTGATGGCTTGTGGGCTGCAAGCTAGGGCATCATACATTGTTCATGAGCTCACTATTTAATACTGGCATTGTTTACATCTTTTGATTTGGAATTCTCGATGACCCGCGAGCTTTGAGAGCTAGGGCATCATTTCTATTACCTTCAAGGCATTGTGTGAAGTGTTTGATCTCTCTTTATTTGTTTTGTTGTTGATATTCACTAGGTGGTACTCCCTGTTTATGATCATTTCATGAGGAAATGTCTTGATGGCTCGCGGGCTGCAAGCTAGGGCATCATACATTGTTTATGAGCTCACTATTTAATATTGACATTGTTTACATCTTTTCATTTGGAATACTTGATGACCCGTGAGCTTTGAGAGCTAGGGAATCATTGCTATTACCTTCAACGCATTGTATGAAGTGTTTGATCTCTCTCTATTTGTTTTGTTGTTGATATTCACTATGTGGTACTCCTTGTTTATGATAATTTCATGAGGACATGTCTTGATGGCTCGCGGGTTGCAAGCTAGGGCATCATACATTGTTTATGAGCTCAATGTTTAATACTGGCATTGTTAACATCTTTTCATTTGGAATGCTTGATGACCCGCAAGCTTTGAGAGCTAGGGCATCGTTGCTATTACCTTCAAGGCATTATGTGAAGTGTTTGATCTCTCTTTATTTATTTTGTTGTTGATATTCACTATGTGGTACTCCCTGTTTATGATCATTTTATGAGGAAATGTCTTGATGGCTCATGGGCTATAAGCTAGGGCATCATACTTTGTTTATGAGCTCACTATTTAATACTGGCATTGTTTACATCTTTTCATTTGGAATGCTTGATGACCCGCGAGCTTTGAGAGCTAGGGCATTGTTGCTATTACCTTCAAAGCATTGTGTGAAGTGTTTGATCTCTCTCTATTTGTTTTGTTGTTGATATTCACTATGTGGTACTCTCTGTTTATGATCATTTCATGAGGAAATATCTTGATGGCTCGCAGGCTGCAAGCTAGGGCATCATACATTATTCATGAGCTCACTGTTTAATACTGACATTGTTTACATCTTTTCATTTGGAATGCTCGATGACCTGCGAGCTTTGAGAGCTAGGGCATTGTTTCTATTACCTTTAGGGCATTGTGTGAAGTGTTTGATTTCTCTTTATTTATTTTGCTGTTGATATTCACTATGTGGTACTCCCTGTTTATGATCATTTCATGAGGACATGTCTTGATGGCTCGCGAGCTGCAAGCTAGGGCATCATACATTGTTCATGAGCTCACTGTTTAATACTAACATTGCTTACATCTTTTCATTTGGAATGCTCGATGACCCACGAGCTTTGAGAGCTAGGACATCATTTCTATTACCTTCAAGATATTGTGTGAAGTGTTTGATCTCTCTTTATTTGTTTTATTGTTGATATTCGCTATGTGGTACTCCCTGTTTATGATCATTTCATGAGGAAATGTCTTGATGGCTCATGGGCTGCAAGCTAAGGCATCATACATTGTTTATGAGCTCACTGTTTAATATTGACATTGTTTACATCTTTCCATTTGGAATGCTTGATGACCTGTGAGCTTTGAGAGCTAGGGCATCGTTGCTATTACCTTCAAAACATTATGTGAAGTGTTTGATCTCTCTATTTGTTTTGTTGTTGATATTCACTATGCGATACTCCCTGTTTATGATCATTTCATGAGGAAATGTCTTGATGGTTTGCGGGCTGCAAGCTAGGGCATCATACATTGTTCATGAGCTCACTATTTAATACTGGCATTATTTACATCTTTTCATTTGGAAGGTAGGCATTCGAGCTTTGTCTTCTCATTAAATCAATTTCAGTGGCATTGTTTACATCTTAGCATTGTTAATAGTGGCATTGTTTACATCTTAGCATTTGCAATTCTTGATGACCCGCTAGCTTTGAGAGCTAGGGCATCATTTCTATTACCTTCAAGGCATTATGTGAAGTGTTTGATCTCTCTTTATTTGTTTTGTTGTTGATATTCACTATGTGGTACTCCCTGTTTATGATCATTTCATGAGGACATGTCTTGATGGGTCATGGGCTGCAAGCTAGGGCATCATACATTGTTTATGAGCTCACTGTTTAATACTGGCATTGTTTACATCTTTTCATTTGGAATGCTTGATGACTTGCGAGCTTTGAGAGCTAGGGCATCGTTGCTATTACCTTCAAGGCATTGTGTGAAGTGTTTGATCTCTCTCTATTTGTTTTGTTGTTGATATTCACTATGTGGTGCTCTCCATTTATGATCATTTCATGAGAAAATATGTTGATGGCTAACGGGCTGCAAGCTAGGGCATCATACATTGTTCATGAGCTCACTATTTAATACTAACATTATTTACATCTTTTCATTTGGAAGGTAGGCATTTGAGCTTTGTCTTCTCATTAAATCAATTTTAGTGGCATTGTTTACATCTTAGCATTGCTAATAGTGACATTGTTTACATCTTAGCATTTGGAATGCTCGATGACCCGCAAGCTTTGAGAGCTAGGGCATCGTTTCTATTACCTTCAAAGCATTGTGTGAAGTGTTTGATCTCTCTTTATTTGTTTTGTTGTTGATATTCACTATGTGGTACTCCCCGTTTATGGTCATTTCATGAAGAAATGTCTTGATGGCTTGCGGGCTGCAAGCTAGGGCATCATACATTGTTCATGAGCTCACTTTTTAATACTGAAATTGTTCATGAGCTAACTATTTAATATCTAGCATCATGCAAACATACATTAATACACTTACTGTTTTGAATTTGAACTCGAGCATCATGCAATGTTATTGTTGTCATTACATGCTTACTACTGTTGTGCACCATATATTGTTTTATACATTGTTTATTTCATTGAGACCGTGAGCTTGACATTTGTAATGCATTTTATATTATTGGATCAATGCTACCATGTTGTTGAGTTTGTGTAAGACTTGCAAGGTTTTACCCCAAAATTTAGCAGTAATAAAATAGGGACATCAGCAATAAAATAATACACTTACTATTTTGAATTTGAGCTCAGGCATCATGCAATGTTATTGTTGTCATTACAACAACAAGAATGCAATGTTATGAAATTTTGGGATTAAATTGGTGAGTTTGTATACTTTCTCCATTTTAAACTAACCTATGACTTTAAAGGAGTAATTATGAAATATAGTTGTAGGTGGTTATCTCTTCTATAATGATGGAAATATACCAGTCCTCATGTTATTATCAAAATTAAATTCAAATATTTTTCAAAACATTTATTCTTGTAGAATTAAGATATCCTTATCTCAATAAATAAAACAATCTTGCATAATAGCTTTTGAATCACATTAACACACACCCATGTTCTGTAGCATAGTTTGTTTTAAAAGTGTATGGATTGACTATGCACATGCATAATTGTAGATGAGGATAAGTAATAGGGTGTCAGGCATTGCTTAGATCCTTTGGATCTAACCCCATCTTTTCCTTCTTTGCAGGTTTTGTATCATACAAGAGCATACTGGATTGAACCCTGGGTCAACACTTCATTACTTCAGGAAATGTTTGGTACCTTCATTATTTATGTTCATCCACTTATGTATGTTTGTAATCATTCATATTCTTCTGAAATTTGGCTATTAGTGACCATATAGATGTTTTGGGTCATTTGATTCTGATCAACTCTGATATGCATAGGTGATGAACATTCATATTTTCCTAAGCAGTACTATGAGCTTTCCTTCCAACACATGTACTATTGTGAAAATCATCACAAGTCCATTTGTTGCAGGAAAGCTCATAGTACACATGTCTGGATGTCTTTGCATTTTTCACCTGTTCATATACCAAATGATGAGTGCTCAATTGTTGTAATGGCAAAGCATTAGAACCGTGCATATAGGACCTTCATTATTTATGTTCATCCACTTATGTATGTTTGCATTCATTTATATTATTCTGAAAGTTGGTTATTAGCGACCATATAGGACCATTCTTAATGTTTTTGGGTCATTTGATGAAAAAATGTAAATAGGGACATCAATAAGAAAATAGGGATTGTTGTCATTGCATGCTTGCTACTGTTGTGCACCATATATTGTTTTATACACTGTTTATTTCATTGAGACTATGAGCTTGGTTTTTCTTTTAGAAGTGTATGGCTTGACTATGCACATGCATAATTGTAGATGAGGATCAGTAATAGGATGCCATTCATTGCTTAGATTTTTTTTATCTAACCCCCATCTCTCTTTTCTTTGCAGGTTCTGGATCACACAGGGGCACACTAGATTCATATGCGGGTCAAAAATTCATCACTTCAGGCAATGTCTGGCACCTTTATTATGTATGTTCATCCTCTTATGTATGTCTGCACTCTTGCATTTTCTTCTCAAAGTTATTTTCCTTGTATAGTATATACAAGTTATTTTTCATATATATACACATGTAATTTTTAGATGCAAAAATTTATTTTCCTTTACATGTATCTTTGCATGAAATGAACACAAATTAAACAAGATCATCTAATAATGCAAACTAGGGTAATGTAGTCACTCATCTAGTAATTAGTTCCTCAAACCATTACTAAGGATTGAACATAAGTCTAAGCCAAAGGGGTTTTCTGATTCGAAAGACTTAGCAGCCTCCAGGGTCATTTTCTTTTCTATTGCGTTAACAAGACATCTGCTAGAAACATTATGATTGTGCATCCCTTTGCTCATCTCTTCCAATTTTTTTTTCATAGATTTCACCATCTGACGTTTCTTTTCGGTAAGAGATGGCTGTGAAAAAGATATTTCTATTTTTCATTATGAGAAGATCCAGAGTGAGTTTGAGTCATAGAGGAAATGCCCTGATCCTTCCACAAGTGCTATTCCGATGAGTTTTGATCACTTGACGAACATAAAATTATCTATTGAGTTGAAAATAAAATCAACAGAAGATGCTGAAAATAAAGTGAAAAAACCTAATGTTTCTTCTGAATGTAAGTAAAATCCTTTCCCTCAATGAAAGATTGAAGTCTTTCCAAACTCGTTTCTCCCAAATTATGGGAAACTTTGAACTTACCATTTGAATAACCACAAGTTTTTATTTGTATGCAGGCCATTTTTTCAAGAGTCATGAACATTTCCATCCATCTCTTACCAAAAAGGAACGTCAAATGGTGAAATCTATAGAAACAAAAACTAAAGAGATGAGCAGAGGGATGCTCAGTCATAAATATAGATATCACAACAGTTGAGAAACATAAATGTAGATATCCAAAAAATTGTATGTGTATTAATGTTATTGCTATCAAAACAATATGTGTATTAATGTATGATCTAATAGCAGCAACCTCATTGATCATTACCTTTGACTGTTTATTTCATTGAGACTGTGAGCTATTGTAGTTGACTATATTCTTTTGGGGTCTGATCTATTGTAGTTGTTTCTTTTTTCTTTGAATCATTGTTTACAATTACTTTTGATGCAATATTTGTGTGAAGAACAAGAACAAAATGGTGAATGAGTGTATTTGACAAAGATAAACATGACACATTTTGTTGGGCTGATTGGGTTGGCCCGGTACCATTTACATGGCCTGACCAGATATTAAACAGTGAGCTCATGAACAATCATCCTACTACTTACACTGCAATTTCTATGTCCACTTACAATAATAAATTACAGAGTTTCACTGCAATTTCTGTCCATTGCTATTAAAATATATCACTCCTCCTGTTATATAGGCATAATAAAATAATCTTGCATAATAGCTTTTGAATCACATTAACACACACCCATGTTCTATAGCATAGTTCATTTTAGAAGTGTATGGCTTGACTATGCACATGCATAATTGTAGATGAGGATCAATAATAGGGTGCCAGACATTGCTTAGATCCTTTGGATCTAACCCCATTTTTTCTTTTTTTGCAGGTTTTGGATCATACAAGAGCATATTGGATTGAAGCCTGGGTCAACACTTCATTACTTCAGGCAATGTTTGGTACCTCCATTATCTATATTCATCCACTTATGTATATTTGCATTCATTCATATTCTTCTGAAAGTTAATCTTTATGAGCTCAAATTCAAAATAGTAAGTGTACTATTTTATTACTGATGTCCCTATATATTGTCGTCGACAGTCATGGATGTGAGATGTTCCTACTATCAATGAGATGGATGAGATGGATGTAGAAGAATATTAATTACGTGAATTAAATGTACAATAATGTCAGATGTTTGGCATGTTCTAACGATTGTTTTATATGTACTACTCTTATTCACCTTGTTTTATATGTCCTACTTATATATCTATCTTTGATCTTTTGTTAAGAGAAATTTCATCCTAAAAGAGTGTATTTAATCTCTATATGCTTAAACAACCTCACTATTTAAGAGTGTTCTCATTTGTAGTGGGCATGATAAGAATCAAATCATTTGAAAGACACCAGTATTTAGACATGCACAAATTAGTGACATGATTAAGAAAATTACCTTTCTTTACAATTGCATTGTTGTCTTTGGCTTGTCATTTTGTTTTGAGTGTATAGTGATTTAAACTAAAGACTTCAACTTAGCCAAAAAATGTGCAAGTCTACATTAGTATGTTTCTTTTTATTGTAATTATAATTATTACGAATGAACAAAATAATGACAATGCAATATTTGTGATAATGCAATATTTGTTGAAATAGCGTCGATGACTTCGGTCAATTTGCCTATGTGTCAATGTGGTGTTGGCCCATGCATGTTGAAGACGTCACGCACAACAAGTAATCCTGGGCATCAATTTTGAGTTTGCCCAAATAGGAAAAAGGTCTGGATATTTTATAATTATATTTTATGTTTTAAAATAATGTGACAACTACTCATTTTATGAAGAACAGATGTACATTTGGTATTGTCAAGGAAATATTGGATGTCAATACTTTCAGTGGGTCGATCAAACCACATTTACATCTACCACATTTCATTATCTCATAAGGTGCATCAAACGATCCACTTTCTATAATCTAAGTCTCTCTGCTCGGTTCACCAAGAAGAAGACTTCTCCCAAGTCATCACGGACACCATAGTGATCTACGAATCTCCAATGTGCAAGTTATGCACATCGCTCTCTTGACATCACACCTAACTCATTCGAAACTATGGCAAAAATAGTAGATGATCCCAGTGATCCGTCACAACCTGATCTCAACAACAACGAAAAGAGTAGCTTGATTCCGTCTTCAAGTCGATCAATGCACAGTTTACTCAAACTCCAAGTCAAGTCACTGCTACACTCCATAGGAACAAAGCACATCAAATTCGGACCAAAGAATTCAAGAAGTCACTCGAACTAGATCCGAATACAATCAGGTCGGCATATATCCCATGAACACATCAAGAATAATGCATCTCTGATCACCACACTAGCTTCTTGTGCCAGAGTCATCGCTATCACAAGTCTTGATTCATTAGGATCCATTTGAAATCCAAGTCTCTAGACTTGACTCAATAATCCATGACCCGCTACCGAATCTACTGCAAAGTTATCTCTGAATGATCCATAACCAAATCATGACCAGGAACCAAATCTGCAAGAACACCATTCTGAATTGACAAATATATATATATATATATATATATAAATTGATTGTCATCGTAACTATGATGGAATTACAATAGCGACGAGTATTCGTCGCAAACATTCGACATACAACTGTCGCATTAACAACATCACTATCAGAAAAAATCATAAACAACAAATGTTCATCATAAATTTCCAACGCATGTCTATCGTATGTACAGCATAGTCATTGTTACAAACCATAAACGACGCACATCCGTCATAATCTTGCGACAGAAATCCATTGCAATAATAGCATTTATGTCGGCGAACAGGTTAATAACGATGACTTCCTGTTGAAATATTATGACGGGTCACCATCGTTTATATTTGTTGTGACGGTTAAGCGTCGCAATATGGATGAACGCAAATAGGTGCGACGATAGGTTTTCTTTGTTGGCACCCATTTTTTGCGATGGCTTAGGGTGTCGTAATTACGATGCCTAACAAAACCATCAATTTTTCTGACTGCAAAACTGCAACACCGGGTAGTGTCACTCAATCGACAGTATACTATCAAAATTGGGATGTTCGACCGTCAAAAAAAGGTCTCAAATGTACTAGTGGCTAGATCTAGACCTTTATGATATCGACGATGAACATAAAATGCACCCAATAAAGGACATCATGCATCAATTCATGGAGATCTTCAATGGAGTGAAAACAAAAGATGACCTCCAAAAGATGTTTTACCAAAAGGAAGAAATGCAAAAGATGCTAGCTTGGGAGGAAGAGATACAAGCTTTTCCAAATAAATTAGCCACCTTTCGAGGTCATCAAGGAAACATTAAGGATAATCATGAGATTCATTTGATAATAATGTGATCAAGGTGGGTGATTCATTTGATGAATAACATAGTTTGATTTGATGATTTGATTGCTTGATTAAAGATTCACACGTTTCTCTGTGTTTGATGATATGATCAGTGAATTGTTGATGTCATGATCATGCCCCCTCAAGAGCAAAATCAAAATATGGCTAGGTTCCCTAGTGATCTAAAGTAATTCTAATTGATAAAATGATGCAAGATTTTGATGAGGTTGTAAGTGTGTAGGCCACATTCTACACTTGTTTTAGGTCCTTTTGACCAAAATTTGGAAAAGTTTTGACCAAGATTCTGGAACTTTGATTTATTATGGAGAAAATATCTTATTGGGTCAGAGGACATAAGATTGATTGTGCGAGTGGTCGACTGTAATTGGAGAAAAAAAATTCAAACTATGATTTTGACAGATAAAATGATCTCATCTTTTGATTTTGATCTTGAAAACAGAAATAGGACGGACAAATTAGTTGGGGGTGCAATTTTCACGTCAATTGGAGCAAGTTAAAATTTAGGTGAAAAACTTATATAAGAGCCAAAAGGGTCTTTTTCATTTCATTATCACACTTCCAATTTTTAAAACTCAAAACCTTCTCTGAGCGAAAAATGGTGATTTTGATAGAAACCCATCAATTCGAGAAGCAATGAGTCCACAACCAGCCGTGGAACTATGGGCCAATGGTAAGTTGTCCAAATTCTTCTCCTTTTGAGTAATATTTTTCAAATTTTTGCAAGTTTTGATGAATTTTATGCCATGAATATCAGTTTCTTGTACGAGCTTGTATATGGGTTAATACGAGTAACTGCATCAAGATGGTTACTTGTATGAAGCCATTAGAATTCTTGTACTAGAGACACCCTTTTCTCATATAGTAAACACGAAGATGCCCATAATATTGTACCATAGTGTGAGTTTACTCATACCAGAGAGTTTACTCATACTAGTAGGTGAGATTGCTTGTACGAGAACTTTGTGAACTGTGTTTTCTCGTACTAAAACCAAAAAGTATTTTTGAGGCCATAAAAATCCAAATTAAGTCTTTTTATTTGTTAAGTGAAGTCCATTAGCACTTTATTTTCTTTTGTAGCTTTTGGATATATTGTTCAAACTTGTTATTGATGAGTAGTTGTTAATTTCTTGTAGGAGGTGCTCTCGTATGTGCATTTCTGGATCACATATCCACCAATGATGAGACTTGTTCCATGTTTGTCTGAGGATGAGTTGACTATTCTTGCAGAGTGTGGGGTTTCTTAGTTGTGTCAGATTCCTGATATTTGTGTGAACCACATATTATTGACTACTCTAGTGGAGAGATTCCATAGTGAGAAAAATACTTTTCACTTTCCCACTAGAGAAATGATAGTGACCCCTGAGGATATATATCGTATCCCGCATATTCCTTTTAGTGGCCCTTTGGTAGAGTATGAGTCCTCTCAGCGCCTGGATATGTTATCTATCTATAGGGTATTTCAAGATGGTGATATTCTAGAGAGATGGGTAGGGTGGGACACTGTGATGTCCAGATATGTGCTTGATCCTCCTATTGCATGCATCATGGAAGGTTTTATAGGTTGCTTCATCATGCCTAATAGAGGGCAACAAGGTTTCCAGTGCGGGTGGGGGGTAGTCCTAGAGAGTTTATTGGATCATCCAGCAAAGTTAGGGTGAGGCTCTTGTCTCTTGGCTCATATGTTCCATGAGCTTCATGATATTGTGTATGGGGGGATGAGGAGCTTATCCGTTGGGGTTTTCATACTACATATCTGGGCGTGGGAGTACCTCCCTATTTTTCAACCAATGAAGGATGATGCTAGGACACTTGAGCAATCATATATTTATAGATACACTGGTTATGTTATTCAACCCCACTGAGGGAATATTTACTACTGGAGATGGAAGGTAGATGATATGGTAGTGGTCACCTGGTGACCATACCTAAGTATAGAGGAGTGGAGGGATTAGATATCATAGCAGAGAGATATGTTTATGACCTGCCCTTTGATTGGTCAGACTTCTATCATTCTAGAGTGGATTGTGGTATCCTGGGTTTTGTGATAGTATGGTCATCCACATGTTCTTGCGCAACATTTTATAGCATATGCTCGGTATGCAGATGGGGCACATACAAGTTGGGTTCTAAGACTAGTTCCTGTGAAGACTTTACTAGAGTTGACTTCCATTATGAGAGCTCGGTGGGATTATCTAGAGGTGGTTGCAGATGTTGGGGTGACTCCTGAGTATAGGGAGTATTTTTCTTGCCACCCTTTTCCATGTTTTAATGATCTGGAAGCTCCCATACCATGGATCAAGGATGAGGGTGATGTTTCTCCTCCACCTCCACCACCATGGAGTAGGAGGAATACCGGTCTGCGATTAAGTAGCGAAGATGCAAGTGCTAGCATTAGCAAGGAAGCTCCAATGATTGGGTAGCGAAGGAGAGGAGAGATAGGTACCCTCAGGGAAGTCAGTTCAATAAATGTTGGGCTGAGTAGGACAACAAAGACCCATGCAGCACACATGAAGAAAAAGCAGTCTGGAGGTGCAGCCTAGAAAGTGAGGCAGAGGATAAAGGAAGATATAGGAATAGGGGAGCCAGCTATGGGTGGTGAGGGAGAGGCTCTACAATAGAGGACACCACATGACATTATATGATCCCTACGAGAGAGATTTTTTGGCCTACAAATTTAGATCATTTCTTCTTAGGATCGGATCATTGAGTGAGACCATAGGATAGCCAAGCTTATAGCAAAGAGAGATCACTTCTAGTGGTTGACCACTCATCATACTAGCCAAGCAACATATTATGTTGTGGCTTATAGTGTAGTTGTTCCAGTGGACTAGCAAGTGACTCCTTTTTCTCAGTACACAACCAATTTAGAGGGTGCACAGATTCTACGGGATGATGAGGTTTTAACTCCTCCACCACCACCTCCACAACCTCCAGATGATGCCAAGGATATGGAAGAGAGCTAGCCTCTATGATTTGATATCTTTTTTATTTATTTTTTACCCCATTTTGTCATTATATACGATGACTTTCTACGATGATAGTTGTACATTTTGATGTATCTCATATTGACATTTGATGATATATACAAAGGTATGTAATTGGATCTCATTGTAAACATGTATCAATTGTTGTTATTAGATGTATTTATTTCTTTATGATGCTATATGTGTGCACTTTTTATTGATGGTTTTATGATGTTTGTGTAGATGTATATATGAATGCAAATGTTTATGTAATGAGTATATCATGGATATGTATCTGAATATGCAATGGGTGTAAATAGATTTATGAGATATGCTTATATATGCAATGGATCTAAATGGATTTATGAGATATGCTTATAATGATTTCTAAGATATCTTATAGGGAATCTTCTTGTTGATACACATGTACTCAATCATATCTCTGATGACATAGTTGATTGATTGATGAGAGAGGATGATGATTAGTTCAAACTCAGGCCTCACTTTCCACTCAGGAGATAATGGTGTGAAGTAGTGATGTTGTCCAAATGTGAAATGAAAAACTAACATGAATGCACTCTAGGACTTAGTCATTAGATTCTGATTTGAAAATTTTCATCATTGAGTGTTGTGGGACATCGTAGCCGATATAATTCTCACTAGTGCCACTGCAACCATGAGAATATGAATATGGCCTATATTAGAGAAAATGTGGAAAACTAACACAAGCATCGAGGCATACAAGTTGAGATGACCTGAGCACCATTTCCAGTTGATTTGGAAAGTAACCATAAGCATCAAGGCATAAGAGGCCAAGATGACCTGAATGGTTCTTGTGTAAACAAACAAAATAATAGACAAGGAGATAGCTCTGACCTCACCTTAGTGTCCATATAAAATGAGTCAAGGTATGTGCGACATTCCAATCAAGATATAGGCTCTTACCATAGACACCCAATTTATTGGACAATTTAGGATCATCAGAACCACACCGACAAGCAGAAGTCAAAGAAAAATGATTATGCCCCTAGTGTATGTTCCTCTAGTCATTTGGACATCGTCAAGTTACTTAGAAAGGGATAATCAGTAAAGTTAAATGATAACAAACATCATACCAATTAAATTCACAACCTTTATTGCTTCTCTAGTCGTTTAGACGTTGTCAAGTTGCAATAGAGATGTGATCAACATTAATTCAGGAAGTTTTGGGTGTTGTTTGTGTTTTTGTCTATGTAAAATGTTCTAGCTTGTTGAAGTGTGTAGTGTTAAGAAACACTATTTGATCATTCAAGTCTATTATTCATTTGTTTGGATTGATGATATAAGTTTATCTGATAAGTGTTGAGAAACATTGTTTGGTGATGTCTTCACGTTGTGGGGTGTTGAGAAACATTGTTCTATGTTAGTGATGAACCTTTTAGTAGTTTTTGGAAAATTGACTTTGATTTTCTTTGGATGGTGATTTGGTTGACTGTCATGATAGAACCCCTCCCCCCCCCCCCCCTAGTAAGACCTGAATGTCCTAGGACAAGGATAAAGACCGATTCCAATCTATGGCTTTTTTGCGTGAAACAAATGATTTGTCATGAAAGTGATTGAAAGCTGTGTACAAACTGAAGCAAATGACAGGAAATAATGAAGGATGCCAAGACTCATGTTGATAGATGGGGCACTTGAGTACAAGAGGCGCATGTTTACCAGGTTTTCACCTACTTGGTAGATATTCTATTTTTGCTACCAAGGCACCTATTTACCAAGTTTTTTCCAAGGCATTTTTTTTTCATTTTTTTTGCTCTTTTTCATTTTTTATTTTTTTGTCTGATGTATCAAAGCACTTTTTTGCCAGGTTTTCACTAAGATGATCATTTTTTTAGGACTTTTTCCTTTTTTTATGATTTTTTTAGGACAATATAGATATGTACAAGTTGTTGGATATCGAGAATGCTCAAGCGTAGAAATTCTTCAAGTGGAGAGTTTTGATGGGCTCCTAGATTTGTTATCCTTCTAGTGTAGAGATTTGATAGACGCTAGAGCCAAATATTGTAGTAATGATGTATGGACATGACCAGTTAGGTTCAAGCTTCCCCTTTTGTTCCCAATGTGACTGATTGTGGGCATTTTCTTTCAACACTAGGTCATCAACATTAATTTCTCATGGTTTGACATTTTTATTGTATCCTCTAGACATTCTCTTCTAATATGATCTAAGGTGATCAAACACCACTTGTCGACATTCATCTAACAATTCTAGTTCTTGCAATCTTGATATTCAATGATCTTCATCTGGTATCAGTCGGTGTAAAGAAACCCTCAGAAATGGAATTTCTACTTCAATGGGTAAGACTGCTTCTATGTCATATACTAGAGTGAAAGGTGTCACCCTAGTAGGTGTTCTAATGCTAGTACAGTAATCCCACAATGTGGGATTGAGTTGTAGGTGCCAATCCTTTCTTGACTTACTTAGAGTGCAATGCAAGATTTTTAGCAGATTCTTATTTGAGGCTTCATCTTGGTCATCACCTTGTGGGTAGTAGATGGAAGAACAATGTTGTTTGATCTTGAATTTGTTGCAGGGCTCAATTATATCATTATTCTTAAATTTTCCCCCATTGTCAATTATAATGGAGGAAGGGATACCATACCAGAAGATGATGTAATTCATAATGAATAGAGCCACCTTTTTTTCTTGTTGCTTTGGTAAGTGGGACTACTTCAACCTACTTGGTAAAGTATTTTGTGGTTGTTATTATGAACTTGTGTCCATTTGAAGAGGACGTATGTATCTTCCTGATGAGATAAAATGCCCATTGTTGAAAGGGCTAATGTGTTATAAAAGGGATAAGCTCCTTGGCTAAATTGTGTATAATATTTCCATGCAACCGACATTTCTTACAATCTTTGGAGTACCTTGTTGCTTCTTTCTCCATGTCTAGCCAATAGTATCCATCTCTCATCAGTTTCTGAGCTAGAGTCAGACCATTAGAATGGGATCCACACATGCCCTCATGGACTTCGATTAACGCACGCTTGGACTGATCTCATTCCAAGAACCTAAGAAAAGTACCATCTAAACCTCTCCTATATAGGTCATTAGCGATGATGACTTACTGTGAGGAGTTTTGAATAAGGTGTCTTTTTTCATTTTTGGTTAATTTATCAGGGATAACTTAGTCTCGGAGGTAAGAGTAGACATGGCCACGTCGTGAGGAGTTTTGTCCTATGATGGTATAGATTATCTGGGAATCAAGGGAGTTATATGTTGGGTAATGGATTTATTCCACTAGGAACTCACAGCATAAATATTCTCCTTGCTAGGGTAAGGAGGTTAGAGTAGCAATTACATCAACAACTCTATTCTATGTCCTTGGGATTTGTTGGAATGTGATGAGGGTGAAGTATTTTTTGAAATCATAAACCATTCTTTTATAAGGTGTGATCTTATCATCCCTTATTTGATATACATAATTGATTTGGTTAATCACTAGTTAAGAGTCACCATGGATATGCAGCTCAAAGAAGTTCCATTCAATAGCCAACTTCATTCCGTTGACTAAGGCTTCATATTCAACAATGTTGTTTATACAAGGAAAATAGATCTTGTATGCCTTCAGAATAGAGTAACTCTGAGGAGTGATAAATAACACACTTGAACCTAAACCTTGTTGAGTGAAATAACTATCAAAGAACATCTTCCAAGGCCTATGAGTGATGTGTATAATGGATCCATCTGGGAACTCCACGTTGATAAGTTGTTTTTCTTGTAGTGGAGCCTCAACCAATTAATCTACACTTTCTTTCCCTTCGATAGACTTTCATTTAACATATTCAATGTCAAACTGATTGAGGATCATGACCCATTTAGCCAACCTACCAGTCAAGGTGGTTTTTCTCAAGAGATATTTGAGTGGGTCTATTTTAGCAATCAATTGTACGAGGTGTGCCAACATGTAATGTCTTAGTTTTTATGATGCAGATACCACTATTAAACAAGCCTTCTCAATCACTAAGTAATTCATTTCATACGAGAACAAGGTTCAACTAATGTAGTAGATATCCCATTCTTTTTTGTTCTCATCTTGTTGTGCAAGGAATGCCCCCAATGATGTTGTAGTGGCTGAGATGTACTGAATTAGTGGCTTGCCCTGGATAGAAGACATCAATACTGGTGGATTTGCTAGATATTCTTTGATTTTATTTAATTTCTTGGCACATTCTTCATCCCATTGATATTCTACTCCTTTGTGTAAAGGATTTGTGAATGGTTGCGCTTTGACAGCCAATTGGAAGGTGAATCTTCATATTGACTGAATCCTGTTACAAGTAGTGGTTGTCGTTGCACCAAAAGATCAACCTGTTAATGCTCGATACAACCACTATACTTATAGAAGACACATGAGGTGGTTAAGCCATGTCATGAATCCTGAGGGGAGCGCTGACCATTTTTCCAACAAATCCTCCATTGAAGAGTTTTCATTTGGCTAATGTTCTTTGGCGGTGGCATCTCAAAAATGGCTTGTAACTTTGCAGTATCCACCTCAATCCATTTTTTTAAGATAATACATCATAAAAAATTTCCAAATGTCACCCTGAATGCACATTTATTTGGGTTTAACCTCAATCTGAACTGCTCCATTTTGTCTAGAATATAGCCTAGATCATGTAGATGTGTTGAGAATTTTATTTTTTTGACAATTGTATCATCTACATAATCCTCCATGTTCTTATGGATCATTTCATGGAAGATGGTTGTGACATCTCTTTGGTAAGTCGCAACTACATTCTTTTAACCAAATGGTATGACATTCTAACAGAAAGTTCCCCAAGCATAGGTGAATGTTGTTTTCTCTTGATCTTTCGAAGCAATTTAGATTTGGTTATACCTAGATAAGCCATCCATCAAGGAATACAATTCATATATGGTTGTCATATCCATAATCATATCAATATTGGGAAGAGGGAATTCATCCTTGGGACATGCCTTGTTAAGATCTTTGAAGTCTATGCACACTTAGATGGACTTATCTATTTTTTATATAGGCACAATATTGGAGATCCATTCTACATAAGAAATTGCTTTGATGAACCCAGCTTTGAGAAATCTTTCCAACTCATCTTTGACTAGGAGGGCCACATGAGGATGCATCTTTCAGAGATTTTTCTTAACTCATTTGATTCCAAGTGCAATTGAGAGATGATGCATTATGAAATCTAGATCTAATCCTGGCATGTTGGAGTAGGTCCATGAAAAGTTAATCTTCTTTTCTTTGAAGAATTGGGTGAATTTTTCTAATTATTTTGTTGACAATGATTGTGCCAGATGGATTGCCTATGGATTCTCTTCAATCCCAATGCTCACTGACTATGTTGGTTCTATCAGTATGGATGGTCATTCCTAGAAGTGACTCGATAGGATATCAAGTACCCCATCCTTCGGCACCTCAGGGAGGTTTTCACCGATGGATGCATCTTTTCTTTTTACTATTTTATGTTCTGAAACTACTACAATATGGTTTTTGCCCTTAGAACATTTGTTTCTTTTCATTTTTATTTTATGACTGAGGTACTTGATATCTACTTCCATCATGTTCACATTAGGTTCTCTAGTGGAAGAGGTCAAAGGTTCAACAACATTCAGATAACAAGCCAATTGTTGTGTATGTAGCATCGATCAGATAAACAAAATTGACTATATAATTATTATAAGAATTGACTTATTATACACACACACACACACACATTAATATATTTAATAGTTGATATTATTTATATTAATATACACATATATATGAAGTCAATCTTTTATTTATTCTTATAATGATTATATAGTTAAATTAATAAATTAGATTAATGAATAGACATGTCCCATGAAGGGACATGTCTCTTCTTGTCTTTACCTTGTATATATTCAAGAGATCCATGCATTTGGAAAGTACATACTTTTACGGCAGTGCAATTACATTTGCATCGATCTGAAAACTTAACATGGTATCAGAGCCAGACTACAAATGAGATAGGTATATAGTGCTAATGAAGAATCTTAGGTCTATGAAATAGTGTTGGAAGATCTAGATTTGGTAGACTCTCGGATGGAAGAAATATGTTTATACTTGCTATTGTATGCAATCTCAGAATTGTATAACTTCTCCCTATGCTTTATGATATGGAATAATCCTCATTTGTTTATGGCGTATGCTATGTGTTCGATGGATAGTCTAATCACCGTGAGGTCACAAGGATATTATCAATCTTTGTTATGAAGATGCCGCTATCTGATCATAGTATGAACTACAACACTACCTAACGAAACTCCATTAACTTGTAGCTTGGATATATATGTGATGGCTTGCAAGCCTCCAATCATGACACAGAGGAGGATGGAAGTTTTAGGCACCATGGTAGAGTTATACTACTGTCACGCTAAATGCCAATGACTGTGAGTCAGATTCTATAGCCGTATGTCTCTTACGGTGGTGTATCTTTGCAAATTTGTCTGCAACGACAATTAAACAAACTCCCAATATTCGTGGCACTTGAAAGATTGAATCGCATGGTAACTTTATGATATCAATATTTGTTGTGTGGCAGAGATTTGAACTCGCACTATGGAAGATATTTGTCCGGAATTATTAAGTATTTGTTCTACATGGTGCTTTACTTCTGGCAACGCACCAAGACCACCCTTGAGTGCCAATGGTGTAATGGAAATGGTATATGTTTAACTGGAATTAAAACCAACAGGCTTCAGATATTGGAAATGATGTGTACTGGTGATGTGATCTACAAATGAGGAATGCTTTGATATTTCTATTAATGATATCACCTAAGAATCATACATCGTTATTGCTAATGGCTATGAAAAGGACAAAAAGTACGGGGGAGACAAGTGGGAGTCGATACTGATATCAAAGATGTATATTGCCACTATTATGGGATTTGATACTGATATTAAAGTTGCGAGCATAGATGACATATACTTCACCAACGCATGTTGGAAACACTAAGTTTTCACATCATTAACTGCACGGACGATTTTGTAAGATATGCAGATCGAACCAGAGATGAGCAACATATATGAGAGAGGAAATGATAGTCTGAGGTATTCATTTTTATGGTAATTCAACATAGCATTAGAAGATTGGGATTTCTATTGCACATAGTCAGTGATATCTATGTTAATAGCATACGACATGTTTCTATTATATTTCAATTGTTTGACTGGTCTAGTTTTATGATATTTCTATGACCGGAAACACATTCACCCATCAAGGAAATAAGAACAATTGAACATAAAAGGAAGTTATTCCTGGGTTGATAACAACAATAAGAGATCTATGTATGATAAGAAATTGATACAATTCTATTGGGGACTGATTGTTGGTATCTCCACCATACTTACTCACCGCCACATCAATCCTTGGTTCAAATTGGGATAGCTATATTCGATATCAAGGGAGGTCTACAATTGGAATGATCATACTTGTTCTTACCAACATGCAAAGACTCTCGAGAAATAACATATCAATTCAGAGTTTGGGGATATTTAACTCTCACAAGAAGACCACTCATATATATGTGTGCCACCATGTAATTAGCATCACGAGCATAAAAAAAATAATTCATAGAGGGTCCAATGACTATGTCAACATATTAGAAGTTGGACCAAGTGACAGTATATACATATCATCTACATCAATGATGCCATAGCTTGTGTACAACCGTACCCATGATAGCGATTGGAATATGATAAAACAACAATCATGATTAGTTAAACCTGTTGTTATAAAGTGTCATGATTGATGTAAGGAGAGGCATAGTTATGGAGAGACGAATGTTATACTAGCATCGTGGTAGAGGCTTGAAATAATTCACTGTGATTGGCTTTCTCTATAACGAAGGTTATAGTGACTAAAGATTCAATGATTAAATTTTTGAAATATTTACCAATACAGGTTGTTATGTTTCCATAAAGACATATCATGGTTATTGATTGGGCAAAAGTTCCTTCTGAGAAAGATTATTGATCTCTGTTGCTTGAGGAAGGTTCGTATGATTACCTTGACTACATAATTATCATATGAGTATTATTTCTTGGCTTTGGGTTACTGGTTATAGCCGTATTGACCAAATAGATCTTCCAATATGGGATGCAATGACTAAGGAAATAATGCAAAACATGTTAATGTTGGGAACAACAACTCCCGTGAATTTTGTGGCTGAGGATATATACAAATGCTCATTCTTGCTTACAACCATATACCATATTTCTTCCTATGTGAATATTGACACTTGAAAAGAGAGTCTCAAATGGGAGGAATTATCATGGTTTACCTTAACTACACTCACACAATTAATTTTCTTTAATGAGTATCCCTAGATCACCAATGCAAGTGATGATCAGACGATAAGGATCAAGAATTGGAAATCTCAAGTTTGCATATCTATTTTTGGTGGATCACAATAAGAGATAAGTATTTCTACCCTTGAATAATGTTTAAAATTTTTGAGTCATTAATTTATGCTATAAGATCGGGATAGTAAATCTTTTATGCTTCTATCATTGATATTTCCCTTCTGGATAGTTTAGTTTTATAAACTAATTGTAATCTCTCTTTGAAGTGCTTTGAGGACAAATCTAGAAGCATAAGAGATTGCATTCAAGGGAGAAAGAACTTAATGCCTGCAATTACAGAACTGAGTTGAGAGTTGACATCAAATTCAGAGGGAGTCTGACAATCCATTAGAAGAAGCCTTGGATGAAAAGAGTTCAAAAGGTTGATATCACATTCAGAAGAAGTTTGATGAACCATCAGAGGAAACCTTGGATGAGAAGGTTAAATGTTGATGTTAGTACTCAAAGATTCAGAGGGATTCAGTACAACATCTAGAGGATATGCCTTATTTGATTTCCAAGGATCTTGGTCATATTGATACAGAGGGAGTAAACCATATCGAGATGGTTTTCCTAGTGACTAGGAAACTATAAAAAGGAAAAAGAATTGTGATTCAAATGATGAAATTCCATGTATGTGAACTAGAAGGCTCTTATGCAGATATATAGATCATGATATTCCTACATAGATGGTTGGGAATTCAAGAAAAGAGCGTAATGTAGACTAAAGAACAAAGACATGACTTGCCCACAGAAGGTTGATATTAGATTCAGAGGGAGTATAATAGTTCATCTAAAACAACCTTGAACAAGGAGGTGAGGAGGTTGTTACAAGACCTTAAAAGAAGCATCTAGAAGTCTATGATCATGATATTGAGTCTCATGTGTGCTGGCTAAAATGCTTTTATGCTATCTCCTACATAACTTGGGGTTCACCTAGAGTGATGCAAACTATATAAGAGATATAGTGCATAAGTATGCTATTCAAGGTACATTATCCCTACAAAACATGTGGCTGATATTCTCACCAAGTTTCTTGCTAGAGGTAAGGTTGTGTACCTTCGAGATAAAATTGGCATGTTGGAGAATGAAGCCTTAGATGAAAAGGAGTTTCATCTATTATCTTGTATGTTATTGCACTCTTCTCCTTGAGAGAGAAGTCTCAGGTGAAAGCCCTTGTTTCCACCCTTTGGGATGAGCCATGATGGATCCACCCTCTGACATGAGTCAAGGTGGATTTCACGTGTGTGACTCCAGGACTTATGGGCCCTCCTGTGAACATTGGAGAAAGGTGATGACTTTTCGACAATGAACACTTGTATTTGATATTACAAGGTGATGATCTTGTAATGGAGATTCGTTATGGTAGAAATTTTGATATGTCTGTGCACATACCATAATAGGGTTATATGTAAATGGAATGTAATGTTCTTATTTACTATATCCTTGTATCACGATTTGAGGTGATATGAAAATTAGGTATCACAATCTAAGGTGATTCCTCATATGAAGGTGGTATGAAAATTAGGTATCACGATCTAAGGTGATTCCTCATATCAAGGTGATATTGAAAAGTGGGTATCACATGCCAGGTGATTCCTCATATCACATGATAGGTGATATTGAAAAGTGGGTATCACATGTTAGATGATTCCTCATATCACATGTTAGGTGATATTGAAAACTGGGTATCACATGTCAGGTGATTCCTCATATCACATGTTAGGTGATATTGAAAACTGGGTATCACATGTCAGGTGATTCCTCATATCACATGTTAGGTGATATTGAAAATTGGGTATCACATGTCAGGTGATTCCTCATATCACATGTTAGGTGATATGTAAATCTGGGTATCACATATTAGGTGATTTATCATATCACATGTTAGGTGATATGTAAAGCTTGGTATCACATGTTAGGTGATACTTCATATCATGAATTATGTAATATATGATTTCTTAGTATCCATATGAATCATATTAGGATCCTTCTGAACTTAGTATTACATATTGATTGGACCCTATGAAACATATCACATAGTGACATGTCTCTACGTAAACTTAGTATCCATATGACATACATCATGAGACGTATTGTCATTAGACATACCATGGATATTTATGAGCTATGGTGAACATCATGTGTCTTGATATTCTTTCATATACCATATCTCTTGATATCACAGTGGGGTGATATCTCCTCTCTTTAAAATTAATGATTTATTACCTTGATGGAATTTATCTTCCCTAGCTAAGAGGGAGTGTTGATGTATGTAGCATTGGTCAAATAAATAAAATTGATTATATAATTATTATAAGCATTGACTTATTATACATACATACATACATACATACATACATACATACATACATACATATATATATATATATATATATATATATATATATATATACATATAGATATACATATAGATATACATATATATATAGATATACATATATATAGATATACATATATACATATACATATATATATATACATATATATATATATATATATACACATACATATATATATATATACATACATATATATATACATATATATATACACACATATATATATATATATACATATACATATATATATATACATATACATATATATATATATACATATATATATATATATACATATATACATATATACATATATACATATATATATATACATATATACATATATACATATATACATATATATATATACATATATACATATATATATATACATATATACATATATACATATATATATATATATATATATATACATATATACATATATATATATATATATATATATATATATACATATATATATATATATATATATATTTAATAGTTGATATTATTTATATTAATATACACATATATATGAAGTCAATCTTTTATTTATTCTTATAATGATTATATAGTTAAATTAATAAATTAGATTAATGAATAGACATGTCCCATGAAGGGACATGTCTCTTCTTGTCTTTACCTTTTATATATTCAAGAGATCGATGCATTTGGAAAGTACATACTTTTACGGCAGTGCAATTACATTTGCATCGATCTGAAAACTTAACACCAATAAATAGTCATTAGGAAAGGTGGGGATACAAAGTGGCTCATTTTGTTGTGTATAGTCGATTAGCTCGGGATGCATGAGAGATAGTTCATTGAATGGTTCCATGGAATTCACGGTATGTTCATCATAAATCACGACCGATAAGTCAAGATCTAGGACATTACTTTATGATAGAATGTTTCAACCAGAAGGAATCTTAGCTTTGTCATCAAAATTCATGTTGGCTATATGTGAACCTAACTCATTTGGTCTAACATTGGGATGTAGATTACCTTTCTATTTTTCCCTAGCATCTCTTTCATTTATTTGATGAAACCATGTCCTGAGAGGGATTATTTCAATCCTAGACCTTGCGAGGATTCTATTATTAAGGCTTTTGTCATTGTTTCTCAAGTCTGAGTTTCTGTCTTCAGATACTCTTTTAGGTTCTTCTTGAATCACATGGGTGTCTATGCCTGTTTCATTTATATCCTAAATCACCGGGTCAGAGAACCTATGAGTTGTTTGTGGTAGGAATTATGGAGATCCATCATCTTCCCCAAAGTCCCAGTTTTCTATAGTCCTTGCATTTGAGCTTTATCCTTGTTCAAACTGAGTGGCATATTTGTGTATCACATCCACTTCTATATCTATCATAGCATCTAAGAGTACGTCCCATTCATACTCATGCGAATTGGTCTTGTTGTCATCAGACCTACCTAGGTATCATGCAAGGATCATGGGAGATTCTTCATCCTCACCTGGATTGTTTCTCTCTTGTTGTCTACCCTCTTGCATAGGTATCATCATTTCATCTTCTTATGCTGATATAGGTAATTCACTGGGATCAATAAAGTGGGGTGGATCCAACACATGTGCTATAGTTACTAGTTGCCCCTAGTTAGGTGTCTATCATTTGATCCTTGGTTCAATTCATTCTCTTTTGTATCATATTCTTGATCCTTCTCTTATTGAGTTATCAAGGGTTCTTCTGCTATTTAATTTGGGTCGAGGAGATCTATATACCATTATAGAAGGCATGGTTCTCCTTGATAGTTAGGATTCTATTTTTGGATATACAATAGCCTTTTGAAGGGTAGATTTTCAATTTCAACTTCTTCCTCACTTTCTATATCAAATATGGGCCCTCCCCAATCAACTATAGGATGAAACTTTACTTATTTAAAATTGACGCTGATTTTATGTTTTGAATTCCTGAACTCTACATGAAGTGGTTCAAAAAGTTCTGTCTCATTCATGTCTAAAGGACCCTTCCCTTTATAACCCATTTGTTTCATCAGGTCATACCCCTTACCATATTTTTCAAGGGATATTTCACAATGTTTGACCTCATTACCTTCAGGTTCTCTATCTAGCCATTCCAGAATGGCTTTCTCTTCATTTTCATCTTCAAGAGGTATAGTTTCTTGAATGAAGCTATCATTGTAGATGACTTGATCGGTGTAGTTGATGGTTTCATTTCCTCTGAAGGTTTCCCGTAAGATCTGGGGGATGTGGGCAGTGACGTCAATGATAGAATAGGCTCTATAATGTATCCACCCATCCTTGTGTCTTTGATTTTTAGTTTCTTCTCCATCTCTTTCATCATGTTTCTTCCAGAATTAGGGGTAGGAGCTTCCCTTTTGTGTGGGATAAGAGTATCAGTTGATTGTTCCAATGCATTGCAAACATAACTGGTATCTCCATGAACAGTGACTTCAACACCATTGAAAGGGAACTTGATGCATTGGTCATAAGTGGATGGGACAACTTTCATTTTGTAGATCCATAGTCATCCCAACAGAATGTTGTATGTGAGTGGAAGATCCAGTACTTGGGATATGACCTCTCTTTTAATAGGTCCCACTCTAATAGGCATACATACGAGACCTTTGGAAGATCTCTCTTGTTAATCATAGGATTTTATTGTTATCTTCTTCTTTGGATCAATGGTAGATTCTAAAAATCCCAATTGTTTTAACAATTCGTAGGTACAAATGTTCAACCCAGTGCCTCCATCTATAAAAACTCATTTGACCTGACACGTGTGGATCATAACTTTAATGTGCAGGGGTAGATTATATGGGTGAATCAAATAATTATCATCTTCTTCTAAAAATGACAGGTAGTGGGGTGAGGTCAAATGACCCACCATGGATTGAAACTCATCTAAGTCTAATTCCTTAGGGACATTGGCAGTTGCAAAGGCTTTATCTAGGATTTCTCTACGAGCTTGAGAAATTTTGAGCAATTCAAAAATTGATGTATGAACATTCATCTTATGTAAGTTCTCGACAATGTTGTAGTCAGCAGCATGTGATGAAACCATCTATTTGGAATTATATGACTTAGACATGGTTGTATCTAGTTATTTGTTTGATCTGGAGGGTTTCAACGATGTTGGTTGATTTCCAAAGTTGGAAGGTCCTGCTCTCCCTAGGGTGACTTTTTCTTGTACTCGGGTCACAACATTAGCGACTTTAGACTCTCTTATTTCTTGATGATAATCATGTGGCAATGTTGAGAAGGGACTACCTCAAGCATATGAATGACATTATTATCACTGGTTCTATATGTTTGATTAATTCAGGCACCTTCCTTTGGTTTGGGATTTTCCCCTTTTTCATACTTGGGTAAGGGGTCTTTAAATGCCTTGTGATCGTTATTTTTGGTGTGATTGTCAACCACAATTACCTCATTGTCAATGAGATCTTGGATCTCATGATTGAGTTGCATGCAATTCTCAATCTTATGTCCCTTGTTTCTATGAAATTCACAGTAATCATTGTCATTCCACCATTTTGGTTTTACTTTAGGTTCATATGGTCTTGAATTATTTGGCAACGTGATAAGTTGATTTTCTAGAAGAGTCTTGAGCGTTGGTTCGTATGACTCACCTAGATGAGAAAAGTTACACTTACGTTTGACCTAGGATTTCTCTTTCAGAAGATTAATCATCCCTTTTGAAGGGCCTTAGTGGTAGTCTCAACATATTTTAGGGCCTTTGTGTCTCTTGTCAAGTTGAAGACGGTTGGTTTTGATTGGGGAGCAACATGGTCAACCACCCCATCATTTACCACATTTTAATTCTTGTTCCAATACTTGTTCTTGTATTTGGAACTAGAATTTTATTTTCTTTCTTTGTAAAGGATGATTTCACCCTTTCTAACAAGCATGTCTTCTATTTTTAGTGCATTCTTCACTAACCTGTCAAAGGTATATGGGTCTTACAATTTGATGGGGAAACTCAACTCAAGGATTAGTGAGCTAGTGAATATATCCATCTTCTCAGATTCAAGTATGAGGCATGGATATTGAGAAAAAACTTTCCTCCATCACTAGAGAAATGCCAAAAAAAGGCTCTCTCATTTGTTGCTTGGTATTACACAAATAAGTCATTGTCACAAGATACTAGATGTTGTAATAATATTGTTGCAAAAACTGCTTGGTTAGCTCGTCAAAAGTTTTGATTGTAGTGGGTAACTTTGAAAACCACTCGATATCCTAACCACCTAGACTCTAGGGAAAGAGACGCATGAGATATGTCTTTTCATGCATAAACTGTAAGGAAACTCAGGTGCAGAAACAACTTCCTACGCTAAACTCTATAGGAGAGTATTGTGCAAATTCTTATAAATCCTTACAATTTCAGATTCGTTAACTACTTTAACAAAGATATTGCAACCACATACCATACATACAGAAAAATAGAGAATGACACAATGATATACCTTGGGGAAAACCTTTCGGTAAAAAACCCCAGCACTCCAAAACCTGCACAATGTATTATCTTCAACACAAAGATTACAATACACTTGCAATGCAAGTTCTTTCAGGAAATGAGAGACAAAGCCAACAAGACTTAAATTTTGTTATATCTCTCCCATAGGAGCAGCATCGTATATATAGACTCCTCAGGACCCAACAAATAGGCACAACCACCAAGACCCATGCACAAAGCCACATGTACACAGTTGTTACATGCAATCCTAAGAATAGGCGTCCATCCCTAGAATAGACTATGACAGCTTGTCATAGAATTCGCCAAAAATAACGGTCACAAGAGAAGTGTAAGAGAATCTGTCATACCAACCTATTTTTGGCATATTCTCTTACACACACCAACCACTTCTTCTTGGGCGCCCAAATAGGCCCAAGTCATAAGATGCTCTTACACCTGTCATAGCACATTCCTTAAATAGTTCTTACGTGTCATAGTATCCATCATGACCGTTTTAGTCATGATCTCCTTACGCACAAGATGCTGACACATCAAGTGGAGTGACACATCAACATGCCAACTAGACATGTACACTCACACTTAATTACATTATTTGCAAAAAATACATTTACAAAACAAATAATAAGAATATGAATTATCCAAGGTTGAGACACCTTATTCCTAACATAAACTCCATACACAAGGCAAAAAATTCCCAAACATGATCATGTGGATCATAATTTTCAAGGTACTTGTCAAATTTCAAGATCTCAACTCCATGCGAGAATGGAGGTAAATATAAGTCCTTATCAAAAGGAAATGGACAAATGGAATCTATGGAATATTTCATGGTCGGATTCTCTTGGTTCTTCTTCACCTCTTACAACTCTATTTGCAAGGATTTTAATTTCTTGGTTACTAGGGTGAAAGGAGTTTGTTCCTCTTTAGCAATGGCGTCTTCATCTTTGCATTAAGGAGGAAGTTGTACTCCTTGTTTCGCTAATTTGAGAAAGTATTGCTCTTTCTCCTGAGCCATGATGGTTTTCATCATTTTAAGAAAATATTTGTCACCTTTACATCTAGTGATACTAGCCTCATCAGGTTGAGATTCTCTTGAGGAATCCTTTCTATTTGTAGCATGAACACTGACACTGCGATGTTCATGTCTAAAATCCTCGTTCCCTTTTCCTTTTCTAGACATGCTTGGGTCAACAGATTTGTCTCGGTGATAGGTTGATCTCCTAGAAATTTCTAGTTGTTCTAAAAAATGAGTATTTTCTTCAAATGTAAGGGGTCTCTCCTCTTCTCCTAGAAATTGTCTGAGAGAGCTTCTAGTATGTATAGGCATAACTCAGTTGGTCATCAGATGGGTGTCAAAGTAAGAACAATCGCGCTGAACAAATCCAAGGTAAATGATGATGCAAAAAAGATAACATCCAATCAAGAAGGAGATGCAAATGTCTCATATCTGAGTCAAGGTTAAGAAACCTAGATGATAATACACTCACGACTCAAAGAAGGACAACTGATAAGGAAGATTGAAGATGATGGTGATGGAACTGATCAAAGGACTGGACCAACAAGACATAAATCACAATAGCATAAATCTAAATGACCAAAGATTAGGATTAATTAAAACAAGCTCACAACCTTAGAGGTATACTTGTGGAACACAGGACGAACCTGGCCAGATATCTAAAGAAATATTGACGAGACTTTGGATTTTTTCCAACTATTTTACCAAATTTTAGGTAGGATTTTTGTTTCACTTCTTGTTTTGTGATTTGGTTTTCATTTTGTTTTGAAGGTTTCAATATCCATCATTTCAAAGTATACAAACACAGTAAGCACATGTGAAAAATGAGCACTTCTTAAGCCCTATATTCAATTGGTTGAGTGAGAAAATCCTTTCTCTTTGACTTAGCTACACACCCAATAGCTAATCAGAATACGACCACTACCAACCACACAATGAGTATAATGATGCCATATTATTCAACTCCAAATGCTAATGGGGGCACGATATGACGAGTGTCTTGGGGGAGTTACTATCTCCCTTGCACTTGGATTATCCCACTTTCAGGGGTGAACCGGGTAGGCTTCTAATATATGGATTCTAGTAAGGGTCTTCATTTGAATACATTCTCTATGTCTATGCAAGCATGATTTAGGCCTATAGCACCATAAAGAACCTTAGCACCAACAGTCATGTAAACATGATTGAGACCCTAAGGCCCTATTATGTGGTCAGGAAAAAGTGAAGTATAAGCTCAAATGACATCCGAATTTTGAGGCTTTGGCCTCAAGGAATAAATTTGTTTAATGTGATTTGGAGTGGTGTGGCTTACACCTCATGCTCACATGGTTCATTCTCCAATGGAGAATACTTTTTCCCACTTGGACAGGCCCATCTAAAGGAATGCAAAAATGAAAAGAAGAGCTACGAGGGTCTGGATTTCTGATTTTCCCTTAAGGGGAAAAGAGCATGATCTCCTACCTTTTCACTATTATCAAACACACCAAAAAAATTTCTTTTTAAGATGTCTTGCATGTGAGGTTCCTAAGAAAAAATAATGCAAAAAACATATTGGGTTGTTTCTTGCATAGGTAACCAACACAAAAATGCATCAGTAGTCTTTTTGCTTATGTCTTTTGCATGCGTTCTACACAAATTGAAGTCTAGATATTGTATAAATGTCTTCACCAAAAAATCATGCATAAATATATTAGGCTTCCAAATAGAAAACCACAAAATCATAAAAGAGAACCAATTTGTCAAAATCAGAAAAATCAATTGTAGAAATCAGAAAAACAAAGAACAATTTGGTTTTTTTAATATAAATTGGGGCAAATTCTCATACAAGAATCTACAAGGCCTAGTAGGAGAATCTATGCATCCTCATACGAGGTTCCATCATGACTCGTATTGCCTTGTGAGAATGCTCGTATGAGCAAATAGGGCCAGAGTACAGACATAATCTTAAGATTTTGCAAAAAAATGTAGTTGTGAAGATAAAAATTGATTTTCCTGCCCCACGGTGGGCGCCAGAAATGTGTGTGTAAAAAGTGGTTGCTAAATAACACTACACTTCAATGATTCTTTATGTTATTGATCTAAACAATGAAAATAGAATAATCTAAAACTGAAACCAACCAAGGCGACTCATTGCCTTCTAGTAGACACAAGTATGAGTTTTTCTCTCAGGTCATTGCAAAACCCTGTGATTATAGACGTAATCTAAGTGAAGGATTTTAAGCTAATATACAAATGCAATGTTCATCCAATTAGCTAAAATTTAATCCATATTAGGAAAATGAAATGAAGTGTTCCTAGATTTGATGGATGCAACAATGATGTAATTAAAACAAACTAACTATGCAATTAAGAGTAATTTCAATGCAATAATAATAAACAAATTAACAGTGTTACGCTAAATAAAAAAAGATCGATCATTTTGTGAGAATGGAGGCCTGGTTATAGAGGAATCCTCTCGAGAATGACCAGATGAGATTGACCAAAGACGGATGATTGATATTTGTTCTAGACTAGCACAATCCATGTACAACTGATTTGATTGGTTGAGAGAATCAGTTAACTGAACTAGTTTGGTCAATTATTTTAAAAACTTCTAAGGCTGAACTAAAGTTGATAAATTGAAAGATGAGTTAATAGAGGTGGTTTCCTAGTTAACTAGAATGTTTCCAAAATCGTGTTCAATTGACTGAATGATGACTCCATAAATGCATTTTTCTCCAAATTGTGATGACATAATTAATTTAATTCCTTTTTGTCATTAATTGACAATTCTTATTTATTTAATCAACATACTAAGACATTAATTAAATAAATGGCATAAGGTTAATTTTAATTGTCAACAACATTATGATTTAGGAATTAATTTATTAAATAAGATCAAGTACGATGGTTGAATGGGACCTATAGTATAGGTCAAATAAGATTGATAAGTTGAATTGCCTTTGGTTAGGACTTAGATGATTTAATCGAGATTAGGGATCTCTTGATGAACAATTGAGATTAGGGGCTTATGGTTTTGTTGACCATTTTTAGGTGATTACATCCATATGGGATAGTTTGTGCCTGCAAACCTAGGATTTTCCTTCTTGTAAGCTTCCATAATGGATCTCCCTTAAGTGGTTAGGCTTCCTCCAAAGGGACCAAAGCTCTGATACCACTTGTTGATATTATGAAAGAAATAACTAAGAGGGGGGGGTGAATTAGTTGTTACCAATACCTTAAACTTCAAACGCTTAAACCTCAAAACCCTTAACTTTGTGTACCCTTAAACCCGATTTGAATGAAAGGAATGTAAAATATGCATGCATAATCAAATCATAAACACATCCAAACAAGTTGACACAATATTTTTTATCGTGGAAACCCTCTTGAGGGAAAAATGATTGTGGGGTTTATTACCCAAAATAGGAAAATACCTTGTTAGAAGTATAAAATTATTACAATAATTAGAAATGCACCTACATTCAGGCTCACTTCCTAGAGCTCACTACTAAAAAAAAAAACCCTTGAGCTCCAACATTGAGGAAAACTCATTGTCTTACAGTCTGATCACTCCAATGATCTCAACCTTTTGTAAACTATGGAAATGGCATCTACCTCATGTCTAATACAAATCCAATGTAGCAAAATGTAGATCATTGTTCAACCTCTTAATGAACATCTTCTCTTCATCTCCTAATCCGTCTCTTCCTCTTCTAGCACCCTCTAGCATCCACATCCATGATCCACAACTAGATTTGCCCTAATTCATCACCTTATATCAAGACTTACATCTAAAAACCCTAACTCCTCTTATTTTCAAATCATTGTGCCAAATCTCTCATTAAAAATCATCTCTAATCATCAAATCTAAATAATAACACTTATCGGTCACCTAGAGATCATAAATCTCTTATATTTTATGGCTTACCACTTGCACAACACGATTTATCAACCTAGTCGACCAAGAACAAGAATAAAAATAAAAATATTATTATTGACCAAAAATTTCACCAATTTGATCCTTTAGATCCATAAATATCACTAACTCATCAAGCACATACTTCAAGAACATCCCGTATCATCATTAAAAATACTCATCTATACAAATCCATTACAACCATTGGATTTTTTAGCCCTTTTCACCTATTCATATGTTGGAATTTTGATGAATATGTTTGAGTCAAAGAGCACATAGTGTTGAAGTGGTGTTGTCATTGTTGGAAACAAAGAATACTAGGAGTGATAGATCAGTCATACCGATAATGCATTGGATCAACTAAGTAAAGTTACTAAGTGTACCAGTTGCAAGATACTCATTTGTTGAACAAATTATCGGCAATAAATATTTATGAGGTTTAAGGTTATGCAGTTTATGTGGAAGCATTAATAGTATCACATATATCTATTTCTAGAATCATATCAGCTAATTCATAGTACAGGAAGAGATTTGAGGAACGAAACTGGTGATATTGGCCAGAATAAAGTACCAACAGAGTAAGTCTGATGGAATCGGTAAACTGGTGGATAAAAAGTCAAAACATGTTTTAATTTCTTATTGAGTTATTTGGGGCTGACATCAAGGAATTCAAAATGGTGAATTGGTGTGCTCGCTCAATTATTTTAGTTGATTTGGAAGATGAATTTGGTAATACATTTTAGGTTTTCCATCGACATAGAAAAAGGTCTATAAAAGGAGATCCAAATTGTAATATGAAAGGTTGTGATGCATGAAGGTGATTCGAAGAGTTAGGGAAGAGGTTTTAGAATATTTTGAGCAACGCATTAAGTAGAAGTGTAGTGGAACTATAAAGAAGTGAGTGCTATTATTCATATAACCATCACTTGTTGAGTCCTAACAATTTTGCAAGTTAAATCCCTTCACAGGGTCACTCCTAACAGGGTGAGAAGGATCCTAACAGGTCTGAAGATTAAATCCTCTAACCAACTAACTCTCTAAATAGGATGAAATAGTGTTCACCCTAAAATGTATGGGGGAAATATGAGATCTAATTCTAAATTCAAATTCCCAAAGGAGAGATCCAAATTGATCAACCAAAAGGTTAATGCACAATTGAATCAATCCATGGAGAATATGAAAGAGGAAGAAAACCTTATATTTCCCTATAAAGGAGTTGTGTTTGAAATATGAAATAATTAAAAAGGAAATACCAACCTCAAAATAGGGCAGATCTGGAAAATGTCAATTTTTGATGTTTGTGTGTACTTTCAGGCAATTCTGCAACCTATTTCGGACTGGAAATGTCGAGACGAAGAAAACCCATAAATATTTTATCTTTTCGACAACAGGTAGTCTTTGACCCTGATAAAAGGTCAAAGGCTAAATTTTTATTCTGAAGGTCGACTTTGACTTTGTTCATAGATCTCAGAAGTTCACCGAAAAGGGTATTTAAATCCAAGCTCAGATTCGTAGTTCTGCACTTGTACCTACAAGAAAAAGAGGGTTTTTGTTGTTTGTTTGAGGGGTTTGCCTTGGTCAAACCCCGGTTTGGAATCAACCTTAATATTGAAATTGAAATTGAGAATGCTAGCAAGTAGTAGAAATAGATCTAGCAATGAAGCTATGTAATTCAATAGATATGCAATTGTATTTGAAATGTAATCAAGTATGTTAATATGAAAGCTTTGAACATAACATCAATAAATGTAAATCAAACCTCCATGATTGTATGCTTGGAATCCACCTTGAGGGAAGAATGAATGGATCTTGAAGATAAAAAAAAGTATCTTGAAGGAAGATCACACCATCATGATGGCTAGATCTAGGGTTTGAATGATGAATCTTGAGTGCTTTGAACCAAATTCCTTCAAAGGCTTAAATGCTTGAATCCTTGATCTTCAATGGAGAACTTGAATGGAGAAGAGGATGATTGCTTGAATTCTTGAATGGAAGATTGATTGAATGAATGCTTTCTTGATCACCAATGTCTCCTTGAGATTACTTGATCTTGCTTGAGAGCTTGAGAGATGAGATATGAAAACTTGATGGAGAAAATGAGAGAGGAAGGCTTCCTTTTATAGTGATCTAGGGAACAATCCTCTAGAGGGGCCACCTTGGGGAATTAAATTCCAATTAGGCCTCCACCCTTTAGGAATGGACCTAAATTAAATATAATTTAAGGGTTTACCATTTCGGAGACAAAAACAGCCGACCCGGAAGCAGGAAAATAATTCTTTCTGAAACCCGACATTCAGAGATCACGAGACCTTGAAGCTTGAACCCAGGGTCAAAGACGAGGTCGACCCTGACCTAGGTCAGGGAAGAGGTCATCCTTGACCCTCAAGGTCTTCATTGAACCCTTTAGGTCATCATTGACCTTGAGGTTACAGATCTCAAGGTCTCAGTCAGAGTGAGAAACAAGAGGTCCCGGGGGTGCCCAAAGACCTAGAAATGATGTCAGAACAGGGTAGAGTGCCAAGGAGAGGCACAAAATCCTATGATGAACATGATGAAGGCTAGGAGGACCTACTTGTAAGTCCTACATAGAAAATAGAGCCATAGAAGAGGGAAATTAAGGAGAATCCTCGAGATCCTAACCCTAATTTCACCTAGAATGAAGGAATCAAGTGCATAAAAGAAGTGGAAAGCGGGGAGAAAGCCAGATCCAAGAAAAGACCAATTCAAGGCATTCAACATGACCCCAAACCACTTACTCGGAGGGCTAAGTGCTCTTAACATGGAAGTGCTTCCATTTTAAGATGATACACTCTCAAAAGGATTTTCTAAATCCCTTAACTAGGTAGCTCCTAACAAGGCTTTTTGTAATATCTTCTAATAGGTCTATAGATACTCTTAACCGGGTATGCCCTTAAATAGGTGATGAAATTCCTTTAACAAGGAAAATATTATTGTTTCAGTAGTGATAATTCATGGGTACTAATTCCCACCATGGTTTTTCCCTCAAACCAAGGGTTTCCACGAGAAAAATGTTGGTGCTCTTGTATTACATGTTGTGGATGTTTCATTTTCTTTTCTTTTATGTTATAATATCACTTGCATGTTAGTTAATTTCGAAGTTGTTACAAAAGGTTTTAAGATCTATGGTTGCATTGATTCTTCCTCCCTCTTAGTTCCTTATTATAATAATAATTGGTATCTGATCTAATTTCCCTTAATTAATCCTAACAGCTTGGGAAATATCCTTAAGGAAGATATGGAGGGATTAGTGAAATATTAAAGACATCTTGAGAAACAACTTGCAGCTGCAAAAGAATTTATTGAGCAATAGAAAGAACAACTCAAGAAATGAAGAGTCAAGAGACGAGAGTTTGTTAAACAACTATCAAAGTGTAGTGGATCCAAGGAATCTAAAGCCTTTGAGGCCATTTCCTTGGAGAATGAGCAGTTGAATCAAGACAAGAAGAATATAAAGAGAGAGTTGGAAGATTTGTCTATAAGAATGGGTCAAGAGACGGAAGCAAGAAAGGATGAAGAAGAAGCCCTAAAAGATAAGGTGAATGATTTTTTCAAGTTTGAGCAAGAAGTTGGTACATTGCATGCACATCTACATGAAACAAATGAAGAAAAGAAAGGTGTCCTAATAGAAAATGAAAATTTGAAAAAGGAGAATGAGAAACTGAAAGGTGAGTTGAAGGCTGCAAATGAATTATTGAACAAATTCAATGAGATTTCTGTAAAGCTTGATGAGAAAATTGAGAATAAGAGAATGCATGGAGAGAGAAATGGCTTAGGCTATACCAGTTATGAATTTGGTGAGTCTTTTGAAACCAAAAGGACCAAGCAAGATGTTAAGTCTGGACCAAGGGAAACCAAAATAAGTCCTGGTAAGAAATCCTATAAACTTGCGTGTTTTAATTGTCATAAGATGCGATACATTTCTAATGTATCCAGGACTAGATCTAGTACTTTTGATGGCTATTCTTACAATTGCAACAAGTATGGTCATATAACTAATGATTGCGGGACAAGAGTGAACAATCAAAGTTCATATGTGAAGTAGCAAAGTACTTATCAGAGTGAGAACTAGTAGAATGTTACATGCTTACATTGTCACAATTATGGTAACATGGCCATTAACTGCAAAATGGGGACTAATAGAGGTAATGTAGGACCTTGGAGAGAAACCAGAATGGCATGTTTTCACTATCACAAGATTGGACATATTGCAAGGTTTTGCAGGTCAAGAAGCAACAAAGAAAATCAATCGATTAACCAGTCAAAGGATCAAAAGCGACAATAGATTGCAACAGTGGAAGAGACTAGAAGGAAGATGAATCAAAGTTGGATGAAATGTCCTAAGAACTATCTTTAAAGAAATAAACAATTATGATATGCAGGTTGTGTGTACACATAATAGAACTATGCACAGATTTATTTATTCTCAGATTGTGCATATAACTAATTTTCTTAATAACATACAAGTCTTGTTTTTAATTAACCATATTCAAAACCTTATGTAATTGTTTGCCATAGACTTACAACATATAATGTGTTCAAATTAAAAGATAAAACAAATATAATCAATTTCTAAATAGTGCCAATCATTCATTCCTTAAAATTTTTGGAAATGCATTCTATGTTCCTACAAATATGTCAAAAGATTGCAACCCAATGAAATGATACCAATCGTTTCTCAACCAGCACAAATCCAGAAGTTGCGTGGGGGGGTCTCCTAGTGTCCATGCGCGAGCAATATATGGTTATTTAATCTGTTGTGAGACTTCCTCCAACACGCAAGTCCCTCCTGCCGGTATTTCCACTGTACCACTGGTCTTCTAAGGCCGAAGCCTATTGACTAGTCAAATAGTCATCAAACCGTCGCCCATACAATGTTCAAGCTCACGGTTGATCTTAAGACCTCGGGTGACCACAGTCCCTCACCCGATCTACTCTTCCTTCACTCGCAATAATTTGCAGAAGCTCTCCAGATGTACAAGGAGTCTAACGTGGTGAGTTGGAGGAGGCTTACTCGACTCCCGGGGCTTAGAGCAATCCTGTTGGTGGAGGCACGCAAGTTAAAATAGGACCAGGAGTGACTTACTCTATGTGAGTTCCTGATGAACTAATACTGGCCTACTAGACTCCGAATGCTAGATGCCTTCCAACGTGTGTGATTACCTTCTATTGGCCATGAATTCAATGTCTAGTTCGGTATCCAATGTAGAAAGAAAATTGAGGTGCTTAAGATTAACCTCTTTGCCCAATCTGAAAATGAGTACTCCTTACCACCGTAGATGTCAAACTCAACTTGGTGTTCCCATAGAAATAATGGAAGCTACTATTAAGGGATTTCCTCTTGATTAATATCTGGATTATTACTGAATCTTTTCAAATGCTGAAGTTGTTGCAATGATGGAATACAACTATGGTTTCTACTATGAGAATGCTGAAGATGAGTTGATTTCTTACCAATCCAATGAATTCTAGTGTGAAAATTGAATGCTTCCACCCTGAAGAGAGCAGGGGCTACGTCCAATCCTCTTCTCAAATTCCTAAGGGTTTGCATCCTTGGAATAACCAGTCACAATAAGCAAACAGATTTCTTTCTTTTATTTTATAATATCTCATGGTGCTTTTTCTAAGATGTACTTTTCCCTTTTATAACCTCAAAGTGAGTGCAAGTACAACCAACTAAGACATGTGGGATAAAAGCTCACTAAAGTCACTTTTATAACATAAAGTAACTTTATAACGTGAAGTAACTTTATAACATAAAGTAACTTTATAACATAAAGTGACTTTATAATAAGACATAAAGTGACTTTATAACACACTTTATAAAATAAAGTGATTCTGACTATAGAAACAGAGCCCCAAATATAAATATTCACTCATGCAAACCTATGACTAGCTGGCATCCTCTAAAATGAAGCCATTATTCTACCCGAATGGATAGATAGACTAATCAAGCATCCAAATGGCCTACTATAAAAAAGGGGACATTACAGTCCTCCCTTCTCAGGATTGCTTGCCCTCAAGCAATCTCAATGTTGGATGCTGTAGGATCAACTCACCCTCCCAAGTGGCATCCTTATAAGGTAAGTCCCTCCACTAAATCAAGTACTCACGGACAGTCCTGTTCCACAACTTCCTTTCCCTAGCCTCAATGACCTCTGTTGGAACTAAAACCAATTTACCCTACTCATCCAATGGGGGTAATCCATCTGATACCACTATTTGTTTTCTAATTTCCTTTTTGAGGCAAGAAACATGAAAAACATTGTGGATCCTATTGTCTGAAAGAGCTCTAACTCGTAAGCCACCTCACCAACTCTCCTTGAGATGAGAAAGGGACCATAGAATCTAGGTCGGAGCTTCTCTAACCCAATCCACTTCAGGGAACTCTATCTATAGGGTTGTAGGCAAAGGTAAACCATGTCTCCTATCTCAAAGCTCTGCTATGTCTTGTGCCAATCAACATACAACTTCTGTTGATTCTGTGCCCTCTAGATGTTCTCTCTGAGAGATCTGAGTATATCTTGGTGATCCTGTAACCAATCTCTCACAATCGAGGCCCTATTGTCCTGTAGAGCCAAATCTATAAAAGAAAGTGGCTCGCTGCCATAGAGAGTTCCAAATGGAAACATGCCAATTGTCATGTGGTATGTGGAGTTGTATCAGAACTCCCCCAAGTACAACCATCAGACCCATGCTCTCTACTGCCCCGCTACATAACTCTGGAGGTAGCCTTCCACCCATATGTTTACAATCTCTGTTTGGCCATCTATTTGCGGGTGGTAACTGGTACTAGGAGTCAACTTAGTGTCGGCCAACCTGAACAACTCTTGCCAAAAAGTGCTAAGGAACTTGTTGTCCCTGTTGCTCACAATGGTCTTAGGGAGACCATGCAATCTAAATACCTCACAAAAAAACAACTCTGCCACCTATGAAGCTGACCAATCTACGATGATAGAAAAGAAGTGAGAAAACTTGGTGAGTCTATTGACCACCACATAAATTTTGTCCCTACCCTGCACTCTCGGCAAACCAGTGATGAAATCCATCGATAACTTCTGAGCTAGAATGGGAAGGGGATACAATAACCCTGTCAGATGCTCATGCTTTGACTTGTTTTGTTGACAAGTTTGGCACTCTCTGACATGCTGGAGTATGTCATCCTTGAGGCCCTTCAAAGAGAACCTCTCTCTGACCTACCTGTAACTCTTGATGAATCCTAGATGTCCTGTTGTGGGCGCATCATGAACAATCCTCAATATCTTAGCTTTAAGTTGAGAACCTGGCACTAGGTAGATCCTGTCCTTGTTAAGGATAATATCATCAACCACCATGTACCTGCTATCCAGAAACTGACCGTCCAAAACCTGACAAGCTTGAGTATTCTTAGAATACTCAACCAGCAAAAGGGATTTCCAATCAGTGGAAATCTCTGACAGGACACAAAAAATTGCTACTAAAGGTCTCCTAGAGAGAGCGTCAACCATGACATTATTAGTCCCCTTGACATACTTGATTTCAAAATCATAGGCCTGAATCTTACTGACCCATTTTTGTTGTCTCTCATTCAACTCCTTCTTCTCTAGGAAGTAGCGCAAACTATTGTGGTATGTTCTGACTGTGAACTTTCCACCCACTAAATATTGTTTGAATTTAGCCAAGGCATGCATGATGACAAGCATCTCCTTGTCATAAGTGGAATAAAGCCTCTCACTATCCTTGAGCTTTCTGCTCTCGAAATATATAGGGTACATGTCATGCATCAATACTGCACCAATTCCATTCCCCGAGGCATCACACTCTAAGACAAAGGAGCGAGAGAAATCTAGTAGAGCCAAAATTGGAAAAGTGCTCATAACGGTCTCGAGCTTGTCAAAGACAGCCTCAGTCTCATCTGTCCACCTGAAGGCTCCCTTCTGATTAAGATCGGTGAGAGGAGCTATTGTCTAAGAGAATCCCTTAACAAACCTCATGTAGTAAGAATATAACCCAGGAATCCCCTCAAATCTGATACATTCCACAGTGGTGGCCAATCCTAAATTGCCTGGATCTTCTCCTGGTGCATCATAACTCTATCTGCCCCTATCACATGCCCCAAATAGAGAATCTCAGTCAACCCGAACTTGCACTTGGAGCCTTTTGCAAATAGAGACTGGCTCTCCATGATGCTCAGAACCTCATCCAAGTGTTGCAAGTGCTCTGCCCATGTCCTGCTAAAGACTAGAATGTCATCAAATAATACTAGAATTCTCTTGCGCAACTGCATTTTAAAAATGTGATTCATGCAGGACTGAAAAGTGGCAGGTGTGTTAGTGAGCCCAAAAGGCATCACTAGAAACTCATAGTGTTTGTAGTGGCATCTGAAGGCTATCTTATGGACATCCTCATCTCGGACATGTATCTGATGATACCCAGATCGAAGATCAATCTTTGAGAATAAAGTACCCCATGTAACTCATCTAGAAGCTCATCAATCTTAGGGATGGGGTACCTATTCTTGATGGTTCTCTTATTCAATGTATGGTAATCAATACACATGCGAAGATTACCATCATTCTTCTTGACCAAAACTACAGAAGAAGCAAAAGGGCTGGAACTAGGTCTGATGTGCCCCGTGTCTAATAGCTCCTTAATCATCTTCTCAATCTCCTCCTTGTAGTGCCTAGGATGATGATAAGGAGTGGTGATTACGGGCTTGGTCCTCTCCTCCAACTCTATGATATGCTCGAAGCCCTTTTCTGGAGGTATACCTCAAGGGATATCCTCAAAAACTTGCTTGTTCCTATCAAGCACACCATGTATGTCAGCGTGAATTTGTTACGCTAAATCTAGTGAGGGTCTGGAGGATAAGAAGCACTGAGCTGCCCACACCATGCTTCTATTTTTTATGATGGCCTCCATCCTATGAGATGAAACCACATGTGACCCACTATTTGACATGGCTTTAAGTGTAACCAACTGATCACCCTTCATAAACTCTAATTGTTTCCACTGATGATTGATGGTATACTGCTCTAGGGTCTGTAGCCACTACATGCCTAGGATGGTGTCAAGACTATCCAAGTCTATGATATAGAAATATGCCTCTAGGAGATAATCTTTAAAATGAATCTGGAGTCCAGTGATCTTCCCTGTGCAACTCAATAAGTCTCCCTCGACCACCTTGACCTCAAACTCCAAAATGCTATCTATTGAGAGTCCTCTCTTAGAAACTAGATTGGCACTGATGAAATCATGTGTTGTACCTATGTCAAGTAGGAAAATGATCTGTTGTCCCCTAACCACTCCCTTAAGATGAAAAGAGTGACAGGCGGGAATACCTGAGAGGGATGCTAAAGTGATAGGGGGTTGCCTCGAATGAACCTCCTTCTTCCTCTGCTCTGCTGATTGCTCATCCTAAGCCTCTGCATCAATACTCTCATCACCACTGCCCTCTTGTTGCTCACAATCATCATCAAATATCACCTCAATGTAGTGCACCTGTCCTTTCCTGAGGCATCTATCACTAGTACATTTGACCTTATTTTTCTACCAAAATTTTTTACCATCAAATAAAATGGTTTTGGTTGGTCGGATTATAGAAGGAAAACTTTCATTTTTTTAAATCCATGCCCGTGTTGGTCAAAATTTCAACCAACAGGGACATAACTTAAAAAAAAAGATTTCATTTCTCATTTCATTTTTACCCGACACGGTGAATTAGATTAGGGTTGTAGCGCGCGAAGGAGGACCAAATCAAGTTATTCAATGCGCACGTGAAGGAAGTTATTCAAGATCCAGTTGGCGGGGTGTGTGTAGTACCCAAGTACTTTGGTGACATTTTTGTTTTAAATAGTATTATTTGAGGTATTTTTTATTTGTTATCAGCAAGTATTTTGAGGTTCTGCGGCTATTTTTAGACAAGTATTTTTGCTCACAACCAACATACACTAAATTTACATATGTTGAATGCAAACTAGCATTTATGAATATGACTTCAAACCCTCTTTTCCTGCCATAGCTTTTAAATGGGTGCTTGCATGCATCGAGAGTGCCATACTGCTTTCCTTAGGGCTAAATTCTTTTATCCCATAAAAGACATCAATTTCTGGAAAAATGATCGCCTGGACAGGTTTGGTGAATTTCTATTTTAGATTTTATGCATTTGGGTCATATCTAGTAGCCGTTAAGTATCTAAGCCATTTAACAGGTACAACCAATGAACTATTTAACATATGTGTTGGTATCAAATAGAAAAATACAAATATTGTTTTGCAGCTGCATCTAGTAGAATAGGTAGGAAGCATAAGGCTGTCTAAATTGATCTTTACCTCCCTCATCCTCATTTACTTGCATGAACATTGAAAACTAGAGCAAGTTTTCTCTATTGAGCCATGCACTCTCCATTTCAATGGGTAGATGTCTCATATCACATGACATATACAATGTTGAATTGGCTTCCCCTTTGGCTTCTATACTCATTTTCCCTACAACTGATGCTTTAGTTCAATTGCTTTTACATTTGGCTTTCCATTCAAATGTTGGCCTATCCTTCGCAAAAGTTCAAAACAATACCTTATAGTAATCTATTGCGCATTTGGAATACAATCAGCATTTTGAAAATTAATTTAAAAGTAAAAAGCATGTACAAAAATTCCTTTCCTAAGGTTGCATGGAGACGGGGTACTTGGGTACTTTGACTATCATAATTAATCCTCGTAGATCCTTGACATAGGCTAGTGCAACATTTGAACATAATCTCTAAAGTTAGATAGCCTTCTTGTAGGCATAGATAGATGTAATATTTTTTACATATATCATGAAAAGGATGACCATAAATTGTTTAGTCATGTAGTTGATTGCACCACTAAATAGAAAACACATAACCACTAGTCAACATCCTATTGTAAACATGTCTCTCATGCAATACATCTACAAATTCTTGAATCTCTAACAAGTGCTACATTTCCTCAAGTTGACACTATTGCAAGTTACACCAACACTACTATGTCTACAATTGATTTGTAGTATTGACACTAAATTTTGTTGGCTATAATTTAGTTATAGTACAAATTACAATAAAATATTGAATACTTCATATATATTTACCATAAATATTTGAAATCTATTGACTATTATCATGTATTTCCTACTAAGATTAGCCATAAAAGTTGCTCAATAAATACTCACTATTTGGATAATGTCTAGTCTAATGCAAAATAGTGTACACAAGGTATCCAAGCACACTAGCATGAGGTACATGAGTTATGTCCATCTCACTAGATATAGATGGGCATTTCTCAATTGAATGATACGTTCCCATAAAAATGTGAACTCCTATTAATCTACAAACTCTCATGTTAAACAACTACAAAATAAATTCAACATAGTTCCTTTAACACAACAAAATTTAAAATTAAATTATCTCTATCCATAAGATAAACTAAGTAGCCTTCATATATTTTATGTCAAACTACTATTAAATTGACTGTACCCTGCCAGTCATTGTCTCCAGAATATCAACCAAGGCACTAGACTTAAATACAATAAAAATAGTGAAGTGAAAGAGTGGAAAGATAAATGTAATTCAAATAAGTGTTCCTACATCCAAAACAATCCAAAAATCACGTATCAAACAGTTATTTGCATCCAATTTCCTGACTGTACCCATGGAATCAGTGAAGAAAATTGCAGAGAATACTTTGTTTTATTTGAATGAAAATTTGTTACATTGCGTGGTCCACTCACCACCAACTCTACATTCCCTTGAAACATGCCTACTTCCTACCAAATAGTCTTCCAAATCCGGTTACCCTCCTGCACAACCATAACAGTCAGTTATATGACTGTTACTGGTTAGTTACAATTGAGATTTGTTGTCTAGTTGACACTAAAGTGTCAACTTCGACAACTTATAACCACTAAGGTGTTCATATCTTTTCATTAGCCTTCTTAAAGGTCTAGAACCCTATCAAACTCCCTATAACTTCCTAAATCTCCCTACAAGCCTTACTAGCCTAGTTTTCCCAATACGGGAAAATCACATACTTTGGAACTTTTAGTGCTTTTACAACCTTTTATTGGCTTTAGAGGCCATATTACATTTGTCATAGACCTTATAGGTCTTTAGATCCCCTCACTAGACTAAGATCAACAAGATGACCCTTAATGACCCCCCTAGGTGCATTCTTGAACTTATAATGTCATTCACCTCTATTACATTGCCTTTATAGTTTTAGGCTCATTACATTAAAATGTATCAAATAAAAAATGGACCATAGGTCCAATTACATTAATATGGTCCAATTACATTCAATGAATAATGAGTCACAATTTGTCCTTCGTGTTAGTGTTCATATCTAAATAATGAATCACAAAATATCCCTATGTCTTATGTGCCCCAAATTTACTCTTTATATCAATGTTGGGGGAGAGGGATTTCATGAACTACATCATGAGAAGGATAAGAACTTCATTTTGAATAATGAGTCGCAAAATGTCCCTATATCTTATGAGCCTCAAATTTACTCTTAATATCAATGTTGGGGATAGGGCTTTCATGAACTACATCATGAGAAGGATAATCAATTCATGTCTCATGGGGATTTTAGGGTTTTTGTTGTGTTCCTTAATTCTTAATTCAACATTTTGAAGGCTTTGAGAGTCATTTAACATGACTATACCCTCACACACAACGGATTAACCTTGCTCTGTTCAGATTTCTTTCATTGTTTTGAAGTTTATTTGTAAACAATAACCATTCCATAGACTGAAAGGCCTAGAATCCATGAAATTAAGTTCACTAACATGTATAATAGTTTTATCATCTTGAAGTTGCAGAATTTTGATGAGAGGAAGTGATCACTGGCTATAACAGAGAAGTGTTTCATTGAAATTCATGGCACAAGTATAGCAGCGGGAGTTTGGCTTGAATAGCATGGTGTTTTTATGATTGGAGTAACCTTATTTGTTGTATGAATGGTGAATCAATCACCAATTGATCTTGGAAGATCTTGAAGGGTTGAGATTGAAGAAACCCTTGAATCAAGGGTCTAGGAGACGTGATTTGGGGCTTTTGGTGTTCCCAATAGTTTGGGTTAAATTCCTCTTAGATTTAGAGGTTTTAAGAAATTTGAAAACACTATCTAGATTTTGGGGTCTTGGGGTTACCTACAAATAGGAGTTGCTTTGTTAAACTACCCACTTTTGGATGCATTTGCAAGGGTACATTCAGGGTACTGTGAGTTGTTCCAAAATAACAATATCTGAGTCTTTGGTATGTTTAGGTATGATCAAAAGGGTATCTGAATATGTGTTTAGTTTTATTAGTGTTTTGGGAAAGTGAAGAGTTTAAAGACCTAGAAGGTCTCTGCAGGGCTACAAGGAAGGGCCATTAGGTCTCTGGAACAATCTGAAGCTATTTAGCCATTGGGAGTTTGGGTAACACTTGAAACCTTAAAACCACTTTAATATACCCTTATACACCTTAAAGACATAAAATCTATCATTGGTTTGCATTGGAAGAAGTCTTGGTTGGGTTGAGTCACTTAAGATCAATTGGGCATTGTGGGAAGTAGTTCATTTGTGAACAAATTTGTAAAACAAGATATGAAACCTATCAATCAAATCAAGAATGTTGATGGACACCTTATAATGTTAAAAGAGTAATTATGAAATCTTAACATGCTTGTAATGGCTTTGATAAACAATGTGTGAATTATGCAACTTCTACCATCTTAACCTTCTATTTTCTTTGCCTCTTTGTTCGAACCAATTTACAATGTATATGGCGTGAATAGTCTCAGCTAGCAGTCCTTAAATAACACATATAAACAATACACATTAAGGAGAAAATTAAGCCTAAAAAAAGTTAGTTAATTCATGGGATTATAAGCAACAACTTGTCAGAAATCTGAATATTTCATGAAGGAAATTACATCATATCAAGCAAGAATAGATCAAATCATCGATTGTCTCAAGTTAGAAGCCAATTGTCTTCATTTCTTTGCAAAATTTGAGGTGAAAATTATGCTAAAATCTAGAAATAAGTAATTTTTCAGTTCAAACAAGTTTTAGATTTGATTCTCACCATCCTCCTCATCACAGACTTCGAAATAAATCTACTCAAATCTGCCCAGATTTCACCTTTCTCAAAATTTTGATCTCTCCCCCATGTTCATCCACCATCTCCCAAGTTAGTTCATTTCCCAATCTAATGAAGATAATACTACATGTTGAGATGCAATTCGATGCCTCTTGTAAAAAAAATCTCTTCTCAAACTCGGTAAAATTTGCTTCCCAATTTGGATGAAACTTTGTTACATTATAAGGGGAAATTTGCTGCTAATTGCAGAGCTCAATTTGATTTTGAGATGATATTAAAATAAGGTCACTTAGTCTCCTTATATAGGTGATTTGTGGGCCAAGAGGCACGACTACCCAGGAGGGCCGACTTGAGTTTCTTAAGGCCAATAAAGATTATTAAATTTAATTGATTTCAAATCCTTACCTTGGCCGACCTAGACAAGGAGGCAAAATGGCAATTAAAATTTATGTTTGTCTCCTCCATCATGCCTTGTTTATTGCAGTCCTACACCTGGGTGGAAATGAATGGGTGGTTTGGATAAAAATCCCAAGAAGAGGGCAAATTCTGCCCCTTCAAAATTTACCTTTACTTCATCATCCAAGGCTTAGTCATTTTCATGCCTTTAGAAGCCCTCCCTTTTAAACTTGGACTTAGATTCAGGGACTTGACTGATTTTGATCTCACACTTACTTTCTTGACTTCACCAAACTTCTTCTCTAAGGCTCGGAGACTTGAAATAGTTACTAATTAAGACTTCTAGACCACCTACTCCTAAAAATGAAGTGGAAAGAGGGGGTCCCATTTGGAATGGGGCGATGGTATGAAAACATCACAACACTCATTTCTTTTTGTGTGATACAATTCTTTGGATATTAAGGTGGCATATATAATGCTTCAGCTCAGTAAAATTCACATCGATGTGTCTTTGTTGATCATCCCTTTTACAATAATAAAATGTATCAAACGTTAATTGTTATTGTGGAATACCATTTTTTTCTTAGCATAATATGAACTATAGTGAAAGCTTTAGTAGTTTATATCTTGTTATTTATGAGATATTCCTTCCCTATCTAGTAGTTTGTTTATCAAATAACATGAGCAAAGAAAATATTCAAAACTTTGTCTCCCCAAAATTCTAGTCTTATAATCAAATTTACAAAACTGAACCAATGACATGTTTACAACAAAGGTGTAATAGAACTGACAACAATTCTTAAACATACTTTATCTGATATGATGAATTCTTAAACAATTAAGGTTGGAGTAGACATAGTTATCACACAATTTTTTGTGTGGTACAAGGAAGATTTGGCTAGGTAAAATCTTCCTTCATGCTAGCAGTCTACAAAATTAGACCTTTATTAAGAATTCATCATATTAGATAAAGTATGTTTAAGAATTATTGGGTCTAGTCCTTTGGCGTGTATTAAATATAATAGAATTTTCAGCATATTATTATCATTCTATTTCTTTGTTGTAAACATGCCATCGGTTCAATTTTGTAATTTTTTTTTGTGTTAAATGAATTTAAAATAAAGGTCTAATTTTGTAGACTGCTAGCATGAAGGAAGATTTGACCTAGCCAAATAAAGGTCTAATTCTGTAGACTATTGGTCAGACAAATCTTCATTGTCTTATGATTGTCTTCTTTATATACTAGCATTTAAATGGAACATTAAGCATAGTAATAATATGCTTAATCTATTAGTAATTGGCAGATTAAGCATATTATTACTATGTAGAGTTAGGGCCAAGTTCGCGCACGCAAGCAAAAGTCCAGTGCCCTATAGAATTATTCTAACAGTAAATTTATAACAATACAGATAAGAATCAATTTGTAATTACTATGCATTAAACATGATAAATTGATAAAGGTGTTATCTGCATTTAATCTGCCAATTATTAATAGATTAAGCATATTATTACTATGCTTAATGTTCCATTTAAATGCATTTAACACAAAAAACAAATTTACAAAATTGAACCAATGGCATGTTTACAACAAAGGTCTAATAGAACTCCCAACAATTCTTAAACATACTTTATCTAATATGATGAATTCTTAAACAATTAAGTTTGGAGTAGACATAGTTATCACACAATTTTTTGTGTGGTACAAGGAATATTTGGCTAGGTCAAATCTTCCTTTGTGCTAGCAGTCTACAGAATTAGACCTTTATTAAGAATTCATCATATCAGATAAAGTATGTTTAAGAATTGTTGGGACTGGTCCTTTGGCGTGTATTAAACATAATAGAATTTTCAATATATTATTATCATTCTATTTTTTTTTTGTAAACATGTCATTGGTTCATTTTTGTAATATTTTTTTGTGTTAACATGACATTGGTTTAGTTTTGTAATTTTTTTTTGTAGTTTTGTTGTAAACATGCCATTAGTTCATTCTATCTTTTTTTTCAGGAACAAGTTGGCCCTTGGCCAGATCAATACCGAACGTAATCTCATTGCTAAAGTGGCCAAAGACTATGTTAGGCTCATAAAATATGGGGATTCTCTTTACCGTTGCAAATCTTTGAAGGTTGCTACACTTGGATGAATGTGTACCATTGTTAAGAGAATTGAACCGAGTTTGGCTTACCTCAAACAGGTGAGGCAGCATATGGAAAGGTTGTTGTCTATTGACCCAAATACTAGGACCATTTTGATCTGTGGGTACCCTAATGTTGGCAAGAGTTCTTTTATTAATAATATTACTAGGGTGGATGTGCATGTGCAACCTTATGATTTTACTACTAAGTCTTTGTTTGTCGGGCATACTGATTATAAGTACTTGAGGTATCAGGTTATTGATACCCCTGGTATTTTGGACCACCCCTTGGAGGATAAGAACACCATCGAGATGCTTAGTATTATTGCCTTGGCTCATTTGAAGGTGGTTGTTTTGTTTTTCCTTGATGTTTTGGGGTCCCGTGGTTATAGTATTGCACAACATGTAGCTCTATTTCATAGCATAAAACCTTTGTTTTCCAATAAGCCTCTTATTGTAGTTTGTAATAAGATTGATTTGCAACCACTAGAGACACTACTGGAGGAGGATGCAAAATTGGTTGTGGAGATGAGATCTGAGGCTAGGAAAATATGGGTGGGTTCTTTGGGAATTAGGAGGGGGGTGGATGATGGCGTGCTACTCTCTATGAGTGCTTTGAAGGAAGAAGGGGTGATTGCGGTGAAGAATGCAGCATGCAAGAGGTTGTTGGAGCAGAGAGTGGAAATTAAGATGAAGTTGAAGAAGATCAATAGTTGTCTCAATAGGATTCATGTTGCAATGCCCAAGCTACGAGATGGGAAAGAGAGGCCCCCTTGTATTCCTCAAGTTGTTTTGGATGCCAAGGCACATGTTGCCAAGGAGGCCAGGAAGCTAGAGAAGGATATTGATAATGAAAATGGCGGGGCTGTATTTTAATCTACAAGCTTGAAGAAGCGATATATTTTGGCAAATGAAGAGTGGAAAGAAGATGATATTCCTGATATCATGGATGGACACATTGTTGCAGACTTTATTGATCTAGATATCTTGTAGAGGCTTGAAGAACTAGAGAGGGAAGAAGGGCTTAGGATGGAAGCTGAGGGTGATAAGGATGATGAGATGGGGGAAGTGGAGTTGAATCCTGATGAAAAGGAAGCTCTGGCTGCAATTAGGAAGACGAAGAAGATGCTTATCGTCGAACACAAATTGAAGAACAGTATTGCAGAGAGTAGGCCTATTGTACCAAGGAAGTTTGACAAGAACAAGGAATATGGCTTAAATAGAAAGGGAAGACATCTTTCTAGCTTGGGCCTGGATTCTTTGATAATTAGCTTCATAATAAATGAAGTAGATGAGAGATGAGCAATTAGCTTCCCAAGAAAAATCTCATAAATGAACTATGTGTACCCCAATTCCTATGCCCTCTGTGTGTACCTAAATGATATATTTGAAACAACAAGGGTAAGGCTTAAAGAAGTTAATTTTGCATCACAGTCTATAGTTGTTGCAACAATAGAGCATCATGCACCACCTTCAACACAATATGATCACTAGACAGGTCTGTATGTTTTATGAAGTTTGGTCGTTGTGGATAGGTGATCATATTGTCTTGAAGGTGGCGCTTGATGCTTTGCTGCTACAACAACTACAGACTGTGATGAAAAATTAACTTCTTTAAGCCTTACCCTTGTTTTTTCAAATATATCATTTAGGTATGCACAGAGGGCACATGAATTGGGGTGCACATAGTTCATTTATGAGATTTTTCTTGGGAAGCTAATTGCTCAGCTCTCATCTACTTCATTTATTACGAAGCTAATTGCCGAAGGATCTAGGCCCAAGCTAGAAAGATGTCTTCCCATTCTGTTGTGGATAGAGAATGTTAACTGTGACAATCTCTTGGTTTCAGGCAATGTAAATGTGTTGAGTCTTCTCAGCTCCACTTGCTATCCATGCATATTCTGGTTGTGTTGCATGTGCATTCTCGATTCAGAGTGAGAAAATCTTATTTTGGATGCAAGGGAGAGAAGCCAAACACATAAAGAACATGCACATAAATACGATAGTTGAGAAACATAAATGTAGATATCACAATAGCAGAGAAACATAAATGTTGGCATCATGGTCAAAATTGTTTGGAGACAACATAATTGAGTGGTATACCTAGACGATGCAAAGCAACCACCACTCCTTCGGTTCCAAGTTGACACTACGAGATCCAAAAACCATAGATAAGGAATAAATTTAGAGAGCGGAGGAGGGCCATAACAACCAAAATAATATAGGAAAAACCTCAAGTTAAATGAGGCAACTACAAACATTTTAATAGATTTTCATTATTAAATAATGAAATTTGCATATACTAGTGTTCTAAGCCCCCTCATTACATGATTTATTATTGTAAGCCCCCTCTGAATTACGCATCTAGAAAATGAAACTAAAACCTATTAGGATTGAGACAAACCTTATAAAACAACAACAGCTAAGAAGGATCACTTGCCAACATTTGCTGAATACAAGGTCCTCCAAGCAGGACCTTGTATTCAGCAGATGTTGGCAAGCGATCCTTCTTAGCTGCTATTGTTTTATAAGGTTTGTCTCAATCCCAATAGGTTATAGTTTCATTTTCTAGATGCCTAAGTCAGAGGGGGCTTACAATAATAAATCATGTAATGAGGGGGCTTAGAACACTAGTATATGCAAATTTCATTATTTAATAATGAAAATCTATTAAAATGTTTGCAGTTGCCTCATTTAACTTGAGGTTTGTCTTGTATTATTTTGGTCATTATGGCCCTGTATTATTTTGGTAATTATGGCCATCCTTTGCTCTCTAAATTTATTCCTTATCTATAGTTTTTTGATCCCGTAGTGTCGACTTGGAACCAGAGGAGTAGTGATTGCTTTACATCGTCTGGGTATACCACTCAATTATGTTGTCTCTAAAAAATTGTGACCATGATGCCTAAAGTTATGTTTCTCAGTTGTTGTGTCCCAGGACCCCTTATGTCTTAAAATGTCATAAAGGGTCATAAGAGGCTCCTAGGAGGAGCCAGATGAGCTTCCACCTTCACGTGGTTGGCCCTGTTAAGTAGAGAATGTTAAACTATTCTCGAAACAAAGAGAAGCTCAATAATTTAAGGTCTCAGTCCACAGACAAATTAAATTAGACTTACTATCCAAATTGGACAAATTATTTTTGTTGTACATGGCACTTGGAGTCAAGTGTGTCTCTAAACATTGTGAGCTTTCCATACTCTTTAAGTGTTCTATCACAATTTTATTTGTCAAAGATTGAATTAGGGATTAAGTATTTTCTCACAATTTTATTCGTACATTGATGAGAATCAATGATGGAGAGTTTTTAGATTTTGAGAAGAAGTATATGCAATGGAGACTAGAAGGGAATTTGGTGGATATTTGCTAGATGTGGAGATTTGCTAGAGTGGCTATATACATACGAGGGTTTCCAGATTGAGTACCAGTGTAGAGATGATGATTCAGTAACCTACGTCTATAAAACCTTCACAAATATCCCTTCTTTGGCCTCCACTCATACCTCTTCTCAGAATCTAGAAACTTTTGATACTGTTCCTCATCCATGTATGAAATGTGCTAGTGATCATATAAAATTACTTTTGCAAGACTGGAATCAATTATGAGAAGGTAAACAACAAGATAATATTATTGTATCTTTCATTTATTTTATCCATTCATATTTTTTGTCTTCTCTTATATTGGATACTGTGTAGTGTACATAAAGCCAAGGCAGTGATTATTCTTGACAATTGATAGGTATAAGTCTTCCAGGCCTTACCCAGTAGCTAGGACTAAAGATAAGATGCTTAACTCTTTATCATTGTCTTCGTAGTGTAGGAATTTATCTACTTCCTGCACTTGTAGACTACGAGTACAACTATAAAGAAGCATCCCCTCCCGTGGCTTGAATAATGTAGGCCATGGGAGGAGATGCTTAACTCTTTATCGTTGTCCTCGTAGTGTAGGGATGTCAAGGCAGTCTGGCTTTGGAATCCGAAGGAGGTCACTAATGAAGAATATTCCAACTTCTACCATTCACTTTCAAAGGTTTGTGAATTGCAACTTTAAAGTTTGGTTAGTCTATTTTCAGAATATTGTGAATGTGTTTTCTAGAATGATAATAAAAGGGTCTTTCACAATAGACTCGAAGAGCATGGATAAGACATCAGAAGGATTTTAAGCCATAATGTTTTGAATGCTAAGTCATTTAACAATCCTTGTTTTTTTTTTGGTTTTTAATAATGTTACCACTCATACTTGGACAAAATGATTTGCAGTTGTCTTATTTAACAGCTAGTAACCAGCATCAAGTAAGTTCATAATAAACCATTATGCTAATAGTAAAGTAACATAACAAAATACACAACGATATTAACACACGAAGATAAATATCTAGACTAATCACCGAGCAGGCTGTCATTGGTGATTACTCTAGATATTTATCTTCAGGTGTTTTTTTTTAACATTCCATAATTAGTCAAAATTTTGACTAACCTTGGTTGAAACCCTCACAAAGACTGGTCTAAATATTGACCATTCTGTGTCAAAATTTAGCATCATGGGTTTAGCATCCTAGTCAGATGGGCCAAACATTTTGACCTACTTTGGTCAAAATTTTGACCTAATAACTTCCCAATTGCAAATGTGAATTTTGACTAAGATTGGCGTAGAACATTCTACCTTAACAATGATATGTCAAAATTTTGACTCGAAAAATAGTGACCAAACCATTTGTAGATTATTCAACCAATTTTGGTGGAAAATTCAACCATTTTTTCATCAAAAACAGGTGCCAATTGTACTAGTGTATGATCCAGAGCCCAAGGCTCTCTACAAGTGAAGCATAATTTCTTCCTTCTTAACTCATTTTGAGTCTTAAAGTCAAGTCTAGGAGGCATGCTCTTATTTTGATTTTTACCTCTGAAAGGAAGAAGACCCCTTAAAGGTTTTCTTCGGTGGCTATAGGGTGGACGATGGTGAGTCCAAGTCATGTGCCAACTTAATGGCATCATCCATTGTGTTTGGCTTGAGGACTCTAACCAGCCCTCTGAAACTAACCTATAATCCCTCAATGAATAGCATTACCTTCCTCTTCTCAGCCATATCCAGAACCATAATAGAAATCCTCTAAAACTCGTCAATATAGTGGTCCAAAGATCCACTCTACCTCAACTGAGCTAACTCCCTGTAGTAGACCTCAATGTCCTTCCAGTCAAAGTGGGTGATTAATTTAGTGCTGAAGATCTCGTAAGATGCAATCAACCTGTGATCCTGGGTGACGATCAAGGTCGTGATGCCACCAATCATATGTTGCACCCTCTAAATGCATGGTTGCGAACTTAATTGCCTCCATCTCTGACATGGGTTTCAGGGTTAGGAAGGTATCTAGCTTGTGAATCCAAGCTCTTGCAGAAGTCTTACCGCTTCCATAAAAAATGGGGAGGGTTAATTTATTCATAGCATGTTTAAGATCTCTGTTTGGTCCCCTAGGCCTCCTATCCTATTGTGCTCTACCAAAATCCCTCCTCTGTATTAGGTATTGAACAAATGTCAAGTCATCCTTGACTCTGTTAGGTAGCATATCCCACTCGTCATGTGCGGCTACAACATTATTCAAAAATCTAGCTGCTGCCTCGGGTTGGGCTACTTCTTCCTCAGCATTATCCCCTGTGAATGTAGGCATAAGGAGCCTATCTATAGCGTGAGTGGCTTCTCTAGTAGCTCTGGATGAACCTTCCACACTACTACCACCATTGTGATGGCTCTGGGGCCTCATGGCTGCCATTGTCAGCTGTTGCATAACCCCTATGAGCTAGTGTAACACATCAACAATGTGATCATGTCTCCCACGAAGAGCCCTCATTATTTCTCTGACCTCTCTATCCTCATTTTCCATGCATTTACCTTGAGTGCCGTGTTCAAAAATAATATGCTCATCCTCCTTTGTATGACTATTTTCAATATCTACCTGTACCGATGGTTCAGCTTGTCCCTATTCAGCCCTGTTATGCTTGAAATGGTATTCCCTGTGTAAACTGTGCATGCCTGGACAACATTACCCAACTGAAAATAAATGCCCACTAGGTTGGAAAGACCATTGGCTCTAATACCACTAAAATGTCCTAAGTACTATCTTTAAAGAAATAAAAATTCTAATATGTAGGCTGTGTGTACATGCAACAGAACTATGCACAAATTTATTTGTTCACAGACTGTGCATATAACTAATTTTCTTAATAACATATGGGTCTTGTTTTCAATGAACCATATTGAGAGCCTTGTGTAATTATTTTCCACAGACTTACAACATATAATGTGTTCAAATTAAAAGATACAACAAATACAATCGATTTCTAAATAGTGTCAATCATTCATTCCTTAAATTTTCTAGAAATACATTCTATGTTCTTACAAATATGTCAAAAGACTACAACCCAATGAAATGATACCAACCGTTTCTTAGCTAGTAAAAATCCAGAAGTTGCATGGGGGGGTCTCTTAGTGTCCACGCGTGAGCATCATATGGTTATTTAATCTGTCGTGAGACTTCCTCCAGCGTGCAAGTCCCTCCTACCAGTATTTCCACTATACCATTGGTCTTCTAATGTCGAAGCTTGTTGACTGGTCAAACAATCATCAAACTGCTGCCCATGCCATATTCAAGCTCACGGTTATCTTTAGACCATAGGTGACCACAATCCCTCGCTTGATCTACTCTTCCTTCACTTGCAATCATTCGCAAAAGCTCTCCGGATGTACAAGGAGTCTAACGCCGTAATTTGGAGGAGGCTTACTCGACTCCCGGGGCTTAGAGAAATCGCGTTGGTGGAGGCACGCAAGTTAAAATAGGACTAGGGGTGACTTACTCTATGTGAGTTCCTGATGAACCAATGTTGGCCTACCAGATTCCAAATGCTAGATGTCTTCCAACGTGTGTGATTACCTTCTATTGATTGTGAATTCAATGTCCAGTTCGGTATCTAGTGTAGAAATAAAATTGAGGTGCTTAAGATTAACTTCTTTGCCCAATCTACAAACGAGTCCTCCTTACCACCGTAGATGTCAAACTCAACTCGGTGTTCCCATAGAAAAAATGGAAGCTTCTATTAAGGGATTTCCTCTTGACTAATATCTGGATTGTTACTGAATCTTTTCAAGTGCTAAAGTTGTTCCAATGCTGGAATACAACTGTGGTTTCTACTATGAGAATGTTGAAGATGAGTTGATTTCTTACCAATCCAATGAAGTCCAATGTGAAAACTGAATGCTTCCACCCTGAAGAGAGATGGGGCTACGTCCAAACCTCTTCTCGAATTCATAAGGGTTTGCATCCTTGGAATAACTAGTTACAATAAGTAACCAGATTTCTTTCTTTTATTTTATAATATCTCATGGTGCTTTTTCTAAGATGTACTTTTCCCTTTTATAACCTCGAAGTGAGTGCAAGTAAAACTAATTAAGCCATGTGGGATAAAAGCCCATTGAAGTCACTTTTATAACATAAAGTGACTTTATAATAAGACATAAAGTGAATTTATAACACACTTTATAAAATAAAGTGATTCTGACTATAGAAATAGAGACCAAAATATAAATATTCACTCACGCAAACCTTTGATTGGTTGCAATCCTCCAAAATGAAGCCATTAGTCTACCAGGATGGATAGATAGACTAATTAGGCATCCAAATAGCCTACTACCGAAAAGGGGACATTATATTGGATGAAAAAGAGTGATAGTAAATCATCAAAAGGATCTGCATCTTCACCAGGTGTGGAGAACTCATCAAATAACTAAGCTTATATCTGGCTTAGGGGAGAAAACATTGTTAGATATATTTTCAAACCCCCTAGAGGTATGTGTGGTAATTTTTATTTGCATATTCAGATGCATAATGATGTTTTGAAAGTATGATGTGAAGTTTTTCTGGTTAACATAAAGTTTCGTAGTATCACTAGTGAGATTTTTGAAGTGAACAGTGTATGGTTATGTTCAGTTGGTGAATATATAATGCTAATGTGTGAGAGAAGATAAAAGGTTATTTAGGTCTCATTTTGTAAATTATGCATTTGAAGAACAGTGATAGAGCGATAGAAGCATTGTTCAAGTAATTTATAGTAATCAAGGTGATCAAAAGGCATGTTTTTTAAGATATTGTGAAGGAAATTAAACTATGTTCAAGTGTATTTGACAAAAACCCTAGCTATGGGAATCTGAAAGGTATTTATCCATTTCCTTGAACTTGAATCTATTATTTCAAAATGGCTACACCTAGATTGGTTGATATTACTGAGAGACCACAACCTTAATTCAAGAGGCATCCATTTAAATCAATGGAGGAAGATCTAGCAGGTGCCCTATGGTGTGCTTCATGTTGAAGACATTAGATTGTATATCCATTGTAAACTAGAGGATTTGGGATTTTTAGACATTTTCAAGCAATATGAGAAGATTTGTAGTTATCTTGTGATAAAGGATTAATATAAGAGGGTTTCAGAAAAGGGTTTCGAGTATGTAATCAATTTTCCCATGGGTTTTGATGATGAACAAGTTAGATATGTTCTTAGTAGAGTGCATGATTGATTCATGTGGCTTGACCGACCACATAAGATCACAAAGGAAGCTATCCATGTTGTTAAAGGGTTGTGCGCTACCGGAGATGTACTAGTACTGAAGATTGTGCCAACGGAGGAAGTTATCTGGCTGATTGGATCAAAATGTGATATATGGGAAATGGAAGTCAATGACATTGTTGATCCAGAAGTGAAGTTTGTTGTGATGATAATAAGATACAAATTTTACCATTCTAGTAGAATGAATAATATTCTTGGAGCTACTATTCATACTGCATACTAAATGATTAAGGAGAATGTTGATTATGAATTGTGTGAAGCAATGAGAGAGAAAATGCTTCTTAACATGGAGAAGATAAAGAAAGATAGGAAACAAATATTCAAATTTGATCAGGTACTTATGGGACTATTCTTTTATTTCTATATTTTATTTCTTAGTATTGGAAACATTACTTAGACTATGGATACATCGGTTGTCATCCAAATCAGGAACTGTATTAGAATTCTTGACAACAAGTTCACAGGTGAAGTATCAGGTTACTTCAAGGAGTTTCATAAGAAGATGCATCAGAGATAGAGAATTCCATCCGAGATAGTGGAGAAATACAAGGATACCATATGTTTCATGGTAGACACCAATCCATGATCATGGAAGCTATTGAACCAAGGACCCCATGGGTCATGCCTATGGGTTATGAGGTGGAGGCTGATATCCTAACCATTTATGCAGATAATTTATTATCAATGCCAATAGATCCCAATGTTCCTAGATTTGGAAATTTTACTGAGAAGAATATAGAGGTTTATAGTTAGTTATCCAAATCGGTGGTGGAGAAGAAGATAAGAAAGGAAGTGGAGGAATATGCATTAAATAAAGGTTTTACCAAGGAGATGATAGACAAGGCAAGAGCCAAGTATGAAGCAAAGAAAGTTGGTGCATCTGTAGCAATGGCAGAAGAGGAACAAGTAGAAGTAATTTATGAAACAATTGGTAGACAAACTAGGAGTGCTACAATTGTGAAATAGGAGAAATCCTCTCCTCTTGTAAAATTGTCAGTGAAAAGGAAAGAGAAGTCAGCTAAGGCTACTAAGCTTGAGCCTGCAAAGGTCAAGGAGGAAACAACAACATGAAAGTTAATGGTAAGAGGAAGAAAGATAAAGCACAAAGAAACAAGGATGTTGAAAAGAGTGAGGAAGAAGGAACCGAATCAGATGATTCCCAGAAGGAGCTAAAGGCTAGTAGTAAAAAGTCCAAGGTAGTTAGTTCCCCAACCATGAAATCTGACAAATTAGATATTAGTAAGTTTATTTCAATAGATATAATAGTGGATAAAGTTAGAAACTGGAGTATATTCGTTGATGTTCAGAAACATTATGACAAATTCAATAAAGAAGAAAAAAAATTGAGGATGGAGTTGTATTCAGTATGAATAAACTAATCAAAGATATTATTGATTTGCAAGGATAGATCCCCACATCTCTGTATAATAAGATTGAATGTAGGTGGCTTGTTGCATCAAAGAAGGATAAAGAATTGATAGAATATGTTTTAGTCCAATTACAACCAAAGATGTCAAAGGAGGAAATCAAAGAGACTCTTCAAAAAATTAGACTGACAATTGAGACCAAGAAAAGGTTGACAAGGTTACTCAATGAGTTCAAGAAGAAACAGAGGCTATCTTGAAGTTTGTCACGGGCCATAACCAATGTATGTACAAATATATTATTTTCTAATGTGTATGTATAATTGATGTACATGTCATCTTAAATAGGTGCCATCAATATTAATCGATATACACTTAATATAATTGTTAGAAATAAGGATATAATGTATTATTAGACTAATTAAATAAATCAATCAATAATCTATATGTATTAAAATAGTGATAATTATTCAATATTAAACTAATAATTAAATGTGTCTCTTATATTGTCTCCTATTAATATTAAGTGTATTAATAAATGATTAGATTCCCTATATTAATTATTGATATAATTTCCTAATTAATAAATAGTTAATATTAAAGTCTCCTACATTGTAAATAAGGGGAAAGTTATAATTTACAAATATCACTGATGAAGAATTATAATTAATACTAATACCACCAATAAAGAGTTTTATAATAATTAAATGCAAATTTTTAATACTAATACTATAATCCAAACATCGTGATTGGTCATCTTTATATATATATATATATATATATATATATATATATATATATATATATATATAGAGAGAGAGAGAGAGAGAGAGAGAGAGAGAGAGAGAGAGAGTTCCCAAAGACATTATATCACGTGAGAAAGGGAAGAAACATTAAGAAATAATATGGAAAACTTGGGAGAAAATAATATAGGATAAAATGAAGGAGAAAAGCTTGGAGAAAATGAAGGAGAAAAGATAGGAAAAAATAAAGGAGGAAATGTAGGAGGAACTCAAGGGAGGGAAAAAGTATAAAAGGAAAGTAAGAAAATATTAAGACCTTACATTGGGACCACCAAAGGAAAATATAAAAATAAAGTATAAACTATTACTTGCAAGATCAAACCAACATTAACAAAATTAATAAACTTATTTCATTCATTACGTAGGAACACGAAGGTGTTAGGGAATAGAAAACAAACACAAAAAATAAAGGTATGTCCTCTTAGTAAGATTAAATATATGGGATTTAGTTCTATTTCAAAGCCTTAGTTTTTCTGAATTATATTTTTGTATTAAAAGAATTAGGAAATAGAAGAACTAATTAAGGAATATAATGGATACTCTTCAAAAGGAAGAGAAGATGGATAAGATTGTGACTATGGAAAGTATTTATGAATCAATGATAATAACAAAATATTATATTTACATTCTATCAAGACCAGAGGTCTTTATATATTCTAATTTATTTAATATATATAGGAATTATATCAATTATATTATACAAGATCTCTTTTACTATTTGGCTTAAATAGAGAAGGTTGTAATGTTACTAAGGAGGGGCTTGTCTAAATCCAAGAAATGGCTATCTGTCCTAAGCTAGGGTAGGGTTCAGAGTCCCAAAAGCCTTGAGGGAAAGTCCCAAGATAGGCTATGGGCTTGGACCTGTAAACTTTGAGGGATCCCATTGTAGTTGGTCTCTAGGCACCTTGGATAATGTCTGCTCTTCCCTTCATGGAGTTAAAATAGTAATAAGGTTGGATATGAGTTTTAAAGATAACTAAATCTAATGAGATAAATGAATAATCCTATCATGGACATTTCAATCCAAACCCTAATCAAGAAATTTAGGATAAATTAAGAAAGGTCCCAATAGGGGACATTACAAAGTTTTTGGGTCTTGAAGAACAAGAAAAAGAAGAACATGAACATGATAAGAAAAATAAATCATATCGATGGAGGATGGAAGATTGATGGTGTTGAAGTAGCTATAGATTATATTTCCATCTTGAACATTCCTAAAGAGTCCAAGGTTACTATAGAAGAGCAGGTGGATACTTTGAAGAATACAGGGATAGAACAAGTCATGAAAGATGTTATGACTGATGATACCATAGTGAATGCATCAACTAGAGAGAAGAAGCAAGTACCGATAGGAGATATAACTGGAGGAGATGAGAACAAACAAGAATAAAAGGAAGGGACTGCATATAAGGAGAAAGGACAGGTAAGATATTCATTGTCCATGTCTATTATTAAGCCAAGTTTGGATGAAGAAGATGAAGATGATATTCCAACTATTCAAGGGCCAATTGAATTATGTGCCTTGTACCTTGATGAACTCATTTAAATTGCTATGGAAATAAATTCTAAGGCTAAAATGAAAAAGATGAAGGCTCAAAAGAAAGAGGAACAAGTAATCTAATCATCAAGAGACATGTTATCTGATTTGGTGCCTGAGATCGATTATAATTCAAATGCTACACCTATTGAACAATTGGATAAACTAGTGATAATTGTAGGAGTACAAATGAAAATTCTTGAAGATGCAGCTATGTACAAAGTGCAAAAGGACTATGAGAAGAAATGATCAGAGAAACTGATACAGTCTACTACACTTGATAGAGGTTCATTAGCAGTAGGTGTGAACCCAGTGAAGGAAGCACTGAAGGAAGGTGGTAAGCTACTTGCCACAATTTGTGATTTTTTAAAGTTTATTCAAGATATTGAGAAGAAAAGAGTTGAAGCTCAACATGAGCTAAAGACACTACAACATTTGGGGTCGAATTTCGACGGTGGGTAGTGACAACACTACCATTTTTGTGTGATTTTTTTGTTTTTTTTTGCAAGTGCCCCCGACGTCGTCGTAATAGCAACGGTGTCGTCATTATTTTGACACCCGTGTGATTATAAACAAAAAAAAGAAAAGAAAGGCTCATTTCTAATTTTCCCCAAAGCCTAGTTGTGTGCGCGAAGAGGTGGAGGTCGTATTGTGAGGGTGAAGTCGAACTAGGCAAGAAAAGGTAGGTGTTTATTTGGCTCTTTGATCATTCAATTTGCTTCATGTGAGCTCGAAGCATCATAATTGACTTCCATTGATGATTATTTACTTGTTTTCAATTCATCGCATGATTGACTATTGGGCTAGGGCATCATTATTTGCTTCCATTGATGATTATTTACTATACTTGATTGCTCAAGGCCGTGGGCCTGTGACTATTTCTTCCTTCTGTATATATCATTGCTTGATTTGATTTGGTTATTGATACAACATTATAATGCTCACTGTTGTATTTTACTTGTTTGGATCTTTGAGGACCCATGTTTAACACTAGGGCATTATTGTTGGATCCTTGCATTTTTATTATCTTCTTGTTGTGATGACCTAGGTCATCAATGATTAACTATTACTTGTTTTCAATTCATCGCATGATTGACTATCGGGCTAGGCCATCATTGTTTGCTTCCATTGATGAGCTCAAGGCCACGGGCATGTGACTGTTTCTTCCTTCTGTATATATCATTGCTTGATTTGATTTGGTTATTGACACAACATTATAATGCTCACTACTCTATTTTACTTCTTTGGATCTTTGAGGACCCTTGTTTAACACTAGGGCATTATTGTTGGATCCTTGCATTTTTATTTACTCCTTGTTGTGTTGACCTAGGGCATCAATGATTAACTATTACTTGTTTTCAATTCATCGCATGATTGATTATCGGGCTAGGGCATCATTATTTTCTTCCATTGATGATTATTTATTGTACTTGATTGCTCAAGGCCGCAGGCCTGTGACTATTTCTTCCTCTTGTATATGTCATTGCTTGATTTGATTTGGTTATTGACACAACATTATAATGTTCACTGTTGTGTTTTACTTCTTTGGATCTTTGAGGACCCGTGTTTAACACTAGGGCATTATTGTTGGATCCTATCATTTTTATTTAATATTGGATCTCATGAAGCTAGGGCATTATGGATTTACTAATTGCATGACCATTTGATGGCATGCTTACTGTTTGACTATTCCTTCTTGGATCAATGTCTTGAAGATCTTCCAAGGCCCGTGCTTGCATCATTGTTGGTACTTCTTAATTTGGGCATATGTGATGATGCTTTTCTATGATCATTTTGACGATGTCTCTTGATGGTCAGTGTTGTAAATAAAGGAGTCAACAAATTTTGAAATTGAACTTTCGAACATTTGGGAGTTAATTCCATGGGAACAAGATCTGTCTTGCCTCCATGGGATTAACCTAAGATAAAGGGAATGGTAAAATTAAGTTGGGGATTGATTGTTTGAACATAAGATGAATTGAAAACAAGTACTAGTTAATCATTGATTCCCTAGGTCAATCATACGATGAATTGAAAATAAGTAATAGTTAATTATTGATGCCCTAGGTCATCACAACAAGCAGATAATGATGACTGCATGTTTGATTATGACTACATCACCTTGTATTGGAACACCATGACCTTATGACATGTTCTGAGTTATTGTTGTGGATGCATCATTTGGAAATGATCCCATAAACATCAAATGAAACAACAACATTTGATAGTATTGTTGCATTGTTTGGATGATGCATCCACAGTACTGACCACACTCTTGCACCATTGTGACTTATGTATGTTCGCTTGATGTTTTCCATGATGGTATCTTCTTCCTATTGTAGCATTTTTATGAGTACACATGTTTTGTAGCATGGTTTCATTCTAGAAATGTATGGCTTGATTATGCACATGCATTACTGTAGATGAGTATATGTAATAGGATATCATGCATTGCTTAGATCCCTTGGATCTAAACCCATTTATTTCCTTCTTGCAGGTTTTGGATCAAGTAGGAGTACATTGGATTCACACCCTGGTCATCCTTCCATCATCTCTTCAAGCAATGTTTGGTACCCTGTTGTTTATGCTCATTTACCCATGTATGTTGACTTGTGTTATATAGAAGTCACCACCATACCTATACGAATCTTCACCTACACACTAACAATCAAGCTGAGATCTTATACATTCTACAATGAATGGAATCACATGGTCATATAAAATATGCATATAAGGAATGCATAATAAAACACAATAAGAAGTAGTTTGTGATAGGAGATTAATGGTATTATGAAGGATAATTAGGAGTTGTGACAAGGAGTTCATGGTAATGTAGTGAAGAGTAAGAGATTGTGAAAGGAGGTTTACTGTCATGTAACAAAACTAGGTAATAGCAACAAACTAGGTGGAAAGTCAAAACCACCTTGAATCTGCTTCACAGGAGGAACCTTTGAATGGGTAACTATCTTTCCCTCACCTTTATCACTCCCCTGTGACTTCCCTTGCAACTGTGTTGTAAGTTGTGGATTCTCTTGTTAGTAGTATCTGAAAGGTCATTAAAGGAAATAATAGGTCCTTAGGAGGTGATCTATGAAGGATATCACTTTGTGGTAATACTTCTTCCACATTAGTACTAGCATCTTGCACTGGTTCTTAACAATGAGAGATTTCCATTTTTTCATTAACTTCTTCCATTTTTGGAAGATGAGGAGTAAAGGAGACATTTTCATTACTTCTTTTTCAGTATCTTCTTGAGGATTTTCAATATCTTCTACAACATGCTATAAATTTCATTGCTTCTTTTTGTTTCTATTTTGGCTTCAGAGTTCCCTATCCATCTTCTCTTTTCATTTCTTACAGGAGATGTTAGATAACACCTCCACTTCCTCTTTTGTAATAGCATGGGCAACATAAGCAAGGTTATCCAGATGACTAGATGATCGTTTAGGGTTTCAACGAATAGAGGATTTATTTAGTTTATTTTTCACACTGGGAGAAGTAATAGGATTCTTTTTTAGTGTCTTGGGGGTTTTACTAGCAAGGCTAATTTTCAAGCTTCTCTTTTGAGTGGATTCCCCCTCAAGGGTCTCAATTTTAGTAGGTTGGGGTTCCTCGGTCTCTAATCCATAATCCACAAAAGTATCCCATCCAATTTGGGGTTTTATAGTAGGAAGGTCGTGCATGACAAGAATTTTGATCAAGTTAAATTTACAAAGTAACATATCATTTATAAAACCTATCGTAACATGTCAATTTTTGTTTGACATTTTTTGTCACAACTAAAGAGTTCTCACCATGAGCAAATAGAGTGACCATTTTCTATCAAAACCATATGTGCAGATATAAACATTAAGTACAACATGTCCAATTTTTTTGTAGATATACACATTAAGGATCATGTCAAATAATACAAGGGAATTCAATCAAAATAGGGAGACAATCGCTAGATTGTTGTCTAACTTTCAAAGAGAAGGCGATGACAAATGTTATTGTCCATACAAGAGTTGTAACAGCTTTAAGACAAGAAGAATCAAAATCAAAACAACATAGAGACATTGTAAGGAGAATGGTCACATTGAAGGGGGGTTTTATTATCATCCATTTGTAAGTTGTTTGTTATATTGTTTTCACAATTAATATACATATGAACCATGGAAGGAGGTTTGATTATCACATTGAAGGGGGGTTTGATTATCATCATTTTTATATAGGGATCTCCCTAGTGTAGTACGTGATATGGACCACCGCATCTCAAAGGAACATGGGGTTGTGAATATAGAGGAACATGGAGGTGTGAGTATTGAAGATGAAGATCATGATCCCATGGAAGATGATGATCATGTGCAAAAAAACACATTTGAAGATGATGGTATGAATGCATTGATCCTTGACACATTTGGTATTGGTGTTGTTGTTGTTGTTGCTGCCGTTGATGATGATGATGATGATGATGATGATGATTATGATGAGGATGACATTGACATCATCCATGATATACCTCTATTTGAGAAGGCGAACACAGCCCTTTACGAAGGCTCCCAATCTACTCTTCTCTCTGTTGTATTGTTGTTGGCGAATTTGAAGGTTATGAATGGTTTATCCAACACAGCAATGTCACGTATGCTAAAATTTTTCATATACGTCATTATAGTCTATAAAAGGTGAAACATGTACCATTAAGATTATTTATAGTAATGACTTATATTTTTTTTTGTAGATTGATAGGTGAGTTTTTATTACCACCATCAAATGTTCTTCCTCACTCGTACCGAGAATTATGTGCCACTATGAAATATATTGGAATGAAGTATCAAGCAATAGATGCTTGTCCTAAAGATCATGCTATTTATCATAAAGAACACAAATATGCAACAAAATGCCCTAAATACAATATGAGTAGATATTGAGATGATCAAATGACAAAAAAGGTGTCACGTAAGGTTCTTCATTACATCCCCATTATTCCACGTTTGAAATGATTATTCAGGTGCAATAGTTTGGCACAATTTATGGATTACCATGAATGCAACAAGAGTCAAGATGACATTATTAGAATGCCCACGGATGGTTCATCATTTATGGATATAGAGGAAAAGTGGCCACAATTTAAAGAAGAACCTCAAAATCTCAGGCTTTCTCTAGCAGCAGACGGTGTCAATCCATTTAGAAATATGAGATCTGTTTACTTGGTGTGGCCTATTTTTGTTATCAACAATAACCTTCCTCCATGGATGTCAATAAAGAGGGAGCACATTATGTTGGCAATGATTGTTCTAGGTATTTTATAATTTTATAGTTATCTACATGTAATTATAAGTCTTGGAGTGAAATGGCCACAATAATTATCTGATGTTGTTGTTAATTCAACTAGGTAAGTACCAAGTGAAAGATATGAATGTATATATTGTGTCTCTTATCGACGATTTGTTGGTGTTATGGAATGGTTTCACTATGTATGACATCTCTAGACCAATTGGACAAAGACAATTTCAATTCCATGTAATGCTTGTGTGGACAATTCATGATGCCCTAGGGTTAACAAATTTTTGTGACATTTTATGGTGAATTCTAGTTGTACACGATAATTCTAATTCTAAAAATTAACATATTTAATCCAATTATATCATTATCTTGGAGGGTCTTCAAACAAAGGGAAAATTTGCATGTCCAATGTGTGGTCCAAAGATGAAATTTTATCATTCCAAAAGTTTAAGAAAGCAGGTGTTTGATGAGTATAGGCACTTCCTCCACATAAATCATAAGTATCAAAGTGCAGAAAAAAATCTTTTCAATGAGAAATAAGAGACTACATCAAAGCCCCAAAGAATGACACCTCACCTATGGCAGTTGGAATATAATAGAATTTGAGGTAATATCGTTCCACCTAATGGTTTATGTTTAAAAATTATATATTTCGATTATGTTTTGTTGGCTAATTATGTAGTTGATGATCGGGAAGGTCGTGAAAGCATCACTGACCACCTTCCAAAGGGACTAAAATTGTTATCTCAGATAATTTAGTAGGCTACCCTACTATGAGCAGCTACAAATTGTGCATTTGTTTGATACTATGCATATTGGAAAGAGTGTAATAGAGACATTGTGGAAAATATTGGATGGAAGGCGTGACAAATAAAAACTTGGCAAAATTTGTAGTGGCATTCATGATTCCAATCATGTAATGAAAAATATCATTGAATCAAATAGCAATGGAGACCATATTAATGCAAGTGCCCTTCCTTGGTTATTAACATAGCAACAAAGTAATGCCATAAAAGAATTCATACGAAAATTTGATTTCCTACAAGATTTGCTGCGAATATAAGCAATCTCGTATCAAAGAAAAGTGATTTTGGGTCAGGGATGAAAACGCGTGATTGGCATACCTTCATCAAGGTAAGTCATAGTCTTTTGTATTTACAATATATTTGTGTAACTGCATTCAATTTTTATTATATGAAATGATCAGTTGACAATTGCCGCAGTATGTGCTACCCCTATCAGTCCCAGAGAACCTCGACAATAATATCAAACAAGTGATATATGATCTTGGAAAATACATGAGGTAAGCAATGATATTTGTTCAATATATCAAACAAGTAATATATTGTAAATTCTCGTAGTTATATATTTTTGCAATGTTTTTTTTTTAGGTTTCATGTTTTTGATTGTGGGGTTTTGCATTGTTTGTTGTTCTTGATAAATTAGGCCTTGAATTTGACTTTGCCCATGTTCGAGTTTGTGCCAATTGTGGAGTTCACCTTCTTTTGATGGTATATTTCATTCACTCTATGTGAAATACTATTTTGTTCAATATTTTATTTTAGCTTGATATTTCATTCATTTTTCATATACACAGAGAAATGGACAGTTCTGAGACAAGTTTCTATGGCTATGATAAATGTCCCTCTGTGTTGACAAAATGGTTGTTTAGGGACTGTAGCTGCCATTAGAGCCACTTCATATGCATAGGTGATGAACATGCAAATTTTCCTAAGCACTATTGGGAGCTGACCCAGCAACACATGTACTATTGTGAAAATCATCACAAGTCCATTTGTTGTTGGGTCTAGTTCCCAGAATGTTTTGGTCAAATATGCATGTTTTTCACCTGTTCATATACCAAATGATGAATGTTCAATTGTTGTAATGGAAAAACATCATAACCATCCATTTCTAGAACTTGATTTTCTATAGTCTTAATGATTTTTCTATAGTCCTAATGATTTTTCTTATTTCTTGTCTTTTGTTCCTTTTTGATTTCCCATGTTTGTGCTTGGTGATAGGATTTTGAACATTGTTGACAAAGTGTGTTTCTTTTTTTTATTATTTGATTGATCCTCTCACCTTTCCTTACTTTGTAAATTCCATTGTCCCAATCAAGTTTTGCAATATTTTTTATTAGGTTTCATGTTTTTGATTGTGGGGTTCCGCATTGTTTGTTGCTCTTGATAAATTAGGCCTTGAATTTGACTTTTCCCATGTCCAAGTTTGTTCCAATTGTGGAGTTCACCTTATTTTGATGATATATTTCATTCACTCTATATGGAATACTATTTTGTTCATTGTTTTATTTCAGCTTGATATTTCATTCATTTTTCATATACACAAAGACTACACATGTTGATAAAAAAATGAGCTATTTGATTTAGGTTTACTGTTCATGATTGTAAATGGTCAATATTTATGATGGCCTCCTTGGTGTATTCCATTTTAAAATAATCAGGTTTCTATGGCTATGATAAATATCCCTTTGTGTTGAGAAAATTAGAGTTGAGAAAATGGTTGTTCAATGTCTTTATCTGTAGGTTGCAAAAAAATCATCCTTCTTCCATGAACATTCTAGTTAGTGTACAAGTAACGAGTCATTCCATTCAAGAAAGACCATGTCTGACAATATCAACCCAGAACAAAATAAGGAGACAATTGCTAGATTGTGGTTTAACTTTAAAAGAAAAGGTGATGGAAAATGTTATTGTCCCTACAAAATTTGCAAGGTCTTAAAGACTTGAAGATATCTAATCAAAATAACTAAGGAACATTGTAGGCAACATGGTCACATTGAAGGGGGAAATGAATTTTGTCCATTGGTATGTATTTAAATATATTATTTTAACAATTTATATACACAAGAAATGAATTGATGATGACATCGTCATCATGGTTAATTTAAGGTCATCATTTTGATATAGGTAAACCACCTTGGGTTTCATGTTATGGACCATGACAATTTGGAGGATGTGGATTTCCAAATGAGGGAACATGGAGGTGTGAATATCGAAGTAGAAGGTAACGATCCCATGGAATAAGATCACGATGATCAAGATTATGGTACTAGTGCAACTGATGATGATGATGTTGAAGATGACCTTGATGTACCTATACTTGAGAAGGCATACGAGCCCCTATACAAAGGCTCCCAAACAACTATTCTTGCTAGTGTATTGTTGTTGGTGAACTTGAAGGTTTTGAATGGTTTATCCAACATAACAATCACACGTATGTTAAGGTTTTTTATTTGATAACTCTTGGCATAATCTATTCAGCGAGGAGTGCATTGAGAAGTTGGGAATGCTCATCATCAACTTTCACAAGAAAAGAACCAAGTTACTAAACTTGGCTTAACTTTGGCGGGTTGTCGCATAGGATATGTTAGCCTCACGAACGTTAAAAATTATCTATCTATCTATCTATCTTTTAATTAGAACCAACATACATGCAATTCCTCCATGGTTCTCACTCCATGCACGATATATATATATATATATATATATATATATATATATATATATATATATATATATATATATATATATATATATATATATACATACATATATATATATATATATACATACATACATACATACACATACATACATATATACATATATATATATATATATATATATATATATATATATATATATATATATATACATACATACATACATAGCATACTGTCGCAATTACGACAACCATCAGAGAACGACCGATAGCAGAGCACTAGACACGACGGCTATCTGTCGGAACTCTCTAACAAACAACCATCGCTTGAACAACATTTATGTTGCACAACTGTCATAATTGCAACACCAATAATAAGTCCCAACGACATTTTGACCACCTCTCTGACCATGTTCGCAGGCCCTTTTACCCTGCATATTACGATGGTGTGTGTCGTCGCAATTATGACAGCAATCAAAGAACGACCGACAACAAAGCACTAGACACGATAGCTATATGTCGAAACTCTCCGACAGACATTCGTCGCTTGTACAACATTTTTGTCGCATGGTCATCGTAATTGCGACAACAATAATAAGTCCCGACGACATTTTGACCATGTTCGCATGCCCTTTTACCCTACATATTGCGACGGTGTGTGTCATCGCAATTACAACAGTCACCCTAGCCGTCAGTGCTATCGACATCAAAATTGCAACGGTGGTTAGTGTCACTTGGCCGACAGTTTGGTGTCGGAATGGCGACGGATAGCCATCGGAAAAAGGACTCAAATGTACTAGTGAGAAGTTAGTTGCCAATTTTGATATGGTGAACCATTCTGCAATAAGTTTTGGAGCTTCGCTAAGCATTGTTAATCATAAGCTCAAAACATACAATAATGAGCAGGAGAAAAGGATAGCAGCATTATTTGAGCTACATAGTCATTTGATGCCCAAAATGGATATATTGCAAAAAGGATTAAAGGGGGTTGAAGTTATTTTAACCTTATCATATATGAGCACTGTAGATGCACTAGAAGAAGTAACTTATCTATTAAATGGATAGATTGAAATCATGGAGAATTTATAGAAGACATGGTAAAATAGTCTTCAAGTCTTAAAGACCAATTTTGCTAATATATTAAGCAAAATATAAGTTGGCATTTAGTATATTGGTAATACATTTTTTTGTTTTTGGTACTTTTTACATACCTTTGTCATTGTTATCAAAGGGGGAGTCAGTGGTCAGTAAAAAATTGTGTGATTATGGATATCAAAGGGAGATTTATGTAAGGGGGAGTCATGTACAGTTCAGGAGATACATTTTTTCAAGTGTTGACACTTAATCAATTTTTCACTCAATGTTGCCATCAATGCCAAAGGGGGAGATTGTTGGCTTTTTGATGAAGATGTTTAAATCCAAGAGAATGAAGTGTTGAAGTGGTGTTATCATTTTTGGCAACAAAGCATACTAGGAGTGATAGATTAGTCATTCTAGCAGTGAATTGGATCAACTAAGTAAAGTAAAAAAGTGTTCAAGTGTATCGGTTGCAGGATACTCATTTGTGGAATAGATGACCAACGATAAATATTTTGGAGGTTTCAAGTTATGCAGTTTACATGGAAGCATTAACAGTATCATATAAATCTATGTCTAGAATCACATTAGTTGATTCGTAGTATAGGAAGAGATTTGAGGAAGGGAACATATGATATTGGCTAGAACATAGTACCGGTAGAGTAAGTCTAATGGAATTGGTAAACCGGTGGACCAAAAGTCAAAGCATGTTTTAATTTCTTATTAAATTGTTTGGGGCTGACATCAAGAAATTTGAAATGGTGAATTGGCGTGCTCGCTCAATTGTTTTTAGTGATTTGGAAGCTAAATTTGGTAACATGTTTTAGGTTTTCCACTGACATAGAAAAAGGTCTATAAAAGGATAAGTAAATTGTAATATGAAAGGTTGTAATGCATGAAGGTGATTTGAAGAGTTAGGGCAGAGGTGTTAGAATATTTTGAGCAGTGCATTAAGTAGAAGTACAGTGGATCTATCAAGCAGTGAGTTGTATTTTTTAGATCACCGTCACTTTTTGAATCCTATCAAATTTGCAAGTTAGATCCCTTAGCAAGGTCACTCCTAACAGGGTGAGAAGGATCCTAATAGGTTTGAAGATTAAATCCTCTAACCAGGTGACTCTCAAAAGAAGTTTCTAAATCCCTTAACCGAGTAGCTCCTAATAGCGCTTTTGTAATAGCTTTTAGCAGGCTATAGATACTCTTAACCTGGTATTCCCTTAATCAAGTGATATAATGCCTTTAATAGGGAAAATCTTATTGTTGCAGTAGTGAGAATTCATGGGTACTAATTCCCACCGTGGTTTTTCCCTTTAACCAAGGCTTTTCCATGAGAAAAATATTGGTGTTCTTGTGTTGCATGTTGTGGATGTTTCATTTTCTTTTCTTTTATGTTATAATATCGCTTGAATGTTGGTTAATTTGGAAGTTGTTATAAAATATTTTAAGATCTTTGGTTGCAAGATCTTGATGAAGGATGACACACTTAAATCCCACAAGTAAGGGATTTATTTACAATAGACATGGAATTGCAAACAAGGAAGAGGGTGTGATCAAAGATACACACCTCTTGCATAAGAGAGAATTCCTAATTGAACAAACAGTTCTATGTAAGAAAGTACTTCACATGATAAACAAACACCACTTCACCAAGGAAAGTGGATCATTAGAAAGGATAAGAGATGGAGAAAAGAAACCCTTTCCCACCAAGGGAAAATACATGGGAAAGGATAACACTTTATTCTCCCTAAGTGATGGATCTTTTATAGAAGACATACACTTCCAAGCAAGGAAGTGGTTGTAAACAAGGATGAAAGTCTTTGTGTAAAACAATTCTAAGCAAGGAAGCATAGTGTGAGAAAAGGTACAAGTCGACAAAGAGATAATGGCTCCTTAGAAAGGAATAAAAGATTGAAAAATGGAACCCTTTCCACCCAAGGGAGAGGACAAGGGAAAGAATAATTCATTATTCACTCTAAGTGATAGAATACATGTGCTTCCAAGAAAGAAAGTGGTTGTAAAAAAAATGAAAATCCTCCTATAGAACAAACAAGTTCAAGCAAGAAAGGACATTGTGTTAAAAGATGAAAATAGACCAAAAAAAAATGAAAAAAAAGTAATGATTCATTGGAAATAGTAAGGAAGAGAGAACCCCTTCCCCCAAGTGGAAAGACAAGGACATGGGCCTATTATGTTGCTCACAAAGAAATATTAAATATGAAAGTATGGCACCATGCAAAACAAAGTCCCCCAATAAGGTAGTCTACTAAGATCACATGGTGTGGAGAAACATAATAGGCTAAGGATAGTACATATTTTTAATATCAAGAAAAAGTATAAGACCTATTGTTAAACAAATAAGACATCTATCTACTAAATTTTGAACAAAATGTCTAAATTTAATATCATCAGCAAGAGAGTGTATTTCTATGATGAAAAAGAAAATAAAAGTTACCATTATGAGATCTTTAATTCTTTGGAAAATGAAAAAAAGGAAATCGGAGTTTATCATCATATTTAAACCTCTAAATATTCTCTTACCCAACGCCAAACAATTATCTAAATCTATGTTAACAACTATTAGAGCTAGCAAAATAATTCGTAAAGAAGGAGATTTAGGTTTTGATGAAGAGGGAGCAATAGGATTTGAAGAAGGGGGGGGGAATGTTGCCTTGGAATTTGAATCCTATATCTTTTCTAGTGACTTGTGTAGGAGAATTTATAGGGACCTTTGTTCCTTGTTTGTTAATCCCACGACTATGTCCACTATATCATTGTTAAGAAGTAATGTCAAAGCCTACATTATAATGAGCTTTAGTTGAAGAGGAAAACTTTCATCTTGAGGGTTATGGAAATGTGTATTATGAGGAGGAATAGTAGGAGGATTGATATCTTTAGGGAGACTTAAAATCTTATAACCATTAGTCACATCTTTTTTAGGTTGGGAAAAAGAAGAAGGTATATCAAGATCTTCATCCTTAATTGATATTATTTTAGGAGATTAATCACAAAGGAAATGCATAACATCATCATCATTGAAAATAATTTGGTAAAGAGAAGGGAGAGGATCTAACAAATGTTGGAAAACTGGTCAACACTCCCCTCAGGATTCGCAACATGGCTTAACTGCCTCATGTGTCTTCTATAAGTCCAGTGGTTGTATCGGGCATTAACAGGTCAATCTTTTGGTGCAATGAAAACCACTAGTAACAAGTGGTATCAAAGCTTGGTCACAGGTTCAAATCCCCTTGGGTAACGCTAAGGGGGAGATTGTTGAAAAAATGGTCAACACTCCCCTTGGGATTCGTGACATGGCTTAACCACCTCTTGTGTCTTCTATAAGTCTAATGGTTGTATCGGGCATTAACAAGTCGATCTTTTGGTGCAACGACAACCACTACTTGTAACAAAGAAGTGCATAAATATCCTTCTTATTCTCTTACACAAAGGTATCTTTAGGAGGAGAGGACCTAGTACTCCTTAATGTGGTATTGTGAGGAGTACAATCTCTATCTTAATTAGAAAAAGATAAACTAGGAGAGGTACAAATGTTTTTCATACCAATATCAACTTTAGATTTATCATATTCTACAAAGACTTCTAAAACCTACACATTCCATGCACCTCATTAACAATTTTATGATATAGCCACATGCAACATGAATAAAAGTCTTGAAAAATGATTTACAAGAAGGAAGAATATTTAAAATTCTCATGATGCCATATGCAAGAATACCATGAAAGAATGCAAGCAACACGAAATGAAAGAGGCTATTATCTACCACGTGACTTTGATAAATGGAGGTAAGAAAAAATGTTATCACATGAGAAATAATACACCAATATAATTTAGTAAATTTCATCATGAAAATGAAAGCTATACAAATCAAATCTAGAAAGTGACAATCAAAAGTATGTAAGAAAGAGTGGGGTTCACCAAAATGTAATGAAGTTGAACCTATACATCTAAATGCATAAAATGTAGCAATGATATGATATAAATATTGATTAATGCATTTCATACAAATCAGATCTAGACATCCAAATCGGGAATAAAGGTAATATAAGATGCATTGGGTTCACCAAAATGTAATGAAAGAAAATGGGGTGAATGGTTTTCACTAGGATGGATGGACAAACTAGGAAGCTCACACCTATCTTCAATCATACATTGGAAGGAAATTTGATCCGCTAGGCTCAAGCGTTAAGAGGATGCAAGGATTCCTTTGATGTGGAATTGAAAGATGTTTATGCAAATGGGAAAGTATGAATAGGAATGAATAATGCAAGATCTAGGGAAAATGTGAGAGGAAAGAAGGAATGATATGTATGTATATGAATTGTAAACTATAAACCTGATTCTAATACCAAATTTGGAAATCCAAAATAGCAACTACCTATTTCCAAATTTGACTTTAAAATGGCAGGAAAGTGGCAACTTGGAGGGTGCGGGGTGACTAGACTTAGGACCTTAGGAGGCACCTTAGACCTAGCAAATTCAAATGGAGCTTCTATCTCCTGTAACTCTTTTTCATATCTACCTGTAGTTTTTTTCCCAACTACGCCACATGTCACCTGAACACAAAAAAATGGGGAAAATGATGGGAAAAAGGGGTTTTCCTCAATCAAACCCTTGTAGAGGAATTAACCTTGAAATCAAATTGAAATGTTTGAAAAAGGAAATTGTGTTTTTCATTAAGTAAAAAATAGGTTTTGAAGGGACCTAAAACCCTTTACAATCACATTTTGAATGGATCTGGAACCCACAACCAAGATGTTGTCAAAAGATAGGAAATTGAAATCACTAGACAACCGAAGGAGGCAGAGCCCCCAAAACAAACATGTGATTAACCAACAACCTCTCACAACATAAAACAAAATTTGCAAGCAAACAACTAGCAAGCAGCCAAAAACAGAGAAAAGAACAGAAAAAATCCAACCCAAACTCCCCTAACTAAGAGTCATCAAGATTTGCCTTTAACACCACCCTTATGGGAATGAACAATCATTTTGAAATAGGGCCTAGACGTACTAGCCTTCCTGCCCTTAACAGTAATCCATCCCTATTCCACTTTCACTACCTCATCATGCCAAGCCAATGAGCCTACCACTGGACCACCATCATCTTGAGAGAAATTTCCTACAGAGAGAACATCCACCGACGTAGGCACAATAGAACACCTCCCTATATGTGAAGCATTATCACAGCTGCCTCCAAAATTAATAGCACTATCACCAACAACAACAGCCTAAAATACATTCTCTCTCACATTTGGGGAGTCAACAAGAGGAACATGTTGTTGCACTCTAGCCTTAGCACCCCCCCTCCCCCCCAATAGAAAAAAGATCAGCCTGAGAAGAAGCTGCATTACACTGAGAACATGTCACAATCACCTATGAGAAACACTTTTGAATTTCAGTTTTATCTCAATTGTATAATATTTCCCTAAAGCACCATTCCACTATGAAGTCGTCATTTTATTTTTCTCTAATCCACATTAAGAAGTCGCATGACTAGTTTTAAAACATCTTCTACACCTAAAGAGAAGCCATTCATGGTCAAAAGTTTGAACCCAGCTACACTTCGAAGACATGATTAAGATTTCAGCAGGTAGCCCTTTAGAAACATCCATCTCGACCAAGATATAGGAAAAGATAGAATTAAGAATATCAGACGATTCTACATCCACCATCAGAAAGTACCCAAGAGAATCTCACACTTCCTCTAAAAGAGAATCAACCCATAGATAAGGGGGGACAAGGAAGTTGAACCTAGATCAAAATCTTATTAAATGTTTCAAAAAAGGGATTGAAATTGAAGTGCCATGGTTTTATCATTAACATAAATCTATCCTCTCACCTAAAAAAATGATAACACAAAATTTATTTGTCCTGAGCATTCTCAAATTTTGCAATTAAAAAAACCCTTTTTCACAAGTAAATATGAACTATACCAAAAAGGGGAGGCTCCCAATGTTGTGAGATCCAAGAATGCGATTGAGGTAGACTAGGCCAAAAACCCCTAAACTGACAGATCACACCATCAGTGGAGAAAATAGAAGCATTATGATCTATTTCCTCCTCCGTCTCCACATTCAACTTAATGGCAATGTCTCTAGAGACGGGAATAAATCCACGATCATCATTCTATCTCTTCAACCCTTGTAAATTCTTAGTGCTTAGAACATCTCCTTTATGCACACAAGAAACTTATGATGCTATGTTGTTATTATCAAATACCTGAATAAGAGAATAAGATGTCTTTTACCTAGAATGATGCAATTGTGCTTGAAATGAGATCAAAAGGGTTAATGCAATAGCATGAGTTCACAAAGACCTAAAAGGACATCATACAAGACATGCTTGCATAATTGATTGTTGTAGCTTGAATTGATAGGATTGGATATAGTAAATTGCAAAATGAGGGAGGTAGCTTTGATTGTATACCTCTCCATGCCATTTCAAGGCTCAAAACTCGAACAAGGTCAATGAGGATTTGAATATCCTACTAAAATTAGGATATTGTTCTCTGATTTAATTTTGGGCCACTTTCATTGGGTATGGGGCACCTCCTAAGGCACATAGTGACCTATCTAACCATATGCATTATAGGACGCCCTATATTAGCCAATCAGGGCTTAAATATAAATTTGGAGTCAATTAGGATATGGAAATGCTCAAAACATGCATGGAATCGAGGTTTGAAATTGCAATAAATACAAAAGGCCACCCATAATGGAATAGGGTCTATGTATGCAAGAAGTGACAAGTGAAAGAAATAATTAAAGGGGCGCACCTAAAATTAAGGTCCCGTATAGAAATTAAATTAAGAGGATAAATATTTAAACATTTATTAATTAAATGCATAACAAAGGCCAATAATACATGGAGGAATGAGCACACACCAAAATGGATGCAAGTGAGCATGGAATCAGACACTCTCTTGAGGAAATTGTGGTGTTGATGGCAATCTTTACAAGATCATTCACACTCACCTTCTACATCTATAAATTAGAGTGTACCTATCTGTGTTCTACCATGCTTGTTTGTTAATGTTGTTCCCTTGTAGAAAACCCTTGTACTTTGTTGTTACTTGAAAATAGAGGATTATCTATTGTGCACCTTCTATCTGACATCTTAATCTTCTATTTATTGTACATAGATTTTTGACATTTGGGGATGACGTATTGTTGGAGGAATTAAGGCTGCCCTTCTATGTTGACCCAAATTTTTACTTTTATTTGTCTCCATTTTCTCTTCTTCAAATCCAAAACATGTTGGCCATGATGAATAATTGAATCCTTGTGTCTATGTTTGGATGTTGTGGATGTCATGTGTCACCTATTATAGGGTGACATTCCATGGAAACATCTTGTATGATGACATGCAACAATGTCTCTTTCTCTCTTTAGAATGTCTTGTGTTCCCCTTTGAGAAACACAGTCTATTCTAAGGGGGGATGTTCTGTCTTATTATCTAATTTTTGTGTTATCTAATTTGATCTATTTTTCTACCATTGTGGGGGACAATCCACTTATCTTTCGCCCCATCATGCAGCCATCTAGCTTTTCTACACATACTAGCATATATTTCACCCTATTGTGCAGCCATCTAGCACTGCTACCTATACCAGCGCTATCATAATATCTTGACCTATTGTATGACTATCTAGCTTTTGCTACTCGTACCGATGTGATCAAAGTTGCCTTATCATAAAACTATATAACTTTTGTGAACGAATAGATATCTAGCTTTTGCTACTCGCATTATTGCATGTCTATGGCTGCCCTATCATGCATCTATCTAGCTTTTGCTACTCACATAGGAGCACTCTAAATCGACCTATCATATGGCTATATAGCATAACACAACTAACTACCCATATAGATGTGCTATCATTATTTTATTTGTCTTTCCCATGATCTCTCTCTTTCATCTAGCATGCCCATTTGTAGCTTGCAAATTGGATTTCCCTTAACAAAAATCTCATGCGGATAAAAGTCCATCGAGTAAGTCAGGCAAATTTTATCTACTTTAGCTTGCATCTTCAATTATGATATGTAGTATTGCAAAATGTAGTGTCCTAAAGTTTCAACTAATGTAATTTACCATTATGTGATGTCTTAACCAAAAAACAAAATTTTACATAAGTCTCCACATCCCTCCATTTCCCTTGTCCATTTCCGCTCAAATTCTTGACCACAAGGCCTTATCAGCATAGGATGCATACGTGTTGTGGAGACGTATGTGTGGTGCGCACCATCCCACAAATTTATAGATGTGCAATGAGCCATCAAGATGTTACAATTGCCACCCCTGCAATGTAACACCTCCTAACACTACCCACTAATGTCGAGAATCATCCAACAAGCTTAAAACTCTAATTTTGAACTCCATTGCCTCTCTCTTAACAAAATTTTCACTCTCTTGGCTACATTTTCACTTCTTGGATTCTCTCTCAATTCCTCTTTGCAAAATTCCTACGCTCTCTTGAGCTTGTAATTGTTTTAGGACAATTTGCATACAATCTTCTTGCTTGTTACAACATCTCAACTTTGGCACAAATGTCACCGCCTTCACTCCATGGAGCTTCAACTTTGTGACTTCAAAGGGGAGTTCCTCTTTTCTATTCCATTTCATTTTGCTCAACATATCATAGTTTATTTATTATAGTCTAATAATCTTGTTATTTCCATTATCATTGTCTATTATCCTGTGGTTATCTACCACAATTTATCTCATCTATCAGGCTACTATGGAGGTGAAGACACCAAAGCAAGGACTTGATTGAGGGGACTTGATTGAGGCAAGCCTTGATTGAGGAAGTAAAACAACTTATTGGCTTCGTCAACCCACCTTCATTGTAAGAGTATCCTTTTCTCACCCTTGTTTTCTATCATTTCCATAGCATAGTCTCATTTATTGTTCTTTATTTAATGCATAAGTTTATTTTTTGCTAGCTCAATTAGTGTCTCAATTCTCTATCATGTTATTTGTACAATGTCCCTACAAGGCGAAAGTGCTTCGCACGGACATCTTGCATCCACACTATCATCCTTGAGATGTACATATGTCTGTGGTAGTGAGCTTGTGAAGGCTTGCAATTAATATTGACATTTAGCTCTTTTGTTTCCAATAGTCAAAACATTTTTATATGATAGTGTGTTCCATTTATTTTAGTTCATTTAATTTTGCATATCATTTCATTAAAACCTTAAAACACATATTTGTCTTTAAGTTGTCTTCATCATCCTAGCTCATTGGAGTGCTAGTAGATATTTTAATCAATCTTGAAGTGAGTGAATTTCCCTTCTCCACAACAACATTTAAACTTTATGAAATTTTCACAATTTGGACTTCCACATAGAGGCACATTTCCTCAAACTAGATTTTGCCATTAAGATCCAATACTTGGAAAAAAATCTTCATTCCAAATCTCAAAGCTAGGAATACCTAACATGACTCACCTATTTCTTAAGAGATAGGGGAGTAAGAAACCAAAAAAAAGAAGAGTTGTCAAGCTAAGGGCAAAAAAGTAAAACATAAACTAGAAAGTGAAGAAAAAGGGAGGCGACCACATTTACAATGGTGAGTGTGTATTTAAAACACAACATTATCTACTATAAATTTAGTGGAAGCACAACACCCCTATATTGTCCAACTTTTTTCTCAGCATATTAGTAGTTTCTTAGTCTATCAATATCATGTATTATTGATTTTAGTTTAGCCACCCATTTTTAGATCAATGATCTACAATTATTTTGATACAATCCATATAATGAAGTCTTTCTAGGGATTTTCAAAATAAGAGACCGCAATTTTCTTTATTTCTATTTTGCATCATTTCTTTATTCACATTGACCTGCGCATGCGTTCCCTACAATGAAGTATTTCCGAGGATTTTTAAATCCAGAGCGCTCAATTCACCACTTCTTTATTCTGCGTCATTTTCTTGACACGCACATTGACCTGTCAAACCATCATTTTTATTGCAAACCATCATTTTGACTGCTATGTTATCTATTTGCAATCTAATTAACCTTTTGGTCAATCAAGCCACAATTTTGATCTGACTCGTTCTACCAAGCCATAAACTAGTAGATGTTATCAATTGTGAAGGTCTATTTTTCTTAAATTTGCTCTTCTTTCTAACTTGTTTAACTTTTTGCAGCAACTTGCCTTATAATTGAATATGTTAATCTAGATTCAAAGTTGCGAACAATAAGTACAAAATTATAAGTGTAATATCTACCGCCAAATTAAAATGCAAAGGCTACTTATGAATTGTGAATCTTAAACAAGGTAAAATGCAAACAAAGTTTCCCAAAGGGGAGATTTAATAAACAGAACGGGTGCCTCACTTGATTTTGACCCAAAATCAAAGAATGTGAACATTATAAATTCCAACTACACATTTAAAAAAACCCAATACCAAAATTTATGTGTTACTGTTAACATTCATTATCTAGCACAACATTCTCTGACTTTTTACTCAGCCTTGCCAACATATCATATTTTCCACTTGATTAATTTGCGTCACTTATGATTTATTTCTCAACCCATTTTATTTCTCATCAAATTGTATCCAGAATTTTGACAGAAATTTTACCTAATTTGTTTATCTTGTTTAATTTCAAACCACTTTATGGTTCCAATTCCATCCTATACAGCATTCTATTTAAGAAACTAAATTTGATTAGGAATTTTGTAGATCGTATAGAGATCAAAGAGGACATTCTAATTCGAACAAGACTTACTGACGCACAAGAGTGTGCTTAATACCAAGTTAACTTACTATCCTAGTTTTATGGAAAAATGTATACCTTGATTCAATTTACGTGCATGTTAGGAATGTGAAATCAAATAGTATTATAGAAAAGCGTAAACTTAAATTGTAAGAAAAGATGGGCATTTACGACTTATAACACCCAAACACACTAGATTCATTGGGTGTGCATGTTATGGCTGAAGGTATCTGTTCAATACAGAGCAATTTGATTGCAAATTGCTAACAGTTTCTGATATGTATCGTTTTGCTCAGCTACTTAACACTACACTAAGTCAAATTAAGTAATGTTTAAAGCGTATTGTTCATAATGCATATAATTAATTTGGCTTCTGCAATCAAATTCATTGTGATTGTTGGTCATCAAATTTATATAGGCCACAGCCAATGGAGTTGTGCTCTAATGGCCAAGTCATAAAGCTCCCAAGATGGAGATCCATGTTTCAATCCCAACTGACATCTAGTGTTGGAATTCCTCATGGTGGCTCTTAGACTTCCATTATGGCTTCTAACTTGATTTGAGTTGAATAAGTCAATTATAGTTGAACATGTTGATTGGGGAGGAGGTCCCCCTTGTGACCTCCCCTAGACTCGTGCCAGGCTAAAAATCTCAAAGTTTTTCCAATCCAAAAGGGGGACCTCCTCCCTAGACTCGTGCCAGGCTAAAAATCTCAAAGTTTCTCCAATCTAAAAAAAGGACAATTTATATAGGTTATGGCTTGTTGATATTCGAAAGTATTGTCCCATGCCATGTACACCCACCAAGAGGTATGTTCTTACAATTTAGATGCTCAAGGCTACATAAACAAAATTGTTGATGTCCATAAACTTTGTTTCTAGCATCTTTGTATTTTTCATTTTATACTCCAGACTTTTTCAAAAATGCTTAGACGTCTTCTGCTCTTACAAATTATATTCCTGGAAATGAAAACCAAAAAACAGATGCATTTCCCATTTGCATTTGCTACCCTTTCGCAAAATTTTCTATTGAGCTACAATTTGCATTCTCAATGCAAGATATAGAATGTTAATCTTCTCAACAATATGTGGGCATGTCTTTGCCACTCTTAAAGAATTGTAGTATAGATTCACTCCCAAATTGAATAATCGCTGGCATAGTCAACGCTATAGCATTTCTTACTGGCTTTGATAGTAGCATAATTCTCTTTATGTAATGAATGAAATTATACCTCACATCGTTAGCCTTGTAGAATTGCACAAAACACAGAGAAACACTAACATAACACTTTCAGCCAATATACTGCTCTCTACCTTTGACATTTGAAAAATGCATTCTCACACACCTAAAGTTGCTCTGTTGATACACTAAATTACTGAGAGTGCAACATGCTAGACAAAACAAAGCAACCCAAAATGCTTTAGCAAGCATTTTGATAATTAATATTGTGTTCAATATCAACATTGTGATAAAAATGTAGCTTTAATAGGGCTTTTACAAACTCCAGTGCGCTTTGCAAACTAAATAATTTCAACACTTGGCAGCTGGATGTTTAATAATAAAGACATACTACTTTAGCTCTTAATTTGGGGTTTATGGGTTTCATTATAAAAATTTAACATAAATCACATTGAAAGCTCTTGTATGTCTCACCTTATGCAAAATGAAAAACGCTTTGGCCCATCCATGACAACTTTGTTAATAAGCCTATTTTTGGGTTCCCAAGTACAATTCCCATTTCAGAATATGGCTTTGATCTTCAAGAATCTCATAGGAACCAATCCAAGTGTCAAATTTAAAACCCCCCTCACTCCTCCCCACACAACGAAACCTCCCCACTGTCCGAAAAAAAAAACAAATAAAAAATAATAATTTTGGGGAGCTTTGAGAATGGGCAGCATTCAACTACAAAACCAATTTTTTCAGTCTCCAAATAAAATATAAATTGATTCATAACTACATAGACAAAAACAAATGACTAGTAATCGATAAAATATTAAGTTTACTGATAATAAGCTCCCTCTCCTCTTTATCCTGCCAATTTTTATGACCCGCATCTCTGCTTTGCATATTGATGTTACTATATAGTTCATGCCAACGGTTCAAATGAAGATCAAATCTTGAAAAACTTTTAAATATTTGAAGAACCGGAATGTCTTTCCTGTTAACCCAAAAAAATTGATAGAATCAGTAGATATAAACTTTAACACCTAGACAAAAGAAATGCATCAATTTATGTATGAACATTGAAATGAAATTATCCCTCTGTTCAAGCCCCTTTCCTTATAATAGACTAAATAACAAAAACATTGCCTTAAATCCAGACAAGGGCACATGCCTTTAAAGACAGCTCCAATGTTTCATCTCTCAAAATCAGAGGCAAGTCTCTGTTCCACCATACGCTGAGCAGTTTGGATTGCATCAACTGTACCTGATATTAACACTTGCCTGAAAAGACAATCATTTACTAGAAGTCATAATAATATCGATACAAGAAAATCTGACATAAAGTCAGAACTATAGAAAACATAAAGATAACATAAATAATTATGTAGCACATATTATTCATTTCGATGCTGATAACATACCTATATAGAAAAGAAACACTAGCTTGACCAAGGATTTCAATTAAGGAACTCTGATAAAGCAATTGAGTTTTGACTTAAGTTGCCGGTATGGCAAAAAGAAATTACCTAGGTTCATATATATATATAATGCTAAAGATATTGATAATGCAATGTTATATATGGCAAAAAGAAATTACCTAGGTTCATATATATATAATGCTAAAGATAATTGATAATGCAATGTTATATCACATGTCAAATCATCAAGATAGTAAATACAATGCAAAAGCCATCACTTTATTCAGCTTCATTTGATGCAATGTTATATCACATATGTCAAATCATCAAGATAGTAAATACAATGCAAACGCCATCACTTTATTCAACTTCATTTAAGCCACAAGCAACCGCAGAGCCACTCCCACAAGCCATGTGTAGGAGCCTCCTCACTATCTAAGATTCTAAAGTGATTTTGGCTCTAAAACAAATGCATCCAAGTTGGCACATTCAAGGGTTGTGTCCTAATTCTTTAGTAACTCTTTCTCATAGTCAACCACCTATGACAACCCCAAATCTAGTTTTAACTGAAAGGCGCCTTTATTTATAAGAATACAACGGTTCATAAGATCATAAGAGCATAATTTTGAACATATAAAGAATGGAAAAGATTCAAATAACAATGATTTGGAAGATGTCAGCCCAGATTTTCAATAGAGAAAATCTTTGCCAAGTCTAACAGAGCTCAAAAGAAGCTAGTAAGTGTGAGCACACAGAAGTTTCCAACATTTTGTTGCAAATCGTGAGCTGCAGCAAATGCAAAGACTCAAGAAAAAGCACACAGAACATTCAAATCTAACTCCTGAGAAAAACTTATGGGATCCTTTCTATGTTGCCAGATTGGGGATTCGAATTATAGATTATAAACGGGAATTCAGTTCAGCACACCACAAATCATATAATAAACAGCCACGGTTTATACACTTTTAAAAAGCAGTCCAAAATGGCACTTTTGTTCTCTGCTGCAGCACCTAGGGTTTTGCCACAAAAGCCTTTCGCTGCCTTTTGTCCTTCTCAGCAAGGTCAACCAGACAATTTGCAGACGGCCGCACATGGAAGACTCGGTGGATCTCGTAATGGCTGGTCTTTTTCGGTCAAGGGCACTGATGATGCTTTTTTGTGTGAGAGTTCTTCACTTGTTCGCCATATGCAGCAGCAGGATTTGAGGGTTTTGAATGGGGTGAACCCTCATCTGGCTCTTCAAGCCTTGAAGGTAGTTGTGGACTGCACAATGATGTTAACAGATTGAGTGCTGTGCCTCCCAGGGACTGGATTGGTGCCATTGGATATTGCAGGGAAGACACAAAAACGGCCCAGCAGAAATCTCCTCAGCACTCGGGTGGCTCTTTCCCTTTTGAAAGGGATGGAGGCTCGCAGGGTGTTAGGGGTAACAGGAAACCCTTTCCCAACAGTACTGACAAGAGGAAGCCATTTAGGGCTGGAAAAGTTCTCCATGATCATCAAGAAACTCTGAGTGGTGGTGGAGTTCCCAACAATGTGTCAATCAAGCAGTGTATTCAGCCATCTGATGGTAAGCCAACTGTCTGTTTAGAGGGGAATATTGGAAGAGATGTGGCTGAAAATGCAGAATATTTTGCCAAGTTGGGTTTGATTGGCATGTAAGGGCTTTTGGCCAAGCCTTGGCAACCTGCACAAACAGATATCAAAGTCCTGGAAGCCTATTCTGAAAGGAGGTGCAGATCTATCCAAGGTCTCAAGGTTTCTTTATACTCTTAATTGATAATGAGCAAGACAAAAAGACAATCTTGTGCAATTACCAGTGGAGCTGGGAGGACAAATATATATTGTTGCTGAAACTCTGCTATCCAACTTTTAACCCAGCATCTGAATCCTTTGATAAGCTTCCATTATGGGTAAGACTTCCTAACCTTCCACTGCATTACTGTTTTGAATCGTGTTTTAAGTCTGTTGATAATTCTTTGGGTAAATTTTTGGGGGTGGATGAGGGTTCCTTGAATTTTGTTCACACTACGTATGCCCGTATCCTTGTTGAGATGGACTTGAAGAAGGCACCACTGGCAGATATTTGTTTGAAATCAGCGAGTGGCACATGGATACAACCAGGGGATTATTAAGGAATCCCCTTCAGATGTTGGCAGTGTTTTAAGACAGGCCACATGGCGGCAAATTGTGCCAAAAGGAAAATTCAGATATCAGCAACTTAGTAGGAGGACAATCCTCTTCTCTACAATGTTGAGAAAGAAGATACAGAGCCTCCCAAGGCTGTTAACTTCATAGAAGCTGTAAAAGGACAGCGAGTTGAGAGTCCTGTAACCTCCAAACCTCCGGTAGGATCTGAAGTCAATAATGCCTCGATAGGAGCTGAGATAACAGGAATTAACAATGGTACTGCTGATGGTTGCACCAGAGAAACTAAAGCTTCTAATCAGGATGAGTTACAGACATTGGTCTCAGGAGAGCACCTTCCTCCAACTTCTGAAACCTCAAAAGGCATCACGACTATGAAGAATGATAATGAGAGTGATGAATGCAGCCTTGGTAAGGATCCAAAAGGGTTTGATAAGACAATGGAATGGCAGAGGGAGACCGCAAAGATGGAATATGGCTGGCAAGTTGTGAAAGGGAAAGGGGACAAGAAAAAAGAAAAGGAAGCAACTTTTGAAATGCTACTTCAGTGCCAGACAAAGAGGAAAGCACATAAAAATTCTTAGTTTGATTACCTGTTAATGGGTCTTAGCCGTGGAACTTGTTACCTAGGGAGATGGTTCCCTGTGTTGTAGCCATTCCTGGTTAGGGCCAGAATTAAAATCCCAATCTCAATAAAATTCACAATCTTATTAGTGATAAAAAAAAAAACTGTTATAAAAATTAAAAATACAAGTTCAATATCAATTTATAGAAATGAAATGTCTAAACGTTGCTTTAATAAAAAGTCTGATCTAATTATTTTTTAAACAGTCAAACTCAAAGACCAAAAAATAAAAATCTTTACAAATTTAACAAACAATAAACAAATCTTCAAAACCAAACAAAAAAGTTGACCTGATCTCATAGTCAGTCAATTTTTTAAAAAAACTTTTCTCAAATAAATTAAAGGTAAAGTTAATATAATTATGAATCAGAATCCTTTTATTTTACAGTAATAAGACCAGGAAATTATTCACATGGTGTACAAAAGTTCAATATTGTACAAATGGCATCCTAAAGATTTCAGTAATATATACAGAGACTCAATTTGTTCCCCACAAACAGCCATGGTAGAGCCACTGCAGGTGCAACAGAAGATATAGAATTGGATTAATGAATGAATGAAAGATTTTAATAAAGTCCACGAGGCCAAAGCAGCCTATAGGACCCACAAACTAGCACACACACCCGGACAGGATGCCAAGAATCTTAAACAAGCTGCAACCTCTTATTTAAATCTGCTCTCCAACGGTGGATTTTGATCATCAGGTTTGCCGTTCTGCTTAACTGCTTTTCTTCAAATAGGTAGTTTAAGCTGCTTGTCTCTAAAATATCCACATAACCAGATCTGATGTCATTGTATGCCAGGCAATCCATGATAAAATGATGCTCAGTCTCAACCACCTCCATGTTGCAGAATAGGCATGTCCTGTTTTCCCGCTCCTCTTTCGGTATCAGCCATCTACCTGTTTTGCACCTCAAATGGTGAGAGCTAGTTCTAAGTTGAGCTATAAGCATTTTTGCTCTGCATTTAATATTTGCCCCTATATATGCTTTTTCCTCATGATCTGCCATGTGGTTAAATTCTTTAACATAGTATATTTTTTTCCATCCATTTTGCCTTGGCCATATGATACTCCTAAAGTTTTTATTAACAAACTTCTTTATTTATACATTGCTAACTGGACACTCTTGAATGTTAATATCCCATTTTTTCATCCATTTGTCGTTTTGCTTCATCCACGTGCTGTTTCTCCTATCTAGTATTTCCTCCGTAACTAACTTAGGCCAGCGGTGATTTTCCATATTTTGAGTTTTCTTTAGGTAACTCAAAAGCCAGATCATTGCCAAAGCTTCTAATGGGAAGGAACCTGTTTCTGCCAATAAGATCTCATAAGGTACTTTTTTTAATTTTGAGGCTGCTGATGATGAGATGTTTCTGAATTCTTTCTGCTTCTCTCCATTTCTGATCTGACATGCTGCTGCCCCAAATTTCTCACCCATAAAGGATGACACTAATGAGGCTGAAGAGAAGTCATTGTCTTTTACTAACAGGATCGAGGTCGAACTAGAGCCACAAGCATAGCCTCCTATGCCAAGCAAGGATCCACAACAGACTTTTAGAACCTCAACATCTCCCCAAGTTTTCGCTAGATTGGCGAAGAGGAAGATGTAAATGTTATATATTGTAAGATAGAATTTATGAATTATGATGATGAATCATAAATACTAAGTAGTTGTAAGCTATCTATTGTATCAGCCATCAGGATTCTGCGTGATGATCTGATTTTGTACTCAAATGTAATCAAACTTAATAGAAAACACTTTTGTGGTAATTTGTGGACTTATTAGATCATCGTGTTGTTCAATTTCACAAAAAAAAAGTGTTTCTAAAGAAGTTTAAGTAAATTTTTAAGTTGCCAAGTTTTCACCAAGACAAAAGTTTGAGTCTACCAAGTCTGAGTCTAATATGCCAAAAAAGTAAAATTTACAACCTGCAGTCTTAGTATACAGACAACTAGCACACACTGAATATGGAAAATTATCCATTCAACGAGGCAGTATAAAGGCAGTATATTCAACGAGACTTAGCATATTGATATAGCTCTAGCTCTGTGTTACTGGGTTCATGCATTTGCCTTGGCACACCCACACCGGGTTCACCCAGGCACACCTAGGTGATGAAGGGTGCTCCCCTTAATACCACAAACACATAACAGAAATAGAGAAACAAAAACAATATGCAAGAACAGAAAATTGGATTCTTATTATCTCCACAAATGTGGAATTACAAACTTTCAGAATTACAATATGCAAAGCCACATGGGCATTCCCTTACAATATTCTGTAGGACAAAGCCTCGAATCAATACCCAGATCTACTACCCAGAACTATTCTCAACTGCCTAAGACAATAATACAGCCTTCCTTATATAGGCAATTTTTCCACCGCCTGGGAAGGTTCCAGAATTTTTAGCCAATAAGGCCGACCAAACTTAGAATTATTTTATTTTACATTTTATTACATCATAGTCGGCTCAAGATAACCTTTGAAACCCGAACAGAAATTTTGAAGAAAATTATTTTTCGCCATTTCAGGTGGCCCAACTTCCGAAGACCATAAGTCATCACCAGTTGACCCGCTCGGCTACTATAACCCCATTTCGGAAACGCCACGAAGCGCTCTACAGGCTTGACCCGCGCAAGCGCCCGTCACCCAAATTTTCGACCTCATCCGGGGCCTCTAAAGCTTTCAAAACTGAGTTCAAAGTTTCTGTACCCTGCTGCTAATACCGAAAATCTTCAATATCTTCCAAAATAAACTTGATTTGGCAATGAAACTTTACTGGCAGACTTATATGACCAAAATGAACCTCCAAGAAAGAAATCAGATCATTCTGAGCACATACGAAAATTACCAAAAATAATAACTTTCCATAAATAGTAGCTCTGCACAAAATAGCCCTTTATTGAATAAAAACATAAATATTTTTGGGTGATGCAAGATTGCTCTTACACCCAGGATGCTCCTGCATCAGACACCCGGGGTAATTTGAGAAGTGACCCTGTCACGACTCAGGGGTGCAGAGGAAAACCAAGATGGTTAACCTCCTCCTTTGTTAGCCATGATGAATCTTCAACAGGTCGTCCTTTCCATTTGACCAAATATTCTTCATATGTCCTATTCCTTGTGCTTCTGCCAACACGACTGTCCAGTATGTCTTCAATCTCCTTGATATCTGAACTGGTTGCTGGAATATTCCACTGTGCTGCTGCAACCTCATCTTCAACACCTCCTTCATGATACTCTGTCAAATCTGAAATGTTAAACACTGGTGAAATATTCAGCCCAGTAGGCAATTCTACCTCATATGCATTTCCCGAATCATGCTTCTTCAGTATCTTACATGGTCCAAACTTCTTCATTTTCAATTTGTTATATGTACCAACCGGAAACCGCTCCTTCCGCAAATGAACCATGACTTCATCTCCAACCTGAAATTCCTTATGCCTCCTTTTCTCATCTACCTTAGCCTTATACTGTGCGTTCATCTTGTTAATATGTTTCCTCACCTCCTCATGGATGTTCTTCAAGTGTTCTGCAAAATCTTCAGCTTCAGCACTACTTATTTCTCCTTTATCTATCTTTCTCAATTCAGATGCATTTCTTGGACTACTTCCATATACAATTTGGAATGGTGATTTACCAGTGCTCCTATTGACAGAATTATTGTATGCAAATTCTGCCTGTGGTAAAATCAAATCCCATCCTGTTGGCTTATCTCCAACCAAACATCTCAGCAAATTTCCCAAACTCCTATTCACCACCTCTGTCTGTCCATCAGTCTGGGGATGATGTGATGAACTGAACTTCAAATCTGTCTTCAACTTCTTCCACAATGTATGCCAGAAATATCCAACAAACTTAGTGTCCCGATCTGAAACTATGGTCTTTGGCAAACCATGAAGTCTCACTACTTCTCTGAAAAACAATTCTGCTACATGAACAGCATCATTAGTCTTCTTGCAGGGAATGAAATGTGCCATCTTTGAAAATCTGTCAACCACTACAAAAATTGAATCATGTCCCCGCTGAGTCCTCGGTAAACCAAGAACAAAGTCCATGCTGATATCCTCCCAAGGCTTCTCTGGTACGGGTAATGGCTGATACAACCCTGTATTCTGCTTCACTCCTTTCGCCATCTGACATACTCGGCAACTCTGTACAAACTTCTTCACATCTTGCTGCAACTGTGGCCAATAATAATTCTCACTAACCAAACCAAGGGTTTTATCACGACCAAAATGTCCAGCCAATCCTCCGCTATGCTTCTCCTTGATGAGATTCTCCCTCATAGAACTTCGTGGAATGCACAACTGACTCCCTCTGAATAGCATATCATCCTGGATGATGAAATCCAACCATTTCGTCCTGTCTAGAGTAACAGGTTCTGTACAAGCTTTCCAAGCTTCACCAAAATCAGGATCCTCTGGATACAAATTCTTGAGTTCCTTGAACCCAACCACTTCAATCTGCATTTCTGTCATCAATAGTTGCCTTCTGCTAAGAGCATCCGCAACCCTATTAGACTTTCCACTCCTGTGTTTCAAAACAAATGTATAACTCTGCAAAAACTCAACCCATTTCAAATGCCTCTGATTCAACTTTCCTTGACTATTCAAATATTGCAAAGCTTGATGATCAGTATACAAAACAAACTCCTTAGGAAGTAGATAATGTCTCCACTTCTTTAGTGCCTGAACTATAGCATAAAATTCCTGATCATAAACAGAATATTTCCTCTTGGCATCATTTAACTTCTCACTGAAATAAGCAACAGGTTTACCTTCTTGGCTCATAACAGCTCCTATTGCAGTACCACTAGCATCACAATCTACTTGAAACACCTTATTAAAATCTGGAAGTGCTAAAACTGGTTGTTCTGTAACTTTTTGTTTCAACAATTGAAAACTCTTTTCTGCCCCATTAGTCCACTTAAACTCTTTTCTATCCCCTCTCATTGTTTCAGTCAAGGGTCCACAAATACTGCTAAAATTTCTGATAAACTTTCTGTAAAAGCTAGCTAAACCATGAAAAGATCTTACCTCAGTAGCACTTCTTGGAGTAGGCCATTCAAGGATAGCCTATACCTTCTCTGGGTCCATTTTTAGACCTTCTGCTGAAACTACAAATCCCAAATACACTAACTCTTTCTTCACAAAACTGCACTTCTTCAAATTAATCAACAATTTCTCTTCTCTCAACTTCTCAAATACCATACGAATATGCATCATATGCTCATCCAATGTCTTACTAAAGATCAAAATATCATCTAGGTAAACAATGACAAACTTACCCAGAAATTCTTTCAGAACCTCGTTCATGAGCCGCATGAAAGTGCTCGGTGCATTGGTTAGCCCAAAAGGCATGACTAACCACTCATACAGTCCTTCCTTTGTCTTGAAGGCAGTCTTTCATTCATCTCCCTCCCTGATCCGAATCTGATGATATCCACTTTTCAGATCTATCTTTGAAAAATACACAGCTCCACTCAAACAGTCCATAATATCATCCATTCGTGGCAATGGAAACCTGTACTTGATTGTGATCTTGTTTATTGCCCTAGAATCTGTACACATCCTCCATTCTCCATTCTTCTTTGGTGCTAATACCGCAGGTACAGCACAGGGACTCAGACTCTCTCGAATCAACCCCTTCTGCAATAACTCATGTACTTGTCTGTTCAACTCTTCACTTTCTGCTGGTGTCATTCTATGTGCTGCCTTGTTTGGCAAACTAGCTCCTGGAATCAAATCCATCTGATGACTGATCTTCCTTACCGGTGGTAATCCATCAGGTACATTATCAGATACAATATCCTGAAACTCATTCAACAAATCTGCAACCTCTACAGGTACATCCTCTACTTCTTTACCAACTTTTGGAATTAAAGCAAAACACACATGCTCATGCCTCATACCATCTAGGAATTTTCTTCCATCAACAAATGTTATTCTTGCATTACCACATACCTTTTCTTCAGTCTCCTTCAATGGTTTTAGCTTATGCCGCACGCCATCCTTTGTCAGGGAATAGGTATTCGCACGACCATCATGTACAGCACATCTGTCAAACTGCCACAGTCTACCCAATAACATATGACATGCATCCATAGAGATGATATCACATAGTACCTCATCTTGGTACCCGCCGATCTTGAACTTTACCAGGCACTGTTCACTGACCATGACCTTGTGGTCATCCTGCACCCAGGCAATCCGATATGGATGTGGGTGTTTCTGTCTCTTGAGCTTCAACTTTGTCACCATCTCTTCTGACACCAAATTGTCAGTGCTTCCACTATCAATAATCACATCACAACATTTACCTTCACACTTGCACCTGGTGCGAAACAAGCTCCTCCTTTGCTCAGGTTCATTCTCACCACTCAACAGGACTCTTCTGTTAATCAACGTTTCTCCTCTTTCAGCATCTTCAGAATTTGATGATCTGGCATCTTCATCTACATGTGCAACTCTGGCCTGGCCTTCATTTCTCCTGTCTGTCCTGCCTTGGCGCTGAGGACATTCAAATGTCCTATGACCTTCTTCTCCACAGTGAAAACATGTTCCACGGAAACCACCTCTTCCAGATCCTTGTCCTCTTCCTCTTCCTCTCTGATCTCTATTATTCTGATCCTGGAAGCGATTGGAATTATTTCCTCGCTGATTCTGACTACTACTGGCCTCATCCTTCTTTTTCAGATCTTCATTTCGGCCACCATATGATCGTCCACCAGATCGTCCACCGCGACCTCTTCCGTTTTGTCTGCTCTCAAACTTCTTGTTCAGCTTTTCCTCTACTTTTAGGGCAAACTGGTATGCCTCTTCAATACTGCTCATTCGAACCAGATTCAGCTCCTCCTGAATGCTTGGCCTTAACCCATTAAGGTATCGGGCAACTTTCTCCTTATCAGCTTCTGCATGGCCTGTTCTGATGAGAAGTCGATAGAACTCCTCTGTATACTCCTGGACAGATCTTCCTGCTTGCTTCAAACTCTGCATTTTCTTCAGTAGGTCAAGCTCATAATCAACAGGAATGAACTGTCGCTTCAATTTATCCACCATCCGATCCCATCTCGTGATTTTCTCCTTTCCCCTTCTATTTCGCTCCAACTGAATCTCTTGCCACCATAACTTCGCATGACCTTTCAATCTGGCCTTCGCAAATTTGACCCTATCAGGATCTTCAACATCTTCATACTCAAGATATTCCTCACATTCATTGATCCAGTCGATCAATTCCTCTGGGTTAAGATTTCCAGAAAATGCAGGAACCTCAATCTTAGGTCTTTTCCCAATCTTGGAAATCGCCCGAAAAAGTCTTTCTTCCTCCTGGTTCACAATTTCAACTTCTCCTCCTTGATATTCTTCTTCGGCTTCATCCTCACTTTCGTCTCTGACATTAAGATTCATTCCTCTACGAATCTCTTCTTGCAATGCTCGCACTTGTCTCTGCAACTCTCTAACCTCAGGTGTCACAACACCAGGTCTTCCGCCACGTTCTCTTCGTGGAGGCATTTTCGCGATGCGCGCTGAAACCCTAACCACGGTCCTGGTGCAAACTGCCTCACAGTCGGCGATCTGTTTACACACTCAAGAAAACCTGCTCTGATACCACTTGATGAAGGGTGCTCCCCTTAATACCACAAACACATAACAGAAATAGAGAAACAACAACAATATGCAAGAACAGAAAATTGGATTCTTATTATCTCCACAAATGTGGAATTACAAACTTTCAGAATTACAATATGCAAAGCCACATGGGCATTCCCTTACAATATTCTGTAGGACAAAGCCTCGAATCAATACCCAGATCTACTACCCAGAACTATTCTCAACTGCCTAAGACAATAATACAGCCTTCCTTATATAGGCAATTTTTCCACCGCCTGGGAAGGTTCCAGAATTTTTAGCCAATAAGGCCGACCAAATTTAGAATTATTTTATTTTACATTTTATTACATCATAGTCGGCTCAAGATAACCTTTGAAACCCGAACAGAAATTTTGAAGAAAATTATTTTTCGCCATTTCAGGTGGCCCAACTTCCAAAGACCATAAGTCATCACCAGTTGACCCGCTCGGCTACTATAACCCCATTTCGAAAACGCCACGAAGCGCTCTATAGGCTTGACCAGTGCAAGCGCACATCACCCAAATTTTCGACCTCATCCGGGGCCTCTAAAGCCTTCAAAACTGAGTTCAAAATTTCTGTACCCTGCTGCCAATACCGAAAATCTTCAATATCTTCCAATATACACTTGATCTGGCAATGAAACTTTACTGGCAGACTTATATGACCAAAATGAACCTCCAAGAAAGAAATCAGATCATTCTGAGCACATACGAAAATTACCAAAAATAGTAACTTTCCATAAATAGTAGCTCTGCACAAAATAGCCCTTTATTGAATAAAAACATAAATATTTTTGGGTGATGCAAGATTGCTCTTACACCCAGGATGCTCCTGCATCACTAGGATACAACTCAGGTGTCTCCAGTAGGCTGTGGGTATGCGCTCATGTGCCTACAGCATACCCAGGGCTCCTGGGGTGTGCCCTAGGCGCACCCAGGCAAACCCACAGGGAACCCATGGGGAAAAACATCTTTGTTAATTTTATTTTATTTTTAAAAAGAAGCAAAAGACACTTTAAAAACATTTTTTACCTTGTTTTGCATAAAACCCTAATCCACATGAATGATGATGATGATGAGATACTTACACCTCAGATGATGTTGAACTTAAAGAAAACAATGACAATCTAGATCCAGATCCTTGTGACGATTGATGAACATTAATTTCATTAAATATAAAAGAATTATTTTTGACTGTCAGGCAGTGTCAATTTTGTAATTGTAATGATTTTTATTTGAATCGTGAGCCTAGACATATATTATATGTTACATGGCATATGACATAATATTGAAATTATTGCCATTTAATATTGAAATTATTGCCAACAATATGAGTAAGTAAAGAATAAAAAGTGTAAGTAGAAAGAGGCTTGAGAACCACAACATTAATCCCCTAATTCAGGAGAATATGGGCCAACACAAGCTGTTTTTCTCAGATGATGAGGTAAAAAGTGTTTAAGGATGACATACTCAAAGGAGGAGAGTTATAACATTTTTCTACTTATTGCCTAAGCATGACTTCCACAAAAAAATATTTGGCAACTTGTGTCTCACAAACACTAGGCAAAACCTGATTCATTACTGCATACAAATTCATGGCATGAGCCTGATGATAAATATAAGTTCAGTTTCTAAAACAGGAATGACAATTAATAAATTTTCACTGAGAAACATTAGACTATTTCCCTGATCTATGATTTTATCATTTCACCAGTCTAAATGGAAAACTCAAGCTGCCTGGAAAGTAATTACAAAATGCTTCAACTCAATCGTAGATGTGAAAGAGCACAATTAAATTACTATATTAATTTCTCATGACAAAAGATGCTGAGTGGAAGGCAGATCTAAAATTGTTGATATATGCTAATTATTTGATAAAATGATATGTTCACTTACTCACACTTAGATGCGTACTTTAATTTCATAATCGCATGAGCCTTAAGATATGACTATGAGAACTAGGTTACTCAGGTAATAACACCTACCTGTTGTCATTTATGAGAACTCTCACACCTTAAATAAACATTATCAAATGCAGTAAATCCTGGTAGTGGAGGGATATTAAAAACTGCCAGAGATTTTTGAGCTCTTCATGCAGATCAATCTGTAGAATTATTCATCATGAATAGACAACAGCATGCTGAAGAAGAATGACTTCAGTGCAGAAAAATTTAAAATTTCTTCTAGCACATCACGATATTGTGTTTGCAGGTCATTCAACATCAGTACCTAAGGAAATCTCAATCAAGAAGTATGACTGTAAACTTTACCCAAGAAATCTGCAAACACTTTTTCCTTGTAAAAATTTGTAAATAATTCTTGTTAACCCTAGCCTTCTGTTCAGTTTGCTAATATGGCAGTATCAACCACATCATAGCAGGCAGCTACATAGGGAAACCCATAAAGTTTTATTTATTTAAGGAACTTGTGATATGAAATGGCCTATAGGTAAGGCTGTCACAGAATTTAAAAACTTCAGGAATAGCCATACAATCCTTTTAACTGACACTCATGCAACACTGAAAAAGTGCAACTTCAAGACAGATTGTAATTATCATTTTTTTCATATAATGCGGTTTATATTGCAATCATGATTTGGTACTCACCTATCATTTGTACCCGATACAAAATCTCCACGATCTGATATTTTTATTTTGGCACCGCTGATCTGTGAAACAAACAAGTTGCACTCTCAGGTCATCTGTGCACAATAAGGTAACAACAAGAGACAAGATATATAACTTTAAATGTTTCCTAGAAATAAGCACACTACCTGTTGGATCTCAAGAATAGTTTTCCCACCACGCCCAACTATTGCACCAACACGCTCATCAGGAACTTGCATTTTGACTGATGTGTGTGCGCTATTAGTAGTCGGTAATACAGGTAACCTAACAGGCATAGGGGATCTCAAAGGAACCAGTGGTGCCATCAACCCCTAAAATAAATAAATAAATGAGTTTCTGGAGTTAAGTTAGTATCTTTCTTTATTAGATGCCAAGTACGATAAGTCACAGCAGTCACATCTACAATAAAGATTTCACACAAAAGGCCTGCTCTTATGCCATTTGAACTCTAATCTTCAAAATTCACAAAGCAAAGCTCTTATTTTATTTCAATCATGTTGTATTGCATAAAGGATTAACAGCCTAGAAGGTTACGAGACTGGATAACTTAGGTAAATTCCACAGAATCAAGAAACGGCATGGCAGTCAGTGAATCGGAAAAGGCTCTCACTTGAATAAAATGCACATCTATTGGACCTAAATTAATAATTAAACATTTTATGTACACAGCAAGATGACAAACAAAATACAAGATCACTAGAACACTACAAAGATGTCAATGTCTATGATAACTCATACAACTAAAATTAAATTTACTTGAAGCTTGTTGTATTTTGTAAAATAATTTTGGAATATTTTTGCAATGAAAATCAATTAATGAATAAGCATTCAGGCATTCAACAATATTTTTGGATGCATTGGTCTTATGATCTTGTTGCCTGCAAAATGGTAACATCCTGCTAGTGGCAACCAACCATTAATTTTGCATAGAAATAAACAGAAAAAAATAATTGTTCTTTGTCAAATATTATCCATGCTTTACAAATGGCTATTAATGTCGGTTGTGTCGATAATTTTGCTTGACATCGATTGCTTGATATGTTAGTGCATATTTAAACATCATGGAAGACCTGTCTTATCAGACTCCTTGATCACCAGTGCTGGCTTAAGATTGAGATGCTCAGGGTGTCAATCAAGTCCCTGAATCAGTGTTAATTGGGTTATTGTATAGCAAACCTAACTAGGTACAACTTACAGTGCCTTCGAGTCCAGATTTATGCTAGATGTACCACACTATTAATGTACTCTTCCATGCCTTACTTCTATATATACTAGATCGCCCTGAGAGATAATCATTCATGGTACTAAATCAGTGTTCCAAGACTCTTCATGACTTGCTCAAACTTGGGAAGTCCCAAGCAAAGAAGACCAAGCCAAGGACCAAGAACTCATGATCTAGGTACCCAGCGAGTAAGGTTAGACTCACTGAGTCCCAACAGGTAGACTCGGCAGGTCTATAGAAATTTATATGAAAAAAGAATAGAATTTTGAAAATGCTTAAACACAAAAAGATGAAAGTCGGTGTTTTCATAAGGAGAGCCTTTGGAGGATGATTAAAAATAAAAAAATTATGAAAAATCCCTGATCCAGATGTTTTTTCTTTTTAAAAAGGAAAAGAAATCCCTGACAGATGTTCTTTTTTGTTAAAATGAAAATCCTTTTGGGTCATGTTAGATGGAAGAACCTTTTTTTATTCTTTCAACTTTTCCCCCATTATATTCTTAGTAATTAAATTACTTATATACTTCCAATTTGCTGAGTCAAACTCTATCCTAAGTAATTCTCCTAAGTCTGTAGCAAGATACAAGCACATAGCTCCATAGTTCGCAGACTCAGACTCAGAGAGTACTTGAAGAGCCAAAAAAAATTTACTCGGTAAAAATTTGGCAAATAACCAAGAAAAACTCAGTAAATACTCGGCAACTTAGAAAGTACTAAAAATTAAAATCTCTTAAAGAGACTTTTTTTTTTTGCAAAATTCAATTACAAAATGTATTAGATCAAAATATGACATCTTGAAAGAGAAAGTGCATGGTTTAATAGCAAAAGAAAATGTGAAAAACACATTTTAACTAGAGTTGTAACCGTGTTGGCATTCTTACCCATGTCTTTCCTGTGTCTATAAAAACGCAAGAATTTAACTTGTAAAAACTCACCAAGCAAAAAAGTTGGAGAGTGCTCGGCAACTCGGAGAGTACTAACAGAGTTTACAAACTATGCATAGCTCCACATGGAGCTAGTAACATTGAGCAAAGGGGCAGAAGCTCCTTTCTACCATAGCTTGTGACGATTATTTTTTTTGATGCCATAAATATCATAATCCACAAGTTTTGTAAACCTCAAACATTTTATTACACCCCTGTATTGGCAGCCAATCAAATCAACATATTTTCCTCTAAATTTGCAGTTGTCATAAATTTAAATTCTTTTATAATGTTGCCAGCGACAACTAGCTACTAGGTGGTAACTGTCCAGCCAACAGAGGTGGTGGCTGACTAGTGAAGTGGAATATAGAATTTAAAGCCACAAGCAGAAAATGTGCCTGGCTCCACACCATTGAGGGCCAAGTAAAGAGTTTTCTCTTCAAAGGCAGAGCCCATGGGCAATGCTACAAACAACTGGAAAGAGCACAGAAGACTAGAGATGGCTCCATTGCCCACAAGATTAATGAGCTCAACATGCCATCTAATATATCAATGTGACAACACAAACTATGAGTTTACATCCTGCCATTTCATCAATGATTGGCATGTAGTGATCTTTATACCTCTAATTATTAATTTCTAATAGCTCCTAAGCATCAATATTCTTCTTGAAAGAAGATGCTACTATCATTCCCACTTGATCCCCAACATTTGTGATTGACAAAGTAAAATACTGTAAAATTAAGCAGCGAGTAAAAATATTATACAGTATTTTTGTCATGACCATCACTGCATGAGACTCAAATGAACGTTGTTACAAAGAAAGCACTATAATCAAGATCACTATACAGGAAATGAATTAGAATATAAACTCATAACAAACCTTATTGTTCCGCAAATGGCTTCCAAAAACAGTAGGACCGTAATTTGCTACCCCATATCCAATTGGAGCATAACCACTAGGGATGCCTTGCATTCCAGACATGTTTATACCTGTACAACAATAATACATTTTCTTCAGATTTAAGTATTTCAAGGAAATGAATAGAAATACCCTTTCAAAAAAATCAAACATACATCCTAATAGAAGATACATGCCAAAAGAAATTAGATAGATTAGTGCAAAATACATGTTTTAAGGTTCAGGATAATGAAAGCGAGCATATTTCACAGTGAAAAAGAGCCCTCTTAACTGTCAGATAAATTAAATAGACAATTTACAAGCATTATAACCAAATCATGTAATCACATAAAGCAGGTATTGACTAGTTCTTCAGGACCCTGTATGTAGTTTGTAATTAAAATATTGTTTAAAAACCATCATGGTGGATGTTCCATAGAAAAAAGCAATGTTAAATACCATTTTTCACCAACATGAGTGAGATATCCATACGCAGTTTGTAAAGCTTTAACCTAAGTTGCCGGTACAGGTACGGGTACATGGGTACGGCAATTTTTTGGGAGGGGTGTTTGGGTACGTCTGGGTACGTCCGTACAAAAAAAAATTTTAAAAAATATATATATATATATATATGCATGTATACAGCCTGAAAAGTAGAAACAAAAATTAAATTTAGAAAATTAAATCATTTGTTAGTATGACACTTCATCATTGATCAAGATAAATATTAAATGCCAATTGATACTATAACAGAATAAATGAATAAGAATATATAATATAATATAAATTTTATAATATATAATATAAATTTTGATATTATAATACTCATATATATATTATATAATCTTCATATTAATATTTTATTAATATTGATATTGTAATATTCATGTATCTTAATATATATAATATATATATTATTTATATATATTGGTACAAGAAGTGCTAATTTCCGCAAACTATTGTAAAGTTTCTATTAATATTCCTCGGAATTGCGGTAAAGATATGAGAGTTTCGAATATTAAACATTTGCCATGTTATTCTATTTGTTCCGAGCTTCGTAGGTGACATACAAGTTGTCGTGCCATTATTTGGACTGAATGAATGTTGAGTTTAAAGATATTAACAATACTTTAATTGTTGTGGATTATATAAGGAATATTGCATGCCGTGAGTTTGGATGAATATTATAGAGGGCATGGTTTAAAATTATATCAGCAAGTTTGCCTGTTGTGAATATGCCGTGAATATTGCCCGTCGTGAGTTTGGATGTGCTTCCTATGCACATCCACAGGGCATCCGGCTTCGAATCTGCATCCCTGGGCATCCGCATCTGCCTCCAGTGCTACAGGGAGTGCATCGATAACTAAGGCCAAAAGAAGAGTGGGAAACAAGACTTGGCTTTTCTGGACATCTTTTATTCTCCACGCAAGTTGTTCTCCCTTCGTCACAGTCGCTTCGTCCTAGTTGCAGTCTATAGTTCATCCCAGTCGTAGCCACAATCACTTCGTCCCAGTCCCAGTCACAATTTGTTCAGGTTGCAACCACAATCACTATGAGCGGAAAGAATGAAAGTCTTGTTTGCGGCAAAAAGAATAACTAGCGGAATGTAAAAACGCAAAGATATTTGTTAGATTTTAGGGTTTTCGAAAGTGGGAAAAGGCTTAAAAAAACACGTCACCATCAAATTCAACCGACATAATGCCACGTCAACAACCAGAATCGAAGTCAAATCGCCATGTCAACACAAAAACATTTGCATACGGGCTGAAAAACTCACATACATTTCAGGCTTTAAAAAATAAACCCTGTTTGATTCCACAGGGTTTTTTGTAGGTATCTGATTCTGATACGTACCGTACCAGTATTTGGAAGAAAAATATGAAGTATCGATAACTTAGGCTTTAACTATTAAAGGTTTAATTAGCTTGATTTACCTTCTTCAATGTTATACTTTGGTAAATAGTGAAACATTGTTATTTCCATAGTTGGAACACTTGCCGAGTTTTTATGGCTCGCGAGTTTTTCCTAGAAAAACTCGAAAACTTGCAGGGAAAACTCAGCAAGTTTTAAAAAAAAACTCGCCCGTGTGTGACTTCCAGCGTTAAAATGAAAAAAACAGCACAGTTCAATCTATTTTTTTGTTTGTAGCGACTTGAATGAAGAGTGGAGGAAAGTGGGCTTCCAAGCCCTTGTTAAGTGATTGTTTTTCTATAGGAGGCGGATTCGAGTGGATTTAAGGTGGATTTCAACCAGTTTTTCAAGAAAAAACACATTCGCAAGTAGGTTTGTTGAGTTTGTTTTTATATTTTTTAAAAACATTCTATTCTTTTTTTGTTGAATCTAAATGAATACAAAATCATTTCTAAGTAGTTAGAAATTATTTTGAATCATTAGAACAAGATTCAACACTATTTTTGACAAGTTTTGTTGAGTCTATCACTATTTTTTTGAAGAATATCTAATTTTTTTTAAATATCAAACCCTACCAATTTGTTTAGTTTTTTTTCTAACTTTGAATGATGTCTAAAGATATTGAAACTAATTTAGATAGTTTCTAACTTTGTTTAATTCTTTTTCTAAAATATTTATTTTATGTTTTTAATTTCTGTGTGTAGGGCAGCAGTTAATGGTTAACCTTTAAATCAGCATGGCAAATTCAAAAGAAGTGTGGCCACTAATACCATGCCCTTCTAGATTTATAGGCACCCGGCCTAAAAATGCTAGATATAAGACATGGAGGTATGCCTACGAAGCACCGGATGAGCTTGGGAAGGTGATTTGCATAAACTGTGAGAGTAATTTCTGGAGGCATAAACTGCCTCAAATACCACCTTGCAGGCATTAGGAAGCATGATACAAATCCATGTGACAAAGATAAAGAAGAGATAAAAAGATTTGTTAATGCCCTACTTGCAGCCGTGGAAGAAAAAAAATTGCAAAGGGAGAGGGGAAGATTAGTTGTGAGGGCAGCCATAGCTGAAACTCAAGGTGCTCCGCACTTGAGAGCATAGTGGGCTCTCTTTGTGGCCCATGCATCCACAAACAGAGTGCCTCCTCTTTTACCGCTTCTGTATCCTCTAGTAGAATGTCTGGTTCTTCACCACCATCAGCATTAGGGATAGGCAATTATTTTGTGCCTAGGAACACAACTGGAGCACAACCATCATTAGAGGCCACTGGATGGAACAAGGAGGCACATGAGAAAATTGATATTGCATGTGCTGATTTTTGGTATTTCAACAATCTCCTATTGCATGTCGCTGAGAGTCCCTATTGGCTAAATTTGGTGACCGCAATGACAGTTTCGGGAAAAGTGTACAAGGTCTCTTCTCGCAAGGATTTGAGTGGGAGGTTAGTAAATAATCGGAATCCATTTGGTTTCATCTTGAAATTTTAATTGTTATTTCTTGTTTATTAAATCAAAATTATGTACTACAACTTGATTTCACTTTGATTTTGTAGGTTGCTTGTAAATGCAATTGATAGGGCAAGAGCAATGGTGGAGCTAAAAAAAGAGTGGAGTAAATATGGTTGCACCATTCTTTCTGATGGGTGAACAAATGGAAAAAACCAAACCATTATTAATTTTTTGGTTGCTTGCAAGGACAATGTGGTGTTTTGGAAATCAGTTGATGCCTCCATCAAGGTGAAAAATGCACAAACATTGACATTAATGTTGGAGAATACTGTCATGGAGATGGGAGTAGAAAATGTGGTGCAAATCATCATAGATAATGCGGCAGCATATGTGGCAGCAGGTAATTTTATGTTGCACATGATTATCATTAAATATTAATAAGTGATTTAATTTAGTTTTTAGATAAAATACGAAAACTAATTATTGAATTTTTACTAATATATTAGGTAGAATCCTCCAAAACAAGCACCCCTCTTTTTTGGACACCTTGCGCAACACATGTTCTTGACCTTTTAGAGGACATAGGAAAACTTGATTGGGTGACTCCAATTGTGTAAGATGCAAGGCAGGTCACAAAGTATATCTATAATCACCCTTGGGTTCTAAATTTGATGAGACAATTCACTAAAAGGGGAGATTTGGTGAGACCCGCAATCACAAGGTTTGCAACGGTTTTCTTGACGATGCAAAGTATTATTGATACATTGACTTCTTTGAAACAAATGTTTGTGAGTCAACCATGGTTTGACTCAACTTATTCAAAGAAGCCTGAAGGAGAGGTTGTCGCGCGCATAGTCTTTGATCAAAATTTTATGGACAAGGCTTCTAAGATTGTGAAGGTAACTTCAAGAATCAAAACTTTAATTTTTAATTATTCTTGATTCAAGTCTCATTATTAATTTGTATCTTACAGTTACTAACTTCATTAATTAATCTTTTTGTAAACTAATTTGTATTTTTCAAATTTCAATTGTAGGTGTTTGAGCCCCTAGTTAGAGTTTTGCGCTTGGTTAATGGGGATCAAACCCCAATGGGGTGTCTTTATGAGGCCATGGATAAGGCCAAAGAGTCTATAAAAATTTACTACAAGGGGGATAGACTCAAATATGATCCCATTTGGGAAATTGTTGATAGGAGGTGGAGCAATCAGCTCCACCAACCCATTCATGCAGCAGGGTACTTCCTCAACCCTCGTTTCAGGTATGATGATTCTTATTTAGATTTTACTAAGAATTGATTTCACTTTGTTCTTGTAGGTTGTATACTAAGACTTTATTTCACTTTATTTTTGTTTCATATATGATGATTTCTTTTCAGATCCTAATGGAGAGGTCATGGAGCGCATTCAGAGGATGATATCCGATGTTGCAGAGAGAGACCTTGTTGTGACTGAACAACAAATCTATGTGGAATCAAAGGGTAAATTATTCTCTTCAAAGTTAGCAAAGAGAGCAAGAGGCACTCAAACCCCAGGTAAAACATTTGCAATTTTGTCATTTGATAAATTATGTTTTCGCTTCTCTTTGCTTTCTAACTTCTCAATATCTTATTTTGCAGATGCTTGGTGGAAAAGTCGGGGTGGAAATACCCCACATCTAAAGAAATTTGCTCTTAGAATCTTATGTCAGCCTTGTAGCTCATCCCATTGTGAGCGCAATTGGAGCTTATTTGAGTCCATCCACACAAAGAAGAGAAACAAGTTAGCCCAAAAACACCTCAATAACCTTGTCTATGCGCAATACAATCTTAAGTTGCGATTGAAAAAGGCACGGGAAGCACTAGCTGGTCCAATTGATTTGGATGATATAGATCCTTACTTTGATTGGACAGCACAGGAGCAGCCTCCATTGTTTACAGAGGATTACATCGCTGATTTGAAGAGGCAAGCTATGGAGAAGGGGGGTAAATTCGGTTTCACACTAGATGACATTGAGGAGGAGGATGATGAGGAGTCAGACAAGGAGTCATTGGCAGTGCCAAAAGAAGATATATCCAAAATGGAGAGCGAGCCACACACATCAGCAGAGATACCGAGCGAGGAGGTATAGTCACGCCCAACACAGTGTTCTACTTCTAGGACTAGGCCCTCTAGTTCCTCTCCCTTATTTGCTCGTAGAGCTGGGAAGAGGAAGATGTAATTGTAATTTGTAGATGTATTTCCTTCTAGTTTTGAAAAAACTGTTTACTATTTTGCTTCCAGCCATCACCATTCCGCATGAGAATGTGATTTTGTACCCACTTTGCATTTTTCCCGAGTTTTTTTTTCAGGGCTTGGTGAGTTTTTGTTGAGTCCGAGTTTTCCAATTGTTTCTAGCCATTTTTTATGAGATGTGTCAGGCCATTCTTGAAATTTACAGACCCATTTTGGTTTTTGCTAGTGTCAATGGATGTTTGTAATTCATGATGTCTATGAATATAGACCCCATTTCGTTGAAGAATCCTACAGAATGTGAAAGGATAAAATAAGAACCCACATATTGGTAAAAGAGGGTAGAAGTAGAACAATCACTCTTCAGAGAATAAGCTTAATTCCCAAAGAACTGCAGCAAGTGTGACTTGACTTGTTCATGAGGTAAATATATTGCCTCCAAGCAATACCAAAAATGTGGTCAATGCATTTGTAATGCACCCTCCTTAAAACTAAAAGAAGATTAACCCAATGCCCAAAATACATTCTTGTGGGTCTTGGTAATTTGACATTGAGGAAATAAGTTGTGATTATAACTACAATGCTTGGTGAAATTCAAAGAAACTAACAAGGTGGTCACAAGGTTCCTATAGTAGATGAGGAATAAAAGAAAAGGGAGGCATTAGTATTAGGTCATGTGCAGAAGAAAGAAATTATTATAGTAAAGTTTCTCAGTTGTCGCCAACATAAAAACAGATCTGCCCCCCTATCATAACTTGCATAATTTAATCACTGAAAATTTTTATTAGAGCTGCCAATTCAAGGAGTTCAAATCATAAATAATTAATTACTACAATAAAATGAAATTATGATGGGAGTTCGTCTTTAAAGGATAAAATCAGTCAAAGGGCATTTTGAAGAGTAATGACTGTTGAAGAAATAATCTAATAAAGGGGGTCCAATCAAGAAGAAGAAGTGCTGAAAATATTTTTGTATCTACTTATTACGCTTTGTCAGTGTGGACTGTGGTTCAGCAACCTAACAAAAAAACCCTTGAGGTTTAATTTAGTGGATGAAAGCCACTAATTCAAGCAAATTTAAAGACTTTTCAAAGGCATCCACTGAAGATAAATCGCTACAGAAAACAAAAATGACTTTTACTGACTGTTGCAAAGAGACAAATCTTCAAAGCAAATTTAAAAGGGGCATCACGGGACTTGACCAAAACTTTTTGGAAACTTGTCTTGGTCAATGCAAGTGATTGGATCATCATCATTGATTTGCCATGCTTATCAGGCATATTACAATTTGAAAAAGAATATATTATTGCTTGAATGATTTTGAGTTGCAATCACTGGAAAATCAAGTTACTTTACAACTCAACTATAAATGATTATTTAGCACTCTCAAAGACCCAATTACAAGATCATAACTATTTACAACAAATATGAGGGTTCCAGACCTCAACTTCAATTTAGCTCACGACTAGGTAAGAAAAATACCTTCCAGTGTCAAGAATTGATAATTCTAGACACATTTCCATTGTATACTTTAAAGAAATGTCTCTTCAATACAATCACACACACACACTACATTGACTGGAACTTTGGGGCTCCACTTAAGGACTCTATTGGTGATGCAGACCAAGGCAAGGAGGATCCAATTAAGGATAGTCCAACCTTGCAGCTTCAGAATTACACAACGGAAAAGTCAACACAACAAGATATTTCAACTCAATTTTCATTAACATGCCCGGCTGTAAGGCCTTCCAGGTTAGGGCCAATTACAACAGATACAAGTTCTTCAAGATCCACACAGATCCAATACAAACTTAGCTAGTTCACCAACTCCAGCTTTCAGAACCTCTGATCTGACTTGCTAAGTCCTCCCAGTCATGCCTAAACAACTACCCCAAACATCCTATAAATACTAATCATCAGCCACAAGTCGGTTGGATGAAACCCTTAACTCTTACAAACAAATATTAAATGCCACACAAGTCGGCTTCAAAATAGCCTTACAAACATTTAATTCAACATGTCGGCTTGTAACAACTATCAACAATAAATGCACCAAATCGGCCCAACAAATCACACAGAACTCTAGTCGGTAAACCAGAACTACCGAGCAACAGTGAAATAACCGAGCATGCCAAGCATCGCCAAGCACCAGTGTCGACCGAGCACCGCAGGCATCGTCGAGTAACACTTTCACCGAGCACCAGAGATTACCGAGTTCCTTCAACGACCAAGCTTCCTTCAATGACCGAGACCGTCAGTCAAGGTTGCAATCGAGTAACACCAGCCAAACAACACACCTTCATGCAGATCCACCGAGTACCCTAGAATGCCCCTGCATTAGACACCCCAGGTTTGAAAAGATGTTCATATGTGAGAACACCTTCCGGGATTCAGCACATAAACCCCGAACTGGTTCTTCACATACAAGTCCACCTTTTCAGTTTGCATACTCTTCCACTTCATCTTTCTCTGTCTCTTCAAGTCTTTCCTCGACAACGCACAGGTCTGTCCTTCAGGATACACCAACTCAACTCGGCTACCAATACTGAGGCTTCTCCTACCGAGCATTGTATCCAACAAAGGCATCAGGGAAAACTTCCTGTCGTCCTTCTCAACAGTAAACACATTTCTGACATAGTCATACATAGCTCTACAATCATATTGCCAAGGTCTACCGAGCAATATATCACAACTATTCATCTTCACAATGTCACATAACACAAAATCCTTATACTAGCCAATCTGAACATCAATAAAGCATTGTTCTCTTAGTTCTAGAGCATGAACATCTTGTAACCAGCCAATCCTATAAGGACAAGGATGCTTCATTCTATTCAACCCAAGTTTCTGAACCATGTCCTCAGCAACAAGGTTATCAATACTACCACTATCAACAATAACATCACACAGTTTACCTCCAGACTTGCATCGAGTCCTAAACAAGTTACTCCTCTGACAAGTTTCCTCCTTTGTACCAAGCAATGTTCGTCGAAGCAACAAGTTCTCAAATTCAAGTTCATTCTCATTCACCACAACAGTTCATCGGTCACCAAGCTTCTTCTGTGTACACTCAAAAGAACGGTGTCCTTCCTCTCCACAGTTATAGCAAGTACCCTTAAAGATAACTCTACCTATCTTCTTCTTCGATTCTACAGGTTTCTGTTCATCTTCTGCATCAGTCGGTTTATCCTTCACCGGGTGATCAATCTTTTCCTTCCCTCCGGAGTTACTATGTTGTTTCCTCTTCAACTTATCTTCTGCCTTCAGAGCATACTAATAAGCATGTTCAACATAATCAATCTTCAGCATACCAAGCTCATCCTCAATATTGAATCTCAGATCATTCACATACCGAGCTACCTTTTCCTTACCAAGCTCTTGGTGTCCAGACCGAATAGTAAGTTTGTAGAACTCCTGGGTATAATCTTCAACAGACAAATCCTTCTGCTTCAGATTCTGCAACTTCTTAAACAAGTCAAGCTCATAGTCCACCAATATGAACTTAGCTTTCAATTTTGTCACCATCAACCTCCATTGATTGATCTTCATTTCTCCTTCATCTTCCCTATCCCTTTGTAATTTTTTCCACCAAAGAGCAGGATGTCCTTTCAACTTTGTCTGTGCTAATCTCACCCGAAGAGGATCTTCAATTTCTTCCAGCTCAAAGAAATCTTCAAGTTCACTAATCCAATCAATCAAATTCTCGAGCTTCAAAGTACCAGAGAAAGTAGAAACTTTCATTCGGTAACTATTACTTAACCGAGCTCTGGATCTAGGCAACCGAGCAGTTTTGTCTTCACCAGATCTATCCCTCCAGTCATCACCACTAGATCCAGCAGGTTCAAAGTCTTCAGCAGCTTCCTCAGTACCAACATTCCGAGGTACACCAGAAACAGCTCTCATGATCTCGGCGACCATGTCATTCTTCATCAACTTCATCTCAGATCTGAAATCTGATTTCACCTTCTCTGTAATCCTAGATTCCACAGTATCACAAAGATCTGCAAGCACTCTAGGGTCCAATCTTCTCGGAGGCATCCTTAAAGGTTAAGAGAAACCCTCTGCAACAAACCCTACACCGACCACCTTGTGGCAATCTCCAAGTTGTATGCAAGTCAAATCAGCCTGCCACCTTGCACAAACAACTAGGGCAAGATCCACAAGTTCAGTGCCACAGATCTGTAACCCAAATCATACGATCTCTTCACCAACAAGATCAACTTCGCAAGATCAGCCTTGCTAGGTCAACCTTCGCTCCACAAGATCAACTCTGCTCTGATACCACCTGACGCAGACCAAGGCAAGGAGGATCCAATTAAGGATAGTCCAACCTTGCAGCTTCAGAATTACACAGCGGAAAACTCAACACAACAAGATATTTCAACTCAATTTTCATTAACATGCCCGGCTGTAAGGACTTCCGGGTTAGGGCCAATTACAAAAAAAACAAGTTCTTCAAGATCCACACAGATCCAATGCAAACTTAGCTAGTTCAACTCTGAAACAATCAGCAACTGATGGAAACCCTAAGGCAGATCTAAACTTGAGCTCACAAGCCTCCAAGCAATCTCCTTGTCTCCAAGTGTGCAAACCACTAGCTCTGCAACTACAATCTATCAAATAACAATCTAATTTGCAAGATCATGCAAAATCTTTTCCACAACTTCACCAACTCCAGCTTTTAGAACCTCTAATCTGACTCGCTAAGTCCTCTCAGTCATGCCTAAACAACTACCCCAAACATCCTATAAATACTAATCATCAGCCACAAGTCGACTGGATGAAACCCTTAACTCTTACAAACAAATATTAAATGCCATACAAGTCAGCTTCAAAATAGCCTTACAAACATTTAATTCAACGTGTCAATCTGTAACAACAGCTACCAACAATAAATGCACCAAGTCGGCCCAACAAATCACACAGAACTCCAATCGATAAACCAAAACTACCGAGCAACAGTGAAATAACCGAGCATGCCAAGCATCGCCGAGCACCAATGTCGACTGAGCACCGCAGGCATCGCCGAGTAACACTTTCACCGAGCGCCAGAGATTATCGAGTTCCTTCAGCGACCGAGCTTCCTTCAATGACCGAGACCGTCGGTCAAGGATGCAACCGAGTAACACTGGCCAAACAACACACCTCCATGCAGATCCACAGAGTACCCTAGAATGCCCCTGCATCAATTGGCCAGGCCAGCATTGAGGGAATGCAAACTATCACACTAAAGCTGAATCTTCTTCTGAACCTCTAAATCTGAAAGTGCCATAATAGGTTATTTATTATCCAGTATCTTCAATTAGGGTGCCTTGGTGATTCAACTCTGAGCTCAAAAGATATCCTTATTTAGCTTTATGTTCCTTGGAGTAGTTTGCTTCCTTTGCCTCTCTAGGAAACAGTAACAAAGTGTTCAAAAACTAATTTTAATTAGTGTTCTTCTTCGCTGTATCAACATCTATATACAATGATCAGCTACCTGCTCTGAGGTGGTCCACAGAAGCCCCCTCTAACCACATTCCCTTCAATGATCAGTGAAAGATGGACATAGCTCTAAGATGATTGATGAGGTTAAAAATTTGAAATACCACCTATTCAGGACCGGGTAAGTGGAATGGTGATAAAAGCTCAATACCACATGGCACATATCTGTCAGGTAGCCAATATAAGTGAGAAGAGCCAGTGTAGGAGCCATAAAACCTCTATATGCAAGTGCCATACATAAGAGAAGACCAATTTTTAAGTGTAAGGAAATTGAAATAATATAAGGTTTGAATTGCCAAACACCATTTAACTTTTAAGTGATCAAAAAAGAGATATAATAGTAACACTTAGCGAAATGCTACAAACAAGAAAACCTAAGAACACAGTATTTGTTGTCATATAAAAACAAACCAGACTGACAATCTACCTGAATATGAGAGTGGTGAATTTGCATATTGCGCATAATTTGGATCTTCAGCCAACTTTGTAATTATAAGGAAAATCGCACGTAATTGTTGCTCCAGGGTGCCACTTACAGTCACAACTCGATCATTAATTCCAGGCAAGGCTTGCTCCTGAGAAGATAGCTTAATACTGGCTTGTGAATCTTCAACAAAGGCTCTGCAGGGAAAGAAACAAAAAAAAGAGTTACTCAAATACCACAATATAGAGTGATACAATGCCAAAAATTCTGCAGCAATGCAACACATTGAATCAGATACAATTGTTGTTTCATGGTAATCTTTTCCCAGGCATCCAGAACCAACAAGTACGTGGAATATTCCTGACTCTAGCAGAATCTCAAACCAAAACACAAACATTGGTATGATAGCTTCAAATAGAAACAGATTCTTTGCATTAATTTGAGTTTTCTGTACCCAAAATGAATTTCTCACATCACTATTACAGGAACTGACTTCTATGGTCAAACTTATCGAGTTTCAGCATGCTTCCTTTCTGAAATGTTTATAAAGCATATCAAGCCTTTGGCATGCTCCATCATTATTTACCCCTTATTTAACTGTTTGAACTCTTTTTCTTCTTCTCAGTTTTTTTCCAACTGTCCAATGCAACAATAGAGAAAGCGGAAATGAACAACCATTCAATGACGAAGGTAAGTACAAGACATTTTTTCTACTTGACTAATTTGATCATTCACTTAACATTTAACAGTGCAGACAGTTAAGATTCCTAAATAATCATGCACTGTAATTCATGAATCAATTCATCATATCACCTATTCTGATTTCCCATGACATAGTGTGATGATTGATCACAGAATGATGAACATGGTAATAATGATATCCAAAAGGACCCGAAGCATTTACATGCAGTATACAAATAAAATCCCTTATCCAAGACTGTTCTAATTTATTTTGCCCATTGTCATAAAGCTGTATTTCATATCATTACCATCTGTGTCATCTACTTCTCCAGCATCTCTGAGCATTATTACACAATTTCTGTTATCAATATTTTCTCAAGCCTAAATGCTTTATTGTTGCATTAACTCTCATGTTTACTGTACGCTATTTTTAGAGATATTACATGTCAATACAGAATATTATGTCGTCAGAGAAATTTAAAAAACTATTTATGACTCAGAAACATGTCTCATTTCCCATTTAGTGTTATAGGGCAAATGAAGGAGAAGAAAAATATACTTATTAAAGGATGATCATGGCAAGCATAATTCATCAATTGACATGAACAATATATTAGCCCGACTATCACACCTAAAGTAAACTTGCAATTGAATGAATGAATGAGTTTTAAGGTTCCAATTGGATATTTACACATAGATCTGTAACAATAAATAATCAGACCTGGTGTGAACAATTGAACCACTTGTAAAATCATCTCAATCCACCAGTTGCAGAACAGTTCACAAATTTTAGATTCAACTTGCTAACATTTTTAAACATTACAAGGGCCATGTGAATCAAGGTTAAAATTCTACGATCAATAGTCTAATTCTGAACACCAACTAGCCTGCTTGTTTCCAACAAAAAGCAACATCCATGGATGAATCTTAATTTTCCAGTTTGTTGCCACAAATCATGTTCTCATTAATAATCATCATATCAAAAGCAACTAGAAACTAACAACAAAAACGAATGATGCTTCCTATCTAAACATTTGTTTGTAATAAATTTATATATTATTATGTTTACCCGTCATCTACCCTACCATAAACAAAACTTTTTTCCCTTAGCAGGTGAGACTCACGAATCAAATGCTAATCACCAATTAGTATCTGTTCTACAAAGTGTTGCTTAAGGTAAACCCATTAACAAGGACAATACAGTTCCGTTGGGATAGGACCAAATTACTTTAAGAATCTCTTCATCCATTTAACACTGGCGTTCCAATAAAATAACTTGTTGGAGTGTTTTGCAAAAGGACCTACCATGTCGGCATTGACTAAATGAGAATTTCACACCTCAAAGACCCACCAAGCTCTAGAGCTATACCATTTCCTTACCTCTTACATTCATAAACTGCTTTGCAGTGGATGACGGTTAGACATTACAATACAGCTAAATGGCACCAGACCAAATCTAGCAACTCCCCTCCATGCTACCATTACCATGTCAATCAGCTAGATGCCTCCAGCTACACTCCCTGCCAAGGACAGTTATCAGCCTCCCCACATCATTTAGGTTGCCTTCTCAAGTACTTGTAATTAATATTTCCTTCTGCATTCAAATCCAGTTCTCTTCAAAATCTAGACTCGGTGTAAGGATTGAGTAACTCAAACACCGCATTTTTTAAGATATAGCCTTAAATATGCTATGACAATTTCCTATAATTATAGTCTAGGCATCTGACAAATGTTCAGCTCTCTTTGCGTTAATGTCAAGCTAATGCTTGGTAATATACACCTCTCCTAAACTGCCACTTGTTACACAGGAGACTTTATATCAACATCAAACATAACCACCAATGCAAACCAAAGTTGAGTACCAATTCACCAATGCTTTTTTGCTAAGTACCTTGGACCAAGTTGATAATAATATCTATGCCAAGAAATGGCCACTGAAATATAATCTGACACCTTGTCACACATCCCAGCTATTTCTTTGAAAATCAATCACTTTGATATCTCAAAAAATAACTTCAATTACAATTATTTGTAACTAGCGCAAACCCAAATCTTGCTATCACTAATCTAAAAAATGTTCCTAAAGTTCATATGGGCTATTAAAAACAACCAAAACCATAAACTTGTTAGTACATTAAGTGAATATTCCCCAATGTCTCCTTGGCGCCCACCTAAGTCACAAGGTTCGAGTTCGAGTTCGAGTTCGGCACTAATAAAATTCGGATGAAGTTCGACTAGAAAAAAAATTCGAAAAAAAATTCGCCATAAAATTCGTCTATATAAATTGATATTTTAAAATATTTTAATATATCCATAAAAATAAAACAATGTTATATTAAATTTAAAAATTTAAAATATTATTTTATAATATATTTAAAACTTTTATATTAATATTACTAAAATATAAATAATAAATATTTTAAATTTTATATGTACATATATTATTATAAAAATCTAATTTAAATATTAAATTTTAAATATATAACGGTCTAAGTTTAATTTAAGAAAACGAAAAGATTAAAATAAAAACCAAACAAATGTAAGACATGCAATAAAGGAAAAAAACAAAACAAAACCGAAACATTAGATTTTGTTCGAACATCAGGCGCGACTCTTCTCTACACGCTGCTACAACCTCCCGCGAACAAATCCGTTAAATAAGTCCGCACCATTTATCCTGTCATTGAGTAGACAGAACAAATCCGTTAAAAAAGTCTGCACGCTACTACAGCCTCCCGTGAACAATGAACAGTCTCTCTCCTAGCCGCGAATATTCTAGCGTGGGCTAAAGAAATATCGTTTCCATTTCTCATGCGCCTTGACCTAGGAAAGCTGCAGAAAATAATTTTTTTGAATATATTTTATTAAAAAAAACTGCGTTGTTTTTGTGCACGAATTTTGGGCGAATTTCAACGAATTTCTGTACATGTTTTGAAGTTCGCCAAATTTCGAACTTCATGGTTGAAATTCGGCGAACCCTGTGACTAAGGCGCCCACAATAGATTCTACAAAAATTAAATCATTTGTGACGACTTGAATGAAAAGGTATTGTGGGAAACCCGGGACTCTAACTCCACCACCAGGTGAATCTTTCATACTATCATTTATCTCAATCCCATGGTAAACAAGAGATGCAGTAATACTGGTACAGGACAGGGATGCCAACAAAAGTACATAATGCAAGTAAATTAATACGGCAACAGCTTTATTATATAATCACCAGAACTTGTGTATGGGAAAAGGGATGCAGTCCTCCTCCCCATAATTCCTGGCAACCATATTTAAAACATGTTGAAGAGAATGGGATGGACAAAGCACCATGCCTTACACCTCCTAATGCAACTAAAGAAAGACACAGAACCCTCATATCTTTCTAGATTTCAGAACTTTGGTATGGGATCAGATGGAAGGTTATTCAATAGAAAACCTGGCAGACTCAATTTCTCGTGCAAGCTTCATGTTAAACCACATCAAAAGCCTTCTAATACATCTGTCAAGGCATGATGATTAGATATTACCTAAAGACTTCTGAAATCTATAAACAACCTTGCCAAGAGGACTGCCAGAAGAATCAAATTGATCAAAGCATAACCTGCACCATGAATCCACCCGTTGACAAATTATTGATCACAAAGGATTTAAATTTTAAATCTTCTGGTAGCTCGTATTCCATTCAAAGAAAACAGTTTTGCAAGTTAAGTAATTCATATTACCAAATTCTTCCCTGGCAACCCCAAAGTCTAGTCTGGTTCTTGCAAAAGTCTGGTCCTTATCATATTCTTGCAAAAGTCTGCCCAAATTATGTTAGACAAACCTAGCATGAATTTTGCCATTTTTATGGCGAATTTGCAAATCTCCGGCAGGACCGAGGCCAAATTCGGCAAAAAAATGGATTTTTTTGACTTTTTTAAAGTTTTCTTTTTGGTCTATTTAAGTCGATCTAACCCTCCAAACCCTAAAATAAACCAATAAAAAGGCCAAAAAGGTAAAACATTAATATATATGGTGATGTAATTTGCTATGTTGCTTTTGTATTAGCATAGTGGTGTATGAACTTATTTGCTGCATATATATATGTGTGTGTGTGTGTACAGACGAACCCAAAACAAATTTAAACACACCCCAAAAAAAATTTGAACAAATTTTGAACCGAATCTCAAACCCGAATCCGAACTGGCAACTTAGATATTAATTCAATTTCAGATAATTAATTTCACAATTAAAGCCTTTGATGATTATCTAATCTTTTGACATATGTTGTTCCTAATTTTGAATGTATATATTATTAACATTCATGATCATTGTTCCGTCTGAAAATAAATTTATTGCAACTTTATTTACATATACTTCTTGTAATGTTTGTACAAAATATTAAAGAAACTCCGGATCACACAACATTAAAAAAAATTAATATGCTCAAGGCACCTAGGATTAAGGGAAACTAGATCAGAAAAAAAGTCTGGCAAATGACAACCCACGGTTGCTATTAACAATACCAAACTGGTTAGATCATGACAACACATACAAAAATGAATTAAAGCATCTATGTTTCCACCCATATTGCAATCAACATCTGCAGCAAAATTTATAAGCCCTCTGCGGGAAAGCTTCTTATTGAGATCGCACAAACAAAAATTGACAATATTTCAAAAAAATAATCTTGTGATGAAAAAAATTATAAAATCAAGCTATCATGAATTCAATTTCCATTAAAAAATGTATATCTTAGGTGTTATAATTCTACCAACATGGACAAGTTAGATGAGGAACAGGGTTAAAGGATTTACATTAGCAAATCTTGGGCAACATAAAAATTTGATTTTGGTATATTATACACAGACTAACAAGTAAAACTATGTTGTCTGAAAGTGCTTTATTTTATTGCAGTGTAACACAGGCACTAGGAGACGTCGGGGCACCATGACATCAGGACGAGTTTCTGGGACAAGGAAAAAAGGGCTTCAATTTTGGGACGGCGGGGGGGACTGTGGCAGGGGGGTGTTGTAATATACTATACATATAGTACTTGAAATGCTAGTTATGAAATGATGTATAATATTATAAAAACTAAAAAATTATAATACCAAATACTTGAACATAGCAAAACTGCAACACGAATATCAAAAATTTCATAAAGATGATTACAATGAGTAGCATGATATCAAAACAAGTGCAAAATCATGTACATACATTCATAAATATGCATATGTAGCATGTGTGTGTAACAGTGGCCTTTACGGTAGCCGGTAAACCCCCTTTCTATCACAAGTGCTGCAGCTGCAACTTTTGCTTGCAGAAACCCCTGGTGGCGAGATGGTGGTGCGAAGGCGGTGGTGGGGGGACTTGGGAACGCCAAGTCCCCGACGCGGGGACATTCCCGACCCGGGTGCATGGGGGTTTAGGGAAGGGGTGAGTCCCATATCACACGGTTTTATTGCATGTGGAAAAAAATTGAAATGTGTTACACTAATGAAATCCTTTAGGTGCTTAGAATTGAATTGATATGAAAAGTCTAATGGAAATATATTAAGTATCAGTTGGCTGAAATGAATTACCTTTATTTAAATATTTCAATGAAAATATCTAGTATTGAGATCTTTTGCAAAATAGCCATTTTTAAAAACAGCTAGTTCAAATGGGGAAGGATGGAAAAATAGAAAAGAGTTTAGGGAATTTTGAACAAATGGGGAAGGACAAAAAATATGAAGCGACTCATATAGCTCTGTAGCATCATAAATTGCATTCCTATGCAATTTCTTGCTCACCTAGGCCCCATTTTATAGCATGTAGGGACTCACGTGCCCAGTCCCGTTCATTCTGACTTGCATCAACTAAGAATTTGACATTATCATAACATTTTGGACCCCAAGTTGTAATTTCCATCTGCATTGGGGACATTGGGTTTCCCTAGGCGATTGGGTCCCCTTAATTGGGGCCCAAATTCAAACCATGTAATGGCTGGCTTGCAAGAGCAGGAAATCTAATCTAGTGTCGGTCTACAGTAAAATTCAAAACCCAAAATGCTAGGGAGAAGTATAAAAGCAATTTTTGCACCCTCACATCACATCACATCAAACTCAAGCATTCACACATCAAGCATCCAAGGCATTCTTCAACATTGTGGCAAGCTTCAACATATTCTTCATGCAAGCATGTATTCATGATTTTCCTTTTAGGTCTTTTGGAGTCATGTTATTACAACACTTGTGATCACATTAAAATAGCATTGCATCAACAAGGTATAAGGCATTTCAATTTTCAAATCTAGCCTTTGCACATAACAGCACGCTTTCAATACCATTTCAATTTATTGCAATTTCGAGATTAATTCCTAAACTAGGGTTTGACCTAGCCAAACCCCTTTCAACCCAACATTTTATCTTTTATATGTGCAAGTGACAGGTGCCAAACCCACGGATGTAGGTACAGATCAAGTGTTAGAAAAGCTACAAAACGCCTTTCCACAGATCCAAAAAGGTTAGGACACAGTCATACTGCGCATTTTAAGTCCTAGCGATTCTACTCTGAATTTCAATCACAAATCCTTTTGTGTCTATACTTTACAAACTTCTGCCAAAATCTGCTTATCAGTTTTTTGTGTTGTTGTATATGTTGAAAGGCGTCATTTTGTCATACTTTGCCCTAGATATTGCATTCATCTTCCATAATTTCACAAGCATTTTCAACTCATCGCGTGGCACTGTTGAATCTATTTTGCACCCAACATCTTGAGCTAATTGGATCACTCCCCTCTCAAGGTAATTAAGGCGGAAAAAGATCTAGCTTTCTCAATTTTGCCCATACAAGCTAGTGAACTCTATTCCCCTACATTACATTTTGGCGAACCCAACTCTTCTCACATACTTTTGATTTTTAGATCTAGTTTGGGTGCGTTTCATTTCCGTGATGGAATTCACTAAATCTGGTTGGATTTCTGTTTTGCATGTGATTACATTGCTTCTTAGTTAAATTTATCAAAATTATGTGTTAGTTAACGACTTCTTCCACTTCATGTTGCTTACATTCATTCATAGCACCCTTACATATGGCATCATTAAAATATCAAAGATATTTCCTACTTGCAAAGATATTTCCTACTTGCAAATCATTTCTAAGCTATCCATGTTACATGTTGTTATATGATAGCATTTTTAAAGAAATTCAGGGAATGTATAGATCTCATAAAGAGGTTTCGTAGAAAATGATAAGCATAGAGATGATATTGAAATGAACAACACTTGTACCTCCCTTGAGCTATCTTTTGTTAATGAGAATAGAGTCAATACTCATATTAATGATCTTCCCAATAGAGATGCAACATTCAAGAGTAGTAATAGATCCTCTCTTCACAAAGATACTTGTACCTCCCCTAGGCTATCTTTTGTAAATGAGGATAGAGTCAATACTCCTATAATGATCTTCCCAATAGAGAAGCAACATTCAAGAGTAGTAATAGACTCTCCTCCCAAAGATACCTTCTGCAGGAGGGACAAGCTAAACATGTTAATTTATGGACTTCAAACACTCTAGATTCCCTTTACTCTCCTAGATCTTATTTTCACCATCTATCTCCTAACTAAACATTAAGCAAAGATAAGGATTTAGATGAGCATACTTCTTCCCAACCTAGTAAGTGGATGCAAATAATAGTATTAAGAATCTCGTTATAGAGATCAATCTTACTACTACCCATCCCCACACAACACCTTTCCATAAACCTCAAGATAGAAGCCTTCCACCCTCCAAACTAAAGACATATTATGAAGTAGGTTATGACATTATCTCTAAGCGAGGCTATAGCGGGCAAGGCCTTGAAAAAGAACAAGCAATAAAAGTCCCTATAGAACCCTTTCCCACACAATGCTTAGTATTTGCACCTCAAGAATATACTGTTTGTAACCTTCTTAAAGCTGATTCAATCGCCCATTTCTTACCTAAGGCAAGAAGAAAACAAAAACCTACCACAAGTGATGCTCCTACTTCGAATTCCAATCCTCCACCTCCCTTACAAATACTCTTACCACAAGAAACAAATATTCCACCTCCTAACAAAGATCATTTGTCTTTAGCAAAAGAAATCTTTTGGAGACTTAAATATGACAAAAAAATTAAATTCTCCTTTCACCACTTTCCAGAGAATCAAAATTCAAATAAAAATGGTGTCCATTGTCTTTTTCATCATAGTAATTCACATTCGCTTGCTGATTGCATTCAATTTAGACAATTTGTTCAAGAATTGCTCAATAGATGTCTTATTCATATTACAACAAATCTCATACTTTTTCTTTATACCAATTTTAAACCTTAACACTCCCTTCAGCTATTATGTTGCTCCACACTACGTAGCTTTAGTAGCTTACCTTATTGGGGGCTCTTTGTTTTGCATAGTACTATACTTCCATATACGACATAATAGCTTCTTTTCCTTGTCTTCACACTTGGGGGGCAAGGGTTATCTCTTTAATCTCCTATCCTTTATAAGGATCCACTTTCCCTTGATTGAGTGGAATTTGTTTATCATGTGATGTGCTTTCTTGCATAGAATTGTTCGTTTTGCTTAGGGATTCTCTATTTTCAAGAGATGTACATCAATGATTACAACCTCTTACTTGCTTGAAAGCATATGTCTAGCATAAACAAATCCCTCACTTGGGACGCAAAAGTGTGTCATCCTTCATCAAGAATCCCTTCACCTAGCAATTGGGGAAGGTGTGAATTTTTGTTCTCTTTCCTCTCTTTTGGTCAAAGATGTTCTTTTTGTTCAAGATCTCCTCTTTGAGATAGATGTCTTTGAGCAAAGATCTATTACTCCTCTCTTGTGCATCCCTCAAAAGGATCCCTTTACACTTGTTGCAAGATACCTTTTTACAACTATCTCTTCCTTGCCTCAAAAGAGTTATGCCTCTTTGGTTAGGGTTGCATGTGCATTGTTACTTAGAGGTTATCTCCTTGGTGTCAAAGGTGTTTATCCTTGTTCTTCTTTTCTTTAAGATGCCACCATAGCTCTATGTTGCCATCTTAAGGAGGGATACTTATATGCAGCCTCCTTGTTTCAAATGTTGTAGGATTTCCTTACGAACAGTGTGCATTGTTTGGTTATCCTTATTCATATGTTGTGGGATTTCCTTGTGAACAGTGTGCTTTGTTTGGTTATTCTTTTTCAAAACTTATTTTCGGGATGAGTTGACTAGCATAACGCAGCTTGTTAGACTATTTGACTCTGCTTAGTGGATTACCTTGCATACGACACTTTGCTTGGCTATCCTTTGCACCGTTTTTGACAGATTTCCTTGCACACAATGCTTTGCTCAATTATCCTTTGCACCGTTTATAGCAGATTTCCTTGCTTACAATGCTTTGCTTGGTTATCCTTTGCACCATTTTTAGCGATTTTGCTTGCATACAATGCTTTGCTTGGTTATCCTTTGCATCATTTTTAGCAGAATTCCTTACATACAAGGCTTTGCTTGGTTATCCTTGGGATTGGTCAACTAGCATTAACACAACTTGCTAGACTATTTGACCTTTCTTTTGCACGGATACATTTTCAAGATGGGTTAACTAGCATAACACAACTTGCTAGACTATTTTCATCTCTTCCTTCTCTTTTATCCCACAGACTACACAATATAAACAACTTGTTGTCCAATGGAATTTGTGCCCTTTCATAGATCACCTAGCATGACACGGCTTGCTAACATGTGGAATCCATGGTTTTCTTTCTCTCCTCCACAATCCCATAGCATAAAACACCTTGCTAGTTGGTTGGACCATGGTGTCTTGTCTTATCCTTGACGTATAATCTTGCTTTTTCCATGTGACCACCTGTGCTCTTACAATAAAATTCTGACAATGATATTAGCAGTTGAGACAATTATCGAGGTCTCTTCAACTAGTTGACTTGAAGCCTTTGTTTTTAGTACTAACCCCTTTGTGTGTCTTTTGTCTTTGTTTTGTGTACCCTTGCACGTGGTTGTATGAGTTAAGATTGTAGGGTTTGGGGCCTTGTTCCCTTGAACATAGTGATAACTTATCTCTTTGCAGCCTTGCCCATGTTTGGGCTTCTAGAGAGATCCCAAAATATGGATATCTCTTGGCATTTTGGTATTTTCTTGAAACACAAAATTGGGAAGTTAAGCAGTTTCCAACAGCCCTAGGGTGAAAAACTTACTACAAGGATTGATTTCAGGAACGAAATTCTCCCTGGTCAATATATGGCAGATTCACATTGTACTAAAAATTTGTGGAGTCGGTGATTGAACTGAAGCAATATATTTATTTCCACATTCAAGAGATTTACAGAAAACAAGTGTTTAAAAGTTTGCAGGAAAATATAAATTTAATGAGAGATTCTATAGAGCAAATTGTTCCATTTTATTGCTATATCTGAGTGCAATGATCACCAGTGTCATGTAGTCAAAGCATTAATTGCTAGCCACCATTTGGGTGTGAAAACAATTGGGTATTGAGTCTTGACGAATGTTTAACTGGAAACATTGTATGCTGCAAGCAACTACCAGACATCCCTGTGAGATTTATCACTGGGCGCCTGCACGAGGGTTGTGATCACTAGAGTACAGGAGGCATAGGAAGACATGGGAGGAAATTTGCCTTGAATTCTGGAAGGGGTTTGAGGACCTTATTACCTACCGCTACTTTGTTTTCTCAGTCAAAGGTCTTAATGCAGTTATATGGATCCAAGGGAGGGGCTGTGTGACAACAAATAACAGTAATTCACTTTCAGACTTCTATAGTTGTGTTTGATGAAAGATTGTAGTTCATTTATTATGAAAAACCCAATATAGATGTCCAGATTTTTGGTGTGGCTTTGTGAGGAATATTTCAAGTGATATTTTATGGTTCTTGGCATCACTGTGTTAATGTTTTTTGCTAGTCGTATTCTAACTATGAGATTTAGGATTATATCTTTAATTTAATCCTAAATGACCCCTCTATCCAAACGTCTAAGGGTAGATGTTTCTATTCAAGTCGGCCTCATTCCTCACAGCATATAATTGGCGCCAAATCTAATTTATTGGGTCGGCCCTTATTCTAAATTGCTTCTTCTATAACGTCTAAGGGTTAGACGTTTCATGCCTTGGTCGGCCCTTCCTTCTCCGCCAACCTTATTGCGCCAAAACACATAACGTGTGGGTGGTCGGCCTGTATAATGTTCCTTTCGGCAAGCGTATCTATTACTATCCTCGGCATTCAAGAAATATACAATTACGAAACACAAGTAGATTGCGATCTGCATTCAAGGAACAAGCATATTGCGATCTGCATTCAAGGAACAAGCATATAGCGATCTGCATTCAAGGAAGGAGCGAAATTCATCCTAGGAGAACATTCTCAGTCTACTGTTGTCATCACCAAATATAAGGGCATGTGATCTGCTCTTGAAGCAGCGAACATCTACACTACAATCTCTCAGGACTGTAAACAGATATCTGGTTTGGACGGCAAGCTTCATTGTGACTGCAGTATCAGACTTGGCTGTCAACCTATGGGATCTGTGATCTGAAGCTTCATTGTGACTGCAGTATCAGACATTACTTGGCCGTCTACTTATGGGATCTGCAATCTGAGATTTGCTTCGTGGATCTGGGATCCTCAGCAAATCTATAGCGACATCAGTGAGTCATTGTAATTCTGATTTTGAAGATAATTATCTGATCTGATCTGAATGCTGGGTTTTTCCTCATAGAGGTTTCCCAGGGTAAAATTACTGTGTTATTGTCTTTTTGCTTTACTTTTCTGCTAATTGCTTAATGCTTTAGATCTGATTGTTATAAATTAACACACTGTGTATCTAAAGCAGGTCTGCCATATTCCCAGTCAGCCTCCCAGATTCAATCAATTCCTCTCAGATAACAATGCCTACCTTCATTGCCTATTTAAGGTCAGACTAAACAGCTTTCATTATTCCGGATTCTGAAAATTAAAGGCTTTATAACTTTTTGGCAAATTGTATAAAAAATTGAGTGGAAGTTCTTTAAAAAAAATTATTTCCCCTTTTATTACGATCTGAAAACAATGTACATGTGAGATGTTGTCTCTAAATTCTTATTTTGTCAAACTTGGCACAACTTCAAATAGAACAGCAGTGTTTTCCAGTGGAGGGCTTTGTCAAACTTTTTGACAAACTACATTAAAAAAACTGTGAATAATATTACAATATAAAGTAGATTCAATAAGCTTTCAAGGCTCCTATAAAGATGCCCTTTAAACTAGACGGTTCCAACTTGGTCCTTTTAAAAGCAGGGATTAAGGTTAACAAAAAAACTGAAACCAAAGATGCACTACTTGAGGCTTCTCACCTGCAAAATGTCTCCTCTGGTGTCTTCTCCTTCAACACTCTGTGAGGAAAACCATTTAGAATATAAACAATTGTAATAAATGCATCTGCCAAGTGACACATGAATATATCTAGATCATGGATCGTAGATTTAGTTGTATCTATAATGGATCTGTTCTTCCACTCTGCAACTATATTTTGCTGAAAGCTGAAGACATGGGTTCACATATATCCAAGTGGATTAGATCAAGAATCCCTCTTGATCTATGCTCACTGCTAGGAAAAGTAGCCTTCACATGCTTGCCAAGAGTGCAGCCCTTGCATACTCCATCCTTCTCAACCTTGAATTCAAGCAATCCCTGCACCGTGTCCATAATTGGCAATGCTCCATAGTGCAAGTGACCTAATCTTTTGTGAAAAAGCTCAAGAAAGTTGTACTGAACCACGGGGATGCACCCCCCCCCCCCCAAATCCCCCCATCTCTAGGATGGGGATGTGGAGACACGGGAAATGTCCCCCTAGCACACTGATGCAGTCGTAGGGTTGCTGTCAAGACTTTGGGTACAGCGGGGATGGATAGACATTCTGAGGACTTCCAAGAGTCCCCTAACCATCTTGTGGATGACTAGGAGTCTCCTATAGTCACCAATTAGAAACTCCAACCCTAAACGAAAATTGTTTAAAAAATTGTGACAATGGCATTTGGAGTTTTGGAGGCCTTCTTCGTGCTTGCCCCAAAACCTCCCGAGGGGTGCTACCCCTTGAGCCTCCTGGGATTGCTGCCCCTTGACACAAACACCTACCCATTATTCTATTTGTTAATGCAATCATTACCATGTTTTTTATATTTATTAGTTAAACTTACTTAGTATGCCAAAGTTCCATTTGCAATCCTTATACCTATTCTTGGTTCACCCCCAAAGTTCCAGAACTCTGCCCACCATTGCTAACATTCAAATTTCTATGCAACCATTTTCATGTTTTTAATGTTTATTAGTATAAACTTTGCATAGTGTGGCAAAGTTTCATTTACAGTGCTTATACTTATTCCTTACACATCCTTTTATAACTAAGTTTTCAAGTACTATATGTATTTGTACAATGTTAGAGGAACCTTCCAATCTTCATTCATGTCTAAGACTAAAGGTAGTCAAATGCTAAATTGAATTATCCTCTAAACAAAACAGATCAGCGACCTAACAAAAAATAATATTATCACATGTCCACTGTGCTTTCATTAAGCACGGATCACGGCATCTAGCCCTTGAACACTTCCAACAGCATTTCACAGGTAGCAGCCCTACTATCCATTCAAAGATTCATAGAAGCTTTCAGTAAACTGTTCTGATACCATGATAAGTTTCCTAAAAATCATAGTTAAGAGATTCTGCACATGATATCTGATTTCTATCAGAATAAAATCGAAACTAATGGCGATCATAATAATACTACAGAATCTATTTAACTTATACTACAGAAAGCAATAAAAAAATACCGCTTCTCAAAACATCATCACGATTTTCACTAAGTCTGAAGATAAATTTGCTACAAAAAAAAATAGAACTTCTCATTACTAAACCGCACCTCTCCCTTTTCAACTTATAGATTTGGAAGGGAGCACACAAAAGAGCTGATCACAAGTCAAACACAAGATCTGCATGATCTACATAATCTACGATGTGGGATAAGATAGTGCACTCCAAGGGACAGCTAAGTGTCTCTTGGAATCTGTGCTGTATCTTATTTAAACAAGACAATCTATCTCAGTTAAACATTATACAAGACTGTACTAAGCTGGAGATGACTTCACTCAAACCCAGTTGTCACTTAGGACTTCTCCAGTTTTTATTTAATAGATATTTAAAACTGGAACTCAGGCTAAACTACAATCTTATTTAATAGCTATTAAAGTTGCACCCTTACTAGAACTGCTGTAGAAAACTGTCCAAGATACAAATCCTAACAATGCACACACATTTGCTGCATTAATGCATATATAGAAAGAAAAATACCCAAAATGAAATGTGGTGTACACCATCCATAACAAGTTTTGATTGAAATAACATCATATACTTACTGAGTTGCTATTAACTTCAAAAGTTTACTTATAGATTAATCAATTAGTCTTAAGCTATACCGAATTCAACAGGTAGTGAATGCACATTTGATCATCACATTCATAGAATCAGGGTGCATCCATAATAACACCTTAGATGGGCATGAGAAAGTATTTAAAACATTATGAATATGATTATAAATCAGTAAAGTTTACTGATTATACTATTAAACCTATGTATATACACAAGTGGCGATAAAGTTGCAAGTCACTTAACACACAATAAGCTTCATGAAAGGAAATTTTTGGCTACATTTAGAACTAGGCACATCATATTGAAATTCTTAATGCATGAACAATAGAATTCAATGCTGGATATGATTATAATATAGAACTTTTAGATACAGATAATTGAACCTAAGAATATACAACAGTAACTTACAATATAATGAGCATTGTGAAAGCAAAATTTTAGCCGTATTCAACTTTAGGAACATGCATGCTCCAATAATAAATTTGTGCATAACAATCTTAATAGTACTAGAAAAAAGACATACTTAATTGTAGCTCCTCCCTTGCCAATTATGCCGCCACATACAGAATTAGGAAGAATAAGTCTAACTTGACCTGTCTTCTCATCTGCATCATTGGTATCCTCAGCCTGTCCAAAAAGGTATTTCTTAAATATGCCCATTTGAAGGCATACACAAAACTCTCATTCATAAATGTACACAAAATGAATATCTCCAAATAGAAGATCAACATAAGACTTTGGGAATTTTTCAACTCTTTACCTCATTCAATAGTTTTGCAAGAATAAGATTGGCTGCAACAAGCACTTCGTTGATTGTTCCAGTTACTGACACTATCCTATCTGTTGTACCAGGGAAATATTCATGAGTACGTGATAGCTGGATCCTAGCTCCTGATTGTGTCTGGAAATCACTTACAGTTGCACCACCCTTTCCAATTACCGATCCTGCTGCTGCATTTGATACGAGAAACCTTATACAAGACGATGATTTGTTCCCATCCTCTGAAAAGACAAAACAGATAGTGTTAAGAAACAAACAGTTGAAATTGTGCATGCTCTTTGAAAATAAATAATTAAATGATCTAAGCAAATGACTATTAAGAAAACAAAATGTGGCAATCACTCCCTGTGAAAATAAATAAATAAATGATCTACAAAAATAGTAAAGATCGTTGACTCTTTCTAACCAGGCATGAGATATGAGACGCATTTCACTCACAACATTGTATAGGATTTTGCTTTGTGAATAATTTATCCTTGATAATTTTTATCAACCAGCTATTCATTTTTCATACCTTCTTTTCCTCTTCACATGAACTGTATAATTTTTCCTAATTTGTACTTATCCCAATGCTTCATGATAATGAGGGGTCAAATGGAGTGAATTGGACAACAGGGGTTGACTAGAATAGTCTTATGTTATGATGTAAATTTCAACCAAAAAAGGAGAAACTTTCCATTCAAGGATGGGGTATAGAAAAGACACCCACACTATTAGATATACACACTGCATCCCACCACATCCGAATTCAAAATAAGGGATTCTCATTACTTCACAGTATGAGTGGCCAATAAAGATCATAAAAATAGTGAGCTTAAACACTTGAAAGTGTTTGTTTTGAATAGGTAAATTAACAAGCATTCAAGAAAACTGTGAATAAAGCATAGAAAGAAGAGAAAGGGGACCTCATCGAGAGGGAGGGTTTGACAAAGGGGTATGCCTTACCTAGAAGGCTATTCTCACAAATTAGCAAAAGTCCCCAAGAAGAATGAGATTGGAATAGTGTTTCTTCAACATAGAACCATCAAGGACTCCCTATGTTTGAACAAACATAAAGTTGACCCCATACTACAAGGTGGGGTTTACCACATTAGTTGTGAGCCTATGACAATGGTCTACATCAGCAATACAAGCACCACAGGCAATGCACAATTGGATTAACATAGTCTTGATATAGGGATAAATCATGTCCCAAATCGACCTTCGTAGAGCAATCAAACAGGATGAAGTGCCATATTTGTTTTGGATACAGCCGAATAGTTCTATGGTTGGAATCCTCTCCTATTGGTCAAGTCAATGGAATTATATCTTGCTAACCTCCTTATGTGTTGATTGAGTTCCTCAAGTAGTCGAGGAATTTGACATTGCTCGCCACTAAAGGTCTTCATCAATAGAAAGTTGCCTTGCCCTCAACCTCAAACTTAAGCATTAAACTCAAGCATAGATGGTGAGGGGTGGACTCCAATTTCAAAATGTCAAACTCCAAATCCACTATCAAATGTTAACCTAATTTGGTCAACCATATAGATTTTGGGTGTGAGTTGTCCAATGTCTATACCAAGTCAGCTACCATGTACATCACTTCTTCACCAAACCATGAGCCAACAATATAAGCCTTGATGGTGCAACTGAAAGCAAAGCACATTGGAACAAAGTTCCCATTGTGATCCAATATCAAGAGGTCAGCTTCAACCTTCAAATCATATAGTGGTTAGATCATGATGTAAATAGATTGCAAATTAAGGCATATACATAATCACCATACGTGAGAAAGATGGCATTGCATGTTAGTATACATAACCACCATAAGGAGGATGCTAAGTTGCTAACAGATCAAATCATAGGGCTCGTACCTCAAATCCTACTCAAAGATTGGTAAAACTTTAACAAAAGCAATGCCTCACAGACCAACTCTTTTTTACAAATATTATCCATGTGTGACTTAAGCTTATCTCACATTTTAATCATCTCATTTTACAATAGCATCATCTTCATCAAAAGCTTCAAGGCCTTCCCAAGAACACATTTTCAAATCATTAAGTCTCAACTCCTCTATTACATGTTGCACAACTCCAACATCCTCATCCCTATCCTATTCAATTATTCTATAGAGATTTAAGAAAATGGCGAAGAAAAGTATGAAAATTTGAATCATCACAAGAAAGTTGATGTATTTCTTAAAATTAACAGTGATCCCTTTATCTTCTACAATTGTATTCTTTTCACTATTTGTGAAGCCATGTAGTAGACAAACATTGAAAAAACATATGCATAGACATCTTGCAACACACCTTAAACCTCTCAAATGTTTGTACACAAATTGCAAAATACATATTTGTATTACAATTCTAGCTCAATGTTCTATTGCTCCTCTCTTATAGTCTATAGACATTGAGTATTGTTCTCTGCACTCTTATCATGTTTTCATTTGTTTTCATTCATTACACATTTGAATGCATCCCCCAAGTCACCCCTATTCCAAGTATCAATGGTATTGCAATATAGACTTCTTACCACGTCATAAAAGTTTATCAATTAGATCCTTCTCACCATTTTGTATACACACACAAATTAATACAAGAAGCATTGTGATCAACCTTGATCTTGTCATGCTCTAGATTTCAATAGACAACTATGAAAACAACTTCAAAATGTTTAGAAAGATGACTAAGAATGCTCAATAGTAATAAGGCAAATTGTTGATCAAGGAGGAAAAGAAGGAGATCTAGTAGGGGTAAACTTTGGGAGGAAATCAAGAGGTATACATTACCCTAGTTAATCTAAGCTTGATGAGGGCAAATCCCCTCCTTAGGGACAATGAAGGTCCTTTTGTGAAAAGTTGAAGTCATTAATGCCCAAAATAAAATATGTTGGGGAAACGACAAGTAAAATTGGAAAAGACTAAGATAATCTTGTTATTTGAAACAAGATTGATTATATTTGATGCTTTAGATTTGATTAAAAAATGACAAAAGTGGAAATGCCTTTTGCAGTCACCATTAGGGCTTCCAACAATCTGGGGATTTTATGACCATTCTAGTAGCAAGAGTAGAGGTAATTAATTCCAATGTGAACAATGTAAAGGTATAAAGCAACTCTTCTAACCTAGCCTTTCTATTATTAAACATATACGGCCAAATTGAATGCCACCCCAAGAATATGGGCCATTTGGGGTGGTAATGGACAATCTACAAAAAGATAATCTTGTTTTGTGAGGTAGGATCAAGATCTTTCTATTAGCCAATGAAAAAGGAGTAGTAATACATACAACATAATCCCAATTAGACTTCAAGGTTTTTATAAAGTCACAGTATTTTTATGTTCTAACTAAGAGGAGCACCTTCATCTAGAACAATCACAGATTGGGCTTTCCCATATTACGAAAAGACTAGATAGGTTGTCATGTACTTATCTCAAAATCAAGCCATTATCCCATTTTGCTAAATAATATGGATAGCAAAACCTCAAATTTGTCTCATTAAGTTTCAATTAGACGGACAAAAAGCATATCTTTTCTAGAATTATTGGAAAATTGGTGGTGAAATGTGTTAAGAATTAGGAATTCAAAAATGTTCCAATTTAAAAAATAAATATCTTATGTTAAAAGATTGTATAAAGAAATGGAAGTAAAGTCTTTGACAATATTTTTGAGAAAACAATCAAAATCAAAGAGAGCTTGGCTTCCCTATATGAAAAGGTAATGGAGGTTGGAATGAATCAAGAGATTTATGTTGGAAAAATTCCTAATTTCAAAGTTGTGGGAGATTCAACTAAGGGAGGAGATATATTGGGAACAAAGGTCTAGAAACACTTAGCCCAAGGAGGGTGGTCTATATATGAAAAAAATTAATTCCTAAACTAAGCCCAAAGATATGCCAAAAGAATTACTTTCATTAAGGCAAGAAATGGAAGAACCTTGGAGGATGTGAGGGAGATCAAACCTAAAGAAGCAATTTTTTAGTGTAATAACTACCCAAAATATAAAATCATTTTATTTTAATTTTATTTGACTTTCCCTCTATTATGTTAAGTAGGCATTTGTTAAACAGCTGACATAAGAATGCTTTAAACTTGTTTTCTATTGAGAAGAGAAAAGCCCTACATTGATGATTGTACTTATTTCATTGAAAGAATTTGTGAACTACATGTATCGTACTTTTATGTTTACAGAGGAGAAATAATATCATTATTGACCCCATAATCATTCTTTCATATTGAAATCCATTATAACTTATCCTACACAAGAATTTATGGCAGAATATGATCGTAAAGGAAATTATACGTATCAAGTTGCACAATTCCAATTCAAGGAACATGATTGTTTTTACTAATCATATTATATGGATGATAGATGCTAAATAGAGGTGAGCAGTTTTATCAACCCATTCTCAATTTTCTCTTTAGACTATGAGTTTACCCTTGCAGCAAGGGAGTCCACCTTTAAAGGGCTTTGGTTCCTATTATGAGTAATAAGCAAGCAAATAGCACTCTTGTAAGCTCTAATGAGATAATTCATTCAATAAGTATCACATTGGCTCTTACAAAACGACTCAAGCTAGCATTAAACTAGAAGTCGCATTTGAGTTTTTGTAATGTCCCCTGTTGGGACCTTTCTTAATTTATCTTAAATTTATCAATTAGGATTTGGATTGTAACGTCCATGATAGGATTAGTCATTTAGCTTATTAGATTTAGTTATCTTTAACACTCATATCCAACCTTATTACTATTTTAACTCCATGAAGGGAAGCGTAAACATTATCCAAGGTGCCTAGAGACCAACTGCAACGGGCTCCCTCAAAGTTTACAGGTCCAAGCCCAAACTATTGGGACACTGACCCCAACCTTATTTGGGGACAGATAGCCATTGCTTGGATTTAGACAAGCCCCTCCTTGGTAACACTTTAGTCTTCCTTCTTAGCTAAATAGTAATAGGTTCTATATATCTGTTCGTGTTTTTAATTTTAATTAATATATATATATATATATATATATATATTATCATATACAGATGTTTTACTCATTTATGAATATCTCTGAATTTATATATATATCTATATCTCTGAATTTATGATTATTTCTGTATATGTAGGACCATGGATGGGTCCCTCACTCATAATATAATTTTAGCAGTCAAGTACTGCTTGATTGCTTGCCAGCGATACTTATGCTTTATCCTACCATTTGTATATTCTTCCTATGTTATCGACTATTCTCCTATATCTTCTGCGGTAAGACCAGCAACGTGTATATAATCCGCACTTACTAGTATTGATTCATGCCTGTATTTATTGAGAATACCCTTCCCATACTGATCGCTGTGTATCATATTTGTTTCTACGATGCTTGCACAAAACCTCCACTGAATCCGTTCTTCATTCCGATTCGATGTCTTCCATGAATATGCAGATCTTGTCCAGTATTTTTGATGTCATAATTCCCACCCATTTGATCATTATCAAATATATATATATATATATATATATATATATATATATATATATATATATATATATATATATATATATATATATAATTCTTCTATTCTGATTCTCCCTTCTCTTCAATATCTTCTGAAGTATGACTGATGGCATTCTTATATATTTGATCGCATCTGTTCATAGCGATAAGACACCTCCTTTCATATCATTTCAATGATAATAATATTAATTGGTTATATCATATATGTTGAATAATATTATTAATGCTATATTATATTGATTAATTAATTGTGTATTGATTAAGCAATTAATAATATTATTATTATTAATATTTATCAATTATTTATTTATTTACTTCTGGAAGGGGATATCACAGTTTTCACCCCCTCAACACACATTAATATGTTGTGATTTTTCTTGTTTATACCCATGGGCCTCACTCTACATCAATCCCTAAATGATAAAACCTCGGATGGACAAGAATTGATCTAGTATATGGTGGTGGCATTAGACTTTGATAGAGTTTTAAAGTCTTGCAACTTTAATAAATTATTCCATATATTTAACATTGTTAAATACCCTTTGAAGACCAATGATAGCTATTTCTCAATTACCCACAACTCATATCTTTGGGCATATTCGAGCTTGCAAGTTTCATTTGATTTATGAAACCATTTGTAATTGAGACCCATGACTTGCTATGGTGTTGTACCCAATTAAGGAAACCCCCAACTCTAATTTCTTTATTGATTTCTAATTATCAAATGCTCCAAAATCATCTTGTCACATCCTCTATCTTTTTACCATATCATATAGCAATTAACTTTCTTTGTCAAACATACGATTAACAAAGAAATTTTATATTACAAATAAACTAGAGCAAAGTCCATGCCCATAAAATACTCTCCAACTCGACCAAAAAAATACAGCTAGAAAAGACCCATGGAACTACACCTTATTAACTAAGCATAATCTACATCCCTTTTATCTTTCTCTTTAATGCAACATTTACATACAAAGCACGAAAAATTTGTATTAAATGACTAACAGCTAACAAATTACCTTTCTCTTCAATTTCATTCTTTGCCTACAAAGTTTGAAAAAATTTGTAAATTTGCAAACCTAGCAACTCCAGAGAATGACAATAAATAAGCTTTTAGTACAAATCGATTAACAACAAAACCTTCAGCATATGCATCAAATCTGAATGACCTCGCCTACAAATCGGCCAGGGCAAATCTTTCACTGCCAAAAACAACCTTCGTTGTAAGGGTTTCCATCCCAAGGTTGAAAAACTAAACAACAGTTCAAACTCCCACAAAGGGTTTCATCAAAAATGAACACTATGGAATGACTCAAATGAGTCCCTTCAACCTCTTTTATAACCTGACGCAGACCAGGACAAAGGAGTAACAAACCAATTACAAATTCAATCAGACTTCCAAAGTGGCAGACTTGTCAAGGAGTTCTTTCTCCCAATTCACCTATTGCTTGATGATGCCTAGTTTGAGCTACAAGTACCAACCCCTAAAGGAAAAGGCTCACATTCCATTTTTCAATGAATTCATGTTTATTTTGTCTTTAGGACATCCCAAATGTTCCCACAAAACACAAACTACCTACCCTTGGTGTAGTTCAATCTTGGTTCCTTCACAACTAGGCTAGTTTCCTAGTAACCCTCATATACTGGTTTTTTTAGCATAACTATTTGTACGAATTGAATTTGACAAACATAAGGATATTTTTAGATACCCATTAAGCTTCTCTATAACATATCTAACAAGTGCCTAGGGTTGTTTTTGAACACTTCACCGAATAATTGACTGGTAATCAGATGTTAGCCCCAATTAGCCCTTTTTCCAAAGCAAGTGCCTCAAATTCACACACCAAAATATCAATTTAGGTTTATGAGGATGAGGTAGGTGTTAACATGTCAGAATATGCCAAACTTTAAGTTTGGGGTGGTGCCCAAGTCCCCTCTTTTCAAAACCCTCACTCTAGCTAGTTAATTCAAGTAGGAAAACTAGGAAATTCAAGCTAGGGTTTCCTCAAATTCAATCCAAACACCATTGGTTTGCTCTATAACAACCACAATTGCTTAGAATACCATATAACCCTCCTACTTGCTGATTTTTAGAATTTTCCCACGGTGGCTTATGCCTCAAATCTCCAATTTAGTTCACAAACCCTTCAAACCCTAGGTTAACAGACTGGTTTTACAAAATTACCTCTAACTTTGTCAAAACTCCATGTAATTTTATCAAACCGGTTGCAAATGAAAGCTGATCCACCCCTCTTTTGATTCCAATTGGTTTGAAAGCAAAATATTTCAGTAAAAGACCATAGAGAGGTCTGAAACTGCAAAAAACATTTGCAATTCTATGAGAATGGTGTTTTTATTGATAAATCTTCTTCAACAATGAACTTCTCTCCTTACATTCGAATGTCTCATGCTTATTTATGATTGACATCACTAAATACAACGGTTCACACCCACTTTTCAAATTAATGACTGTTCACCTGCTTTACAAGACAAAAATTGACAAAGTTACTATGCAACATTATGACAACTTTTGCAAAACTTAACAAAGCTGACCCTACAAGACTCGAACACATCAAACTTGGTCTAAATAGACCTTATTACACATATGAAGACGTAAAACAACACCAGACTCCAAAAATGAATCTCCTAGACCTCTTTGACAAGGTGCTCCTGCACCATAAACACAAGGAGAATAATATATTTTAGATTCACTTGAAATAATAAACCTTTAACTCTTTTAAAATGAGTTTATTTTATAATTCCCTTTTGAGCCATAAAGTTACTTAACATAAACACCTTTAAATAAGTAATTAATAAGTTCTCCTTATTTCACTTTTGACAACAAAAATATTAATAAATTAATATTTTAATCATTTTCCACACATCCGCCCAAATTTGTAGAGAAACACTCTCTAACCCCGCAACACAACACCACTAACTAAACACTGAACCAAAATAGCTAGCATTCTCAGAGAAATTAGGAGCTTCCAATAATATTGAAGTGATAAATAAAAACAGACATTAAATTGAGGATCTTTCAAATGTCATTATCAAAGGATTGAAAGACTCTGGGGAAAAAGAGAGAGCCAACATTCTAACAAAAGGACTTTCTTAGAGATAAACTAGAGTGGACAGAAGGTATTCAGCAAGCAAATAGGATTGGCAAGAGGATAGATGGAGGGAGAGATAGACACATAAGAGTTATCCTAAGAAACCTACATGATAAGAATATGATCCTTAGAAATAGAAGGCTACTTAGAGGTACACATTTCTACCTGAATATCTGACTTTTGCTCAACGGGAGGAACAAAAGGAGGAGTGGGAAAAAAATAAAGACGTCAAGAAATGAGGAAAATTGGGCATGGTTGAAGAATGGGAAAGCTCAAATTAGCAAGTGACTCTCGAATATGAAATAGGAAATAGGGGCTCCACGGGACTGCTCAAGTGTAGTAAGTTGGAAGTACATAGGTTATCCATGGAAAAGAGGTCATGGGGTGGGGCCCATAGCGGAGGGAAAAGATATTATCATTCTTGTTGAAACACATGAGTGTGATGGTTGCAAGGTCCTGGATTTTGAAGGTTACAAGAAATTTTCAGTTTGGAACAAACGAAATGAGACAGGTAAAGGACATGATGGAGTCACAATGCTTATAAATGAGAAGTGGTATGACATTGTAAAATTTGAAAAGAGGACCCAAATAAACAATACATTTGGCTGCAAATAATAATAAATGAGATAATTTTCAGGTTGGCTGCTTGTTACTTTGCTCCAAAAAAAGTCTAACTTCTACAAGAGAAGGAATTTAGACAAGGAAGACCCATATGCATCATTAAAAAGGACATCTCTCTATTCAGCACTTTTGGAGAAATGATGCTAATAGGGGACTTCAATGCAAGGACAGCTAATAATCAATCTTCACAGCTGAGTAGTGGTGAAAAAGAGGAAAATAATTCTTTTTAGTTGGAAGAAGGCGGTGGTCAATCTTTAAAAAGAGCTTCACAAGATGGTAATGGGGGTGTCTCGCATTTTGGGGCAGATTTATAGGGGATGTGTAGTCTGTTTGGCATGGTTATTTGCAACGGCATGAGAGGCTTGCCAACTTCAAGGGGTATCACTTACAAAACCTCTAATGGCCAGAGTGCGGTAGATTACGTTATATGGTCTGAAAATCTTTCTTACATCTAGAGTGATGGTATTTGACATCTATAGAGATGAAATCAGATGACATGTCTCTCTTTGTTAAGTTGGACTTTGCTCCAAATAGCCCACACAATAAACAAGATCTCCAAATGCAAAAGAAAGCATTTATCAAATGCAAAATCCTCATAAATCAGTAAAACGGGGACATCTTCAATGTTGCTCTTAAGCAATAATTTCATGAAATAAATAATATTTTTGCATATTAAAGTGTCAATAAGATGAATGGTCGTGTTCATAGTAGTTTGTTGCTTCCTATAATACACAAGGCATAAAGTGCATGTCAAAGGTCTTGCAGTAAAAGGAGAGGGCTGCAAATACTTTTCCAGCAAATTTGTAGTATGATGAAGAGTGTAAAGCAGCCAAGAGATCTATAAAAGGGAAAGATTTGAGCAAAGAAAATAAGAAGTATGCAAAATTAATTCAAACAAAAATAGAATATGTAAATGCAAGAAAGGTGTTATTCTCTTTTCAAAAACACAAACCCAAAGATTTTTGGAGGGAACTACAGCAGAGGAGAAAACAAACTAAGAACAATATCACAGATGCTCAATTGCTAGAATATGCAAAGCTACGTTATGAGTCAATATACGAGAAGAACTTGTTAGCTCTTTGGTGTAAAGTTTGTCATTGATGTCAAAAAGGTATTGGTAATAGTTGAGACTTTTGAAGTAATGACACATTTTATGATGGACAGGACAGGTCACAGTTTACACATGGTATATACAATGAATGGTATTTTAGTGGCTTCTATCTGCAAACGGGAATAGCATTGATATACATGTTCAGGTATATATGTTTCAGTTTGGATATCCTATATGCTTGGTCACAGATTGGACAGATTTTGACAGAATTCATTAAAATGAGCTCATGATTATTTTCAATTAATAGGAAGGCTTTGCATTGCAGTCATATGTTTTTATTAGATGTTCTTATAGTTTGTGATATGTTGATATCTTGTTCACCTTTGTAGTGAAGAAGAATTGATAATATAGCAATCTTGTATTAACATGTTATCCATATCTTAGTACAAGGCTAATGAGATGTTAACTACTTATACTCTATGAGAATTATGATAAACTTATATGATTTAAGTGCTTAGTCTTAAAATCTTGGTATGATTCATAGTTTGATCATAAGATTATACATATCTTGTTTTACACATAGTTACAATGATTTTGTGCAAAGGATTTGAGGTCAAATTTCTCCATGGCAAGGAAGCCTTTAGAGCAATCTGTGATATTGCACTGTCCATGGTTATGCATCTTGTATAACTACGAAAAGAAGCTAAATATGCATCTATAATTGCATGATTTGAAAAAAGTTTCTTTACCATTTGTTCTAAGGGAAGTATCTTAGTCTAAAGCAACACATTTCAAAGAGGACCTTATGATATTATCTCTTGCAAAGTCTTTGGAATAAAATGGGACTTTATTCTCATTGGTATCTTAAAAAAATGAGTTAAAATAAAAGGTTGGAAAATGCTTTCAAAGCCTAAGTATTTTTACATTGATCATTTTGTAAACCATTGAAAAACACAAGCTCAATCTAGGGCACATTTTTGAAGATCACGGCAGAGGCAGTTACAGTAAGAAATTAGTAACTGGTTTTTGACTTGAAAATCCGGGAATGGCAGTATGACCTAACAGCAACATGGTAGACATATAAATGACAGGGAAGTTGGAAAAGAATGAGGTCACAGGTGTTCTTTTTCCTTTATTCTCTGATTAGTCTTTTCAAAGTTTTGTTTTGTTAATAGCCTCAAAATCATGTGTTCACAGCCTTGATTTCAGTTTACTGTTATTTATTAAGGGCACGGCTTTTTGTTAAGAATTTGTATATTTGTTACATTGTCAAGTTTTTGTTGAGATTACTCAAACCCTAGTACCGTTTTTTATGCACACGCTTCCAGTTTTGTGGATTAAGTTTATTCTTCTATTTTTTGCAAATGATAGGTTAAGTAATCTCTCTGTTCAGCTGTGAAAACAATATTTTTTTGGTCATCCGAGTATGTTTCATTATGCTATATTGTGTAAATGGTCCAGTTTTGAAACTAAAGATTTCTAACCCTAGTTAGGGTTTCAGGCTGTGTATAGTTGTGTCTTGGAGTTGAGCCTTTATAACTCTGTTTTATTGTTATAATCATGTGTTCTAGATTTGGTACTTTGTCTAACCCAGGTTTGGGTCTGTGACTCATGTTTTCTCAAAAGATCCCTTGTTAACTAGATTACATGCTAAAGATCTATTACTATTTCAATTGGAAATGAAGAACAGCTTGAGATTAGAGGATTTATAAAGGATTATCTTCTCAGAATACAGTTTTTATGATTAGTTACCATTCAGTGGGAAGTAACAAAGCACAGGTTTGATATCGTTAACTCAAAACAACACATTATTTTGTAAAAGGTATACAGGTGAAACTGCTACAAGACAATTAGAGATGATTTTCAGTTTTCAACGGGAAGTTTTTATGTTCTGTGATAAAAGCATTTTTCTACGGTTTCTTTGATTATGAACTAAGACGGAGAGTACGGTGTATGGAACCAAGGAGCATATCTTTCTTGTATAGACTCTGATTGTATAGCAGCATATTGAAAGGGTTATAAAAGATGTATGTTGAATCCATATAAAAAAATTATTGTGTATAAATTACACTTATGCATAATGGTATATTGTATGTGATTCTAAGATCCATATTGAACTTATTATTCTGAGTCTCAGGCGATGTGAGAGCAGAATATGTCTAGTAATGAAACAGAGATGATACTCTGTGTTGAATTGTAAAGAATTGAGAAAGATAAGAATGACAGCCAGTGAGGCGTATAGTCAGTGAGACTTTCAAAACAGCCAATGAGGCATTGTACAAAGAATATTTCAGATAAGCCAGTGAGGCAACTTTTGAGTGGTTTTATTCCCCAGAGGGTTTCCACTCAGGACATATCATTGTGTTACATTCTTGTGTATGTTTGTCTATTTTCTATCTACTCTATTTTCTTTATATTGCTCAAATTTGTCAAAATTTTGAAAAAGAATATGTCTAGTAATGAAACAGAGATGATACTCTGTTGAATTGTAAAGAATTGAGAAAGATAAGTATGACAGCCAGTGAGGCATATAGTCAGTGAGACTTTCAAAATAGCCAGCGAGGCATTGTACAAAGAATATTTCAAATAAGCCAATGAGACAACTTTCAAGTGGTTTTATTCCCCAGAGGGTTTCCAATCAGGACACATCATTGTGTTATATTCTTGTGTATGTTTGTCTATTTGCTATCTACTCTATTTTCTTTATATTGCTCAAATTTGTCAAAGTTTTGAAAAAGAATTTAAAAGGTCAAATTGTGTATGAACACTGATGTACCTAATAACATAGAGGTCAAACACAGGAGATTCCTAACTACAAGATCATTAAATAAGTTTGAGATCCTTTCCGAGGGGAATGGTTCCCTAAAGCACAAGTTAACAATAACTTTTCACATCATCTTTGCAACTAGTCACAAATAAAAACCATTATTTCTCAAGGAAGGCCAGGTACTCCATGCATATGTCACTTTTGCCACAAGCTTATATATCTTTCCAAACATGTGCAGTCAAACCATGAAATCCTAGCTACCTTTATTCTATGCTACAGGTCCGAGAATGTCAACTCTACTATGTGCAGCTCTTCTGTGAAATTTCAAATTTTCCAAAAACAACAATGTGTCCCAAGTTGGCATAGATGTTCAGCACAATACAAATTTGCATTAAAGTTCTAGCATTGTGTTCTACTTGCTCTTATACCGTGCTCTCATTCTTCTATTGGATTTGGTTAATAGCACTGTTGAATCAATATGAGTGTGTTGTCCCTTAGTCACCCTAGGACCTTGCATCAATGTGTCATTTTCCTAACCGCATAAACAACACACACAAGGAAAGACTGACTTATAGATCAGTTGACTTTTATCATAGAGATACTGACCTTAAAAATCTCATTGTCTCACCCATACTACAAAAGGCTGAATCAGAACAGCAAATTTTCATCAAGAAAATGAGCATGACAAGAAAGTGTCTTAGAAACTCACGAAGTCCCAAACCAACATTCTGTATCAAAAGGATTGTCTCAGAGCAGCCAATTTACACAGAATATGAGCATGACAAGAGACAGGGATCTCAAGAAAACTCCTCATCTCCCATGCCAACAATCCCAGTGATTCTAAAAGGACATTTGCCAATCCATAATAAAAAGCTAAAAACGAAAGAAAACAAAAAAATTCAGAAAGTAAGCCGGGTATCCATGTTTTAACATATAAAATTCTGCTTGCAGCACCTACAAGAAAAAATGTGATGCGGCATGAAGTAATTTATAGTTAATTGGGGTGATTTTATTGGGTTTTGGCCATTTTAAACTTTTGAGCTGCATCAAATTTTGGCAGTTTGTTTTGGCCAAGTCTGACTGTCAATAGAGCCAATACTATGATCTCAACATTCAACGCTGCGCACTACTCACTCACAATCAAACAAATCTACATATCGCACTAGGAACCCAAGTGCCTCATTATATCTAAACTTCCCTACCATGATTGTAACTCAAGTAAATCACATCAAAACTGCAATTGTGATTCAACAGCTATTCAATTACGACATATTTCAACAAATGCAGAAGCAAACACATCAATTCAACATCACATAATCCCCCGCTCTGCCCTCCAAAACGCTAAAAGACGAGTTAGGGTTTATAAATCTCAAAAAAAATAAAAAAAATCACCCAAACAAAATCAAATGTCGCCCTTACAATTTCAGTCTTGGATAGTCTCTTAAGAAAAAGAACAAAACAGATCTACTAGACCCCGTTGGCCGCCACGTAAACATACCCTAAATCCTAAAATATCATTAAATCTGATTTCCAAAGACAAACATCAACTATGTTTTACCACTTCCACACACTCTCGCGTGCACATTGAGCAGACTATTATGCAGTGATCCTGAATGTGATGTCCCACAAAACACAAACAAGAGAACACAACATACAATTTTTGAAAAAACGGATAGAGACAAAATTCAAATGCTTGCCTGAAGGCTCGTATATTAAGCCATTGCGCCTGGGAGAGTCGGAGGGCGACATGGTGTAGGGAGAACCAGGCGACTCCGGCGTGTCCGTGGGAGAAAGATCAAGTGCGTCACCCATTGCAGAAACCTGCAAATTGGCTGTTAGACCTTGATTTGAGGTGTTAAGACCGCTTCTTCTGTGCCCTCTAAAAAATCCAAAACTTTCAAATACCGTCTGTATTGTCTGTATGCCCGCCTATATACGTAAAATAGCTGAAGGGACAGAAAACAGGAATCAAGCAAGATTAGATTGTTCGCCAAGACAGGTCAAGTCGTAAACCCTATTTTTGAGTAGGGGTGCTACGTAATTGTTGTTTAAAATATATCAAATCCATTTGTCGGTTTTTAAAAAAATCCAAATGCGCCTTGACTTTCTTGATTTTATTTGATTGTTTTCTCTCTTTTCCTGTTTTAAAACCGGTCCTTCCCGAATGCCCTCCCTCCCTCCGCTTTTAAAAGTGGGTTTGTTTTATATTATCAACAAGGTCAACTCCTTATGCTTGTTGATAGGAGGGACACATCATTAATGGAGGTGACTAATGGCTTTCCATTAAATACTCTCACTAAAAAGAAATAAAAAAATGATTGCTTTCACAATTATATTGGCTACATTAAATGGAATGAGGAATCCATGTTGAGTTAGAAGTATTATATGAATATGCTCTTTAAAATGGATCAAAAGGATTTTATGATAATAAGATAATGTTATGTTGTAATTTGTGCACATCAATTGAGATAGTGGAGCTTACAAATAAGGGGGTGAAAAATTCATGGCTGATTGTTCACTTGTCTAATAAAAATATTTAGAGGAATTTGTATATTAGGTTAGTCTTTTTGCTTTATCTTTATTATTGGTATATATGATAAATGTCATTGATATATATGTTTACAATTGCAAGTTATATTCATTTTGACACGATTAAATATCATATCTTTTAAAACTAATTATAAGAGATAAAAATGTTGTTCCTATACATTTACGTATGTATTTTATACCACTTAGCAAGCATGTCATAAATACATAGTTGTAGAATATTTTGACATTTTTAGTGCGTATGTTAATTCTTGTTAATCGTCCATCTACCATTTTCTACATCATCATTGTTTCAATTTGTCATAACACATTGTGTGATATTTTGACCACGCTAGACAAGCCCAAATTGCATGATCCAATCTAGCTATGCCCCATAATTGAACCTAATATGTCAAATTAAATATCATTTTTTTGCACACCCAAAACCCAACCCTTCACAAAATAGCAATTATCTTATGTGATCATTTCAAGATTTAACTTCATAGTTTTTAGATGAACTCGTTGACCCAATTTTCATGAGTAGTAGTTCTCATTAATTCATCTATCACTAGCATGAATGGTCTATTTAGCACTCATTGCTTATAGGTGATGCTCTTAGAGGTGAAGCATCAAGACTTCTTAGGAGGTAATCCTTCTCAGTATAACTCTAACTTAAGAACACTTAACCATGGTGTTTCTCTCGAGTTCAATCCTACTTAGTGTCTTATCTATTTTTTAAGATTATAAGAATTGGATAGCTCCCTATAAACTACAATGTGTCAAGTGAATATTTTAACATAACTAGTGATATTGGTCCAAAATACCATCTTGTACCGTGTGGGCTAGGGGATACTAGACCTCGTGACTTGTGCCTATTGCAAAAAGCTCTTGTCAATTGAGTTAAACCCCCAACCCATTTTTAAGAGGGGTAAATGCTTTTGATTTAGAGTTATAAACCAATGAGGTTACAATCAAAGGACCTCATCCCCCATTTAAACATTCAACAATGGCACCACAATGGGGTTTGAACCTTGATGGCAAGAACAACAACATTGCAACTTAAACATCATAACATGCCAATGATGACAACTTGGTGCCTTATCATATTTCTAAAACCTTCAACAAGTATTATGTCGTGTGAATCATTCATTATATAGCTCATTGGCTCATACATTGTCTAGAATGTAATGTGTTTATAGTTTGTTGGACTAGGTAATATTTTAGGATTAAACTGCATAGCTTTTTAGTCAAACTAATTGGCATGCTCTTGATGAGTAATGGTTTACAAGAAACCATCTCGTATTAGCATGAATATTCCACTTAGTACTCATTGTGTTTAGGTGATGCACACAAGGGTGAAGCATCGAGACTTTCTAGGACATCACCCATCCCAATACTTCTTTGACTCAAGCAGCCTTAACCATGGACTATCATATTAGATTATGTCCATGTAGCTTATTTTCAACTTCCACAACCTGAACAACTAATGTTGTGTCATAAGAACTATTGACCAAAAATTGGGATACATGCACTAGTCTAGAGACATAAGAATGTAATTCGATAATAGACTTTGAGGATAAATAAGTTAGGGAATAAATTAGGTGATAAGGATACCATCTAAGGGATGCATCTCTAGTAGTAGATATAAGTATAGATAAATATCTAGTCATTAAGAGATCAAAGAGAATAGTAGAATTTAGACGAACAAGATATAGGGTGTAAAGGATATATAAGAGATGTACTTTACATATTGAGATATTAATACAAAGATAATTGATTATTCTCCCAATACCATGTAGAATGTTTCTATATGACTAATCGCTAAGATTAGATTCAGCTTTTATGTATTTACTACCTCAATAGGACCTAGTCTAGGGTTAAAGAATACAACTAGCAAAAATCCTTTAGGCACAAAACTATGGCTTGTATCCTTTAGATTTCTTACTAACATTAGTTTCGTTGTTGGGAACTTAGTTAGGATATGTTGTGGTTTTTGCTAGAGTAAAATTTTCAAATTCTAACCAATACCGGATCAAGAAAAGTAGGAAATGCTAAAAAACTAATAAAACATATGTCTTCCTAATGTCTACCCTATGAGAGGGGGGTCAAGCACCAAGAGGATGGAAAATAGAAAGGGGGAAAGAGCTTGGAAGACCATGAAGGATGTGACTATTAAAAAACCCAACTGAATAACTATCATCATATTCAATATATGAGTAACACGAGGACATATAATAGCCACCCATGGCACGAGGTTATAGCAAGAAATCAAGAGAGATTAAAGAGAATTTAACTAAGAAAGACACTATGGCTCCAATGTAGGTGTTGTTGAAAAAAGGGAAAAGAGAAGTAGACTTGAAAAGGATACACTAAAAGACATAAAATTAAAGTTTGATAAATTGTAAAGAATAGTAATCAAGATTCAATCAACATTTGAAGGATATGATAAAAGAAGGTTGTTGACAATCTCTAGTAGTAGAAACATGGCTCCTACCCTACCATACCCCTAAAAATATTTTAGGGGTGCCACAATTAGATTTAATGATAAGTTCAAGGCACTTTTTCAAACATTGGAAAGAACCCCATTCTAGACTAACAAACATATACAGGAGTTAGTTAATTCAAGAGTGGAGATTAAGCTAGTATATTAAGGATAAAGAAGAAAAACATCAAATTAACAAAGGGACACCCCAAAAAGGATTTCTTTTAAAAATCGAGGAGAAAAGAGAGGTCTTGAAGCAACACAGTCCCCAAATAAGTGTTAGGATTAGGGAGCACCGAGAGGGGGGAGGGTGAATCGATGCAACAATATTCTTTAACCTTTTAAACTGAAACCATATCTTAATACTGGAAGTAAATGTAAGTGAAGAAAATAGAACACATAACATAAACATCACAATACCATCATTTAATTTTGAGGAAAAGCTTGTTAAGGTAAAAACCCCAGTGGGGATGATACCCACAAATATCTCACTACTACAGTAATAAGTGTCAGGTTAAAAGCATAAGTACTGTAAGCACTTAAAGTTGCAAATGATGGATACAAATCAGAAAACTCTGATACATGACCCTATGGACCCAAAATATGCATATGACAACATTAAACACTAAGGTTGCTAAGGATTTTGATCCTTCTTCAACTTTGAGCTTCAAGCTCAGGCGGGTGTACCTCTTAGATTCAATTCTTTAAAGAATTACAATGGTTATCTGCATACTTGACACATGCATAAACATATAACTCTTTCAACATAAACTTTAAAATGAACCATTATTGATTGTGTTGATGGTGAGGAACGTAGACAAGCATAGACTAGTGTCGAATGCTAGGACAAAGAGTCAAAGAAAGCATACATCTACAGAAATTCCTCAAATCTAATATACCCAAAACCCAGGTGAGATGCCTTACAAATCACCCTCTCATCTACATACACTATCATTAGATTCTTGCATAAGTTATAAATTCTCAGAAATCTCCCTTAAGACTTATTCTTCCCTTGAAAGAAGCTCAATCTTAAACCCCACTATTTACCTTGTAAACAATATGATAAAAATGCCTTACAAATTTAACATATGAAAAACTCCAAAACTCATGCATGAAGACAACAGATACATAAAGGAATTTCAGTCTATTTTCATTGAAATTTCTCTATATTAGTACATTCTAAGACAAGAATTCTTCAGACCAAGACACGGATGCCAGAGGCTCTCTCTACTCAAATTTTCACCACCCTCAAAACAATGGAGAGGAAGAAAAGTTAAAGGAAAATCAAAGCCAGTTTCAACAAACTAACAACTGCCAATTCTCCATAAAAATCTTCATCTTCCCTCCAAATTTTGATCTTCCTCTACTTGGTCTCCTACAACTGCCTTTACCTTTGCAACCATTTCTCCCTCCAAATTTGTATCTGAAATACAAAAGCCTTTATTGCTCTTTCCCACCAAGTCAAATCTCAATTTAATCATCGCCATTGGATTCCTCATCTCTTCTCATTTTTGATGATATACTATATGCCTATATTTGGGCAAAAATGAAGACTCCAGGTAGCATTTTCATTTTCTATGAGCAACTGCAATATTATGATAATTTCGAATTTCTCCTATAGTTTAACTTTGACATCCTTTTATTTTTTCTAATTCTGCCTTAAATTTGCATTTTATTCTTATTTTTGCTCTTTACACACAGAAGCCACCAAAATATGACACTTGTCACTGGCTGATTGGTGCTAAGACTTAACCCAAGCTTTGACCTATGATCTAGAGATTAGGTGAATGCTTCAGTCTCTAGATCTCTGAATGAATTCTCTAACCATAGGTTTATCTAGCGATCAAGTGAATGCACATTCTCTGAATCTTTAAATGAATTCCTTAACCATGGTCAAATCTAGAGAATGAGTGAATCCCTTTATCTTTGAATCTCCGAATCAATTTATAACCATGGGTCTATTTGGAGATTGGGCGACCAAAATCATTCTCCCAATCTCGAAATGTTTTCTTCTTAACCGTTGGTATCTGGAGAATGGGCGACCAAAGCTATCTCTGAATCTCTAGATGTTACTTCACTAACCGCCAGCATCTGGAGATTGGGAGACTAAGGCATTCTCCCATTCTCTGAATGTTAGTGACTTAACCTCCAGCATCTAGAGATTGGGAGACCAAGGCATTCTCTCATTCTCTGAATATTAGTGACTTAACCGCCAGCATCTAGAGATTGGGAGACTAAGGCATTCTCTAAATCTCTGAATGTTAGTGACTTAACCGTCAACATCTAGAAATTTAGAGACTAAGTGTTCTCTAAATCTCTAAATGTCAACTGCCCACTTTTCTACAAAATTTAGTGCCTTTTGGTCACTGGCATGCTTCCTAATGCAACTCCCGTGTGCACGCCCAAAGAGCCTCCTGCTCTTTCTTCATTTCATTATGCAAGTTCTATTCCATTTAAACACATGAAATGTCCACATTTTGGCCAATGTGGGACTAATCATTTGAGCATTTTTAATTCTATTTAAAATTTGTATGTGCAACTAGCTGGAAAGCATTCAATCCAAGCCCACACAAGACAAGAGGCCACACATGCCTCTTGCTTTCACTTTACATGCCATTGGAGTGTTCTTTCTTTTAAATATGCCTTGCATTCAAAACTGAGTGCATGTGGGATAAACCCACATGCAGCCCCCTTTCATTTTTCTCTTCTTTCTCTGCCTGTACATGCCCAACTCTCTTTTCCTTGTTTCTTCCTTACCCTTGGCACCTGTACACAGTGCAGCCCTTTGTTTTTCTTGTGCATTGCCTCTCCTTTCAATTGGTATGCACTCCCATTACTTGCTGGTTTCTTTTGTACGCACACCATAATATGTAGCCAGCATATAACCTTTTAATGGTAAATTCAAAATACTTAAGACATGGCAGATTTAGCATGGAAATAATGATATTCTAATCTGATAAAACATAGCACCATTCATCCCATCAAAAATACATGAGTGCACACAACACTTCGTCGAAAAATGAAACAAACATGGCTGAAATTCAAACTGTGCCAAATGCAATTTTGTACTTGATGTGAACATCAACTAGGAAGATAAATTTGTGGATTAACATCTTTTAAAGCTCTACTTTATCTCTGGCATACCAAAATGCAAACCTTTGATGAATCCATAACCATAGTGTGTCAAACTTTAAATTTTATTGGGAAGAAAATGGAGAAATTCTACCACGCACAAACTGGTAAGCCTGGAGCCATGAAAATTTCCAAAAGTTTAAGATAATTCAAATATTAACTAGGTCATTGTTATATTTTGAGCATCCCACAAACTTTTAGTACCTCCTTTGTAAATTGGCCTATTTACAATTGCTCTGTAAACACAAGTATAGTCACTGGAAACTGCCTTTGAAGAGGATGCAAAAAATATCAAATGAAATGTTGAGCTCGAACCACTCATGGTGAAAGAAGACTCATCTACAAGGAATACAAGGAACAAACCCTCATCTCAAAACAATCATCTGGCATCAAATTACGAATTACTGAAAATGGTCACTTTGTGAAGTTATCTTGTCCGCATTAACCATTTGGATAAAACCCCTTTTGTTCTGACCTTGTAAACATATCAAACAGGACCCTTATGGTTTGAAACTTTGAACATAGATTCTCTCTCATATGTATGAAACAAGGTTGTAATTAGTTTCATCAAATGATAAACTGATTATCCAGAAATAAACTTTAAAGTTTCCCCCTTTGTAAACTGGCCTGCGAGAAAATGTGAACTTTTAAAAATATATGTCAAGAAGACTTGGATTTTGACAAAATTGGAACTGGAAACTTATATAACCATACCAAGCCCTATGACATCTTCCAAATTTTTAATTTTGAACATTTTCTCAATTACCAAGTCTAAATTCTTTTGAGACCAAAATGACCGAGCTGCCTACAAAACCACCCTTGAAAACTGATTAAAATAGATCACATGACCCTGGCATTTGGAAAACATACACCTTGAATTACAAACCTTCACTCTGCCAGAGGGATTCTCATGATGACACTCAGGGAAAAAGATTTTAATCGTCAAAGTCACCAACTTCAAAACTTCCTGAACTTAAACACGGTGAAACTGCATAAATTGGGTTTGGAATTGACTGAGCAAAGTGGCCAAATGGATTAACCATGATCTAAAAATCATCAAGAAGGTTCATTTCCATGTTTACAATGCAGAACAACACTAAATTCCTCTTTTCCTTGAGTCAGGTGCAAATAACAAGACCCCAAAGTAGGTCATTTAGAATTTTGGACTATGCATACTCAGAGACATTTAACAAATTGCAAATGGAATGGCTATGGAAAACTGGTCAAACCAACTCATGGGGGGCTAAAAATGGTCATGGAGAATTAATCTCATGCCTAAAACCCAATGCAACAACTCCCATGCTATTAATATCAATTGGCCATAAAATGTAAACTTCTGAAGTGGGCCACTTTGTGAAATTCTAGGAACACACAGAATGTAGATTTGGGGGAACACCTCCAAATGGCCACTTCCAAATCATGCCAGAACTAAAAATTGAAAGCTCGAACCCATTACTCATGCCAAATGATAGGTGAAAAACACCTTACCCAAGTGGTTCCTCATAAAAATCAACCAACCCTCTTATCCATTCACTCAAACTTGACGTCTTTCAAAGATTTCTAGGGCACTAATCTTATACTTAGAAATTTTTTGAAAATATGGACTCAAAATATACTCTAAATTTTTGAGCTCCAATAATGGCTCTAACTAGGGACGCGTGCCCCATGTGGGCATGTAGAGAAATCAAAATCTCTTGGAACAGAAGGCCAACCCAAAGAAAACCATCCTGACTTTTCCTTTCTCTTCTCAAAACTTGGAACTCTTTATTGAAAGCAAAAACACATGACCGAAAGGAAAGCAACTATACAAGGTTCACATTATTTACAAAAACTTCAAACTCTGACAGTATGAATCAACCTTTACCTCTATCAAAGATATAGTTCTCATTCCATGAATCCAAGGTAATATGAAAATATCATTTTTACTAACAAGAGCAATCACACTGACACTTTTATCCATCACATTATAAAGAAAATAACCAGCACTTTCAATATCATGAAACATTTAGAAACCATTAAAATTCTAAAAATACTGATCATTTGGCAACATAAAATTGTCACATTCTTCAGAAATTCTGACCAGCCGAAGGGGAAAACACTTTGGCTCAACCATAATGCCAATCCTTTTGAAAAATTGCTTAAACATCAAAACAAAATTTCTAAAACTCAACTCCATGTGTAGCATGCGAATGTTCAAGTAAATCACTTTGAACCACAACTTGTGGCTTCAAATTTAAATGATTTTGAAAAACATCAGCATGCTGGATTGGGAAGATGAAAGACTCAAATTCTGCCTAATAACTAATACATTCCTCCTGATTCTTTTCAGTCTCTTTTGAAAATAAAGCATCAACATTTATTTCATCATATTCTTGAAGAAACAAACATACATCTGGTTGGAACAAAAAATCAATAGTAGAACTTGAAACATCTTCCAGCTCTTCATGAAACATTTCAAAATGTGGCATAAACAAATCAGCAGGCAGTCCATTGCATAAGTCCTCATTTTGGCACACGTTTTCCAGGCACAAATCATTGTCATAGCGAACACTGTCAGCATTGCTAACCTCTATTTATCAAGACATCATCCCAATACCATTAACAATATCATAACTATCGATGTCTACATCAAAAAGGTTGACCTCTATTTATGGTTAAGAATTACAATCAACATTTTCAAACAAATTTTCACTCAAACAATTTTTACATTCATATTCAGAATTATCCAAATCAATAGAATAATTTGGGAATACTGATACTGACTCATGATTACAAACTGAATGTATCTCAGACTTGACATCATCACTTTCATAAACACTAAATGCCTCAAATTTTGAATTATGAAAACCATTTGAATTAAAAACCTCCTACTGCAATTCAGAAAAAGAATACATCACTATAGGCTCATAGGAATCAACATATTTGTCAATCAAACAATCACAAAGATCACTTGCAAGACTTCTAAAGTGATCAATATTTTCTGTAATAATGTCATCATACTGTTGCCCCTGAATCACCGTTGCTGAGAGTTCATTTTCCCCTAAATCATTTGACTTATCATTATTCTCAAATTGGGGCTGACTATAGAGATCACAAACAACATCAAGCTCAGAAATGTGAAACAATTTTAGAGGCTCAACCTAATTTTCATTAGTTGATATTACATCAATTGGATCATAACATTCACTGTGACTTTCACTACTCACTAGAGACATGGAGTTAGTACCAACATTTGGGAAAGCTACCTCGTGAAGTCTTGTATTTTCAGCACCATGAAGCTTTGGCAATCCAAATTTCTTCATCCTTTCTATATCTAATGCCAGCTAAAAAGCATGATATAAGTTTTGTGGTTCTTTGTCTCTCAAAAAGTAACCCATCTTACTGTCAAAGGCAGCCAAATAAATAACTAAAGATAGGGCATCATGGGGTCTACATTTCTCAGGAATTTTCTTTAGTGCTTTCCCAAATCTGAGATTAAAATTACTAACTAATTCATTTTCTTCTATGTGAATGCCAACAAAATCAACTAGCAGACTGTACTCACAAATGAATTCTCCATAAGCTTCAATAAATGCTGATTCAAAATTCTTCCAAGAATAGATAGAATGGTGGGACATAAATGAAAACCACTCCCTAGCATTTCCTACTAGCGATTGTACAAACAATCTCATAATTACATCTTCATGGCTGACATCAAAATCTTCAATTAGTTCCATGAATGTACTTAAATGTTTTTCAGCCAATTCATCTTTTCCCCCACTAAATTTAGGCAACAATTTTCTAATTTTTGATGGTATTACATTTGGGTAGCCAGGAATGCCCTCAAAATCTAGAGGTGAATAACATTTAAAAGCTCTTCTATCTCCTGACCGAGATACTTTATGGGAAATGTTAACATTAGGAGACACACAAGGTTGAGAAAATTCTGAATTCATCCCTACTTTCTTTCACAAGTAACCACAACCTTGCCTATGAGGACTCATATATGCATCTCTCAAGTAGATTTTGTCCATGGTAAAACTAACATATCCCTTTCCATATAAATTGCATACACCATCAAAAATAGCAGCTAAATCTACTCAACACACTTATATGCAAGGCACTGTAATCTTTTCCCTTTCACTTAGTGCTTGTAATCACTGAATAGGGAAACATTTTCTACACATATGATTCTCATAAAAACTTGGATATGAAAATCAAAGTACCTGGAGATGTTGTGGTTGCTACAAAATTTTGATCTGAAGCCTCCTCCAAATCACCTTTCAAATTATTTGTAGAGTTGCCACCTCTTTCCAAATGACAAATTCTATGCCAGCTGAGAACCTTTTCCCAAATCTGAACCTTCTTTTAAAATCAGTAATCACAACACATCTCCAATAGGATACAACTATTTGTCAGGATCACAAAACATATTACACTTTCATTTTAATAACATACTAATCAAATAGAGACATCAGAGTCGCCACTCACACTTGGTGAGATAATATGACTTTTTTTTTTTACTTGACTCTATTCAATAGATCAGACTCTGGGATGATTCAACAAGGTAATGAAACGACCATATCAAACTTGCTCTCCTTTATTCCTTCCCCAGCAGAGTCACAAATTTTGTTAGTGCTTAAAGTTGCAGATGATGGATACAAATCAGAAAACTCTGATACATGACCCTATGGACCCAAAATATGCATATGCCAGCATTAAACACTAAGGTTGCTAAGGATTTTTATCCTTCTTCAACTTTGAGCTTCAAGCTCAGGTGGGTGTACCTCTTAGATTCAATTCTTTAAAGAACCACAATGGTTATTTGCATACTTGACACATACATAAACATATAACTCTTTCAACATAAACTTTAAAATGAACTGTTATTGATTGTGTTGATGGTGAGAAATGTAGACTGTTGGCATTAAGTATGATTGTCATTAGTGACAACACTTATTCAGACTCTGCGTGTTTACCGAGCAGAACAGTGTTTACCGAGTACTAGCACAGTAAACAGGGAATTCAGTCTCTACCGAGTGACACTATATCTACCGAGTCTCCAGTATATACCGAGTTTGAAACTACAACTGAGTGGTTAGTATGGACCAGGCCTCCACTTCTACCGAGTGCATGATGATGTTGAGTAACGCAATGGATGCCGAGTATCAGAAAGTCACCGAGTTAGTTTACAGTAATCGAGTCACTATATTTGGGCCGACTCAGTAATACTTGTGTTTTCTTGTTTAGAGCCAACTTTGATATTATTTTGTAATTATTTTGATTGATATATAAATAATGTTTTGTATCCTATCCAAAAGTGTGAAAAAGCGAGAAGCAAAAAAGAGAAGAAAGGTAGAGATAAGCGAATTACAAAGGGATACAACAGTATAAGAAGCAATAGAGACATATCTATCATAGAAGGTGATCAATACATCAGAGAATCTCAATCAGTAAGAACAGTTGCAAGTAAGAGATCTATTGTTTCATCCTAACAGGTGAATCAGCCCCAAATCCTTTAACAGGGTAGACTTAATAGTCTTTGCAAATATCTCTTAACCGAGTGCATACTTCTTTGTATGCTTGTAAATCCTCTAACAAGGTGGACCTAGCAGTCTTTATTGCTCCTAACAGGGTAGATCATCAGAAGTGATCATTGTAAGCCTTAACCGACAAACTTTATACTGCAGTATTGAAGTTTAGTGGGTTTCATCCCCACCCCAGTTTTACTTTCTATTTGGAAGGTTTCTGGGTCACCAAATCTCTGTGTTCAAAGTGTTATGAATGTTTTATTCTTTCTGTTACTCATGCATACAGTTAGCTTATCAATCTAGTGTCATTAAGAATATGGTTGAGATCTAAAATTAGTAAAAGTTTTGAAGTTACTGATTCACCCCTCCCCTCTTAGTAACCTAGCTAGTCTTGAATATTTCCAACAATTGGTATCAGAGCTATGTGGTTCTCAGAATAAAGTTTGACAGCTTGAGAAAAGATTCAGGATAATGGAGATATTCAGACTTAACAAAGTAATTGGGAATGAAAAGCTAGATCTGGAAATGGCCATAACTCAACTCAAGGAAGCAAAAGAGCATCTTTCCCTTTCCCTAAAAAGAAGGAAGGAACTTGCAAATCAAATGAATGACCACCAGTATGTTGAAGAAAAGATTGAAGACTTTTTCCCTTCAAGCAGCTCAGATGAAGCAAAAGAACTTCTAGAAAAGAATGGATCTCTGCAAGAAGAAGTAAGAAAATTTAAAAAAGAACAGGAAATTCAGTCAACAAGATTCTGTGAAATCTTGGAACAAAGAAACAAGATGAAAGATGAAATAGATGGAAAGAACAATGAAATCCAGAATCAAACTCTTTAGCTAGAAAACCTTATTAATCAAGTCTCCAATGCAAATGAAGAAATCTTGACTCTAAGATCAGAAAATGAAAATATAAGAGAGGAACTGAGATCTGAAAAGCAAATCAATTTAAGATTGACAAGTGACCTAGATACTGAAAGGCAAATCAATGAAAGAATGTTGAAATCTCAAGAAGATTTGAATCAGGTGTATGAACGGAACCTTCATAGGCAAAAAGGAAAAGCAGGACTTGGATACAAAGAGGAAGGTGAATCCTCCAAACAAGGTACTCAAATGACTCAGAAACCTACTTGTAATCACTGTGGCAAAATTGGTCATACTTCAAACAAATGTTGGAGCAATGGAAAAGCAAAATTCAATGGAAAATGCTACAATTGCAATCAGCATGGTCATAAAGCAAATGAATGCAAGGAGAAACCAAGATTTGAAGGCAAATGTCACAAATGTAACAAACAAGGTCACAAGGCATCAGAATGCAGAACTAAAACACCCAATCCAGTAGAACAAATTATGAAAGCAATATTTGGTTGGGATTACAACACTTGGTGTAGATGTCATTACTATGGAGAATATGGACACATTGGCATGAATTGTGTAAGGCATCACTTGAGAAAAAGGGATACTACCATAAGATGTTACAAATGCACTAAGCTTGGTCACATAGCTAAAAATTGCATGAATCTAGGCAAAGTCAAAGATGAAAAGAAAGCAAAAGCAGATAGCATCAGGAAGCAGATAAGACAAAAGTGGATCCCTAAACCTACCGAGCAAACCAGTCCAAGTAATGAAGTCACTCATGAAGAGAGTGGCTCTATCAATTCTAACTAAGTCTCCAAGAAAGAACTGGAACTGTATCTTCATAGACATATTCCAAACAGTTCCTGAATTGAATATGGAGAGCATCCAAACCTCAAAGAACAATCCATGTAAGTTTGGCTCGTTGTTGGTTTGTTTATTTTTCTATGCTCAAAATTTTTTCCCATCTAAAGGCACGGTAAAATGGAGAAAGGATGTGCCTATTCTTTATTAGATAAATGAGTATATTGCAGAAATGGTGAGAATTTTACAAGCATAATGGATAATTATTTTGAATCTTTTAAGGAGAAGATGAATAACATATTCTGGATTCCACTAAAATTGGTGGAAGATTATAAAGATGATGTTTGTTTTATGGTTGATTGTGATAGAGTATATATTCAGGTAGTAAGGCCCAGGATTGTATGGGTAAAACCTCTTCCTTATGAGATAAACATTGATGAGACAAAGGATATAATTGAAGCCCTAGTAAATCAACCTGTTGATCCAAAGGCTCCATACTTTGGAACATGTGATGAAGCTAAGGTAAGAATTGAGCTAAGCATAAAGCTTCCACAGGCGGTTAACGAAGGCAAAAAGAGGATGGCCAAGATGCAATCTAGCACACCTCTAATGTTAACCGAGGACAAAGGAGAGGATATTGTAGGAGAAGAAGAAAAGGATGAGAGTAAAGAAGAACAAGTGCTTGTAAAGAAAAAAGGAAAGGTAACTATCACCAAGGAACCCGAGCAACCCACTGCAGTATTCACAAGGAAAAGATCAAGGGACAAGGCAGGAAAAGTCAAGGATGACATAGTACTCAAAAGGCCTCCTCCCTCTCTTGAAGAAAAGATTAAGGATTTGAGAGAAGGATCTGGAATTGCAAATTTCAAATCTCTCAAATATGAAACAAGGTCAGAAGCAGAGCAGCAGGAAATTGAAGATGTTGTTATTGAGAAAATGGGAAGATGGAAATACTCACCTGAAGAATTAGCTTCTCAAATCCCAGGAGCTTTATTAAACCCAATCAAGATGAGATGGTCCAATGCAAGGCAAACTGTCAAGGACATCTATGCTCAAACCTTAAGGCAATTGATGCCAAGTTTGAAAAATACTGAAATAAATAAGGCATTGATAGATAATGAGTCCGAGATGACACTAAAATTCAACAGTTGCTTAATTTTGATCAAGGATATAGAGTCAGTTGTGAAGAGTGTAGAATCTACTTGGAAAAACACTTATCATCTTCAGAAACTGAGTACTCAAACTGTGATAATTAAAGATATTGAAGATGACAGTGATGAAGAAGATGAAGAAACAGTTCAGATTGATAATGTTGAGACAAAAGAAGTAGGAAAAGAAGCTACCGAGGAAGCTCAGAAGAATGTTGAGGAAGATGATCCAGTTCGGATAGCTGCAGAGGTAATTGCCTCACTTCCCCACTCTCCAGTAAAAATTGTTACATCTAGCCCGGAGAAAACTTCAAGTGTGATTGTGACAACTCCCTCAGATACATCAAATATCCAATCATCACTAGCACAACTCAATGTATCAATGACAAAAGTGGCTACCACTTCATCTACTGAGCTTCAGCCTCCTTCTTCCACCAAGTTGCAATCTTCTGTACCTTCAATTTTGAGTTTTTTAGCAGTAAGTACTTCAGATTCTACAGTTGTAAATACTTCAGTTTTTGGTTTATTAAATATTCCAGTTAGCATCCCATCAGTTGGAAGTTTGTCAGTTTTCACTACAAGTCCTACTGTGTCTACCATAATTTCTACTACAAAAGCATTAAGTATAAAGACTCAACCGAGTACAAAATTTTTGAGCAAGAGTGTAGGAGAAGGTATAGATCTAGATGAGGAGATATAAATTCCCCAGTTAGATTTTGCAAACCTCACTGTAGATCAAATGCAAACAGTTGGTGAACTCCTCCAGAAGAAAGCAAAGCAGAAGAAACTAAAAGAAGAAAGAGATAAGGAATATAAAATCATTGAGGATGCCAAGAACATTTTGACAGAAGCTATAGGTGTTGAAGTTGATTCCTCTCAACACATTTTGTTGCAGTTGGTAGAAGCAGTTAACAAGTTCAATGATGATTCCTCTGGAACAGACAAGTTGCTTGAGAAGGCTGAGAAGAAGTTTGATAATGAAGTGCTTGAGCACATTGCTTAGCAAATAGCTATCAATCAGGCAGGGTTATCTTCAGTCTTGACTAGCATTGAGTCCTCCCATTCCAAGGTAACATCTCTTTTTGTCAAAATATATAATGTTGTCGAGTTCTCAAAGGAGATCAAAGACAAAATAAATAAGATTGATGAGGATCTGAAGATCAGTGCACAAAAGTTGCAACTTGAACCTAGTTCAAGCTCTGCACATCATATGACAGTCAAATTCCTATCTAACAAGCAGTCAGAATTATTGAGAGAAGATGCAAGGATCATATCAACATTAATAGATATTCAGAATATGATCCTTCCCATCATGGATACAATGCAAAAACATATTGCATACTCAAAAACATTGATCCATGACAATCAGTTTTCAATTGCAGATCACATGATTGAACTCTGTGCAGAAGTCCAAGTTGCACTCCATACATGCAAGATTCTACAAGAGAATTGGGATAGAACTCTAGCATTAATAAGTAAGGTACACTATGATTTTCTCTCACATTTTGGCATCTCCATGTAAAATATTTGTATATACACCTTTGGCATTATTGTCAAAAAGGGGGAGAATGTATATAAGATATATGAGATATGAAAGGGGGAGAAAGTATAAATAGGAAATATGAGTATGAGGAGATACAAGATATTTGTATATATACTGTATGGGGAGACATGAAATGTATATACAACAGTATGACAAAAAAAAAGAGAGACAGATTCAGCATGATTTTTTGTTTTTGGGCAATAAGTGTTTTTGTCACTAATGCCAAAGGGGGAGATTGTTGGCATTAAGTATGATTGTCATTAGTGACAACACTTATTCAGACTCTGCATGTTTACCGAGCAGAACAGTGTTTACCAAGCAGAATAGTGTTTACCGAGTGCCAGCACAGTGAACAGGGAATTCAGTCTCTACTGAGTGACACTATATCTACCGAGTCTCCAGTATATACTGAGTTTGAAACTACAACCGAGTGGTTAGTATGGACCGGGCCTCCACTTCTACCGAGTGCATGACGATGCCGAGTAACACAGTGGATGCCGAGTATCAAAAAGTCACCGAGTTAGTTTGCAGTAACTGAGTCACTATATTTGGGTCGACTCAGTAATACTTGTGTTTGCTTGTTTAGAGTCAACTTTGATATTGTTTTGTAATTATTTTGATTGATATATAAACAATGTTTTGTATCCTATCCAAAAGTGTGAAAAAGCAAGAAGTGAAAAAGAGAAGAAAGGCAAAGATAAGTGAATTACAAAGGGATACAACAGTATAAGAAGCAATAGAGACATATCTATCACAGAAGGTGATCAGTACATCAGAGAATCTCAATCAGCAAGAACAGTTGCAAGTAAGAGATCTACTGTTTCATCCTAACAGGTGAATCAACCCCAAATCCTTTAACTGGGTAGACTTAATAGTCTTTGCAAAAATCTCTTAACCGAGTGCATACTTCTTTGTATGTTTGTAAATCCTCTAACAAGGTGGACCTAGCAGTCCTTATTGCTCCTAATAGGGTAGATCATCAGAAGTGATCATTGTAAGCCTTAACCGGCAAACTTTATACTGCAGTATTGAAGTTTAGTGGGTTTCATCCCCACCCCAGTTTTACTTTCTATTTGGAAGGTTTATGGGTCACCAAATCTCTGTGTTCAAAGTGTTATGAATGTTTTATTCTTTCTGTTACTCATGCATACAGTTAGCTTATCAATCTAATGTCATTAAGAATATGGTTGAGATCTAAAATTAGTAAAAGTTTTGAAGTTACTGATTCACCCCTCCCCTCTTAGTAACCTAGCTAGTCTTGAATATTTCCAACAAAGCATAGACTAGTGTCGAATCCTAGGGCAAAGAGTCAAAGAAAGCATACATCTACAGAAACTCCTCAAATCTAATATACCCAAAACCCAGGTGAGATGCCTTGCAAATCACCCTCTCATCTACATACATTGTCATCAGATTCTTGCATAAGCTATAAATTCTCAGAGATCTCCCTTAAGACTTATTCTTCCCTTGAAAGAAGCTCAAGCTTAACCCCCACTATTTACCTTGTAAATGATATGATAAAAATGCCTTATAGATTTAACATATGAAAAACTCAAAAGCTCATGCATGAAGACAATAGATACATAAAGGAATTTTAGTCTATTTTCATTGATATTTCTCTGTATCAGTACATTCTAAGACAAGAATTCTTCAGACCAAGACATAGATGCTAGAGGCTCTCTCTACTCGAATTTTCACCATCGTCAAAATAATGGAGAGGAAGAAAAGATAAAGGAAAATCAAAGCTAGTTTCAACAAACTGACACCTGCCAATTTTCCATAAAAATCTTCATCTTCCCTCCAAATTATGATCTTCCTCTACTTGGTCTCCTACAACTGTCTTTACCTTTGCAACCATTTCTCCCTCCAAATTTGCATCTGAAATACAAAAGCCTTTACTACTCTATCCCACCAAGTCAAATCTAAATGTAATCATTGCCATTAGATTCTGCATCTCCTGTCATTTTTGATGATGTACTATATGCCTATATTTGGGCAAAAATGAAGACTCCATGTAGCATTTTCATTTTCTATGAGCAACTGCAATATTATGATAATTTCAAATTTCTCCTATAGTTTAACTTTGACATCCTTTTAATTTTTCTAAATCTGCCTTAAATTTGCATTTTATTCTTATTTATGCTCTTTACACATGAAAGCCACCAGAATTTGACACTTGTCACTGGCTGATTGGTGCTAAGACTTAACCCAAGCTTTGACCTCTGATCTAGAGATTGGGTGAATGCTTCAGTATCTAGATCTCTGAATGAATTCTCTAACCCTCGGTTTATCTAGAGATCAAGTGAATGCACATTGTTTGAATCTTCGAATGAATTCCTTAACCATGGTCAAATCTAGAGAATGAGTGAATCCCTTTATCTCTGAATCTTCGAATCAATTTATAACCATGGGTCTATTTGGAGCTTGGGCGACCAAGTTCATTCTTCCAATCTCGGAATGTTTTCTTCTTAACCGCTGGCATATGGAGAATGGGTGACCAAAGCTATCTCTGAATCTCTAGATGTTACTTCACTAACCGCCATCATCTGGAGATTGGGAGACTAAGGCATTCTCCCATTCTCTGAATGTTAGTGACTTAACCTCTAGCATCTAGAGATTGGGAGACTAAGGCATTCTCTCATTCTCTGAATATTAGTGACTTAACCACCAACATCTTGAGATTGGGAGACTAAGGCATTCTCTGAATCTTTGAATGTTAGTGACTTAACCGCCAACATCTGGAGCTTCAGAGGCTAAGTGTTCTCTAAATCTCTAAATGTCAACTGCCCACTTTTCTACAAAATTTAGTGCTTTTTGGTCACTGGAATGCTTCCCAATGCAACTCCCACGCGCACACCCAAAGAGCCTCCTACTCTTTCTTCATTTCATTATGCAAGTTATATTCCATTTAAACACATGAAATGCCCACATTTTGGCCAATGTGGGACTAATCATTTGAGCATTTTTAAATATTTATATTTAAAATTTGTATGTGCAACCAGCTGGCAAGCATTCAATCTGGGCCCACACAAGCCAAGAGGCCACACATACCTCTTTCTTTCACTTTACGTTCCATTTGACTATTCTTTCTTTTAAATATGCCTTGTAGTCAAAACTGGGTGCATGTGGGATAAACCCACATGTAGTCCCCTTTCATTTTTCTCTTCTTTCCTGCCTGTACGTGCCCAGCTCTCTTTTCCTTGTTTCTTCCTTGTCCTTGGCACGTATACACACTGCAGCCCTTTGGTTTTCTTGTGCATTGCCTCTCCTTTCAACTGGTATGCACTCCCATTACTTGCTAGTTTCTTTTGTACACACAACATAATATGTAGACAACATATAACCTTTTAATGGTAAATTCAAAATACTTAAGACATGGTAGATTTAGCATGGAAATAATGACATTTTAATCTGATAAAACATAGCACCATTTAGCCCATCAAAAATACATGAGTGCACACAACACTTCATCAAAAAATGAAACAAACATGACTGAAATTCAAACTGTGCCAAATGCAATTTTTTGCTTGATGTGAACATCAACTAGGAAGATAAATTTGTGGATTAACATCTTTTAAAACTCTACTTTTATCTTTGGCATACCAAAATGCAAACCTTTGATGAATCCAGAACCATAGTGTGTTAAACTTTAAATTTCATCCGGAAGAAAACAGAGAAATTCTACCACGCACAAACCGGGAAGCCTGGAGCCATGAAAATTTCCAAAAGTTTAAGATAATTCAAAATATTAACTAGGTCATTGTTATATTTTGAGCAGCCCACAAACTTTTAGTACCTCCTTTGTAAATTGGCCTATTTAAAATTACTTTGTAAATGCAAGTATAGTCACTGGGAACTACCTTTGAAGAGGATGCAAAAAATATCAAATGAAATGTTGAGGTTGAGCCACTGATGGTGAGAGAAGAATCATCTACAGGGAATACAAGGAACAAACCCTCATCTCAAAATAATCATCTGGCATCAAATTATGAATTATTGAAAATGGTCACTTTGTGAAGTTATCCTATCAGCATTAACCATTTGGATAAAACCCCTTTTGTTCTGACCTTGTAAACATATCAAACGGGACCCTTATGGTCTAAAACTTTGAACATAGATTCTCTCTCATATGTATGAAACAAGGTTGTAATTATTATCCAAAAATAAACTTTAAAGTTACCCCCTTTGTAAACTGGCATGTGAGAAAATGTGAACTTTTAAAAATATATGTCAAGCAGACTTGGATTTTGACAAAATGGGAACTAGAAACTTATATAACCATACCGAGCTCTGTGACATCTTCCAAATTTTTAATTTGGAACATTTTCTCAAATACCAAGTCTAAATTCTTTTGAGACCAAAATGACCGAGCTGCCTACAAAACCACCCTTGAAAACTAATTAAAATAGATCACATGACCTTGGCATTTGGAAAACATACACCTTTAAGTACAAACCTTCACTCTGCCAAAGGGATTCTCATGATGACACTCGTGAAAAAATATTTTAATCATCAAAGTCACCAACTTCAAAACTTCTTGAACTTAAACACAGTGAAACTGCATAAATTGGGTTTGGAATTGATTGAGCAAAGTGGCCAAATGGATTAACCATGATCTAAAAATCATCAGGAAGGTTCATTTCCATGTTTACAATGTAGAACAACACTCAATTACTCTTTTCCTTAAGTCAGGTGCGAATAACAAGACCCCAAAGTAGGTCATTTAGAATTCTGGACTATGCACACTCAGAGACATTTAACAAATTACAAATGGAATAGCTCCGAAAACCTAGTCAAACCAACTCATGGGGAGCTAAAAATGGTCATGGATACTTAATATCATGCCTAAAACACAGTGCAACAAATCCCATGCTATGAATATCATCTGGCCATAAAATTTAAACTTCTGAAGTGGCCCACTTTGTGAAATTCTAAAACCACATAGAATGCAGATTTGGGGGAACACCTCCAAATGGCCACTTCCAAATCATGCAAGAACTAAAAAATTGAAAGCTCAAACCCATTACTCATGCCAAATGATAGGTGAAAAACACCTTACCCAAGTGGTTCCTCATAAAAATCAACTGGCCCTCTTATCCATGCACTCAAATTTGACCTCATTCAAAGATTTTCAGGGCACTAATCTTATACTTAGAGAAATTTTGAGAATATGGACTCAAAATATACTCTGGATTTTTTAGCTCCAACAAGTACAAAAGAGGGTAATTCTTACAACCTAGAGCTCACTAATCAATGGTACAACCAAAGTAAAAAAAGGCTTATAGCCAATTACATAAAGAAGTGGACTTACAATCCTATACCGAACTGACTATTAGCATCAATAATGTCTATACAGTTTCAATGAAGCTCTGAACATAGATCAACATAGTCTCTGCTTACTACCTTGTCATAATATCATCATCCTTATGATCATCAAATACTTCACTATTCTTTGCAATCAAAACTTGATCTTAAATATAAGATCATAACCTCAAAACATAAACTTTGTCACCCTAAATAAGAGTTTAATGAAATGTGTAGATGTATTCACTCCAAAATTAGATCAAAACATAAAATCAATCCTTAATAACTGAATTAAATAGAATCAAATGTCGGCTCTATCATAAACAATCATTGGATCGATAAACAAAAATATTTACCAAGCTTACCAATTCAATCTCTCTAAACTGTTAAATTCTTCCAAAAATTGTCAACCCAATATTTCACAGTGAGTATCTCATGCATTTGATGACTTTAAGATTTGAGATTGTTGGATTAGGGATAATAGTGTGTCTATATTCATACCTTACAATTTCATGCACTAACACTCATAATTATGTCTAAACCAAACTGATCTCTCTGACTAGTCATTGTCATGCTTCCGATACTTAGACAAATATAGGTAATAAATCCTCTAATAAACTGACTTGTTTGCATCATGGCCAAGAGTAATGATAATATTTGTCATAAATTACAACATACCATACATTAAGGATTAACTCTTACCAACAATCTCCCCTTTTGGCATTGATGGCAACACTTAGGAAAAATGGCTAAGTGTCCATACCAAAATACCAAGTCCAAAGCTAAATAAAAAATAATACTCCCCCTTTCGGTATACATCACACTTATATATTTTTCACTGAATCTCTCCCCCTTTGACATCAATGGAAAAGTTGGGGCACAAAAACCAAAAACTTCTACCCAAATCCTATAAATGCCTTATTTATGGTTTAGGGGTAAAATAGGTGCTAATGAATTTAAAAATATAAAATATGTGAGATGAATTCATTAACTAACCACTTCCACACTAACATTCAAAATACAAGAGAAAGAGAGGCTTCCAAAATATAAAAACCCAAGTTAGATTAGGAAAAACCAAGGAGATAAAGGTATGCCAATGCTAAACCAAAATTATATTAAGGAATTATGCAAGAAAGTCCTCTTTCATGCAATGTAGGGTTTGATTAAAGATGTGTAAAAGTAAATGTGCAATTGAACCAATTGATTTAATGAGGAAAGTAAGATAGATCTAGATGCTAAATGTAAGCAATCGACCCAATTAAGATGTGAAAATAGGTCTAGATTAAGAAATGAAATCAATGATAAAGTACTCACCTTAAAATGTGTAGAGGAATGTGTCTTTTTGCTCTGAAAACTGTAGATGTGAACCTGTGACAAAACTTATGACTGTGGATTCGCGATCATGATAGAAAACCTAGAAAATGTTGTTTTTCCCAAACCTCAAGGAACAAGTCAACCAGGTCACCATGTTCCTAGGATACCATAGCAAAGTCAACCCAACTTCTTCATAAATGTCTCGCCAAGTAGTTTCCAAATCTATGGTTGTAATTCTGATATCTTGTTCCCGCACACAAAAAACCTTATTTTTGGGTTTGGGTGGATGAGGGCTTGCCTTGGTCAAGCCTTACATTGAGGAATTAACCTTGAAATTAAAATGTGAATATGTAAAGGAAACAATACAAATGTAAGTATTCACCTTGCTTGTAGAAACCCTTTTCAATAAGGATTCTGTGATACTTATATGTTGTAGATGTTGAATTTGTGATAACGAATGTAGGAAATCTCCACACATACAATAGATCTACCAAAACCTCATCATGGATCCATGGATGTAAATTTGAACCAATGAAGAAGATGATGAATGCCTCAATGTAAATCTCTCCCCTTGATGGCCAAAAAAGTGCTAGATCTTGAAGAGGAAATACTTACAAAGGATCCTTGAATCTTTGAATGTCTTGAATGTTTGATAAAAATATGCTTGCTTGAATGGTTGAGATTGCACATGTGATTGCTATAGTGATAAGTCCCCTCCAAAATGAGGTGCCTAGGCTTCCTTTTATACTATTTTTTGAGTGGGAAAACAAAGCAAGCCGATGGGGGCACCCTATTTTGCAATTTAATTCCCCAAGACAACACTGGGCCTGGGATTTAGAATCCCCAGGAAATAGGTCGACCTATTCTAGAATAGGTTGACTTGGTTGACCTTTTCCAGGGTTGGCCCACAAGGAGATAACCTTGGGATCTTAGAGACTACATAGTTGAAAAGGGTAAAAATGGGATAGAATAGGAGAAGGGGGTCATGCACGAATCCATCCATGGTCCATAAAGTCGGTAAAGGCATGGAAGCTAAAAGGTTTAAATAACAAGTGCATCCATTTTAAGATGATATATTTACAACTTCCATACTTACAAATATTTGAAAATATATGAGAAACTTGTTCTTAGAGCTCCCAAGTCAATATCCCAAGATTTCTTCAAGTTGTCCAAAATCTAGATTTGTCGACATATGGCATAGGTTGCATTCTTTTCTTCAGGAAGGCTTGCAAGATGTAATAGTTCATATACTTTCTTTGCCTCCTTAAGTTATCTCTGAAGAATATCTAACTTGGGAACAATAAGGTCCCTCAACTCATTATGCCTTCTAATCAATCTTCTTCTCTCCTCTTCCAAAGGCTTTGTCTGATTATTCATCTTTATCACCTTTATCATATATGTTGATGCAAATACTTTTGATGAATCAAAATTCTTTTCCTTAACTGATAATTTGTCTTTGGTTTCCTTTAGGATCTTATCTATATTAGAAACATGAGAAAATGAATATATGCTCATCGTGTATATACTTCTTCCTTATATAGCATCCTTAACATATTTTTCACCAACATCTAAAGAAGTTTTATCTTGCAAATTAATGAACAAAGATATTTAAATCTCTTATCATTGAATTCCTTTTGTACCTTTCTCATTGTTGCTTGCTCCATTGACTGGAAATAAGAGTCAAAATAATCAAGCATTTAGTCCAATTGATCAACTGTAGAATCTTCATATTTTATCTGATAGTTGGACATCAACTTATCAAGAATATTTATTGTCTTGTTCATTAACCTTATTCCTTTCTTTATTTTCTGCAAGGCTCTTTTCTTAGCCTTCTCTACTACCAATACTAATAATCTCATCAATTGATCTTCATCACAATTGTCCAAATCAATTGGTCCTTTTAAGATGATTCAGAAGATTCAATTGGTAAGACCATTTTTGCCAACAATGTCTCGGGACCAATTTTTGTTTGATCATTTCTTATTTCATCCAGTTTCTCTTCTACTCCCACTACCTCTAGGATATCAGGTACATTATCTATTTCATCTTCTTTTCCTCTGGTATCCTCAACTATTGTTTATGTGTGCTCATCAATCATCACTTTCAATTTTGCCTCTATTTTAGCTGGTTTATCTTTAGAAAATCCTTTTTGTGTCATGATTTCATCTAACTCTTCCTTGGTTATGATATTTATAGGGTCTGTGTAGGGATCTTTCCTTCTTTATGCTCATCTTTATTAGGTTCATCAATTTTAATCGATACACCACCAATATAGACATTTGGTTCTCTAACAGTATAGACAAATTATTCATTAATGAATACCTTGCTTCTGTTCTCTTAGTTATAGGTTCTTTTCTTTTAGCCACAATAGGTCTGAGTCCCTTTAGTGTCTTGTTGATAATTTCATTTGTCTCAATAATGATCTCATCTACTCTATCATTCACTAACACGTTAATTCTTTTCTTTGCAACTAGTATCCTTTTAGATTCCTCAATTAGATTGTTCATCTCATCACAATTGATTACTAGACACATCTTAGTAACAAACACATCTTTTATCCTCTTATCTTCTTCTAATGGTATCACTCTCTTTTCTTCTATTTTATCATAAAATTGATCAAGTATTTGATCTTTTATTTCAACAAGTATTCTACTAAATTCGTTCAAGTGATTAATAACATCTTGTTCTAATCTCCTTCTTTCATCTTTATCAAATAAAAGATAATATTTCTTCAACTCTACCAAAATGCCAAGCTTGACTACTTTATTTAGTATCTTATCTACAACATTCTCACCTTTTCTTACATTCATGGGTATCACTTTAGGTGTGGTAGCTCCTTCTTTCCTCACTTTCTTCTTTGATTGATTAGATTCAGTGGATGAAATGTCATCATGCTCCTTAGCTCTTGTTTTTTTTGGACTAATACTCTTCTATTTAGTTCTTCTCCTTACCAGTTATGACTAGGTCCTCTTTTCTTCTAGTCTGGATGCCTTAAGTGAAGAAGCTTGCTTCTTCATAGGAGGTATAGAATATGTTCTACCAGAAATTCTTTACATAGAAATTAGGGTTAGAGGAGTTGCCTCTTCTTCAACATCAATTGATTTTACTAGAGCCTCTTGTTGTCTCCTTACTTGTGCCATGTCATCCTTGGTAGTTCTTGATTTTTTTGTTGTTGTATCAACAATATTCTTTATTTTTCTATTAGCTGTGTTTGAACCTTTTGATACTTCTCCATATAAGTTTTGAACCTCTTTTCATTTAGATCAATGCGAATTTTAATAATTTATTCAACATACTTCCCAACTAACTCTGGTATAACTTCATAACCCATTGGTTGAATCCACATTTGTTTAGGCTCTACTACCTTCATGCATCATTGATCTATTTCAACCATAAAATATATTGAATTTGCATACTTCTCTACTATAATTTTTAGAATTCTTTCTCTTTTCTGCATCTTCTCTGAAACATTTTAAGGTGTCCTGAGATTAGAAAATCTATGTCATTTTTCTTCTAACTCTGGTACATGTTAGATATATGCAACTCCATAGGAACATCCTTCTTTCGAGCTACATTCATGACTTTGAGAAATAAATTAATCAAGTAGAAAAATATATGTACAATCAAGGAGCCATACTTGAATATCTATGATTTGTCCCTTTTTATCTTTTCAAGATTCTGCAATAGTTGCTTCCTCATGATCTCACAAACATCAAAATGTACATCTTCCATAAATATTGGGTAAGCAATGTGTATGATGGTTGTTGATATGGAATTCATTCTAGTGCTATGATATACTTTGTAGCCTAGTATAATGGATGGGAACTTGACATCTGGTTGAATGATGTCATTAACAAACATAGCTCTCCTATCCAATCGAGATTTGGTCAACTGCTCAACCACTTTCTACATAGTTGATTTAAGTGTTGGTATTTCTCGAGTAGCATTGAATCTGAATATCTTGTGATTTAATTCCTTAATTATTTTTATTGTTTGATCTCCTAAACAAAATAATTGATAATTAATTATGCTCAAAATAATCTTTATCCATTCAGGATCATCAAAGGTGACTACATCTTTGTAGTGAGCTAGGTTAATCTGATTAATCTTCAAAAATTCATCCTTCAACACTCCAATAGAGCACACAGATTCATAATGACTAGCCATCTCATATTCACCAATGTCTTCCAATTTGCAATGAATATATGCACACACATCCTCAATGTGCAACACTCCATTGGGCACATGACAAAATGCACCTTTGGGATCATCTTCCATGGACTTGTATGGATGAAACTTAAATTCATGATGTGGCTTCTCAAGAACATTAACAATTTATAGAGTATCCATGTTCTATGATGAAATAGATGGATTTTTAAGAGATAAATACCTTTTAAGTGTCGTTTAGGGTTTTCTCATCAAATCCATCGGTAGCTCAAATCAATCGGCAAATAATTTTTGAATTTGCTCTTATTGGGATCTTCAAGTCACAATGTGAATGAATCACAAAATTGACATTTTAACCTTTTGATATGCCTATTTTGATCATTAATTATAGTTTGTTCATTAGGTTTTAATAAAGTTGTTGGAAAATTAGTGAACTCAAAAATCTTGTATGAACACAAAAACTTTAATATATTTATTATTATTAGTACTATTTTTATTTTTTGAACCATTTCTTCTTGTTCCATTGTCTCTATATCTACAATCCTTAGCAATATGTCCATGATTATTAAATTTGTAAAAAATAACATTATATTTTACATACCTCTGATTATTTTGAATAGTCCTCAATCTATAATTCCTTGCAACATGACCAAAATTGTTGCATTTGTAGCATATAGGGTTACCTCTGATTGTATTGGGCCAAAATTTGAATTTGCATTCCTTATATTTGTGTCCATATTTCTAGCATGTGAAACAATATCTAGAAAAAGGTGTAGCATTTGAATTTCTCTAGCATTCTTTTGCCTTGTGTCCAAGTATGTTGCCTGCGAAACATTTACCATTGAATTATTGTCCATTTGGTTGTTTAGTTTCTCATTCTGATCTACCTTTACTTTAGTAGATTTGGAACATTATCCTTGATCATACCCTAAGCCATGCTTATCTCCATGAGGTCTCTGATTTTTAAACTGTTCATCAAGTTTCTCAGAGCTAGATCTAAATTTTTCTTGAAATTCTTTGGCATTAGCCAGGTCTCGTCTCAGTACCTCATTGATTCTTTTTAGTTATTGCTCATTATTTTTGGATTCTTCAAAACTTGCAGTTGTCCAACTTGACTATTTAACTTGTAGCATTCCCCATTCTTAGCTTTTGGGGAGTCTTCAAGAGTCTTTTTGGCTTCAATTTCTTTAGTGCTCTTGATTGCAATAGATTCCATTTCATTCTTTAGGTTGTTTCTCTCTTTCACAAAATTCTCATAGTCACTATTAGAAGTAAATTCAGTGCCTTTTCTTGATAACTGATCTATAAGTCCTTTTCTCCTATCTCTGGATTTCTTTAATTGCTCCTTTAACTTGTCAATGATTCCATTAGCTTCTTTCAACTTTTCTTCAAGATTAAAAATGTGAGCATTTGACTTGTCTAGGTATTCAAGTGAATTTGAAAGTTGAATCTGAATACTATTACATGCTACCATTTGGATCTTCCTCAAGCTATTAAACTTCTTCCAAGGAACTAGGCTTTGATACCAATTGTTAGGATTAGGGAGCACCAAGAGGGGGGGGGATGAATTGGTGCAATAGTATTCTTTAAAAATTTTAATTGAAACCACAACTTAATAATGAAACTGAATGCAAGTAAAGAAAACAAAACACATAACATAAATATCACAACACCATCATTTGTTTTTGAGGAAAACCCAGTTAAGGGAAAAACCCCGATGGGGATGATACAAACAAATATCTCACTACTGTAATAATAAGTGCCTAGTTAAAGGCCTAAGTACAAAAGAGGGGAATGCACTTTCATTTAGGCTTACAACCTAGAGCTCACTTCTCGATAATACAACCAAAATACATCAAGTCTTACAACTAATTTCATAAAGAAGTGGACTTACAGTCCTATACCAAAAAACTATTAGCATGAATAATGCCTATACATTTCCAATGAAGCTCTTAACATAGATAAACATAGTCTTTTATTACTAACTTGTCACAATATCATCATCCTTATGATCATCAAATACTTCACTATCATTTGCAATCAAAACTTGATCTTAAATATAAGATCATAACCTCAAAACATAAACTTCATCGGCCCAAATAAGAGTAATGAAACGTGTAGATATATTTGCGCCAAAACATAAAATCAATCCTTGCTAACTGAATAAAGTAGACTCTAATTTTGGCTCTATTATCAATAATCATTGGACCAATAAAGAAAAATGATTTACCAGTTCTATTGATTCAATCTCTCTAAACTGTCATATTCTTCTAAAAACTGTTAACCTGATATTCCATAGTGAATATCTCATGCATTTGATGACTTTAAGATCTACGATTACCAAATTAGAGATAATTACATGTCTACATTTATACCTTACAATCTCATGCACTAACACTCAGAATTTTGTCTGAACCAAACTAATCTATCCGACTGGTCACTATCCTACTTCTGATACTTAGACAAATATAGGTAACAAATCCTTCAGTAAAATTACTTGTTTGCATCATGGCCATGAATAATGATAGTATTTGCCATCAATGACAACATACCATATATTAAGGATTAACTCTTTCCAAAGATTTTTTGGGGTGTCACAAATAGATTTAATGATAAGTTCAAAGCACTTTTACAAACACTGAAAATAACCCCATTCTAGAATAACAAACATATACAAGAGTTAGTTTTTTCAAATGTAAATAGATTAAGATAATATAATAAGATAAAGAAGAAAAATATCAATTTAAAAAAGAGATGCCTCAAAAAGGATTTCTTTAAAAAATCAAGGAGCAAAGAGAGGCCTTGAAGCAACACATCCCCAGAATAAGACCCATCTCTAGCCATATATAAAAGTAAGAGAATTGAGGTAAATAACACACAAAAAGGAAAATAAAAGAGAAGAGGGCATAAAAAAACTAGAGAGCAATGAGAAAGGAGTGTTGTAGAGTGATATATTAGGAGAATAATATGTGACATTGTATTACAAGGAGACAAGGGTAGAGAGAATGATTGTCAAAACAACAATAAATAAAATAAAGCACAAAAACCCAAACTAGTAAAGAAACCAATAGATAAACTATAGTTGTTCAATAAACTTAGAATAAATTCTATTACTATGGATACCACCATCAAGATCCTAGTATTTAGAGTTGAGACTACTAATGCCAAACAAAAATGTTTTATCTTGGAGTCCAGTTGGGAGAAATTTGGAAAATTTAATGATAAAGGAGAGATTATTGGTAATCACCGGATCAATAAGAAATGAAGAATTAGATTTGTATGTTAAAGAGTACCAACAAGAGCTAGCCATGTCGCATAAAGTCAAAACTGAATTCTTATCAAACTTAGGGACACCAAAAGTTCCCATAGAAAGTGTCACAAAAATGAGAAATTTAACCCAAGTTACGAAACCTGTTAAAAAATATGACAAAATTTTCAAGGAAACATGTTGGAAACTAGAGAAACCTCTAATAAAGAAACAAAATATAGAATGGTTTATTACCAAACTAAACAAGGATATCTAGATCATATTAGATGGAAGGGATTTCTAGAAATTTTATAGACCTAATCCAAATGGCCTACAAAATAAACGCTCGGACCTGAAGATGTCTAGAAAAAGATATAAACACATAATTACTAGAAATTTTGCAAGGACAAGTAAGAGAATTAGCAATACAACATGATATAAGATTTAGAGAACCTCAACAAATATGGTGTATACATTGCAATAGGGAAGGGCACATTCATAATGATTTTCTCAAGGATTGAACAAAGAAGACACTTGATGTCGTTAGAGCTATAGAACCTAACCCAACATATTGTGCCTATTTTTAGGATTGGGACCTACACCTTATTAGGGAATACTCCAAAAATAAATCTCCAGCCTAAAATGGAGGGAATAGATGTTGTTCAAACCACAACTGCACTAAGAAAAAAAGAGATGATGCACAATATTGAATCCCTCTTTGGCAGGATAATCCAAATGCTTATGTAGTGTGGAATAACCAAGGATATCAAGATGATGTGAGGAACTCTAATTACATAAGAGGTTGAGGTAGAAGTTGAATAAATAGGAGAAGAATTATTTCACTTACTTTAATTGTGATAGGATAGGTACTATGCATCTGACTGTTGGATACAAACAAAGCTCAAATGCACATTTTGTAAAGAAGAGCATACTATGTTTAACTGTGAGAAAGCTAAAGAATTTAATAGAGATGTTGATAAGTCTTCCCGAAGTGATGAATTGTAAAGATGAGCCTGGGTAACCCAAATATTACCTCCTAAGGGGATAAGAAGTTGTCATAAAATAAATGTGTGGACCTGAGACACCTCGTAAGTGAAAAATTACAGAGAAAAAATAACAGTAAAAATGAAGAAATAGAAATTGGTAAATAATAAGAAAGCACATGTAATAATTGTTGAATAGTTTAAATAACTGAGAGGGGGGGGTGAGTTAGTTATCATAGAACAATTTTCTTACCTTAATTTATTTGTAGCAATCTTAATTCAATCAAACATATATGAATATGAAAGCACATAAGAACACTATACACAATGGACACTAGATTTTGCATGGAAAACCCAAGATGAGAAAAACCACATAGAAGCTAATTATCATGAATAAAAACACTAATTAAGGTGACACCAAGTAAGATTATTTTTACAAGGGCTCACTATTAGGTTTCTTACTGTAGGTAAGGCTCGATGCCTGACTATTACAACCAAAAGTAAAAGGCTCACTACTAATGGAAAAAGGTTCACTGCTAGAAGAATAATAATGAAAGGAATCCAGCACTGAAATAATTGTCACCAACTACAACTAGAAGAACCTTACTATCTTTTTCCTTTGGTCACACAATTTTGTATAGTTTGTAATACCTAAATTTTTCCTTATAAAATTCAAATTCATAGCACACACCATTATTGAATAAAATCAACTTTTACTTGTATCATTCCATGCCTCCATAAAATTCTAAGTTAGCCAAACATAATTTGAATTAGGTCACCACAAAAAATTTCTGTGGTGGAAAGAAATGAAATGTGGTCCACACAAAACCTTCTTTCCTAAATCAACATGCTACCCATTTACCATAATATCGCCAGCCAAAGAATAGAATATACATGTTACAATGCAAACAATGTTCTAGAGCACATTAACAAATTTCTAGATCAATCTAGAACCAAATGAGTGTACCACATTATGTTGTAATATGAATGGGACTAGGACAAACACAATTAAAGATAGATCATCATACCACAACACCTAAAGTATGCCAATCTGGATCATTAAAGCACCAAAAACAAAACCTCATTCAATCAACCAAGATATGTTGACATTAATGACACCCATTAATGAAAATAAAAGTCAACATCATATTCCAACAGTCTCCTTTTGTCATTGATGGAAACATTCACCAATGACAAAGCCAAAAACTCAATGTCAACATCAAGACCATTTTTCTTCTCCCCCTTTGACATCAACTAGGGAAAAAGTACCCCTTAAAAACTTACTATGTTACCTCTAAGAGGAAGCTACCAAGCATTGATCTATATAAGAATGAGAATATAATACCCTAGACCAATGCACACCCTGGTGCATTTTACTGCAAACTGAGAATGGGCAAAACCCCTAACTTTTACTAGAGATACTCAAAAGTATATTTTCAAAATGGTTTTGTGAAAATACCTACAATCTACTCTTTTGTAATTACATATTCAAGTCTTACCTTATTGTCCAATACCTTCTCTCTCAAGAAATGATATCTAATAGATATATTTCATTCTAAAGTGTTGTACATAATTATTGGAAATACTTATTGCACTAGTATTATCATACATAATTAAGATTGGTTCATCAAATGATATTCCAATATCCTTCAACATTTGTTTCATCCATACTACCTAAGCACAACATAATCATATTACAATGCATTCAGCTTCAGCAATAGATAATGATATAAAATCTCATTTCTTACTTGACCATGCAACCAACTGAGAGCCAAGGAAATAAGCTCCACCACTTGTACTCTGCATGTTATCAACACAACCAACCCAATCACCATCAATGTAAGTTTTCAAAGTGAAACTCGAGTCCTTTAGATTCTATAATCTAAAATATTCAGTGCACTTCAAATATCAAAAGATCTTTTTTATTGTAACAACATGTGATTCTTTCAATTGTTGTTGAATTCTAGCTGCTAAACAAATGACATACATAATGTTTGGTCTAGTAGAAGATAATTATAATAATCCTCCAATAATTGACTTGTACTTACATCAACATTAGTTGAATCATCTTCTTTTGTTTACTTACACTTGGTAACAATAGGTGTACAAACAAATTCTCCAATCCAAACTTATTCAATAGTTCTCTGGTATACTTGGACTAAGAAATGAAAATTCCTTTACTTCTATGATTTACCTATAATCCAAGGAAAAAATTTAACTCACTAATCATAGACATTTCAATTTTCTTATGCATCTCATATGCAAATCCTCTGCACATATCATCATTTCCTCCAAAAATTATGTCATTAACATACACCACAATAATCAAAATTTGATCTAAATAAACTTTGTAGTATAAGTGACTATTACAAAACACCTTTCAAAATCCTTTTCCAATCAAATATTCATCTAATCTGCCATACCATGCTCTAGGTACCTACTTCCATCCTTGTAATGCTTTCTTCAACTTACAAACAACATCCAGATCATTTTTTGACTTAAATCTGTCTGATTTCTTAATGTAGATTTCTTCCTTCAATTCACCATTCAAGAATGTTGATTTAACATTCATTTGATAAACTTTGAAATATTTAAAAGCTAACAAAATCTAGATTGCTTATGTCCCAGAAATGAGCATATGTTTCATCAAAATCAATACCTTTAATATGAGTGTAACCTTTTGTAAGATATAAAATATGGATGGGTTCTAGTACAATAGGAGTTTGCCCATAAAAGAGACCCCAAAACTGATATTTTACACATACATTAAATTCTAATGATATGGAAAGTAAATGTAGAAGATTAATATTGAAATAAAGAAATAAAGGTACTTACCTCTGAAAAAGAATCTACTAGAAACCCTGTCAGACGATCTCAGAAACTATTGATGATCAAGTCCTTGAATCGAAACTGTGAGATCTACAAAACCCAGAAATATTTTTCTTTTATGAGCCAATTCAACCTTGACCCAGACATAGGGTAAGATCTTACCCTAAGGCACAATCTTACCCTTTTATGTCGACCTTGACCTGCACTGCTCCGACAGAAATTCTATTCGTGGATCCCGAAAGTTTGTCAAAAATGGTATCCAGATCTGCACTATAATTCATTATCCTGCACCTATTCCTGCAAGAAAAATAATTTTTTTTGTTGGGGGGGAGGGGTTTGCCTTAGTCAAACCTGAATTTAGGAATTAACCTTGAAATATAATTGAAATTGTAGAGATAAACAAAGTAAATGGAACAATTCACCTTGCTTATGTTGAAAAACCTTGTAGAGGATTCGAATCCTTGAATCCACAAGTATGGATACTCCAAATGAATGTAGAATTGGATGTAGGATGTCTCAAATCAATTTTATTAGATCTTCAACACCAATATTGAATGGATCTTGGAATAGGAAGAGGCTTGGATGAATATGGATGGAAAGATCTTCAACAAGAGGGCTCCATAGAGATTGAATCCTTTAATGGCTACCAATGAATCTCCTTGATGAATTGGATCTTGAATGCTTGAAGATGGATGAATGCTTGAATTATTTCCTTCTCCTTCTTGCTTGCTTCTTGATTGCTTAATTTCACTTGCTTGAGTGCTTGAGAGATTATGGAAAAAGATGGATTGAAATGAGAGAGGAAGGCTTTCTTTTATAGTGATCTAGGGCACAAACTTCTGCAAAGGCCTACATAGGAGAATTAAATTTCTATTTAAGCCTTTACCCCTAGAAATGGACCTAAATTAAATATAATTTAAGAGTTTACTGTTCCCAAACCCGAAATAGTCGACCCAGAAGTGGGAAATAAAACTTTCTGAAACCCAACATCCAGAAACTTATGGATTTTGAAATTTGGACCCTGGGTCAGGGTTGAGGTCGACCTTGACCTTGAGGTCAAGAATCTCAAATTTTCAATTCATGATGCCAAATTTATGGAGAAAAGAAGTGGGAAAAGGGGCAGAATAGGGGAAAAAGCCATATCCAAGTCAAAGACCCATTCAAGGCGTTTGACATGACCCCAAACCACTTACTCAGAGGACTAAACTAGTCCTAAATAGAAGTTCTTCCATTTTCTGATGATACATTTAGCCCCCACTTTAGCAAGAGTATGGAATCGATGCAAACTCTTGGTAAAGGAGATCACAAAGAAAAAGACAATCTTATTGAAATCAAAGGGACAAAGGAATCCTCAAGCCTCCAGGGACTCGAGTCTTTATCAACTCCAAGATTACAATAAGAGAGACATTTGTAGAAAAAAGAGAGAAAAGGGGAGAGAGGAGTGGCTAGCTCGCCCACTAAGATGTGTGTATCTCATTATTGTGTGCGTGAATTTTGTACCTAGTTGTAGACACAACACTTCAGTAAAACATTAGAGGTTAGCAAAAATCAAAATCATGCAGTGAAATGGAAACTAATCTAACCAGATGATTTACTACCTTCTAATAGGTGCGAGTATGTATTCTCAGATTGGACTGAGATCAGTGACCTTGACAACACCTAAATGAAGGATTTGAATGCAAAATCTAGATATGAGATGAATGCAAATTAATCTATATATTTGGATTTTCTATGCAATAAGATGAAATAGACTGATATGAATCTATTCTATATGAGAAACTGATATGACATGCAATTAATCTAACAATGATATTCTAAATGATATGAATGCTTAAAATAATGACAATCTCACAACAGCTCGAATTCGCAAAGATGATTCTTCAATCTCCAATTCAACAGTGTGAGGATGCAATTCGTGGATGGATTCAAATGAAGAGCTGAGGCCTTAATTTATAGAAATCCAGGACTTTGGAGGTGCATGGAAAACGCCATAAATCACTCTTGATAAACTCAGGTTGATTTTTGAGTTATCAAGAAATTAGATAGAGATTAACTCACAAAAATCATGTAAATCAGCTTTTTGATTTAAATTAGAAGTTGAGATCAGCTTTCAACTCAAAAGAGAGTTGAGTTTAATTTTAAAACAACTTGAATTGATTTTCTGATTTAAAGTTAAACTATTTTTTTGGATGTGCATAATTAATTATGAATTAATTAAATAAATAAAGTGATTTATCCTCAACTTAACTGATTTTAAAAAATAAAACAATTGCTTTATGGGTTAATCAATTATTAAATCAAACTTTTATTCAAAAACTATATTATTAAATTTGACAATTGACATTAATTAATTAAATAAGAATTTAATCAATTAGTCATAGGATATTTGATTTATTGTCAAAATGAAATAATACAATTTAGGAATAAATATAATTAAATCCAATTAAATAATTAAGTGGTAGTATTAAATCTAATTAATTAAATATTCAGAATATTCAATTAATAAAACTTTAGGATAAATAGGATTTATCGCCAAATAATCATTAAATTAAAGATAATTAGGATAAATAGGAATAAGGAATATTCCCCGATGCAGAATTTAGGATAATCAATTAAGATTCGATAATGTGCCGATGTGCCTTAGGTTAGGACTTCGATGTCGATATAGGAGATTAATGAACCTATAGCCCATTTTTGGGGTATTACAACTGTGAACCACAAAAAGGATAGGATGGCCCACCAAGCAAGCACTTGATAGTCACTCATAAAGTTGTGTACCTTTTGGTGGCTTTGTGCATGTATGTAGTGTGTCTTCTGATGGATTTTATGAAGTACCCATGGATCCATATTCTCATATCACCAAAGTATACATTTGTAAAATGTGTATCTCTTCATGATTTAGCAGCTTATGTGCATTGCCTTCTGAGGATTTAGCAAATTTGAAATTGGAAATGCGTGTCTCTTCAGGATTTAGCAACTTATGTGCACTACCTTCCGAGGATTTAGCATGCTACAAAACAAAAGGTTAGAACAAAAATGCATAATATAGAATTAGGGATGCCATATATATGCCCCCCTCCTTAAGATGACAAAATACATACTATTTTGACATGTTAAGGGAAGAAAAGAACAAGGATAAAGCCTTCTTCAACATCAAGAAAATATCCATAGACAACACCCAGTCCAAGCCAAGAAGGTCACAACTCCTATGAGGCCATGGAAGGGAAAAATGCAAAGAGATATCATGCAAGAAGGGAAAAAGTAACCCTTGTGAGGGATAACACACTATTCAGCTTCCAAGGTGAGAGATTTATCAACCATGGAAACCAAATGTCAAACAATGAAATAGGTTGTGATCAAGGACAAAGATCCTCAATGCAAACCAAAATTTTCGTGTATGATTGGATATCACATAATAGATAGATACTGCTTAACCAAGGGAAAAGTGGATCTCAAAGAGACAGAAAAGAAGAAGATGGCATCCTTGCCCCCTAAGTGCAGGAACAAGGATGGAAGGGGACCTATTATATTTCTCACAACACTATACAAGACAATGAGCCCCCAAGGATTAGGCTAACATTGTTTACATAATGTGGAGCTCCATAATAGGAACATAAATGTTATTTAGAGAAACAAGATTGAAATAAAACTCATTGCCACATGATATATAAATAACCTTACTATCAATGAGCTGCCTAATCTTATAATGTAAAGCTTGACATTCATTAGTAGAGTGATCATGAAATCGATGATACAAACAAAAAGGAAGAGTCTTCAATTGTGGACTACGTTTCTTTTTGTGTTTAGGTCTAGTAATCGTCTTAGCACGAAGGAGTTTAGGCAAAAGAAATTCTTGGTCAAATTCCTTCATAGGTTCATCATGTTTTGAAGTGTTATTTGAGATGTTGTTAACATTGATTTTTTGTTGAGGATTAAATCCCAATCCATAAGAATGCCCATGCCCCCCATTCTATAAGGGCATTTGAATTCCCTGTTTATGCTTACCACATCCTTAACTATTGAATCCTTGTTTAACTAGGAAATGATAGCCAAGACCATAATGAGAAACCATATCAGCAAGAGTCAATGGAACTTCAGTAGTCACTATGTCATCATTAGTAGGTTTGATAGATTCATAATGGGTAGAAGTAGTGACAAAGTTATTACGAAGGGCATTAGAAGTAGAAGCAAAAGCTCGTTGTTCAAACTCTCTTTGTTGCTTCATAAAATCAAGATCAGAAACCTTATACTCTCCCATAAAGGTAGGATTAAAATCCAAGGTTCCCCAATCATCTCTAGGAAGAGCATTAGAGGAAGAAGGATTACTATTAGGAATAGGAGTATTGTAGGTTTGAATATTCAAACAAGGATTTGACGCATCATTTGCATGAAGTGTATACATTGTGTTGTTATGTATAAACTTGACTTTACGGTGAAGGGTGGAAGGAACACCATGTATCTCATGCAACCAAGGTCTACCTAAAAGAAGGTTATAATTGAGAGGTCTAGGCATAACATGAATAGGTGTATTCAGGATAACAAGACCTACTTTGATAGGTAAGGTAATGATGCCTAAAGTGTTCTTAGCAATGTTATCAAAGCCACGTATAGGAACATTGTCAGGTTGAATAGTTGAAAGATCAGCTTTAATCACTTTGAGCATGTCCATGTTTGCATAAGGGGAGTGCGTTTTAGAAAAAGAGTCACCATCATGTATGAATATGTAATCCATTAATAAATAATCCTCTTGTATCAAAACTTCTTCACAACAGGGGGATAAATCAATGTCTTTATTCAAGGGATCATCCACAATGGTTTCATGAGGAAGAGAAAAATCAACATCCACATCTAAAGGTTCAATAAAGCACTTGAAAAACACTTCAAATAAATTTTGCAACATGATAATGAATAAATAAATGCATAGAAAATAGATCTATAAATATCCAAATGCATTTAAATGAAATTTATATGCATGAAAGGGAAATAGAACACAACAAACAAAATATGGCACCTAATTCCACAAAAGATAGGCAGTAAGCTTGTAAATATTTTTGTATTTTTAAAGAAATTTTGTAATTTTTTAAAAAGATTTTTGAAATATAAATGCAAGAGCATAAAAGAAATCTATTTTTGTAAATGTAGACACCTAAAAATCCTTTAGAAAATAAAGTATTTTTATTTTCTATCAAACCCCTAATGACATCATCATTTGTTAATTAATTAATTTATATATTTTTATGCCATTAATTTCCTTTATTTTAATTAAGCATCTTTAATTAAAGAATCTCTCCCCAAAGCATTTAAATCGAATTTGAATGATTTTCCTATCTTTATTGAATCAATATTCAATAAATGATGTCACAATCCCTAAATAAATTTTATATTTATTTAAAGCCTTAAAACCCTAGAACCTTCTATCCTTTCCTAAACCCTTCCAATCTTCCCTAAATCTTCCCTAAACCTACTTAGGATAAATTACCTACTTTTCCTAAGCTAATCCAAGTCTCCTTGACTTTTTAGTCAAACCCTTCCCCTAATGAGCCTTACACACTCATTCAAAGCCTTCCACACTCTTTAAGGCATCTTACAGCCTCATAAAGAGACCCATGTCTCTTCTTTCACACTTGTTCCCCTTGCACACTTCCCTAGTGTTTCTCACACATGTGTAAGCAACCCCTAACCCAAGCTAAACCTTACCATACCCCAAACCATACATCTTATTCTACCCCAAACCTTACCCCTAACCCTAACTCATCCTTCTCACCCAAGCCCTTCCTAAATCCTATAAATACTCCTCCTTCCAAGAGAAAATCATTAGCTAAGTCTTTCATCTTCATGCATTGTTATTATGCTAATTTAGTTCTAAGCTTTAGCATAATCAATCCTAGTTGTTAGATTTCATTATTTTCTTTAAGCTTTCTAGTACATCATAGCTTAGCAATAATGGATTAAACTAGTTGTTTTCATTTTTTTTCATATAATATCATCATCATCACATCTATATTTGGTTAAAAAAAATCTTAGCATAAGCATCACATAGCTTAATCTGCATCTTAGCTCCATTTAGGCTCCTTGGGCTCTAGGAGCAAATCAGGTCTTCTATACCTAATTATGTAATATTATAGAGTGTCCATGGCCCTTGAATGATCCAAATCCCCCCTAATAATAATTAGGGACATGCTCCATGTGAATTGAGAGCACAACCACATCCCTAAAGCTAGAGCAAATCAAAAGGTGATAGGGTGCTCCCGTTTAGGCTCTATCTGAATGACTTTGTGAATAACTATATGTAATAGTTTAGGTATATGCTGTTTAACTAATTTTTTACATGTTTAATCCTTTCAAGATAGATTAGGTTTGCACTGATCACATTTTGGCACGCCCGGTGGGACCCTACACGCCTTTGAAATTGCATTTTTTAGGGTTTTCCAAGCAAAAAACTCAAGTTTTCAGAAATCTCATGCTGTTCTAGGTGAATTATCATATGGGTAAACTCCTTGGAGCTATATTATCATACTAGGACCACCCATTACTCGTATGGGGTCCTGGTAGTCTTTTTAGCTTGTTTTTAGGCCTTTTTGGCCCTCTAGCCTTGTTTACTCGTACTAGGGGGAATCCTTACTTGTACTGGGACTACCCATCACTCATACGAGTAAAAAAAATCAGATAACCTACTCGTGTTTACTCATATGGGAAACAAAGGGGTCTTGTAAGGTTTTAGGCCAAGGAAAAGTTGATTTTTTGGGGTTTTCAAGCCCTTTTGACTGCTTGTTTCAAGTTTTTGACACCATCTTTTTCAGGTACTCTTAGAAGGCATAAAATTAACTAAAAAATAAATCATTAAGGCTCATGAACTCTTGTGAAAGTTTAGGAACCACAAACACATCATTTTCAGGCTTCAAATGAACCTTTTGAGTGCCCTTAAGGGACAAATTTGCAAGTCTTTCCTAAGCATTTCCTAAGCAATCCTAAACAACTCAATTTGTTCCTATTTGGTCCTAAAGCAATAAAAATTATCTCTAATTTTTCTCATTTTTATAAAAAGAACCTCAAAAGTTTCAAATCTAAGGTTTTAAGAGTCATTCATGCAAAATAGGAACACTCTATCTTTTTGGTGCATAAAAAGGACTAGAAGTTTGCATATCATTCCTAATCATTTCCTAATCAATCCTAACCAACTCAAACTATTCATATTTGGTCTTAAAACACTCAAACTCACTCCTAATGGTTTTCCTTTGGTTAAAAAGAATAACTTTCAAACAAACCTAAGGTTTCAAAGAGTCATACATGCAAAGTAGGAACATTTCATGTTTTGGAAGCATAAAAAGAACATCAAGTTTGCATTTCAAAACTAAGTGGTTCCTAATCAACTAAAAAATCATCCTAAGTGATACTAAATCAAAATAAAGTGCATCAAAGAGAGCTAAAAATAAATTCATTTACAAATGTCTTCAAGTTTTGTTAAAAGTCTCAAAGCAAACTAGGAACAAAAAAATCAAATCTTTGCTAATCTTTTCAATTTGGTTCCTAAACATTCCTAAAAGTTTCAAAAATTTCCTAAAGTAGTACTAAAGATTTTTTATTGATGTGATCAAGCCTCTTATTGCAAAATCTTGAATGCCTTTCTAAGTTCATGTATCAAAGCTTAATCTAGGAACTTTCCCTTTGGAGTCTAGAAAATTGAGCAAAAGACAAACAAATCTTGAATGGAGCTAAAAGAATGAACCCAAGTCCAATTGAGTCATTGTCATTTTGAAAATAAAAAACAATCTTGAATGATCTAAAAGAGAAAGAAAATAATCTCTATTCCTTCCTCTTTCAATTTCAGTTCACGCACCAAATTCAATCTTGAATGACTTAAAGATAAAAAACAAGGCACTTTTCAAAGTTCTAAGGAAACAATCAAACTCAATCTAGAATGCTCAAGAAAAGAACTTGCAATCACTCAAACATTTACTTTTTGAAGAAAGAAAGAACAAATCAAACCTTAAACACGTGTGTCTTCAAAAGTTTTCAAATCAAACACACTTAAAGTTCATTTTGGGAAAAAGAATCTTCATGATGTACATCTAGGAGTTTCCCATTTCTACAAAACCCTTGTTAGAATAAGTAATGTAAAACACTTGAACTTAGACAAGTTCACTTGTTTTACTTTTAGCGAGGCCTGTCCAGGGAGAAAAGCACTTCCTCTTTGGAGAATGACCTTAAACCGATATCTTCCTTGACTGGTATAGAAATAAAGCGCTAAGAAAACTCTCGCTTATATTCCCTCAAGCTCAGGTGAAGTGTGTTGATGGTAGCCCATGGTAGGTGAAGAATCCCTACTATTTTGGCATGGTCAACTCAGCTCTTAAGTGAGTCACATGCATACAAATTGATTGGGATGACTCCATAGAATAATTACAAACTTATTAAAATAGAGGCTACCCTATCTACATTCGAAGGTATCAGAATCCTTGTGCAAGGACTGATCCAAGGGGTTTACCGGATCACCTTAAGGCTACTCACCATATGTATCCCCTTTTAGGGGTATCAAGATGTGGGCAAGGATTTTGATACTAGCCCGACTTCTAGGTAGTTTCTACTTGATGTGTTTTGTGAAGTTTCAGACTCAGTGCAAAACATCTGTTGAACAAACACAAAGCGAAAAGTTCTATAATCAATCCTTGTTGTCGTGTCAGTCAAATCCTTCAAATCTAAAGTTCATCCAAAATTTTAGAATCTTTTCATCCTAGTATCCCAAATCATGGTTTTTCAATCACCTTGCATCTAGTCTTATCCTCCCATCCTAGGTTAGCAGAGTCATCTTGGCCATCCCCCATCCCCTTTTTGTCTTCCTCTAGAGTCATTATTTCCACATATCTTGATCAGAATCCAATCCCAGTCTGAACTCCTTAGTTGTCCTAGTCCAAAGACTTAGTCTTCCAATCCATCTTCATCCTTCATCCAACTCATCCGCAAGTCAGCATGTCTCAAAACTATTATGATGAGTGTGGTTATTATGTCTCTCCTCTCAATCCGTCCTATCCTGATGATGATGAAAGTCTTGTTGATCATGATGCATACATTGAAAACCTTAGCCATCATGATGATGAAAGCCTTGTAGATCATGATGTGTATTTTTAAAATCTTAGAAAGTTTGCTCCAAACATCCCCCAACATCCAATCATTCCTCCACACTATCCTATCATGCCTTCATGCATATCCACTAACAGTCCTTATCCTACCTTTGACAAGGGAAATCCACTATCCTATTCATCCACACCTTCTTCCTATCTTAAACCTACATATCCTCCATATGCATCCTTCATGCCTCCATCCCCTTCTAGGTCTTATCCCAATCACCATCTTTCCATAGCAATGCTCCAAGTTACGTCCCTTATCCAAATCCTCCATTCCCTTATCTTCCAAATCATTTTCAAATCCAAAATCCTAGTCTTCCAATCCATTATCCTAATCATCCATTCTATCTAGATTCACCATCCGCTATATCCTATTCAAATCTATCATCTTCCATCCTCACCTACATTGTTGTAAATCCCCTTTCACAAAAAGAATGCATCCCTCAATCCGCTTCATATCTCGTACCTCAATCCATCATTCCCACCTCACCAAATAGCCAATTCAGTTCACAAGCTTCCTCTAAACCTACCTATGTGAACTATCTAGTCATGCCATGTTCTAGTTCCTCATCTACACCATCATTCCCTAAAGCAAGTTCACAATCTACTACTCCACCTCCATGTATGAACTATCCTAGCTCCCCATCTTCTACACATTCTAGTCCATCACCTCCACTAATCCGAAAGTCTCCAAGGAATTTCACAAGGAAGCCAACAAAAAATCCCATTCCTACAGCTAAAGAGACATGCAATCTCAATCCTTCATGTGAAGCCATCATTGACGAGCCTCATCAACCTCCCCCATCCATTATCCTCCTTCCATATATCCTACCCATTGATCCTCTTCCATCTCCCAACATCATTAAGTCATTCCTATGTATTGATTTCACCAAATCTCCATCCACTTCTCCTCCTCCCAACATTATCCAAGCCACATCCAATAAGCCTCAACAATTGACCCTTCTTCTAGATATCACAGTTGCAGAATCTCCTATCCTTCCATCCACTCCACCTCAAGCTACCATCCATACATCCCCCAACACTCTATCCACACAAATTCTATCATGTCAAGATCTTGTCCAAAAGCATGTTGAAGTACCCATCGAAGAAAATCAAGATCCAATCCCTTCACTTCCTCTACTGCATGTTCTATTGCTTCCATCACCCCCAATCCCAGATCTTATCAGCTCAATTCCTCCAATCCAAGATTCTACAATCCCAATTCTTCCAATCCAAGATCCTATCATCCCAATTCCTCCATCTGAAGATCCATTACCATCCCCCAATCCCAGTCAAGATCCCATCATCCTATCCTCTACACTTGAGGATCCTCCAAACAAAACTATTCAGCTACCATCACTCTATCCTCTTGATCCACTTACATTTGTCAGAGGTAGCCCACTTAAAGTAGAAGCAATAAGTTCCATATCTTCCATTAGGGAACCAGAAACTGGATATTTATCATATTCCCCAAGTCAAAAATATCCTTGTTTGGATAAAATGCTCAACAAATGGAATTATCATGGCAACGACATAGGCGCTCATGAACAAGGAAATCTAGAGCCCATTCAAGACAAGAAACATCCAAAATCATGTGGAATTGGTCACACATCAGAAGAAGGAACTTCCTCCAAAAATGTTGGTACAACTAAAGCTAAATTCAAGCATCCTTCCAAACCCACCATCACATCTTCCAAAGAATACAACACTATTCCTCCTCCTCCAGCATTACAACCCAAGACAACCTATCACATTCATCCTTCATTCTCCAAATCCATTTTGGGTCCCTATGTCCAAAAATATTCCAACACATATCCTCTACATACCAAATCCATTTTGAGCCCTTACATCCTAAAATATCATCCCCCATCTTATCCTACTCAATCCTCCATCCAAAATCCAAACATCCCTAGTCAGGATCAACAAAGGCACATGCCCATATCTCCTATCTACCAATCTCCATTTATCTCTCCATCCATAATTCCTCCATCCCGCACATCTCCTCATATTCGTTCCAATGCTCCTTACAATTTGGATGCCATATCCAAGATGTATGAAGGGAAATATCCACAAAAATCCAAATATTGCCATGTCCAGTCTAAACGACATGCTCAAGAAAAGAAAAATTCAATCAAGTAATCTAATGCATCCCAATGGCCACAAAGGCCCAGCAAAGCACAAGAAAAATCCACTACATGGCCGCTAAGGCTTAGCAAAGCAAAAGAAAAATTTGATGCATACCAATGGCCACAAAGGCCCACCAAAGCTAAAGCAAAGATGATGTGGATCCCAAATAAAAAAGATGTAATGCATCTAAAAAAAATATCCAAAATGGCATCCAAAATTGCAAATCCACCAGCTACTCGGTCTTCTCCTCCATCTCCTAAATCCATTTTGGGTCCCAAAAATCCAAGATCTCCTAGCACAAATCCTCCATCATTTCCACATTTGTCTTCCACAACCCATCCCTTCATCCATCTTCCTCACAAAATGTGCCAATGTTGGTCCTAACAACATCCCCCTATCATGATCAATTCCCATCATTCCATCCAAACACTTTCTACTACCATATCTCCCATCTCCCCCATCCAATCCATGCCTTTGCATAATCTCCCCATCCTAACAAAGTTGTACCAACATCCAAGTACATCAAAAAGATCAGTGAAGAAAGTCAGCGACAAATTAGAGAAATCAGCAGGTCAGCAAAATCAAAAAGTCAACAACATGACAACACCAAATCAGAGAGTGATCAACAAATCAGAAGATCAGTGAAAAGTTAGCAGAAAATCAGAAAAATCCATAAAAATTGGAAAAATCAGAGAAAAATATCAAAAAAGAAAAGAAAAAGAAAAAAACATTCATCCTATGGTGAAAACTTGGCAATTCAAGCACCTTGGACAAGTACCATGGTGAAAACCTGGCAAACAAGTGTCATGCGTAGGTCTCTCCCCCCAATTCCTTTCTGCAGTTGGGGGCCATTCCTTTCTATCACCATCTTATCTAGCATCTCCTCCATCCCATTTGTCTCTCACTTTCTTCATCCTCCTTTGGATCTTGATGAAAAAATAAAGACTACCATGTATACATGCTTTTGGGCACCTTCTTGGCATCCATCACACCTTTCAGCTACATATCCTTTATCCAATCCATTTATCCTAGCTTCCATCTACCTTCCTCATCCTCTTGTCAGCATATCTTCTGTCCAATCATACCCCATCCTACTGCCTCTCAATGAATGAACTATCCTAAGCAGGGGGCATCTTATTCCTTGGTAACATATTCCTTGGAGACTATCTTTCATCCATCTTTCCATCTACCCAAATCCTAGGCATTCCTATATCCGGAACCCTCAGTGGTTCCTCCAGCATCCATCTTCCAATCCTCAAGAAAATCTGCCATCCGAATCCCTAAGCATTCCTCTATCCAGATCCCTCAGCGGTTCCTCCAGCATTCCATCTTCCAATCCTCAAGCAAATCTGCCATCCAATCTCCCCAAGCATTACTCTATCCAATCCTCAAGCAAATTTTCTATCCAAGTCTCCTAAGCAGTTCCTCTATCCAAATCCAAATCTTCCTCCATCCAAATCTCCCAGCATTCCTCTATCTAGATCCCTCAACATTTTCCTCCAGCATTAATCCCTAAGCATTTCCTCCATCTTTCCCTTTCTTGGTTTCTTCCCTTGTCATTGGTATCTAGCTCTAGGCTATCCTCATTGCAATCCAATGCCATTCATCCCTATCCAACTATTCTAAGTAGTCTTCTGACATCTTCCAATCTAATCCATATCTTCTAGCTATCCAACATCCAAGATCAAGCCAATCCATCCCATCCCATCCTTAGTCTTGCTCCTAGTCTTTTAGCAAGCCTTTATCTCAATCTAATCATCATCATTGGGATGCATCCTTCCCAAATCCATGTCATTTTAGGACACATCATCCATCACCAATCCATCTTGGATTTTTCAGCCCAACTGGGGCATCATCTTGCATATCTTTGGAGCTTCAACTTCATCCCCAGGTTCTTTGTACATCCTATCCTGAGTCTTGTACCATAGCATTAGTCATGTCTCCACCTAAGTTCATTTGTACATATGTGTCTTTAGGTCCCATCCTTTGAGTTAGTCAGCCCTTGTGTCGTTGTGACCAATCCAACTAAGCGCTTCAGCAATCATCCCCTAGTCATTTTGAGGTTTGAGAATCTTACCTATCTCTTGTCATAGGAATCCTTATCTAGTTACCCACCATCTGCTTCATATCACCAATCCTTTGAGTTGCTCAAATCCTTATCCTAAATAAGAATCAATCCCAGCGTTACCCTTTGATAGAACTTTTTCTAGGGAATCTTATACTTTTCTTTGTAGGCCTCATCATCTCGAGCAAGAGATTGGCATGCATTGGCAAGAATCTCATCTTTCGAAGATCATCAGTCTATCTGAGGTTGACAAATCAAATCCAAATCCTATCCTTTGATCCTACATCAGGAAGCAACAACTCATACCCAATGCTTTGTGATCTCCCACCAATCACATCAGGTCTGTGATGATGTATCCTTCCTCACGTTCAAACCAAATATTCCCACCATCAATCCAATCAATCATCCCCAATCATCCTACCTATGGAAAAAGGTTTTGTAAGATACTTGTTATTTCATTTGGTCCTCTAGATTTTTGCTTATCTTTTGAGCTATCTTGTAAATATATCCCCGTCTGATGTACATAATCATCATTTCTTATTGTACATAATCCTTGTCAGTCCTGCAATAGTATTTGATTAGAAATCTTGTCCCACCCAGCCTTGTACTTCAACAAAATCAATTGTCGACTATCCTTGATCATCATGACTATCTTTGAACCGCATCATTTGCCAATCAGCAACACAAAATTCTCCCCATCAGCATCGGGTCTACACAGATGTATGCTTTTGTATTGTCTAGCCTAGGCCTAATCACGGGTCCACTCAGATGTATCCTTCCTGTCAGATCTAATCTTCCACCCATCACACTAGGTCTGTGTCGATGTATCCTTCCACATGTTCAGACCAATCTTCCCACCATCAGTTAAATCAATCTCTCTCCTTGGAAGAGGATGTCTTTTGGAGTTATCATTTTGACCTTGGATTTTGTCCTTTGGGTCTTGTTTATCTTTTATGGCTTCTCATTGTTCTCTACTCAAAGTCACCATGATCCTTTATATCATGGTGTGTTGCGAATGAGGACAATTTGGGGCAAGGTCTTTTGATCTTTTGCTTCTGCCTGTGAGTCAGTCATGTGTTTGTGGTTTCTCCAGCATCATTTCTACCATGCTTCCTCTTGGGTTCATGTATGATGCTAGGGCAACCCTACATGTCTTTTTAGTGTCAGTCCTATGAACGCTGGTGACAAGGCCTTGTGATCCCAGTATCCTTGGCAGGTTTCTAGCATCGCTATATCAAACTAGGTTGTGCTCTCAAAGGATCCAAAGCATGGAGCTCCCTAAATCCCCCATCCTACATCATATAGATTAATCTTGCATCTTGCATATAGTTACATCCTGCATCTCAACATCATATTGCATTCATGCATCTTTTCTCTTGGAAGGTCGTATGTTTATTCCCCTTCCTTCTTCCTCCTCCTTTTGTTTCCTTTTGATAAAATTCCACAAAGTTTCCTCTTTGCGTTATTTTCTCGAGGGGGCACAACCCCTTATTCCTATAAATTCTAGCATGGGGCATCTTATTTTCTTGTCTTTGACGCCATGCCACTTGCGGCATCACATCAAAGAGGGGCAAAAGGTAGACACCTAAAAATCTTTTAGAAAATAAAGTATTTTTATTTTCTGAAAAACCCCTGATGACATCATCATTTGTTAATTAATTAATTAATATATTTTTATGCCATTAATTTCCTTTATTTTAACTAAGCATCTTTAATTAAAAAATCTCTCCCCAAAGAATTTAAATCAAATTTGAATGATTTTCCTATCTTTATTGAATCAATATTCAATAAATGATGTCACAATCCCTAAATAAATTTTATATTTATTTAAAGCCTTAAAACCCTAGAACCTTCTAGCCTTTCCTAAACCTTCCAATATTCCCTAAATCTTCCCTAAACCTACTTAGGATAAATTACCTACTTTTCCCAAGCTAATTCAAGTCTCCTTGACTTTTTAGTCAAACCCTTCCCCTAATGAGCCTTACACACTCATTCAAAGCCTTCCACACTCTTTAAGGCATCTTACAACCTCATAAAGAGACCCATGTCTCTTCTTACACACTTTTTCCCCTTACACACTTCCCTAGTGTCACTCACACATGTGTGAGCAACCCCTAACCCAAGCTAAACCTTACCATACCTCAAACCACACCTCTTACTCTACCCCAAACCTTACCCCTAACCCTAACTCATCCTCCTAAGCCAAGCCCTTCCCAAATCCTATAAATACTCCTTCCAAGAGAAAATAATTAGCTAAGTCTTTCATCTTCATGCATTGTTATCATGCTAATTTAGTTATAAGCTTTAGCATAATCAATCCTAGTTGTTAGATTTCATTATTTTATTTAAGCTTTCTAGTACAACATAGCTTAGCAATAATGGATTAACCTAGTTGTTTTCATTGTTTTGCATATAATATCATCATCATCACATCTCTATTTGGTTAAATTATAATATTAGCATAAGCATAATGTAGCTTAATCTGCATCTTAGCTCTATTTAGGCTCCTTGGGCTCTAGGGGCAAATCAAGTCTTCTATACCTGATTATGTGCCATTATAGAGTGTCCATGGTCCTTGAATGATCCAAATCCCCCCTAATAATCATTAGGTACATGATCCATGTGAATAGATAGCACATGCTCCATGTGAATAGAGAGCACACCCACATCCCTAAAGCTAGAGCAAATCAAAAGGTGACAGGGTGCTCCCGTTTAGGCTCTATCTGAATGACTTTGTGAATAACTTTTTGTAATAGTTTAGGTATATGTTGTTTAACTAATGTTTGACATGTTTAAGCCTTTCAAAATAGATTAGGTTTGCACTGATCATAGTAAGCATGTAAGATCTAAGACAAAATGTAAATCTAACACCAAAAAGAAAGAGTTGTCGTAAACGAGTTCACCAAAATGTAAGATATAAAATATGGATGGGGTCTAGCACAATAGGAGTTTGCCCATAAAAAAAACCTCAAAACTAATATTTTACACATACATGAAATTCTAATGATATAGAAAGTAAATTTAGAAGACTAATATTGAAATGAAAAAATAAAGATACTTACCTTTGAAAAAGAATCTATTGGAAACCCTGCCAGACGATCTTAGAAACTGTTGATTTTTGAGATCTTAAACCGAAACTATGAGATCTACAAAACCTAGAAATATTTTTCTTTTATGAGCCAGTTCAACCTTGACCTAGACACAGGGGTAAGATCTTACCCCAGGGCACAATCTTACCCCTTTATGTCAACCTTGACCTGCACTGCTCTGACGCAAATTCTGTTCGCGGATCCCAAAAGTTTGTTGAAAAGGGTATCCAGATCTGCACTGTAATTCACTGTCCCGCACCTGTTCTTGCAAGAAAAATGGTTTTTTTTGTTGGGGGGAAGGGTTTTTCCTTAGTGAAACCCCAATTTAGGAATTAACCTTAAAATATAATTGAAATTGTAGAGATAAACAAAGTAAATGGAACAACTCACCTTTCTTATGTTGAAAACCCTTGTGGAGGATTCGAATCCATTAATCCACATGTATGGATGCTCCAAATGAATGTATAATTGGATGTAGGATGTCTCAAATCAATTGTCTTAGATCTTCAACACCAATCTTGAATGGATCTTGGAATAGGAAGAGGGTTAGATGAATATGGATGGAGAGATCTTCAACAAGAGGGCTCCATAGAGATTGAATCCTTCAATGGCTACCAATGGATCTCCTTGATGAATTGGATCTTGAATGCTTGAATGCTTTCCTTCTCCTTCTTACTTTCTTGATTGCTTGATTTCACTTGCTTGAGTGCTTGAGAGGTTATGAAAAAAGATGGATTGAAATGAGAGAGGAAGACTTCCTTTGTTGGAATACAAACACCACTGAGAGGGGGGGTGAATCAGTGGTTACTTAAAACTTGTCCTTTTCAATTTTTTACAATTATAACATATACTTATGAAATATGAACAAGATATGTAAAAAAACAAAGTACACAATATTTATAGTGGAAAAACCCTTAGGGTAAAAAACCACTTTCAATTTGAAACTTTATTAGCCTCTTGGGCAAATCTTTTAGAGCTACAACTCTGGGAAGCACCAACACCCTGTTTTTGAAACACTGATTTCAAGGAACACCAATCCCTTACATCTGAAGCACCAACTTCAAGAATACATGAAGCACCAACTTACAATATGAATAAGTGAGATACAAAATCTGAGGATCAACTCTATTACAATGCAAATCATAAATCATTGATTTCAACTTCTTGTTGAAAATTTAATGTAGGATATACTTTTCTTCTTCTCTCTTACTGATTCTTTTACATCAATAAATTTCACCAAAGAATGCAAGCCTTCTTACAATGAATATATTAGATTATAAAAATATAATCAGACTTAAAATAAAATATTTGAATGCAATAATATGACTTGAGTTAATGTCTTTCAAACTATTAACTTTCTTGGAATGATAAACCCTTGTTTCTCTTCAAAACATCAAGTACCCAAATATGTTTTCTTTTTCCATTAAAAGATTTGATAAAATACTAATGTGAATGACTCAAAAATAAATATATATCCCTTCTTCTATCTCTGATAAACTTCTGCAATGAAAATCAATTCACAAATGACAAAATAGAATGACAAAACATTACCCTCTTTTTTGTTGTTTTAAAATCTACCTACAAGTTGTTCGATCTACAAAAAAACTCCACACAAATCCTGCAACTTTTCTCCAAAAACCTATACAAGATTTTAGAGGAATGTATCCCCTACTTATAAACCCAAAAATTTGACATTTTTGAAGTAGTTAGATAATCCAAACTTCCATTAGACCAAAACTGCTAAAACTGTCATGAATTTTTGTAACTGCGTCTGTTAAACAGATTTTTTCTCTTTCCATACATGTGATATGCAAAAACTAACATAGACCCATTTTATCTAATTCATCAACCTTTCCAAAAAGGTATTATAGTTTTGGTCTATTAGATAACTAAGTCTGTCGACTTTCTCATATACCGGAACTATTTTTTCATAACCATTTTCTTAACCAATGTAAACATTAAGTGTTAATTGTATAACACTTAAGTGTATGTCTTGAATATGTTTTGAACAATATTGAAGGACATAAAATAAGATAATTTCATGATTTCAACCATATCATATGTCCATTATAATTGCATGGATGTATTATTGACATCAATGACAATATTCAAAGACCAAATACCAAAGGTTCAACATACTCCCCCTTTGGCATTTATGTCAATACTTGTAAAAAACATATTCACCTTTGCATGTACCTATAACACCTGTAGAACAAATCATGTACCTGTATAGATTCCATTAATCACAATATGTTTTCCTCATGTGTTTTCTCCCCCTTTGACATCAATGACAAAGGAGATATACCAAGGTTTCGGTTGTAAAAATTATCATAAATGCTCCCCTAAAACCTATCACACATTGTTTAACTTATGCAAGAGAAGAAAGAGAGAGAACTCCCAATTTGGTTCTCAAACCTTCAAAGACTTTTTTTGATAGAGGTTTGGTAAATATGTCAGCCAACTGATCTGAGGAAGGAATAAACTCCAATTCAACATTACCTTTCAAAACATGTTCCCTTGTGAAGTGATAACAAATATCAATGTGCTTGGTACATGAATGCATAACCGGATTCTTAGAAATACTGATGGTGCTTTGATTATCACAAAATATAGGATCTGGTGTAGAAACTGGCACTTTCATATCTGATAATGTTTGAATCATCCATAGAGCCTATTGACAACAAGAACATGTTGCAATATACTCAGCCTCTACAGTACAAAGAGTAGTAGTGTCCTATTTTTTACTATGCCAACATACCAATCTATTACCCAAAAAGAATGCTGCTCCTAAAGTACTTTTTCTTTCATCTAGACAACCTACCCAATCTGAGTCAGTATAAGCAACAAATCTGAAATCATCATGTTTAGGATACCAAATCCCATAATCCAAAGCACCCTTAATATATCTTAAAATTCTTTTAACTGCCATAACATGAGATTCTTTAGGGAAGACTGAAATCTTGCAACCAAACAGACATCATGCATGATATCAGGCCTTGAAATAGTGAGATATAGTAAATGACCAATCACGGATCTATAAGTAGTTTGATCAACATCGGGGAAATCATCATTTTTAGTAAGTTTATATCTTGTTATCATTGGTGTTCCCATAGGCTTACAATCTTCCATATGAAATTTCTTTAACATTTTTTTTTGCATATTTAGTTTGGGATAAGAAAATACCATTTTCCAACTGGGAAATTTGCAACCCAAGAAAATATGATAGTTCCCCAAGCATGGACATTTCAACTTCAGATTGCATAAGCTTTGAAAAACCTTGACTTAAGGCATCATCATTAGATCCAAACACTATATCATCAACATAAACAAGAACAACAAGAATATCATCACCTGTACCATAGATGTACAAGTTACTATCAACACCACCTCTTTTAAAGCCATTTTTTATAAGATATTGATCCAACCTAGAATACCAAGCCCTTGGAGTTTGTTTCAAACCATAAAGAGCCTTTTTCAATGTGTAAACATGATTAGGATAATCTTTGTTTTCAAACCCTTCAGGTTGATCCATATAAACCTCTTCATCAAGATAATCATTTAGAAATGTTGTTTTAACATCCATATGGTACATTTTAAAGCCTTTAAAAGATGAATATGCAAGAAAGATTCTAATTGCCTCAAGTCTTGCAACTGGTGCAAAAGTTTTATCAAAGTCTACACCTTCTATTTGTGCATAACCCTTACAAACCAATCTAGCCTTGTTTCTTGCTATCTTTCCATTTTCATCAAATTTATTTCTAAAAACCCATTTAGCACCTATTACATTTTTATTTTTAGGTCTAGGTACTAATTCCCATGTCTTATTCTTTTTAATTTGACTTAGTTCCTCTTTCATAGCTTTAACCCAAAATTCATCCTTACTAGCTTCTTTATATGATTTAGGTTCAATTTGAGATAAAAAAACAAAGATTAGCACATTCACTAGATATAGTTCTTGTTCTTTTTTGAATACTTGCATGTTTATCCCCTATAATCTATTCTTGAGGATGATATTTCTTTAATCTTGTTCCTGTAGTTTTGGTATTTGTTGGTTTTGGAATCTATGTCTGATCTTTTATCTCTTCTTCACCTTCATCAACATTATTATCTGATTTGTTGAAGTCATTATCATTGTCTTTGAGAAAAGTATCATCCATTATTGTTTCCTTTTTATCCTGCACAACTTCATCCACTTTTACATGTCACTTTCAACAAGTTTATTCAACCTTTTATTAAAACATTTGTAAGCTTTAGTTTGAGAAGAATATCCTAAAAATATTCCTTCATCACATCTTGAATCAAAGCTTCCTATGTTATCATCAAAATTCTTAATGAAACATCTACTTCCAAAAATTCTAAAATGCTCAACAGAAGCAGGATGTCCATACCATAACTCATAAGAAGTGTACTTAGTTTTTATCCTTAGTTGTGCCCTGTTTAAAATGTATATTGTTGTTTGAACTGCTTCTTTCCAATACCTATTTGGTACTTTAGATTCATCTAACATAGTCCTTGCCATTTCTTTCACTGTTCGGTTGTTTTCTCAACAACTCCATTTTGTTGAGGTGTTCTAGATGCTGCATATTGTCTTTTGATGCCATGTTGCTCACAATAATCAACAAATTCATCTAAAGTAAACTCACCACCTTTATTGGATCGTAAGCACTTAATCTTCATATCTGACTCCTTTTCAACCATTTTCCTGAAAATCTTAAACTTGTTAAATGCCTATGATTTATGCTTTAAAAAAGTTACCCATGTCATTCTTGTATAATCATTTATAAAAAGCATGAAGTATTTCTCACCATTTAATGATATTATCCTTGTAGGACCACATAAATCAGTATGTACTAACTGTAATGGTTTAGAAGCAAAATATTCTTTTGAAGGGAAAGATGTCTTTGTTTGTTTACCATGTTGACACCCTTCACAAATAACACTCTTTGGCTTACTTATACATGGCATACCTCTTACCTTTTGATGCTTACTAACTTTTACCAAATTATGAAAATTCAAATGCCCAAGTCTTTTGTGCCATAACCAACTTCCATTCACCTATCCCATGAGACAAATATCTTCATGATTGTTAGCATTTGTGATATCTTTTAAGTTGTATACATTTCCTTTAGATCTTTTACCTGATGCAACTAACTGTCTAGATTTAAATTTTACTTGACAACCATGATCATCAAACACAACTTCATATCCATTATCACAAATTTGACTAACACTTAGAAGATTATACTTTAAACCTTCAACATAATACACATCATGAATAGACATTTTGTCACTAAGCATCAAAGAACCTAAACATTTAATTTTCCTTGAAGAATCATCACCAAAACTCACATTGCCACCTTTGTAGTTAACCAATTTATCAAACTTTGTTTTATCACCTGTCATATGTCTAGAACAACCACTATAAATTATCCACAATTCTTTTTCTTAAAAATGTAAAGCCATTTGAACAAACATAGACTTATTAATCTTAGGCCTCCATATCTTTGTTACTTTAGTATCAAATTCTTTATCAACTTGTAGATTAGTATAAGATTGATTATTCTGAAATGTCTTAGTTTTGCAATTCCTCATAACATGACCAGAAATATTACATTTGTAACATCTTAGACCATTCACTTTAGGAAAGGAATAACCAAAATGAAACTTTGAAAACCTTCTTGACATATATTTGCAATTACTTATTCTATGTCCATATTGATGACACATGAAGCAATACCCATCAAAGAAAGAAGTGAACCTGTTTGAAGATCTTTTACCCATGAATGAAGAGATTGATGTAATCTACCTTTTACCATTAGAAATCTGATTAAAATATTCATTTTTATCTAAATTTGAAGTGATAACATGTTGATCTATGTCTTTGCTTTCAGATTTGAATATCTCAAATAAAGTTTTATCTTTCTTGTCACTAGAGTACTGTCCAAGTTCAAAACCAATTCCAGTTAGATCATCAGTTCTTCTTTATTTTCTTAACATGTGATCCAAAGTAGTATTCTCATACTTTTATAATTTTCTTTTATATGATACTACTTCATTCATTAACCTTGTACATTCCTGATCTTTAGAACTTAACTCTTCCTTAGTGACAAAGACAATTCTCTTTTGTTCCTCCACTTGTAATTTTAAATCTATAACTTGTTGATTTAATTCTTTAATTTATTTTTCAAATTTATGTTTTTCCTTTATGAAATGATTTTCTTGAACACTTAAATTCCTTTTTAATTCCTTGATCTTTTTAAGTGCATAAAGAAATTCACATTCTAAATCAGCTTCAACAAGTTCGACATCATCATCACTATCTAATTCTTGACAAGTAGTTTCTATAGCCATGAATGAAACTTCATTTTCATCACATTCAAAACTACTAGATTCACTATTTGATACATTAGCAATCAAATTCTTCTTCTTCTTAAAGAATTTCTTTTTGTTATAGAATTTCTTTTTACTTGATTTCTCTTTCTCATCATCTACTTCATCATGACTATTATAAGGACATTTAAATGCAAAGTGTCCTATTTTACCACAATTAAAGCATTTGAAAGCAAGTTTACCTTTGTATTTACCTCCTCCTTTCTTTACTTTCCTTGAGAAATGTTCTTCAAGAACATCAAGGTCTTCTAATTCTGATGAGACTTGCTTTGCCTTCTTTTCTGCTTTGAATGCTACTTCTTTGCTTGTGGATTCCTGCTTGCCAAACTTTCTCATTTCATAAGCTACAAGTGCTCCATGAATATCTTCCATTGTATATTTGTTAATGTCCCTATTTTATTCTATGGAACATATTTTAGAATCAAACTTATCAGGAAGAGATCTTAAAACTTTCTTTACAACATCAATATCATCAATTGTTTCACCAAGTCCTCTTATGCCATTAATTGTTTCATCTATCTTAAGAAAATAGTCTTCTACCTTTTCATCATCACCCATCTTTAGGTCCTAAAATTTTGCTTTCAAATGTTGCATCTTGGCTTCTTTAACTCTATCATTACCATGATAAGTATTTTTCAATTTTTCCCATACTTCTTTAGAAGATCTGCAATGCATTACCTTAACAAAAACATCTTTAGACAAATTCTTAAATATAGCAAATTTAGCTTTCATATTAGTTTCATACTTCTTATTTTCATCAATATCTGTAGGTAAAGAATTAGGAACTTTATAACCATTAACAATTGAAGCCCAAACATCAACATTAATAGATAACAAGTATGTTTGCATCATTACTTCCCAAAAAGCGTAATCTGATCCATCAAAAATAGGAACCTTTGAAGAACTATCACGAGCCATTGTAGATAAGTATTACACTCAACCAAAATATACCCAAAGTTGTTAAACTTGATATAGGTAACCTTTATTTGATACCACTTGTTGGAATACAAACACCACTGAGAGGGGGGGTGAATCAGTGGTTACTTAAAACTTGTCCTTTTCAATTTTTTACAATTATAACATATACTTATGAAATATGAACAAGATATGTAAAAAGAAAAAAGTACACAATATTTATAGTGGAAAACCCCTTAGGGTAAAAAACCACTTTCAATCTAAAATTTTATTAGCCTCTTGGGCAAATCTTTTAGAGCTACAACTCTGGGAAGCACCAACACCCTATTTTTGAAACACTGATTTCAAGGAACACCAATCCCTTACATCTGAAGCACCAACTTCAAGAATACATGAAGTACAAACTTACAATATGAATAAGTGAGATACAAAATCAGAGGATCAACTCTGTTACAATGCAAATCATAAATCATTGATTTCAACTTCTTGTTGAAAATTTAATTCAGGATATACTTTTCTTCTTCTCTCTTACTGATTCTTTTACATCAATAAATTTCACCAAAGAATGCAAGCCTTCTTACAATGAATATATCAGATTATAAAAAGTATAATCAAACTTAAAATAACATATTTGAATGCAATAATATGACTTGAGTTAATGTCTTTCAAACTATTAACTTTCTTGGAATGATAAACCCTTGTTTCTCTTCAAAACATCAAGTACCCAAATATGTTTTTTTTTTTCCATTAAAAGATCTGATAAAATACTGATGTGAATGACTCAAAAATAAATATATATCCCTTCTTCTATCTCTGATAAAATTCTACAATGAAAATCAATTCACAAATGACAAAATAGAATGACAAAGCATTACCCTCTTCTTTGTTGTTTTAAAATCTACCTGCAAGTTGTTCGGTCTACAAAGAACTCCACACAAATCCTACAACTTTTCTCCAAAAACCTATACAATATTTTAGAGGAATGTATCCCCTACCTATAAACCCAAAAATTTGACATTTTTGAGGTAGTTAGATAACCCAAACTTCCATTAGACCAAAACTGCTAAAACTGTCATGAATTTTTGTAACTGCATCTGTTAAACAGATTTTTTCTCTTTCCATACATGTGATATGCAAAAACTAACATAGACCCATTTTAGCTAATTCATTGAACTTTCCAAAAAGGTATTATAGTTTGGGTCTATCAGATAACTAATTCTGTCGACTTTCTCATATACCGAAACTATTTTTTCATAACCATTTTCTTAACCAATGTGAACATTAAGTGTTAATTGTATAACACTTAAGTGTATGTCTTGAATATGTTTTGAACAATATTGAAGGACATAAAATAAGATAATTTCATGATTTCAACCATACCATATGTCCATTATAATTGCATGGATGTATTATTGACATCAATGACAATATTCAAAGACCAAATACCAAAGGTTCAACATCCTTTTATAGTGATCTAGGGCACAAACTTCTAGAGAGGACTACATAGGAGAATTAAATTCCTATTTAAGCCTTTACCCCTAGAAATAGACCTAAATTGAATATAATTTAAGATTTTACTATTTTGAAACCCGAAATAGCCGACCTAGAAGTGGGAAATAAAACTTTCCAAAACCCAACATTCGAAAACTTCTGGATTTTGAAATTTGGACCCTAGGTCAAGGTCGAGGTCGACCTTGAAATAAAAGGTTGACCTTGACCCTAAGGTTAAGAATATTAGATTTTTAATTTAGGATGCCATATTTATGTAGAAAAGAAGTGGAAAAGGGGGTAGAACAAGGGAAAAAGCCAGATCCAATTCAAAGACCCATTCAAGGTGTTTGACATGACCCCAAACCACTTACTTGAAGGGCTAAACCAGTCCTAAATGGAAGTGCTTCCATTTTCTGATGATATACCTTTGAAAACCATTCTTTCCTTGTTTCTCATTACCTTTCCATTTTCATCCAGTTTTTATACCCACTTTGTCCCATTTACATTTTTTGTCCATCTGGGCACAAGTTCCCAGGTATAATTTTTCTCTATTTTATCAAGCTCTTCTTTCATTTCCATCACCCAAATCTAATCATTGCATGCTTCTTCCATAATCTTTGGTGCAGTGTCTAGGAGTAAACACAATAATACTTGTTCTTGAGTTGCTCTGCATCCTGTGATGATTCCTTTATTATTATCTCCAATAATCTAATTCTTTGAATAGTTTCTCTGTACATACCTTGGGTTATTAGTTGTAGATGCAAAAGCCTCCTTTGTCGACTCTTCTTCTTTCTTATCTTTCTTTCCTTTGTCATCTGATTCATATTCAATATGTTTTTTAGGATTTATTTGAATATCTTCATCAACTTTCACATTCACATTTTTAACTATCGTGTTTAGTCTCTTGTTGTAATACCGATACACTTTACTTGTTGTAGATTAAACCAAAAATATGCCTTCATCAAATTTTCCAATATTGTCCTCATCTCTCTGAATGTGGCATTTACTTCCAAAGATTTTGAAGTACTTTAATATGGGAGCTCTTCCATGCCATAGCTCATATGATGTCTTTCCATTCTTCCTCTGGAACAATACTCTATTAAGTGTGTTTACTATTATGTATATCGTTGAGATCTTGTCACTATAGCTCTCTGATAAATTCATTAGAACCTTCTCCATAATATCTAACTTTTTCCTTGTCAAATTCACATTCATCACATACACCATCATCGAACAAAATTAACTTTTAAGTATACCATGTCATGCCCTCATAAACTTCTAAGTTAGCCAAACATAATTTAAATTTGATCGCCACAAAACATCCCCATGATGGAAAGAACTGAAATGTGGACCACACAGTACCTCCTCGCTCTAATGAACATGCTACATATTTACCATAATATCTAGAGCCAAAGAATATAATATACATGTTATAATATAAACAATGTTCTGGAGCATGTTAACTAATTTCTAGATCAGTCTTGACCCAAAGGAGTGTACCACATTAGGTTGTAATATGAAGGGGACCAGGAAAAACATGTCCAAAGATAGATCTTCACAACACAATACCTAGAGCATGATAATCTAGATTATCAAAATACCAAAAATAAAACCTCATTCAATCAACCAAGATATGTTGACATCAATGATAACCATTAATGACAACAAAAATTAACATCACATTCCAACAATCACTAGGTAGGGTATGGAAACCAGAAAGAGACAAAATAATTCATTGAAATAGTGGAAACTATAATTTGATGGCTCTCACATGCAGAAAGGATCATGCGCTAACATTGTATTCATCGCTCCACAAGGAGACTCCATTCCTAGATCTTATAGAATAAAGTTTGATTGTACCAAACATAGCTAAGTATGAATCATTACTCATAGGTTTCAAAATAACTATTTAGTGGAAGATCCAATAATTACAAGTATATGGGGATTCTTAATTGATTATTAACCAAGTCAATGGTAGTTATGACACCAAAGATGGAAAAGTAATTCCAAATAAAGCCATAGTAGAAGATATCAAGATGCACTTCAAATATATATCATTTGAAAAATCCTCAGGATCAAGAACAAGGCAATAAATGGCATGGCCACTATAGGATCTGTGCTGAAAATGTTACCTAATGTGAGGAACTATGAATTTATGGTCGAGCAACTCATGGTCCCTACTTTTGAAGTCCCCAAGTCTAAGGTTGTGTGTGAAATTTTTGGTCCTAATTTCCCTTGGTACCAAGACATATATGCCTACCTCACTAGCCAAATCATCCCCTTAGAAATATCATGCAACCAAAAGAATTCCTTGATAAGGTAAGCCTCCTATTACACTATCATTGCCAATAGACTCTACAGACAAAGTCTGGATGGTATACTCTTAAGATGTTTCAACTTAAAGGAAGCACAAATACTGATCTTAGAAGTACACAAGGGTATTTGAGGTGCCCACTCTAATGGCGTGACCTTAGTTAAGAAGCTTCTAAGAATTGGGTATTATTGGTCTACCATGAAAATAGATGCCTACTTGTTTGTCCAAAAATGTTAAAAATGTCAAATTCATAGGAACCTCATCTATGCACTAGCTTAGGAGTTCTAGCCACTCACTTCACCATGGCCATTCTCACAATGGGGGTTCGATCTTTGTTGGCAAGATCCATCCATTATCCTTTGACAGTCATAAGTACATCATCACGACTGCTGAGTATTTCACAAAGTGGGTCAAAGCAATTTCAATGACCTGTACTAATGGAAAACAGATTTTGAAATTTATTTTGAGCTATATCATAAGTTGGTACAAAGTCCTATAAACCATTATCATTGATAATGGTTCCCCCTTAAAAAAAATGGATGAACTTTGTACAAAAATCCACATCTATAATAGATTTTCTTCATGCTACTTCCCCCAAGGTAATGACCAGGCTAAGGCTACAAATAAAACCATTGTAAAAATCTTTAAAAAGACATTTAATGAAGTTGGTATACGGTATAAAAAAGTTATCTTTCCAATAGAGGTCGAGCTCCCATCACTACAAGTATCCCTTCAACATATCATTTTAGATGAGGAATATCAAGTATCTCAACTAAATGAACTATAGCTACTAGATGAAAAGAGACAAAATGCACTAACACACTTACAAGCATATCAACACCATCTTAAAATAAGTTATAACAAAAAGGTCATACCATGGTCTTTTGAAGTTGGTGACTTTGTACTAATGGGAAATTAGAAAAATAAAGTGGAAAGAGAAAAACTAGGGAAGTTTGAACCAAACTAGTTGGGTCCCTACATCATCACATCAATCTATGGATATGGAGCATATCAGATATCCACATTAGAGGGCCATCCTCTTTTAGATCCCATCAACAACTTGCATTTGTGCAAGTACTATTCTTGACTCTCAAAGTAGACCCATTTCAAAAGTATCAAATATACAAAAAAAGCAACAAAAAAAAAACCTTGGCGAAAACCTAGCAATTAGGCATCTTTGGTGACACAAAAATAGAAATACAAGAGAAATAAATTTGTCCAATGGTGAAAACCACTTCGGTGGCACCTTGGGAAAGTACAATGGTAAAAATTAGGCAATTTGGTGCCATGTGTAGGGATCATAGATCCATCATCTATCATTTCTCTAACATAATATCACAAGTCATTACACCTTATTCTCCACAATAAAATTAGTGGTCGTCACTATCATGGCTTGATATTTATCAGCTACCTTGTCTTAGCACATCCTGCCATATTTTACACCAAGTTAGTCCATCATGGCCATTCCGCAATAAAGTGTCCATTATTTCTTAACTGGGAGCACCCCAATGTCATGATCCGTCAAGTTTTGAATATATATATATATATATATATATATATATATATATATATATATATATATATATATATATATATATATATATATATATATATATATATATATATATATATATAAAGAAAAAGTTATTCAAAAATAACAAAATATTGCAAAAGACCTTTGAAAGTTCAAAAACATCGAAAAAACATAAAACATTCATCTAGGCCGACCATGTTTAGGGTATCTATGATATGGGCCTTCACTTATGTGATACACCATACATAGCTCGACTCCAAACATACGAACCCTATGGTGGACCAAACACATTGCAAAAGTCTTGAAAAAGTTGTCCATGACAATAAAAAAAATTAAAAATCATAAAAATTCTACAATAAATATCCTTGGTACATTAACCAATCCTTTCTCATTTAAAAAAAAGTATTGAACGACATCATACAAAAAGTCTGAGCTTCAATGAAATCAAGTCAAAATAGTCAAACTCGTCAATAGGTCCTTAGTCAAACTAACCAAATTGTCTTTATCAGATATCAACCAAATCCTACAACAAAGTCTTTTGTCAAAAATTATGTCATCTTAGACAAAGGAAGGAATACTCAAAACTAGATAGGTTATTCTTATATGAGGTACCTTATTCTTGAAACCATATAGCATCAATGAAATGTCAAAATTCAATGTCCAGACTAGTGCAAAAACATAGACACATAGTTAGTATGGTTGTAACTTGTTGAGTGAAGTTAGTATTATTATGTCTTGATTTTCGCAAGTCATGTTCTTATGCATCTTTGTGATGTCCACAAGTTCTTTAGAGATGCCATGATGGTTCATGACTTATTTTCTTTGTCTTCTATTTGTGGAATATTTTCCATGAAGTCTTAAAAGAGCAATCTAGGTGTTTGTGGCAAGAGATTTCACATACACATACAATATCCAATTGCAAAATTCTAATGGATACTTTGTTTATGATAGGCCACACATACCTCAACTCTAAATGCTCAACCTAGATGGATTGGCCCATATTTCTTGTCTGTTCAGAGTGCCTGTTGGAATGCAAGAGGATAAGCATACCTAGATCATTCATATCTTGGTAGGATGGTATCTATTTTTTGATATAATAAAGTGGATCAATGATGAAAATAAATAGCTCAATTTAGTTGGAATTCAAGTATGTTTATTAAAATTTGAGGATCTTTTTTAACTATAATTTAAGGGTTTCAATCAAGGATTCATTCTCAATCTTTCATCCCCTAAACTCTCATCTTCTAAAAAGCTTCATTACTAACAAATTCTCTCTGCCATTCCTAACAAGTTCTTATGGAAGAGTATAATGATACAAAAAGATTGCATATTGCATAAAAATGTTAGTACATATAGCATAAATGATGCATTATAAGTAGATATCATAACACATCCATCTATTATATAAAGGCATTACATCTAGTCACATCATTAAAAAGTACATATGAAAAATACAAAAAAAAGTACATAAGCATGACATCACATCATATAGAAAATGCATACATCCATAATATAGAAGCATATCATAAACAATTTGCATCTCATAAACATCATAGAAATTATATAAAGCTTCCAAAATTGCATCACATATATATAGAAGTACCTACCCCAGTTTGTCCCTAAATAGAACTTGTAATTGATGGCGATGCGCTACTAGGTTGCATCACTGCACCACTTCCTTGAGATCTATGTATCTAATGAGACTAATGAGAGGAAATTTAATTGGGAATCCTCTTTGCAATGGGTACTGTGTGTGTGAAAATTGTACCTGATATGTAGACACAACACTCAGTAAAACATTAGAGGTTAGTGATAATCAAAATCGTGCAAAATTGAAAGCTAAACTAACCAAGCGATTTACTGCCTTCTAGTAGGTGCGAGATTAATGTTCTCAGATTGTAATCGAGATCAGTGACCTAGACGACACCTAAATGAAGGATTTGAATGCAATTCTAGATATGGAATAAATGCAATTAAGCTATGTTTTTGATATTTTCTATGCAATAAGAATGATAAAAACTGATATGAATCTATGCTAATATGAAATTGATATGCTATGAATGCTATTGAAAATTGATATGCTATGAATGCAAAAATAAGATTGATCTCACAAAGATGTCGATTCGCAAGAGCTTTGATTCTTCAATTCCAATTCTCCAGGGTGATTGTGCAAAATATGAGATGATATATGAAGAGCTGAAGCCTTTAATTTATAGAAATCCAGGGCTTTGGAGGTGTATGGATAAAAGCCATAAATCACTCTAATTAACTCATCTTGATTTTTGAGTTATTTTTAAATAAAGATAATTAAGTCACAAAAATCATGCAAAAGCACAGTTCAACTCGAATTAGCCGTTTAGATCAACTTTAAAACTCAAAAAGATGTTGAGTTTCAAAAAGCTAACAACTTGCATTGATTCTCCAATTTGAGTTTAACTGGTCCTTGAATGTGCACATGGATAATTATGATTTAATAAATAAATAAAGTGATTTATTCTCAACTTAACTGCTCTTTGAAATAAAATAATTAATTTATGGGTTAATTAACTATTTTACCAAACTTTAATTAAAAATTATATTATTAAATAATGACAACATGCTTTAATTAATTAAATAAGAATTTAATCAATTATTCATAGGAATTTTGATTTATTGTCAAAATTAAATAATACAATTAATAATAGATAGAATTAAATTTAATTAAACAATTAAGTGGCAAATATTAAATCTAATTAATTAAATATGTAAAATATTTAATTAATCAAATTTTAGGATAAATGTGATTTATTGCCAAATAATTATAAAATTAAAGATAATTATGATGATTAGGAATATTACTAGGAATATTCCCCGATGTAGAATTTAAGATAATCAATTATGATTCGATGGTGTTTAGATGTGCCTTAGATTAGGACTTTGATGTCGATTTCGTTCGAATTGAAGATGTAGGAGATTAATGAACTTATAGCCCATTTTTGGGGTATTACATTTTGCCCCTCTTTGAATTACTGTGCGAAGCGCAGTGGTTCAAAGATAGTCTGTGTTTGATAGAGATATGAAATTGATGCGAAATTGATAATTGATATGAGACAAAAGCTGATTGGTATTGATTTGATATGAAGATAATAGGTCCTGAATGACCAAAGATAATGTTCACTATAGAAGCGATGAACCACGGATTACGAAAAAGTGTTAAAACACCTGATTCCAAACCTTAGGATTGCAAAGAAGTGAGTGACCCGTTCTAGACTTGATTGTCTTAGCAGAACTAGCAGGTATCACATCTGAATCCTTCAGTTGCCAAAGAACCAAGGGAAGAACACTGATCAACCGATGGGTGCAAAAACTGATATAGTTTACAAGATTAGGAGAATACCAGATTGATATGGATCTTGATGAATCTGATATGCCCCAAGTGATGGTAGATTTGCCCCGAGCAATGAGGTCTTTTTGATGAATCAGTAACTAGACGTGATTATTATCTTGATTACTGATGAAATATATTGATTTCCAATTTGATTACAGACTTTGAATGATATGCAATACCATGCCCCCTTCGGGATTAAAATTGAAATCTGACAAGAAAAGTCAGTGTTGAGAGTTTAGAAGCATGTTAATTGATTTGAGAAGTGGTTAAACACATCTAGTGAATGCATTCTGCATCGTTTAGAGGTCCTGGAGACCAAGGTTGACTAGGTTTGACCATGAGTTGACCATGGTTGACCAAGTTGAAATTTTTGATAGTTTGATGAAAGATAATCAGTTGAGTTGAATACTGGATTTCTGTGATGATTGAAGGTCGATTATGCAAGTAGTAGACCGTCTTGGGTCCAAAAATTTTAAATCGCGATTTTGACATAATAAACGATCTCAGATTTCAATTTTGATCCCGAAAATGGATTCAGAACGTCGAAATTAGCCAGGGGTGCAATTTTCATGGAAAACGGAGCACTTTTAAAAATTAGGTCAAAAGCTATATAAAGGCCGGAAGGGTCATTTTCAATTCATTTCAACCCTTTGACTTTAGAGATTTTGTGGAGCCCTCTGAGCGAGAAAAATGGTAGACCAGTGAGAACTGAAGGTACCTGTGAGTTCGCACCATTTTGAGCGCAGCCGGAGACATGACAGACCCCGACAGTATGGACATTCGGTAGGTGGACCTCTGTTCCCCCTGAAAATGCATGTTTTTGATGATTTATAGCATTTTTAATTTTTTCCATACGCGTTTGTAGTTTTTGATTTTCGCATGTGTAGAAACTCGTATGAGTCCCATTCCAGACTCGTACGACCTTTCATTTCAGTTTATATTGTCGTTTCATCCATGCCCAAGTGTCGTATGATAGGGACCCTTGTGTCGTACGACATTTCGTCGGGTCCCTTGAAACTCGTATGAATTCGGGTGAAGTGTCGTACGACTATGAATTGTCGTTTGGTATGTTGTGGAATGTCATATGACATTTCATGCCAGTCTGGAATGTCGTTTGAAAAACAGAGTGCTAAAAACTCATTTTTAGGTCAAAATCAAACTTTTCTGATCCTTTTGCCTGATTGTGAATACTTTGCCCCACCTTCTGAAACTTCAAAACGGTGTCATTCTGATACTTTTGGCCTGATTTTGAACTGAATTTCTGACAAAACACCCTGTTTCTTTATGATTTAGGTCACATATCCTGATGTACATGTTCGCCATTCTTATCCGGCCACCCAGAGATTGTGTGTCGCCTTGCCAGACCCGATGAGGGTTCATCTGGCTGCTTGTGGATTTGAGCACCTGATTCATTTACCCGATATTAGGGTAAATCATGGTTTATTGACTACACTGATTGAGAGGTTTCATTCTGAGACCCAAACTTTCCACCTTCCGACTGGGGAGATCACTGTGACCCCTAAGGATGTGTATAGGATTCTTCGCATTCCTTTTCATGCTCCGCGGCGTCCCGAATATGTTAGTGGAGGATCGAGGGGACTGCACGCGTTCAGACGACTGTTCGGTGATGAGACCCAGCTGACTGGGTCTATATCCTGGGAGATACTTGTGCAGAGATATGGTAAGACACATCGCCTAGAGTGTATCATTGCGGGGATGATCGGAGAGTTGATTATGCCTGGTCGTCAACAGAATTACTTCTTGATGGGATGGGCACCTATGGTAGCACTCTTGATGGCTACACCTACTGAGCTTGCCTGGGGTCAGTGTCTATTGGTGCACTTGTATTCTGAGATGCACGAGGTCGTGTATCAGGACTACAAGACATTTGCTTTAGGAGCGGTGGTACTGCAGATATGGGCTTGGGAGCATATCCCAGTTTTGAGACTAGTGTTTCAGAGTTAGCGACAGCCACAGGAGCTGATCATATATACATATGCTGGTTACGTTACTTAGGTTCACATGGGTCACACCGAGTATTTCTACCGATGCTTTGATGACATGACCTTCGTGATCTGGAGGCCATATTTACAGATAGAGGCCTGGCCTACTGCGAGAGAGCAGTTTTCATTCATTTTTCAGAGCAAGATATTGATAGGACGGACCTCCACTGTCTTGGAGAGATTTTTGATTACCAGAGTCTGGCATCAGTATGGACGCATTCAGGATGTCCCTCAGGATTATACTGCTTATGCCCGCATTGTGCGTGAGATAGGGCTCGAATGGGCACCATAGCTTAGTTATACTGTATGTGCTAAGGAGTATAGCCGGATTATTGGTAGGGATTGGGACTACCTTCCGCAGGTGGTTGATGCAGGTGTGATAGATGCATGTGTGGCATGGCTTGCTGATCACTGGATTCATTGATTTTCTGATCTGACAGAGCTGATACCCTCCATGGAGGAGGCTATGGATGTTACAGGGGCTCCTATGAGAGTAGGACCGAGACCATAGGTGGTACACCCTACTCCTCCGAGACAAAGAGCCATGGCTCCTTTACAGAGAGCACCAGGACATGTGAGGCCTCCACATCCTTCTACATCTACAGCGGGCACATCTTCTGGCACATAGAGACGAAGTAGAGGTGAGAGTGGCACACTGGGCGGAGTAGGATCTGTAGATGATGTTCTAGGAGCTGAGCAGTTTCTAGGGGGGGCCAGTGTGGATGACACATTTGATTTGGGTGTTGAGGTTAGATGCTGTAAGGCACACAGGGTGAGCATTCCTTCACATGCAGATCAGCCAGCACAGCCAGCACAGGACACAGATATGCCAGCAGCTGATGCAGAGCCTGCAGTTCCTCTTACTTCAGCCGAGATTATCAGATGGCTTAGAGTCCAGGTCTGGGACCTGAAGATAGAGTAGGCCAGATTAGAGGAGAGGCATCGAGATGTAGATAGACAGCGTACAGAGCAGTGCGCAGAGATATAGAGATTACAGGTAGAGGTGATTCATCAGATTGCGCGGGCCTCATATTATGTATCTGCGTACTATGCAGTAGTCCCTGCGGCATAGAGAGTGCCTACCTATTCTCAGTATATGGCAGCATCAGAGGGAGCTAGGGCACCGAGAGTGGAGGTGATACTAGATGCACCAACTCCTCCTCCACCAGATGCAGAGGAGCATGCCGACAGTTGATTTCCCTTCTTATCTGTTACTTCTCATTGATACATTGTTGTGTCTGATAGCTCTACGGAGCTCATTCGTTTGTACCCTGTGCCAGTAGTGCACCCCTGACTATTTGAGATTTTTGATATATAGATGAGATCTATATTTTTGGTTGTGACATCATGTGTACTTGTCATTTTTGTTATGTATGATGATATCATGTGATGTTAATGCTATGAGTAGTGTAGAATGTATGTATGGATCAATGCAATGCGATGATTTCTTTCATATGTATGAATGTTATGCAGATGTAATGATTATGAAAATATGTATGTTTATGCAATGGATGTAAATGTAATGCAATAAATGTTTATGATATGATATGTAAATGCAACGATACACATGATATGTCTTGCAGGTTGATGAAGACAAGTACTCAGTCTTATGTCAAAAGGATGGTTAACCCAGGAGGATCATTGCTTGCGATTCTGTGAAGAGACCTTCGAGTTAGGTTCAGCTCTTGTTAGATTTGAAGATGTGATTGAAGAATCATTTAAGCTTTGAAGTTCGTTTAGCCATTGTGAGATCATGAAAACATGCAAAATGCAAAGAGACATGCAAAATGAAATGCAACCTAAGACCTAGGACCTAGTCACTGATCATGTGTCGATTTGTTATCATCATTGGACTTTTAGGTAACCAAATAAATCAATACAATGCCCACTAGCCATGAAACCATAAACATATGAATATCAATTTGTATGCGCAAGAATTAATACAACACCCACTGGTTATACAACCATGGACATATGAATATTGATTTATTTTTGGAATGTCGGATTAGATATAAGCACCAAGGCACAATGCCAGGATGACCTGAATATCATGTCCATTTTGATATAGCAATTTGTATAAGCATCAAAACATAAACGTCGTGATGACCTGAATAGGCCTTGCATTGCAAACACATCAAACAGTCAAGAGATCATTCTAAATCCAATGTGAATTACCCGTAGTGACCCTTTATCATTCACATCCTTAGGCAAGATTGCGTTCCACAGTGGGAGAAAAAACTTACTCAAAAAGACAATAGTTAGATCAAAATTCCTTGAATTGTCTGGGTATCAATGGTCGAGGTACGCATGGCCATCCAATTCGAGATAGAGGCTCTTATAGTCGGACACCATTTCAATCCAAAAATTCCAAAGTTGTTAGATTGTCACATACAAGCAGAAGACAAAGAAAAGATTATGCCCCCAGTCATCACTCTCTAAATCCTATAAAGGACATCATCGAAGAGCTCGAAGAGACACAATATGCAAAAATCTTAATGCGAATCAGTAAGCATACAAGGAGATAAAAGCATGTAAAAAGCATAGATTATTTTCAGTTGAGTTTTGATGTTTGATTGCCGTGTTGTAGATGCAAAATCCTTTCTGGAGATGAGACTGACTGACTGACTCAACTTGAAGCTTCAAAGGACTCTGACTGGATAGGATAAGTCTAAGATACATTGGACGCCATAGGATATGACATTGATTGCCCCCAAGTTTGAACATTGATAGGATACAGACGCGCAAGCTGATTGGTGTACAAACTGACTTATTGAAAACTGGAAATGCAAAAACAAATCGGGAGATATGTACAAACTAAAGCAAGACTGAAAGTTGGGAAAGACCAAGATTGTGCTGATAGATGGAGCATTTTGAACAAGTGGCGCCCGTTTGCCAGGTTTTCACCATCTTGGCAGAGATTCTATTTTTGCTACCAAGGCGCCTGTTTCCAGGTTTTCACCAAGGCACTTTTTCTTTTTTCTCATTTTTTTTGTATTTTTCATTTTTCCAATTTTTTTGTACTTTTGATATTTTCAATTTTTTTGAATTTTTGGATATTTTTTGATTTTTTTGTGAATCATCAAGGCGCCTATTGCTAGGTTTTCACCAAGATGTTTATTTTTTCAGGACTTTTTCTGATTTTTAAGATTTTTTCAGGACATTTACCAAGCACTGAATGCCTTAGGCGTAGAATTTCTTCAAATGGAGAACGTTGATTAGTTCTCAGAGCTATTCTCCTTCAGTCGTTGAGAGTTGATAAGCACCAGAGCCAAAAGTAGTAGTGATTACAAAGGGACCCATCCAATTGGGTTCGAACTTCCCCTTGCGTTCTCGATGGGATTGATTTTTAGGATTTTCTCTCAACACTAGATCACCAACCTGAAATTCTCTATGTCTGACTTTCTTGTTGTAGCCTCTAGACATTCTTTTCTGATACACTCTGAGATGATCATACGCTGCTTGCCTGCGTTAATCTAGTAATTCAAGTTCTTGTAACCTAGACACTCTGTAGTCTTCATCAGTGACAAGTCCATGCATTCTAATTCTGAGTGATGGGATTTCAACCTCAATAGGCAGTACCGCTTCAGACCCATAAACTAAAGTGAAAGGTGTAGCTCCTGTAGGTGTTCTGATACTAGTTCTGTATGCCCAGAGAGCTGGATTGATCATGAGATGCCAGTCTCTTCCTATTTTATTCACTGTTCTATGCAAGATTTTCAAGAGATTTTTGTTTGAAGCTTCAGCTTGTCCATTCCCTTGAGGATAGTAGATAGAAGACCAATGTTGAGTAATCTTGAACTTAGCACATAAGTCATCTAGGTCCTTGTTTTTGAATTGTCCCCCATTATCTGTGATTATAGAGTGAGGGATCTCATATCTGCAAATGATGTAGTTTAGGATGAACATAGAGATCTGTTTCCCCGTTGCTTGTGTTAGAGGAACTGCTTCTACCTATTTTGTAAAATAATTTGTAGCTGTGATTATATGGGTATGTCCATTAGAAGAGTGCGGATGAATAGCACCTATGAGATCAAATGCCCATTGGTGAAAAGGCCATTATGTAGTAAAGGGAATCAGATCTCTCCCTGGAGCATGAATCAAGTTGCCATGTACTTGACACTATTGACAGTTTTTAGCAAATTTAATAGCTTCTTTTTCCATTTCAGGCCAATAGTACCCAGCCCTAATAAGTTTTCGAGCTAACGTTAAACCATTCGAGTGTGACCCACATATACCCTTGTGAACTTCCTCTAATGCACATTGAGACTCTTCTCATTCTAAACATCTAAGCAGTGTACCATCTAGACCTCATTTGTACAGATCATTACCAATGATGACATATCGGGATGCGGATCGGATAAGGTTTCATTTCTCAAAACGGTTAAAGGAGTCAGGGATGATTTGGTCGTGGAGATAGGAGAACAAATTTTTGTAGCGAGATGAATCATAACCTACAACAATGCAGATCATGCGGGTTTCAGGGGAGTCATATGCAGGATAGGATAGGGCTTCCACCAGGAACTCGTAGCGTAGTTCATGTTCGGGCTGCTGTAAGAGAGTAGATAATGTCGCCATTGCATCGACAGCCTTATTCTCCATTCTGGGTATTTTCTCAAATGTGATAGAGATGAAGTATTTCTTTAAATCATCTACCATTCTCTTGTAAGGAATGAGCTTTTCATCTTTGGTTTGGTACACATCATTGACTTGGTGGATAACCAGTTGTGAGTCTCCATGGATGTGCATCTCTGTAACTCTCCACTGTATTGCCATTTTTATACCATTGAGAAGTGCCTCATATTCAACAATATTATTTATGCAAGGAAACTTTAATCTGAATGCTTTGGGTATCGAGTATCCTTGAGGAGTGATGAATAATATGCCTGCTCCAGATCCATTCTGTGTGTAGGAGCCATCAAAGAATAACCGCCATGCTCTAGAAGAGAGGTGCATGATAGAGGAATCGGGAAATTCCATTTGCATGGGTGTATCATCAAATAGTGGTGCTTCAGCTAATTGATCAGCAATGACCTATCCTTTGATAGCTTTTCTTTCAACATATTCAATGTCAAATTCGCTCAAGAGCATGACCCATTTAGCTAGTCTACTTGTGAGGGCAGCTTTGCTTAGGAGATATTTCAGTGGATCAATTTTAGCTACCAAATGAGTAGTATGAGCTAACGTGTAGTGTCTCAGTTTCTGCGATGCAAAGATCACAGCTAGACATGCCTTCTCTATCATTGAGTAGTTCTTCTCATAGGCCACTAAAGTTCTGCTGATATAGTAGATGGCTCTTTCTTTCTTGTTCTCATCATGCTGTGCTAGCAATGCCCCCAGTGATGAAGCTGTTGCGGAGACATATAATATTAATGGCTTCCCATGAATAGGAGGCATCAATATAGGCGGATTTGATAGATACTTCTTGATATGGTTAAAGTTTTTCTCGCATTCTTCATTCCATGCAAAGGTCACACCTTTATGTAATGTTTTTGTGAAAGGCTGTGATATGTCCGCTAGTTGTGATATGAATCTTCTGATAGATTGAACTCTGCCTTGCAACATCCTCATTTAACTGATATTTGTGGGAGGTTGCATCTCTATTATAGCCTTGACCTTAGCTGGATCAACTTCAATGCCTTTCTTGGAGACGATGTATCCTAGGAGCTTTCCATAAGTGACTCCAAAAGCACACTTTTTAGGATTTAGTCGAAGACTAAATTTTTCCATTCTGTTGAGGATCATGCTCAAGTCTGTTAGATGTTCAGTTCTAATCATGGATTTTTCCAAGGTATCATCCACGTAATCCTCCATTGTTCTATGCATCATATCATGAAAAATAGATGTCATTGCTCTTTGATATGTAGCTCTAGCATTTTTGAGTCCGAATGGCATAACATTCCAACAGAAAGTTCCCCACGCACATGTGAACGTTGTTTTCTCTTGATCTTCTGGAGCAATTTTGATTTGGTTGTATCTAGAAAAACCATCCATAAGGGAATACATTTCATAGCCCGCAGTCATGTCCACTATCATATCAATGTTAGGCAGTGGAAAATCATCCTTAGGGCATGCTCTGTTCACATCTCTAAAGTCCGTGCACACTCTGATTGAACCATCTGGTTTTGAAATAGGTACAATGTTAGAGATCCACTCAGCATAGTCTATGACACGGATGAATCCAGCTTTGAGGAGTTTTTCTAGCTCTGCTTTGACTAAGAGTGCCACATGAGGATGCATCTTTCTCAATTTCTGTTTGACTGGTTTTACCCCAGGAGCGATGGATAGATGGTGCATAATGAGATTAGGATCCAATCTTGGCATATCTGAATATTTCCATGCAAAGTTGATCTTTTTGTCTGATAAGAAGGTAGTGAATTTATGTTTCTCTTCTTCTGATAGAGATTGTGCTACATGTACCAATTGTGGTTCCTTTGTTGTACCCAAATTGATGGATTGAGTTGGCTCAATCAGAATTGGAGATCTATCCTATAAATGACTCGGAAGGACATCAAATATCTCATCCTTAGGCACCTCAGAGAGGTTTTCACCTTCAGATACGTCTTTTCTTTTTACTTTTGTCGGTTCTGAGACTGCCACAAAGTGGTTTTCACCCTCAGAACTCTTTTTCTTTTTCTTTTTACTTTTGTTTTTCTGACTAAGATATTTGATGTCTGACTTGGTCATGCTGATGCTCGATTCATTGATGGAAGTACTCATAGGCTCAACTGCATTGAGGTAGCAGGCAAGGGCATAGTCATTCGGGAAGGTATACATACCATCGTTTGGGTTTGTGGAAGTTTGGTCGATAAGATCAGGGTGTTGGATAGTCAAAGCGGGAAAGGCTTGGGATATGGTGTTCACGGATGTGGATGTCATCATTGGTCCTAACCCGACGCTCAAGTTCAAAGGTGATATTACAGCTCAAAATGTTCAATTCGTGAATAGGCTCAACATCATCATGGGAGACCTCTTCAGCCATAGGTGGATCAGACACGTTAAGTTCATTGTTTCACTCTAGACCTACATTGGGCTGAGATACATATTGGTGAATAACATCAATATATTTCTCTGTTATAAGATCATCTTCTAGAATGGCACCCTATTCATAGTCATTTGACTCAGCTTCTGATTCAGGATCTCTAGGAAAGCTTAAAAAATGTTTGAAATCAGGATGAATACCCCAAGAAGGATTACCCTTAGTCTCTGACTTGAATTCATATTAATGGAAATCAGTGTCAGAATAACTACCCCCTTCTTCTTGATCAATTTGATCGCCTTCGAGATTAGCTGGTTCTTGTGGTGCAACCATCTCTTGCACTACAGTAGGTTCTTGTGTTTCTACTACATTAATTCTTTTGATAGGATCATCTTTATCATCAAGAAGATCTTTTATCTCTTTAGGCAATTTTTCATAGGGGATGAGTTCTGAACTATCTGAATCATCATCTGAGGGTTCTGTCTCTTCTTTCTTGAGAAGGGGTTCTCCTGGTGCAATTTGTTCTATGACATGAGAACAACCACCTTTGAGATGATAAGGTTTCTTCTTAAACCCTATGCCACCAGTATCTTTTTTGTCTCTACCAATATGTGAAATGGGTGTCACAAGACCCTTTCCCCTGATTCCTAGAGGTCCTTGACCGGAATATCCCATCTTGGCTATCAATTTGTTTCCTGGACCATATGAATTAGAAGGGATTGTAGGTGCTATAGATTCACTAGGTTGGACAATTTTAGATTCAAAATCCTCTTTATATAGCCATGCCAGCACAGCTTCATCCTCTTCAAATTCTTGTTTGGATACTTGCTCCGCCAAAAAATTTATTTTGTATGCTTCCATAGGTTCCTTAGGTTCTGATTTAGACTGCTTCAAGGATTGTCCATACGACTTAGGTGAGATTGGGAGAGATGTCAGAGACAAGACTGGCTCTATAGTGTATTCTCCCATCCCATTTTCTTTGATATTGATCTCTTTAGCAATGTCGTCCATCTTAGATGTGGAAGCCATATTTTGTTGCTTGATTGAAGATTCTTTGTTATTAGGTACAAGCTTATCAACACTTTCCTTCAATGTATTGCAAGTTGTACTCAGATCTGCTGGGATAGTAACCTCCACTCCTTCATAGGGAAATTTCAAGCATTGATGGTACGTAGAAGGAATAGCTTGCATTTCATGTATCCAGGGTCTCCCTAGAAGGATATTGTAAGCTAACGGTAGATCAAGCACCTGACATGTGGTATCTTTGATGACCGGACCCACTCGGATGGGCAAGACAATGGTGCCTTGAGAAGCTCTTTCTTGTTCATCATAGGCTTTTATGGTGATCTTCTTTCGAGGATCAATAGCCATCTCTGAGAATCCCAACTATGTGATTAAGTTGTAAGAACAAATGTTGAGGCCTGCGCCCCCATCTATCAACACACGTTTGACTCGACGGTTCTAGATCAAGACTTCTATGTGCAAGGGCTGATTATGTGGGTGACTTAGGGAGTTGTCATCCTCTTCTGAAAAGGATATATATTGCGGAGATGTTAGATGACCAACCATAGTCTGGAACCTGTCTAGATCTAGATCATCAAGAACATTAGAGCCGAGCAAAGCTTTGTCTAGGATATCTCTGTGAGCTGGAGATATTTGAAGTAACTCAAACATAGAGATTTTGGCATTGGTATGTTGGAGTTGTTGTACGATGCTGTAAGATGTAGGTCTGGTATCCTTTGGATTGGAAGATTTCGAGGCAACCTTCTGTTTAGAAGCAGATGTGAGATTGAAAGGTATCTTAGGGACATTAGATGAACTTGGTGTTTGTCCTTTCAGATGAGTCTGAGCTTGTGATCTAGTAACCGCATTAGCTGAGGAATGATTTCTATCTCTTCGTACAATTGTGATGACATTGCAGCTCTCAGAGAGACATGGTTCAACCATATTGATGACAACATCATTTCCCGAGTAGGCATAGTTGACTTTTGCCCCCATGTTAGGCTGAGAAGTGGAAACTCCCTTGCCATGTTGTGGAAATGGTTTTGTAAATGCTGTGTGATCATTATTGCTGGTAGGATTATCGATCGTGATGTTCCCTTGATCTATCAAGTCTTGAATGGTATGCCTCAAGTGGAAGCATCCATTAGTTTTGTGGCCTTTAGTCCGATGGAAAGCACATAATTCATTATCTTTCCATGAATATGGTTTTGGATCCGGATCAGGTTTTCAGATTGGTGGTAAAGAGATCATGTTATCAACTATCAGGGTTCTCGGGGAAAATTCCAAAGATTCTCCTAGGGGAGTAAACTTTCATTTATTATCCCATCGTTTGAATGGCTTCTTTGGAGATGGTTCAGCAGATTTTTGCTCTGAAGCTTCAATGGCTTTGGTGGCAAGGGTGAGATTGTAGGCCGATGCCTTTGATGGGGTGCAGATAGTGTCAACAACACCATCAGAGATGATACCTTTGTTTCTATTCCAGCTCTTGTTTTTATCTTTTGAGCTAGATCCAGATTCAGACTTGTCTTTTTGAAGTGTGATTTCTCCTTTCTTGATAAGTACTTTCTCAATCTTGATTGCATTATCCACCATTTTATCAAAAGATACATGATCTTACATTTGTAATGGATAGTTGAGCTTTGGAACAAGGTTATTGATAAAGATTTCAAGTTTCTCCATTTCGGGAATTGGTCTAGCATATAGAGAAAACTTCTTTCGCCACCTCTTGAGAAAAGTTAGCAATGATTCCCTTGGATATTGCTTGAGGTTATAGATATCGATCATGGTAATCGGATGTTGAATATTGTAGGAATATTGTTGATAAAACAATTTAATCAATTCCTCAAAAGTTTTGATCGTAGAAGGTAATCTTGAAAACCACTGAATGGATGCTCCGCCCAAGGATCTAGGAAAAAGATGCATTAGATAAGTCGGTTCATGCATGAATTCCATGGATTGCGTACAAAACTCTCTGACATGATCTTGAGGATCAGAGTGTCTGTCATATTTGTCATACTTTGGTATCTCCACTCTTTTTGGGAATGGAGGCATATACAAGTCTTTGTCAAAAGGGAAAGGACAAAGGGCCTCCATGGAGAATTCCTTGGGTTCCTTCTCTTTCTCAATTTTATTCATTTTGACCTGCATAGCGTGCAGCTGGTTCATTATGGCCGTCATCAGAGTTTCTTCCTCATGTGTGATGATATCTTCGACATTGAAGTGAGGAGGAAGTTTAGCTCCTTCCTGGGCTAATTGCAAAAAGTATGCCTCTCTATCCATTTTCAAGAAATGCCTCATCATTCTTTTGAATTCATCATCATTCTGACACCGATGGATTTCAGAGGGTGTAGGGTCTTGGTCGGCATTATGTTGAGAATGGTGTCCCTGGGATCCTCCTCCTAGAGAACCGTGGTTTGTCCCTGCTTGAGACATGATAGGAGTTTTTGGGCTCCCTGGAATAGATTGAGGAGGAGTTTGTTGATTACCTCTGTGAGTTGATAGAGGAGGTATGTAACCAGTTTTCAATTGAAAGTTACCGAGACCGTCGTCTTCGTAGATACCTGACTTGATGAGTTGTTCAAGAGTTGGACCTGGGGTATTGGTCAAAAGTAAGTGTTGAGATGTTTCTTCTGATTTCTTGTGTGAAGAAGCTCTGGTCTCCACCATTAACTTTTAATGAAACAGAAGAAAAGGATGAAGACAACTAAAGAACAATTTGATTCGAGAAAATCAGACGATGCAACCTTGTCAAGATTATGATAGTTTTGAAGATCTGATGAGATGTGGGTGAAGGAAACTATGCCCTGGATGTATGGGATAGATCGCCCAAAAGATAACGGACACAAGTTCTCAACACTTAGTCTATTTTTGAAGATTGATTGAAGATTGATAGTTATGACAAGGTTTTGACACAAGATAAAAAGGACTCAAATTGATCAAACAGAAGACTAGATTGGATTCAAAAGATCAAACTCAGAAAATGGTAGAATGCTCAATAGCTACTGCTTTGTTCCTGACACAATGATATTTTTGACAGATTCTGGAACTAGGCTGGAAACATTGGATATCTCACAAATTGACAATTTCTGACAACTCTCTCAAATTTTTCCAAATGACACTCTGCAGACTCGTACGACACTGGGTAGTCTATGAAATGATAGTTTTGAAACTCGTACGACAGTTGGGTAGAAATGAAACGACAGTTGTAAAACTCGTACGACAGTTGCTAACAGGTTTTTGGCTTCTTGAATTTGCTAGTTTGAAAACTCGTACGACACTGGGTGCTCAATCATACGACATATGGGCTATACTGAAATGACATTTGACAAAAAGTCATACGACTTTTGACTTCTTGAAATGACTTTTGACTCCAGAAAGAACTTTACGTCAATTTTTGCAAAATTTAAGGTTTTCAGTTCTGGATTGTTTGCAAATTGTACCGTCCAGATTTGAAGGTTATACCAGATTTGATCATTTTTAAGAGCCAAGTAGATAAACAAGCACGCAGAACAGCAAGCAAGTGATTCCAAGCACGTCTGAAAATAATGAACAAGGGCAAAAGCAACCTTGCGCATGAACAATCAAGTGACCAAATTGTGCTAATCCCTGAGAGTACTAATTGTGTATGTTCTGAAAAGTTTTGCAATAACACACATATACCTGAAAGTGAAAAATTGGCCTCTCTAGGGTTTTTAGTAATGGTTTGACTCTGCAACTTTTATGATTCAAAGGGGTGAACTCCAATCTCGGCGCACCAGGGTTTTGACACAGTCCGAGAACTTAATCTTCAAGAGCTGCTAGGGAGATCTGACAACCCAACAATGAACCATACCTGTGGAGATTTCTTCCACAAGGACATTTATATAGCGGTTGTCACTACCATGGCAAAAATGGCTATTACCGCTTGAGGTTCCGTCAACGCAATTTTCCCTATGAAGGGATTTTCCACTACGGTTAACCCTCTCTAAAGATGACTCACAGATTTATACCACAAGGGGACTTGGCTCCAAATCCAAGGTTTTTGACACCTTTTCACTTTTAACCCAAACAAAGCAAGCAGATTAATCCGACACGCTAAGACAAAGTTTTGTTCCACCAAGGTCTGTGATATCAACTCCACGTGATCTATCAACCTCTCCAGAGAGAGAATGTATCAATCAATAAGAGAAGACGCACTAACCAATTTTGATTCACCAAAGCTCATGATATCAACCCCACGTGATCTATCAACCTCTCCGGAGAGAGAATGTGTCGATCAATAAGAGAAGACGCACTAACCAAGCTGAATGTGAAATGCACTAAGTATCCTCCCTACCTATAAGGATTCTGTCGTCAAGGAAGGATTTTGCTAGGAATCCAATCTCTCAAGAATCATGAATAGTGTTCATAGGGCCTAATTACTATGTGAGCACAGATGTATGTTTTGAAAGCGAATCTACCAAAAGCATCCAAAAAGTAGAAAGAGGAACACTTAACGCTTAAAGCAAATATGAGATGAGTCCACAAGGTGGAACACTTAACACCTCACACAAGCTAAAAACGAGTCCACAACTTAGAAAACAAGTGAGTTCCTAAAAGCACAAAAGGGTTGCCAAGTGGAAAATTTAACGCTTCTGTCCTGTTGACCCCTCCCTTTTATGGCGCTGAGATTGCAACCATGGGGCGGAAATGAGGGGCCGATGGATTAGCGAGTCCAATAACCCAAGATAGCAATGAAGATCAATCACAAGTATTCTAAGACTACTTAATGAATCCTTAAGGGATCACAACCTAGTATCAAATTATGCAAGTGTGTAGAATAAAGGCATGAGAAGACGCACACAAGCTAGACACATGAGAGATTTATTTTAAGCCCAAATCAAAATGTTATTAGATGAAGGAGAATACCTGGTGATCCTCACAACGCGCTTAGTAGATTTTACCTGATTTTTAGTAATTCTTGCGCTTTTCCCAATCAAAACCAACAAAGAGCAATCAAAAATAGAGAATTTCAATTGTCAAAATTAGCAGTTAGCCGAAATATAAAAATCAAATCTGATACTCTGCTGTGAAAAATGAAACAACAGTCAAAAACTGGTACAGAAACTCGTATGACAGTGGGTATGCTCTCAGACGACAGTCCAGAAACTCGTACGACACTGGGTATGCTACCATACGACAGTTGAGTTCCCAAACGACAGTGGGTTGGTGATGAAACGAGCCTCGATCTGATAGACTATCGTACGATAGTGGGTCCAGTATCATACGGCAGTGGGTATGCTTTCATACGACATTTTTCAGAAACTCGTATGACAGATGTACGGACAAAAATTAAAAATCATAGTTTTGCACAGATCCCGAGGAGAAAAAGATAAAAATTGATAGAATTGAATTGGAAACCTGTTTCAGGGCCCCACAGTGGGCGCCAGAAATGTGTGTGTGAAAATTATACCTGATCTATAGACACAACACTCAGTAAAACATTAGAGGTTAGTGATAATCAAAATCGTGCAAAATTGAAAGCTAAACTAACTAAGCAATTTACTGCCTTCTAGTAGGTGCGAGATTAATGTTCTTAGATTGTAATCGAGATCAATGACCTAGACGACACCTAAACGAAAGATTTGAATGCAATTCTAGATATGGAATAAATGCAATTAAGCTATGTTTTTGATATTTTCTATGCAATAAGAATGATAAAAACTGATATGAATCTATGCTAACATGAAATTGATATGCTATGAATGCTATTGAAAATTGATATGCTATGAATGCAAAAATAAGATTGATCTCACAAAGATGTCGATTCGCAAGAGCTTTGATTCTTCAATTCCAATTCTCCAGCGTGATTGTGCAAAATATGAGATGATATATGAAGAGCTAAAGCCTTTAATTTATAGAAATCCAGGGCTTTGGAGGTGCATGGATAAAAGCCATAAATCACTCAAATTAACTCATCTTGATTTTTGAGTTATTTTTAAATAAAGATAATTAAGTCATAAAAATCATGCAAAAGCACAGTTCAACTCGAATTAGCAGTTTAGATCAACTTTAAAACTCAAAAAGATGTTGAGTTTCAAAAAGCTAACAACTTGCATTGATTCTCCAATTTGAGTTTAACTGGTCCTTGAATGTGCACATGGATAATTATGATTTAATAAACAAATAAAGTGATTTATTCTCAACTTAACTGCTCTTTGAAATAAAATAATTAATTTATGGGTTAATTAACTATTTTACCAAACTTTTATTAAAAATTATATTATTAAATAATGACAACATGCTTTAATTAATTAAATAAGAATTTAATCAATTATTCATAGGAATTTTGATTTATTGTCAAAATTAAATAATACAATTAATAATAGATAGAATTAAATTTAATTAAACAATTAAGTGGCAAATATTAAATCTAATTAATTAAATATGTAAAATATTTAATTAATCAAATTTTAGGATAAATGTGATTTATTGCCAAATAATTATAAAATTAAAGATAATTATGATGATTAGGAATATTACTAGGAATATTCCCCGATGTAGAATTTAAGATAATCAATTATGATTCGATGATGTTTAGATGTGCCTTAGATTAGGACTTTGATGTCGATTTCGTTCAAATTGAAGATGTAGGAGATTAATGAACTTATAGCCCATTTTTGGGGTATTACAGGTACAACCTTCTCATAACCCCCCACCAATAATCTATCTCCCTCTACATGTCTTGGCTTATCTATTGGCATATGTACCTACCTGTAGAAGTCTATCAATCAATTGTTGTGTGGTAGCACCCTGTATACTGGAAATGAATAACCTGACGTCTGTCTCCTCTGCCTGAGCCCTATCCTTGGTGTCTTGTATCTATGCTCTCATTCTCTCCCTCTCCTCATCCATCTCACTCTGCATCCTCTCTAGATTTATCGCTCTCTCAACATACCAATGATTTTGTGCATCTACCACTACAACCCTACCATATGCCTCCATAGTTATAGCCTATGCACGTGTCACTCTCCTCCATATCCTATCTAACCTACTCTAAAAATCTCTACAATTCTACCCCAAACTATCCATATTTGTAGTATCTATGTCAAAACCATCTCCTCCAATACTAAAATCTTCTCCCTAGGTATACCTTGTATAGGCTCATCAAATCCACCCATCGCCACATCCATGAGTCCGGTATCACCTCCTCCCATATCCATCAAAACTATATCATCTCCTCTTGCTGCATCCTCCATCTCCTTGTCTTTATTGGAAGAGATAAAACTATAGCTACTTTGAGTATCATTGCTTCTACATATCTCTTACATAACTACTACTCCCAATAAAATATACATCATCATCTCCTCCTCCTACTGTAGGTAATACTAGTGCACCACTAGGAGGAATCAATGGGTCAACTGTAATAGTGACTCCTCCAGCTTCATCTCCTCCATCTCCTTCATTACCTCCATCACCTTCATCTCCTCTACCTCCTTCGAATCCACCACCTCAATCACTCTCGTCACCTCCACCTCCACCAGTATCTCCACCACCCCTCCCTCTCAACCTCATATGTCATGTATCCTATGGGATAGTCTGACTAGTTAAGTCATCTCCAAAGGAACTAGTACACATGGTTCCATATAAGGAGTGGGCCTATGTAGATCCCACCAAGCATCATACTCTATGAAAGTACCAATATCTATCATATATAATCCCCAATACCACCTCATAGGAGATAATGCCCCAAACTCTACCATTGTTATTGCAATGGGGATCACTATTTCCCAACCTCTCACATCACTTGCACATCTAGCAAACTGTCTTGATCCAATCAAAACTACCTGCCTCTCTCTAAACTATCTTAGTATCTTTTCTAGTAGATGAATCTAAATGATCTTGGCATACTAAGTAGAATGTCCAATCAAATACCTCTCTTGTCTGCAAAACAACAAATGCTCATCCTCGTCATCCCAACAGGGGCATCCAATATAAGGCCTCCATGTAAACACCCTCAAGATATCAAGAAAATGCCTCCAATATCTGATATATCCCATATGCCTATGCACCACTACATCATAGTAGTAGACACAAGGATGACCTGGCTGTATCACTGGCATGTAAAAAATTAGAGAAAATACAACTATATACTTGAAATCCTACACATGTAAAAGTGTGACCCCACATCCCAAGCTATGACTCCTATTATAGGAAATCTCATGCAATTGATGATATACCATGGCCAAAACACATGGCCCCCATATAAACATTGTCCCCTTAACCACATATCCAACATAATTTGTCCCCACCCAATCAAGATCCCATGCCGTCTCCTTTCTAGTACTAATACACCTACTATAACCCCACAAAGCATTACAAAGTACACATTATAACCCAACATATATACCCATCTAATATCATATCCCCTCACCCCCAAGTCTTCCATAGTATAATAAAAAAAAGTCACATAACACTTCTCTACTTGTCTGGGAAAAGTACACAACCCTCTCCCCATGTATAGGTGATAGAATCACACTAGGTACAAATAGACTTAGGTTAGGATTACTAAGAATCCTAACTCTCTAACCTCACAGTAGCTTGATCTAGGGTCTTACAAGGCTTCATGTTTTCCTCTAAGGACTCTCTCAAAGTCCTCCACTTCAACAATCTGCACCTCAACTCCTAGGTGATCTATCACTGATTGAATGATCTTGTCCCTTCATATCCAATACTCCTTCCAAATGCACCTTACCTCCTTCACAAGTTGGTGATTCTTGTAGGGGTGTGGAGGTAGTCAATTTCTATGCTAGTTTCACTTATTGACCCATTTTTTCAAGGTCTTTACCAATCCTCCTTACTAATCTCTTCAAAATCTCTGATTGAACCTTATAGCCCTAGAGCCCCCAATTAGGCCTCCTAGTATAAGTTTTTAGGACTTTCTGAAAAGACCTCCCAAATAAACTTTGGATTCTTGCTTCATATGGGATACTCACATGGATTTTTTGGGTCTTAGGGTCTCATGCATCTGTACAATGCCCTAGCTCAATTAGGAGGGTTTTATAAGGGTTTTAGTTGCTTCTAGGAACTCACTGTACAAGGTAAGGTTTGGCTTGCTAAATGGATTGATCAAGACTTGTGATCTCCATCAGTGTTTTATTTGATCATCTTATTGGTTTCCAAATTCTTGGAGTATGTCTCTTTAGTCACCCTTGCAAGCAATACAACTATTTCACCTCCTTGTCCGTAGTCGGGCAATGGTTGTGCTCACCTAGGGAAAGGTCACGAAAATGGCCATGCTTGTTTCTAGACCTCCAAAAGAGATATATACACTATAAATAGGCTCATCTTCCATTTCCCTACTATCCATGATGAACATACTATGGTGTTTCATGGGCGAGCCATGTTTATACAAAAAGCTATACACAGGCCAGTGAATTGGCTAAGACAAAAGAAATTAACTTAAGCTACCAAAACACCTAAGAAACACACAAAATGGTACATAATAGAAATTAAATACTAAATATGGATTTAATCCTTCTTCACAAGAAAAATTTATTACATTATATGCTACTGTTGCATAAAAACCTCAGATTGTGTCCCCAAAAGTCTGTAACAGTGTTTGGATTCTCAAAACTAGAAATTAAAAATGATGCTAACCTAGGGATTTGGGCCTTTTAGGGCTTAAATATCCTCTATCCATGAGGTCTTAGGTGATTAGGACTTCTATTGACCTAAAACCTAGGTTGGTCCTTTTAAAACAAAAGTTGTCATGACAACTTTTTAGCAACTTTTACATAGTTGCTCATCTCCTTGCTCAAACCACTCAAAGACTCATACAATGATATTAAAACCTATATAAGGCCATTTTGGGTCATTTTAGGCCAAAATCAGACATTTGATTCACATTTCCACTCTTGTGTCATTTTTCCAACTTCTAGGACCAAACTAGGTCCTAAGGACACCTTAGCCTATTGACTCAACCTAACTAACAAAACCCTAAACTAACTCAAATTAATAATCTCCTATTACATATAGGCCCTCATGGACCTCTTTATTATCCTCTGGTCTGGCTAGGACCATTACAAGCCAAAACTGAAGTAGGACTTTCAAGCCTAAGTCCTAGATGCTCCTGCACCAATAAGGATATGTGATATCCTATATACAACCTCTAATGTGATCTTGCACTCTCTTGTAGGTAAATGGAAGGAAGATGTCTCTAAGTACCATCACTCATATAATTTAGTCACTAACACCCTATTTTCCCTAATCTCAAGAATCAATGTCACATGTAATAATCTTAGACCCCCTAGGTACTTTTGCTAATCATCAGATAACCTATTTCTATATGCTAGCATAGGAGAATGATTCTCCCAAGTAATCAAGACATCATCCCAAATTTGTAAAGTCAAGTCTAATTTTCCTAGTCAGTCAATGTGAAAATAGGTTCTGTGCTAATAACAATCTCTAAATTCATAATATATCCATCATTTATTGCATAGTCAAAACAATAAAATAAAATCCATTCAATCACTATTATTTTACTGCCTACAATACATACATTAAATAAAAATTGCACATATAGAAGTCCATAAAAGCACATTCATTTTGAAAATATTAAAATAAAAAAAAATTCATTTTTTATAGACAAGTGCATCGATAGCGCACTTCAAGTGCATTGACTACGCACTTTATGTGCACTCACTTACTCTTCCATATGCATTGATTGTGCACTTTATATGTATCTGATGCAGGGGCATTCTAGGGTACTCAATGAATCTGCATGGTGGTGTGTTATTTTGGTTATGTCTTACTCGGTTACAACTTTAATCGATGGTCTTGGTTATTGAAGGGAGATCAATCACTGAAGGAACTCGGTGAAACCTCTCACGCTCAGTGGAACTTGTGATTGACGATGCCTGTGTTGCTTGGTGTTGCTTGGCTCGGTTGGTTGTTTCATTGGTGCTCAATTGTTTCTCTGGTGCTTGGTAGTTCTAGTTTACCAACTGGAGTTCTTGAGGGTTTGGTTGGCTGACTTGGTACATTTATTGTTGGTAGCTTTTGTTGCATTCTCCGATGTGGATCTAGAGGCTATCATGTAGAATTAAATGTTTGTAAGGCTATTTGAGAGCCAACTATTGTTGCATTTAATATTTATTTGTAGTAGAAGTTGACTTGGCTTAGGAGTTAATTGTTTCTTCCAGCTAACTTGTGGCTGAAGATTAGTATTTAAGGTGTTTTTAGGTAGTTGTTTAGGGGGCAGATAGAGGGGAGAAGTCAGGGGATTAGATCTGGATCCGGTGAGATCTTGAAGATCAAATTGTTATCTGATAGTTTGTAATAGCAGAGCTAGTGGTTTGCATGCTTGGAGACAAGGAGATTTCTTGGAAGCTTGTGAGCTCAAGTTCAGATCTACCTTAGGGTTTCCATTGGTTTCTGATTTATTTTAGAGCTGGACTAGTTGAGAGGTTGCAAAAATAATTTGATTGTATTTGGCCCTAACCTGAAAGGCCTTACAGTTGGGCATGTTAATGAAAATTTAGTTGAAAACATTATCTTATTGTGTTATTCCATGTGGTCATGTTTGGATGCATGTGAGGATTGTCCTTAATTGGATCATCCTTGCTTGTATTGCATCAAGTGGTATCAGAGCTTGAAGATCTTTAGTGTGTAAACCGATCTCCGAGTTGAGGTAGTTTGCACCAGGACCTTGTTAGTGACTTATTGCTTTAGGTTTTCAAAAATCTTGAAGGATGCCTTCAAGAAGATTTGACCCTAGAACGATTGCAGATCTCTATGATGCTACGAAATCAAAGATTACAGAGAAGGTGAAATCTAATTTCAGATATGAGATAGAATTGATGAAGAATGACATGATCGCTGAGGTCATGAGGGCTATGGTTGGTGTACCTCAGAATCTTGGTACTGAAGATGGTTATGAGGAAGCTGCTGAAGACTTTGAAGCTATTGTATCTAGTGGAGATGAATGGAGAGACAAATCTGGTGAAGATAGAACTAGTCAGTTGCATAGATCTAGAGCTCAGTTAGGTACTGGTTACTAAATGGAAGTCTCTACTTTCTCTAGTACGTTGAAACCTGAGGACTTGATTGATTGGATTGGTGAACTAGAAGACTTCTTTGAGCTCGAAGAAATTTAAGATCCTCTTAGAGTAAGATTGGTATAGACCAAGTTGAAAGGACATGCTGCTCTTTGGTGGAAAGAATTACAAAGAGATAGAGAAGATGAAGGTGAAATGAAGATCAATTAGTGGAGGTTGATGGTGACTAAATTGAAAGCTAAGTTCATACCTATTGACTATGAGATTGACTTGTTTAAGAAGCTACATAATCTGAAGCAAAAAGATTTGACTATTGAAGACTATACCAAGGAGTTCTACAAACTTACTATTCGGTTTGGACACAAAGAACTTGGTGTTGAAAGGTAGCTTAGTATATGAATTGTTTGAGATTCAATATTCAGGATGCTCTTGGTATGCTGAAGATTGATTCAGTTGAAGATGCTTATCAATATGCTTTGAAGGTAGAAGAAAGTTGAAAAGGAGACAACATAGTAATCCTCGAGGGAAGGAAAAGATTGATCACTTGGTGAAGGATAAACCGACTACTGAAGATGAACCAAAACCTATGGAAATAAAGAAGAAGATAGGTAGGGTTATCTTTAAGGGTACTTTTTATAATTGTGGTGAAGAAGGACACCATTCTTTTGAGTGTACACAGAAGAAGTTTGGTGACCAATGGACTGTTGTAGTAAATGTGAACATTCAGAATGAACTTGAGTCTGAGAACTTGCTGGTTCAACGAACACTGCTCAGTGCAAAGGAAGAACCTTGTCAAAGGAGTAATTCGTTCAGAACTCAATGCAAGTCTAGAGGTAAACTTTGTGATGTAATTGTTGATAGTGGTAGTATAGATAACCTTGTTGCTAAGGACATGGTTTAGAAACTTGGTTTGAAGAGAATGAAACACCCTCGTCCTTATAGGATTGGCTGGTTGTAAGATGTTCATGCTCTAGAAGTAAGGGAGCAGTGCTTTGTTGATCTTCAGATCGACCAGTATAAGGATCTTGTGTTGTGTGATATTGTGGAGATGAATAGTTGTGATATATTGCTCCGTAGACCCTAGCAATTTGATTGCAGAGCTATGTATGATTGTGTGAAGAATGTATTTACTGTTGAGAAGGATGACAAGAAGTTTTCCCTGATGCCTTTTCTGGATACAACACTTGGTAGGAGGAGTCTGAGTATTGGTAGTCGAGTTGAGTTGGTGGATCTTGAGAGGAATTATGATCAATATGGAGAAAAATCCTGTGTGTTATCAAGGAAAGACTTGAAGAGACAAAGGAAATTGAAGTGGAAGATTATGCAAGGTGAAGAGTTGGATGATTTGTATGTGAAGAACCAATTTGGGGTTTATGTGTTGAATCCCGAAAGATGTTCTTCCAGCTTATGAGAACATATTTTTGAACCTGGGGTGTATGATACAGGGGAATTCTAGGGTACTCAGTGAATATGCATGGTGGTGTGTTGTTTTGGTTCTGTGTTACTCGATTGCAGCTTTAACTGATGGTCTCGGTTATTGAAGGGAGCTCAGTTGCTGAAGGAACTCGGTGAAACCTCTCACACTCAGTGGAACTTGTGCTCAATGATTCCTATGTTGCTCGGTGTTTCTTGGCTTGGTCGGTTGTTTCACTAGTGCTCAGTTGTTTCTTTGGTGCTCGTTAGTTCTAGTTTATCGACTGGAGTTCTTGAGGGTTTGGTTGGTCAACTTGGTGCATTTATTGTTGGTAGCTTTTGTTGTATTCTCTTATGTGGATCTAGAGGCCGAAATGGAGAATTAAATATTTTTAAGGCTATTTGAGAGCCGATTGTTGTTGCATTTAATATTTGTTTGTAATAGAAGCCAACTTGGCTTAGGAGTTAAATTTTTTCTTCCAACCGACTTGTGGCTGAAGATTAGTATTTAAGGAGTGTTTGGGTAGTTGTTTAGGGGGCAGACAAAGGGGAGAAGTTAGGGGATTAGATTTGGATCTTGCGAGATCTTGAAGATCATATTGTTATTTGATAGTTTGTAATAGCAGAGCTAGTGGTTTGCATGCTTTGAGACAAGGAGATTGCTTGGAAGCTTGCGAGCTTAAGTTTAGCTCTACCTTAGGGTTTCCATCAGTTGTTGATTTGTTTCAGAGATGGACTAGCTAAGAGGTTGCAAAAATACTTTGATTGTATTTGGCCCTAACCCAAAAGGCCTTACAGTCGGGCATGTTAATGAAAATTCAGTTGAAAATATTATCTTGTTGTGTTATTCCGCATGGTGGTGTTTTTCTGCATGTCAAGACTATCCTTAATTGGATCCTCCTTGCCTGCACTGCGTTAGCATTGACCTAAACTAATAATTGTTGCTCAAATTAACTTTGAGTCCTGAACTAATATCATTTGTGTGTAGTGATTCCACATAATATGTGTGTCTCCCTAACCTAACAAGTGTGGCTCAGTTATAAACTGAGCCCTTTTTTCATAGTGTTTGAAGTGCATCGTTATGACCTTATGTGTGCAGTGTTTGTGCCCTACATGTGCAGAGTTTTGACCTGGTTTTGTCTAACCCAGTCTAGGAAATGGCACAAAAAATGCGGAAAATAAAATGTAGAAAGTATGAAAATCACTAGATGCGGGGTGTTAGATGGACGTTGATAGGTCCCGACTCGCTCGCTAATGTGAAATCCATCCTTGTAAGCCACCATCGCTCTGAAAATGCTCATAGATTGCTCCTTCTACTACTCTATCTCCAAAAGATTAATGTGCACAATGATTTAAAAGTGATCTCCAAACTTCTATTTATACCCCCCATCCTACCTTAATGGATGTGCACCTTTTCATATCTATTGGTCGCGATGCTTTTCACCTTCCAAAGTCCACAAATTTTGCATACAACCTTCATTTCCTGAACAATGAGTTGCGTTGTGATCCTAATCACAATATCAACCAAATGAGCTCTCAATTTTATTTTTTGCTCATTTTCTTGAGGGGGCACCATAATACCTAGTTACTAATGCTTCCCCATAGGGGCATATTGAGGCATTATTTTTATCAAATTTTATTTGAAACAATGCCTAAAAGCATTATATCAAAGAGGGGCAAAATGTAGACACTTAAAAATGACTAATTGCTTTAACATAATAAGTTTACTAACACTCATCTTAAATTGTCAAATAATCTTTATTATTTAATCAGTTTGTGTCCTGCTATATTTTGAAGTCAAAATCATCATTTCCATATAAATTTCATAATTACTTAAGTGATTTTAATTAATTACCTAGTTATTTCATCAACTATTCATCTATAAAGTAATTAAATAATTAAACATTATTTGATTATTCTCTATCTCATTATAATTAATCAAACAAGACCTTTGATAGAGCTACAATCCATGCCTTTTGCTAAAAATGGAGGATAGATTTGTTCAATTGTTAAAAAATTAAGGCTAATAAAGCTTACTTGACCACAAATAAGTTTGCAAGCAATAAATCAAGGCTAATAAAGTGTACATGGTCACATATAAGTTTGCAAGCAATTGTATGGCTTCCTTCATAAAGAAACAACATTATGATGAATATATCTAAGAATTTAATCTTCACCAAATCAACTTTTTGATCAAATATGAGGACTTGTGGCCATACAACAATAACCACAAAAATGAATTCACCAATAGTTGCGATAAAGGTGGCTTGATCATGATTACAACATCTTTGAAGTTCCCTATCTTCTATTTCTTGATGTAGATGTCTCAAATTATCATGCCAATCTTGTAGAAGGTTGTATTTCGAAGATAAATTGCAGCTCAAAAACCCACATAAAATAAAGTTAGGAACTTCTAACCTAGGCTACTAAAATCATATAGATTTTATTGCCACATGAAACACTCACCTCATCCACCATATGCATTGCTAGTTGCTAGATACAAACATAGATCACTCAAGAAATCCTTGGATTATCCAACCGTAATCTTCTGATCATTCCATAGTTATACATCATTTTAAATTCCTCTTAAAAATGATTATGGGATGCATTTAATATAATATTCATCCAACATTGATACCCTTGAAAAGTTTATTATGATAATAATAGATTTTTTGCAGTCCTGTAAACTTGTTCTTTTATACATGGAGAAAAAAAGAATATGCAAGATATGCAAATTTGTTGATGATTTAATATAATATGCATATGCAAGAATGCAGATCTATTGATAGAAGATGCATGCAAACAAAAGGAAAACTAACACACACTATAACATGTTAGAAAATATCTTTGTATGTTTTACGATTGGGCGTAAAAAGAGAATAGTTACAAACAAAATTACTAGACCCACCAATGTTGGGCTGCAATTACCAAAGTTGGGCTACAAAAACACAAGTGATATGGAATATCTATACTTGTTATTATAATTATGGAATTGATTTTATATTTTTCTAAGTAGTATTGTAATAGATGTGAAAGCTAGGCTGGAAATAGGTGGGATTTGTTTTTCTAACAATTACAGTTTGTTATATTGATCACCTTGCCTATTTAGGTGATAAATGAATCTGTTAATTGATAGGATAAAGCTACTCTATGTTTGGATTTGTATAGGCAACTACCATCAGTTTTGGATAATTCAAGAAGCCTATACTCAAAAAGGAAAAGCTAGTTAAATAAAATTGAGGCACGTGCCTCATAAAATAGTGAAATTCTAGTTCAATTAGAACATATATCTAAATCCAAAATAGACACCTCCAAAAAGTTAAGATATAGTACAACCATGAAATAAAAGTGGAATACTATACAACTAAGAGCATATTGAAAGTAAATTCTCTATCACTTAGGAATATTCATATCTAAAAATGGCACAATAAACCAAATCCATATCAATAGCTACATCACAAATATTATTTTAGCCTTCAAATTGAACAAACATAGAAAGAATGCTACATTAAATCCATAAACAATCTAAGAGTCGTGAGTGTGGCTAACATGGTTGAGAAGCACACTAATACATTTTATGACAGGTGTTTGCAGTGGAAAGAATTTTGTAGATGTGCACTTTGAACAGTTTTGTGACAAATTTAAGTGGCACAACTCTACAAAGAGTGTGCCTCAGGTTTCTAGCTTTGTAAATAGAAAAATTAGTACTTTTAATCAACTTCTTAACATTATAGATTCCCAATATCATATAATTAGCTGCAAAAGCCAAAATAGTAAAGAACAAAGTGAATTTTCAATACAAATCTCATGATTATTGCCAAATACTTTTAGTTGTAGTTTAGTTGATGTAAAGATCTATATTATTAAATTGATGTAGTCATCAAGGCTTTATGTGCACTATAAATATGTGGTCAATGCCAAAGGCTTCAGTTGTAGCTCTTTGTCAAGTTCTCTAGCAAAGTTTTTTATCAATTTGTGGTGCCACTAGGGTTTCATGTGTTTGGTTGACTTAAAGTAAAACCCTGCCATTTTGAGGTAGTTTTTAGCCTTTGATTTTAGTTCAGTTTTCCCAAACCCCTAGGTAGTAATTATTTGTTCACTAATTGGAATAACAATTGGGGTTAGTGAAATTGTCTAGAATAGGATTTTGGGTTTAATTTGTATTGTTTCCATGAATAACATCAAATTTGAATTAGAAAATGAGCCCGATGAACTGATTTGGGGTCTTGCTATCTCTGGCAATTTCTCAGTTTCCTCTGCCTCGGCTCATCTCATCCCTTCTGAGGATCAACCTTTTTATGCTCAGGTATGGAATAAAAATCTTATCCCTAAAATTAACATGTTTTTTTGGTTTCTTGTCCAGAAAAAAATCCTTACTATGGATAACCTCATGAGAAGAGGGTTCCAAATGCCTAATAGATGCATCATGTGTTATGAAGAAGCTGAGTCTTGTAACCACTTAATGATCCATTGCTCCTTTTCTAGAGAGGTCTAGGAATCCATCATTTTGTCTTTGAATCTAAAGTGTGTTAAACCTCATAACATCCAGGACTTTATTCAGCAATGGCAAAGCCCCTTCTATGACAAAAATGCTAAGGATCTCTGGAAACTTGTTTTTACCTCATTTTACCTGGCAGATTTGGAAGGAGAGGAACAACATAATTTTTAGAGATAAAAAAGCTCCCCCCTTTTGGTCACAAACTCTATTTCCAAAATTATTATGGAGAGCTACATAAGTATTGGTAAGAAGGTTACCAACTCATGGAACCCTAATCTTAAAAAGGACAATACCATTTCTTGGGAGATCTTAAAGAGCATAAATGATCTGAATCCTAGAGAGAATGTTATGTGGTCTGGTCCTCCCTTGGGATGGTTAAAAGGGAACTTTGATGGTTTTTCTAGAGGAATCCCTGGAAGGGCTAGAGGAGGAGGCCTCATCAAAGATTGGGCAAGAAATTTCCTTGGTGCTATTGTTGTTTCATTGGGGATTCAAACCAACCATGTGGTGGAAGCTGAGGTGGCTCTCTATGTGGTTAAATTGGCCAAAGATATGGATTGCTCGAAACTTTGGCTCGAGGGTGACTCCCTCAACATTTTTAATTGTACTAAAGAGAATTTAGTCAGCTCCTGGACTATAGCTCATACAATAAACAAAATCAAAATGATTATCAACTCCTTTGAGGAAAGCCATGTCACTCATATTTACCATGAAGGTAATAAGTCGACGGATAGGTTGGAAAATGAAGGTACCCAAAGTGACATCATTAAAATGTGGAGAGGGGAAGGAAATCTTAACGCTGAGATCATAAGTCTAATCACTTATGACAAAATTAATCACAGTGAAGGGAAAATCACTTTAAATCATGATGACAAGGATGAAACATTTTTTGAGGAAGGTTGCATGTAATGCAAAGTGTGGGATAATTATTTTGGTGTTAATGATATATGGATCTTGGGTTATCTTAAGTAATTAGGAAAACAAAAGAAAGCATTGCAGTGAGAAGAAGTTTACTGGTAAGGAGCCGAACCAGAAAAGTAGCAGAAAGCAAAAAATGGGAGGAGGTCTGAGGAGAGAGGAGCCTGCCAACTGTGAGAAATGGAGACAAGAGAGGAAGGTATGGAAGAAGCTGAGAAAAGGAGGTGTCTGTCAGTACATGGAAAAGCTCCACGACTATGACAAATAGGTAACTTCGTTGTTTGCTGATGGTTGGGTTAGAGGTAAAGTCAATTTATGGGGAAAATATTTCCCCCTTACTCTTTCCCTCATGGATGAGATTACTGGCTTACCCCTGGAGGGAACTCAATTTCATAGAGGCAACCATAGGCTTGGTACTGAAGCTTTTAATCTCTTCCCAAAAACTGCTAATGAAAAAGCTCTCATGACAAAAGGAAAAGGGGATTATGTAGATATTACTAAAATTAAGGATTTCTGGGATAAATGCTGGAGGTTGTGATCGAGTACTTCACGCTCGATGGGTGCTATTAGAAAATCTACAACTTGCATTTTGTCATGGCTAATCACTTTAGGCATAATAAGTGGATTTATTTCCCATAGTTTCTTTTGAGCTCTCTAAATAGTAGCATAACGGAGCATAGGAAGAAATTGAGTAACCCTATGTTGCATGAGGATTTGATCCTCCTCATTTCTGACTATGCTAGAGATATTATCTCGGACCCAATTCCTAAAAAGATCATAGGAAAAAGGAAAGAGACCAAAGAGGATGATAGAAAGGCTGAGCCTAGCAAAAAGAGGAAGAAAAATAAGGAAAAAACCTCTAACAGTAGAGAGGAAGAAGGAAAAAAGAGGAATAAAAATAAAGAAAAATTGTCCGACAGCAGTGAGGAAGATGGTAAAAAAGATGAGGAAAAAGAAAGGGTTAGCAGAGATGATGTTAATGATAACATGCCTCTTTCTCAGGGAAAGGGAAATGCTGAGGATGATAATGTGGAGGTGGATTTTGGTAATGAGGAGAGAGCCCAAGAAAAAGAGGACAAGGATATTGATGAGACTGAGCAGGAAGAGGACATGAATGACATCATGGAAGATGATAAGGAGGAAGAAGAAGGTAAAGATGAGGATAACCAAGAGGAAGAAAAAGATGAGGAAGGAGCTGAAGAGGAGGAAGAAGATGACGAGGACTCCCCTACTGAGAATGACAAGGATGACACTCTGGAGTTTCTTGCTAAAGAAGAAAAAAATGATATTCATTCTGACACTGAGGATGGTATAGACCTGGCTAGCAAAGAGGATGGTAAAAACCAAAAGGAGGAAACCTTGGGCCTCCTAGAGGGCCAGGCTAAAGAGGAAATGGAGGTTGGTCAGAACCCTCTCATTGTTGATGAAAAAGAAGAGGATCATAATGAAACTGATGCGGGCTTGGACCAGGTTATCATTGGGGAAGACATTAGCTACAAGGAGGACACCTTCGATCCCCTGTTGGGTGCTACTAATCAAGATGAGGTTAACAAAGCTGATGGTTAGAGTAATTCTCTGGATTGGATCAAGTGGGAGATGTAGGAGATGAAGCTCCAACTTCAGGCCATGGAAAAAATTACACTTACCCTGACCACTAAGCTAGAGAAGCTGGAGAATAAGGTGTTGGATGAGGTAAATAATAAAAATTGGAATGAGGATATAGCTTCTGAAGTTAATAAGATAGTTGATAACAAGGTCAAAGACATAAAGGCTAAAGTCAATAATAATGGGAACATGATTAACAAGGTCCTGAGTCACAGCAATGAGGGACTTAGTGTGACTGTCATGAACCTCAATATGCTACATAACTACCTGGAAAAAAGCCAGCTAAAAAATACGACTATAACAATTGAGGAGGATGCTGGGAATGCTAGTCCTGGAACAAGAACTAGAGGGCGCACTCAAAGGAAGATCCCTGAAAAGCCAAAGGAATTGAAGGACCTGAAAGATGCTATCTAGAAGATGGAGGACCTAAAGATGAAGGCAAAGAAAATGATAAAAAATAAATAGTTTGGTTTGGTTAGTAGCTGGGTGTTGCTGGTAGTTTTGCTAGTAACTATTTTTCTTTGCTTTTGTTGTAATTTCTAGGGGTTTTTTGGGTCCTGCTTTTGTTTTTCTAGTAGGCATTTCTTTTTGGAAAAATTTCATGCTATATCTTTATGCTTTAATGTAAATGGTTTCAATTTCCATTCAAAACTTGTTTTTATCTTAATAAAAAACATCAAATTTGAATCACCAAGATTGTTTGGTTATTCTTCAATTTTTTGTTCAACGAGATTATATGGGTGTATGAGGCTTGTGCATTGTTGCTTTGTTTGGGTTTTACTTGAGAATTTGAGATGTGAGCTTTATAGATCTTAAGAGGTAGGATTATTGATTTAAAGGCCATTTCAAGTTATGTTGATTTTGTTATATTGTTTATGTGTGATGTAGGGATATGAAGCCTGCTAAATGTTGCTTTGATTTGGTTTTAGTATAGGATTTAAGATGGACATTTTCTAGATCTATTTGAAGTGATCTCTAAGCTTGTGTACCTTTGCTTATTTGGGTTCTAAATAGATATCAGAAGTGTCATGTTTGTCTATACTTTGATTCTCACTGGCGAAGGAACAGAATATGGAACCAAGGTTATAGCCTACTTAGTAACATCTTCCAACTTTTAGAAGAAGATACATATCATGCTCGTTAAGCTTAAATGCATTACGATTTCAATTTACATGATGTACTTGATATAACTATTGGAAACTGCAATTGAAACAATTATTGTATTGTCATTGATGTCAAACCTTAACTGGTAAGACCGTTGTACTTAGGAAAGTACTATATCTATTTGAGTGTTGCTAAGGGGCTAGGCAAGGTTGGTAACAATAGTACCTAAGGAAAGGTTGAGTTATCTTGATACTACAAAGTGTACTTGACTATGTTGTACAATGATGAGATAATGTATTGTTTATCTTAGTAAGGCTAAAGACTAAACTGGTAGGTTTGACTGAGCAAAGAATGGAGAAATCATGTTTAAGCTGAGTAATGTTAGTGTCGACTGAGTTAGTATATGCCAAGCAAAATTCTAGTGTCGATCGAACAATAGTTAATTGCCGAGAAAGACAGTGTAAGCCGAGGAAACATTTTTTGTAATGACCGAGCTTTCTACATGAAGACTGAGTAGTTGATCACAGTATTGACCAAGCATCAGCAATTTTATATTTGAAGAGAATTTAATTTTGGAGCCAACATTGTTGAATTCTTAGATTATGTAAAATGTGTTGACTTTATTTATTGATTGTTTGAAAGTATTAAATGCACTATAAAATGTTTTATTGTAAATCTTTAAGAGATTTGAGATGATTCTAGAAAAGAAGTCAAAGAACATGAAGCGGGTAGATTCAATGAATCTGACCTAACCCTAAGATCTACGAATGAGATTGAGCGGCATAAGATGAGTTAACCTAATTGAGGAAAGTATTAAGTGAACTTGAGCATTTGGATATGCAAGTGCATGGGTGAATAGAGAATGCTGGAAGATCAGTAAAGTTTTATTGACTGTATAAGCAGAAAAGGCTGAAGGAGAATTGTGGTGATTGCTTGTAGAAAAGTTCTAAGTAGATTAGAGATGGAGATGGCAAAGTTTCAAAGTCAGTAAGCCAACATTAGTGTACATAATCAGATATGATATTTGTAAAGTGAGTTGTATATTTTTTAGATAAATATTGCTGCTACTTTCTAACCATTGTAACAATCAAAATCTTTTTAATAGAGGTTGACCTAACAGTCATATGTTAAATCCTTTGAATAAGGTTGCATTCTAATGGAGTGTATGTAAGTCCTATGACAAGGCTCACTTTTAATAGGGTGATTGAAATCCTTTAACCGGGTCACACCTGATAGTGTGTATTGTAACCTTTGACAGGGTTGGCTTTTAACCGAGCTCACTTCAGAAGAGTGAAAATAATAGTAGCATGTTACAAAGTGGTTTTTTCCAAATTGGGTTTCCACTATAAATCCTGGTGTTAATACTTGTGTGAATGTTTTGGTTTGAACATTTCTATGTTTTATAAGTTAAGTTACAGCTGGGTAGTGGACTGTATTGTTATATGTTTCTATTGTTGAATCAGTGATGACCGAGTTTGTTTTGGTTATTGGATCTGATTTAAAGAAAAGTTTTAAGTTTGTTTTATACATTAGGACTTGAGAACAATTGATTCACCCCCCACCCCCCTCTCTGTTGTTCTAAATCATATTAACAATTGGTATAAGAGCTTTGTTGCTTATTATTAGTGTTGACAAAAATCAAGTTTAAAGGGGCTTGAAGCAAATGATCAAGATGTGTAAGAAGGAGGTACTGAAGCTGAATAAGGAAAACTTCCCTGAATGGCAAAGCTTGATGAAGCTGCATTTGGTCGGTATTGGTGACTCTACAAAGTACTACATTGAGAACAACTATGTCTCACCTATCGCACCTTTGACTACCGAAGAAATGAGAGCTAAGAAAGAACATAATCAGGCAATGCTGGAAATTGCATCTGCCCTAAGCTATCCATAATTTGAGGACATTAAGGATTGCACAACTGCTAAGGATATGTGGGACACTCTTGCAAGGATCTATGGTGGTGACTTAAATGTGCTGAAAGCAAAGGCTGAGAGTCTTAGAGGTAATTTTGATGAAATAAGAATGCAAGAAGGTGAAAACATTGCACAATATTGTGGTACAATAAAAGAAGTTGTGAATGCTATTAGAGGAGAAAATGGGGTTATTGACGATGAAACTATAATTGGGAAAGTACTAAGAACCCTGCGTCCTATATATGCTATTAAGATCTCAGCTATTTAGGAATCTAGATGTAACTCTGCTAATGTGCTTACTTTGGAAAGTTTGGTTGGTAAGCTGACTGCTTTTGAACTCTCTAACTGTGATAATTTCACTGTTGGAAGCATTGGTAATGTTGAATATGCTTTTAAGTCACAACTAGTTCTAAACAAGCCAAAGAAAGATGCATAAGTGAAAGTGAAAGTGAAAGTGACAGTGACACTTCTAATGAAGAACTGGAAGATCTAGAAGCTCTTATGGCTAAAAGACTGAGAAGGGGAAAAGGAAAGTATAAAGGTAAAAACCCTATTATATGTTTTGCATGTAATAAAGTTGGTCATATAGCTGCTAGATGTCTTGACAGGAAGGATAAAGATGATGAAAGGAAAAGCAAACACAAAGACAAAAGAGATGATAGAAGCTACCAATGGAACAAAGACTACAAGGGAAAAGGTAAGAAATCTTGTTACATTGTTGAAAAAGAGACTAACACTGATAGTGAGGATTTTGAAATTGAGGTAGTCTATGTTGCAATGAAAGATGAATTTGACGAGGATGAGAAAACTGCATTGATATCCTATGTGAACAAAAATGATAAATGGATTATTGACAATGGTTGCTCACATCACATGACTGGTGACAAAAATAAGTTTTAGACCTTACATCATTATAGAGGTAAAAGTGTAAAATTTGGTAATGATGCACCATGTCCTGTTAGAGGAAAAGGTTTGATTAAACTGATTGATAAGATATCTTGTGAAAATGCATATTGGGTTGAAGGTCTTAATTATAATTTGTTAAGTGTTGCTCAGCTTAACAAAACTGGTTACCAAGTGGAATTTCATCACAAGCAAGGTAAAATATTTAATGCTACTAGAGAACTAATTGGAAGTGGAGATTAGACCAGAGGTAATTTGTTCTATCTTGACCTATCTGAAGAAACATGTTTAATTGCACAACTTGATGATATTTGGTTATGACATAAAAGGCTGTGTCATGTTAACTTTGACAATCTGGTAGAGATAAGTAAGAAGAAAAAGGTAAGAGGTCTACCTAGATTGAAGAAACCTGAGAATGTGATGTGCAAGGAATGTCAGTTAGGAAAAATGACAAAGTCAAGTTTTAAGAGCAAATCCTTTACTTCTGAAAACATTTTAGATTTGGTTTATACTAACCTTTGTGGACCTATGGGTGTACAAAGTTATTATGGTGCTAGATACTTTATCTTATTTGTTGATGATCATACTAGGATGATGTATGTAATGTTTCTAAAAGAAAAATTTAAAGTTTTTCAATCCTTTAAGTGGTATTTGGCTAAGGTTGAGAAGGAGACAGGTAGGAACCTGAAATTTCTTAGATCTGACCAAGGTGGAGAATTTACATCAAATGAATTTAATTTGTTTTGTAATGATAGAGGAATTAAAAGACAAATTTCTGCACCTAGAACACCTCCACAAAATGGTATAGAAGAAAGGAGAAATAGATCTATCTTGGATTGTGTAAGGACATTGTTGATTGAAAAGAATGTGGCACAGAAATATTGGAAAGAAGCTATAAGCATTGTTGTCTACACTCTTAACCGGGTATAGATCAAGAAAGGTACAAATCTAACACCCTATGAATTATGGCATGGGCATGCACCGAGTGTTAAATACTTTAGGATCTTTGGAAGTAAGTGCTATATATTAAAAGACACTAGGAATGGAAAGTTTGATGTTAAGAGTGATGAAGGCATATTCCTAGGGTATTCCACAAAAAGTAAAGCTTATAAGTGTTTGAACTCTAACACTAACAAAATTGTGGAAAGTGTGAATGTCAAAATTGATGAGTATGCAAAAAGAAATGAAGCTGACAGCAAAAGAGAACCAGAAGATTATAGATCTTTTGTGTACATTGAGGAAGAAGAAGAGGCAAGTAATAGACTTGCACCTGATGCCGAGTCTCGGGTAAGCAATGTTGAGCGACAGAGAGATGTTGTCAAGCATCAGGAAAATAGTGCCGAGAGAGAACAAGAACATGTCGAGCTACAAGAAAATGTTGTCGAGTATCAGGATGAGGTTTCCGAGCATTCAGAAGTTGAATCTAACAATCTTGTTGGGGAACATGATGAAATAGAGGAGAGAATAGTTGAACCTATTTTGGAAAAATATGTAAGAAGACATCACAAACTTGAACAAATAATTGGAGACAAAAATACTAGAATTCAGACCATAAGTAAGACTAAGGATCCAACATGCCTGCTATGTGAATTTGAACCCAAGTCAACTAGAGAGGCATTAGAGAATGAAGACTAGATACAAGAAATGAATGAAAAGATTGACCAGATTGAGAAGAATGATACTTGGACTCTGGTGTCGAGACCTAAAAACAAAAATGTTATAGGAACAAAGTGGGTGTTTCGTAATAAGATGAATGAAAATGGTGAAATAACTAGGAACAAAGCTAGGCTGGTATGCAAAGGCTACACACAAGAAGAAGGAATAGATTATGGGGAGACATTTGCCCCTATAGCTAGATTGGAAGGAGTAAGAACTTTGCTTACATATGCTACTTATAAAGATTTCAAGGTGTATCAAATGGATGTCAAGTCTGCATTTTTGAATGGTATACTAGAAGAAGTTTACATAGAACAACCATAAGGTTTTATTGATCCAAACAGAAGACACATGGTGTGTAAACTGAACAAAGCACTATATGGATTGAAACAAGCTCCCAAAGCATGGTATGAGAGGTTTCACAACTACTTGATACAGATTAGATTTTCGAGAACAAATGACACAAGTAATCTGTACATGAAGGATGAAGAAGGTAAAGGTATTATGTTGGAAAAAATATTTGTGGATGACATTATTTTTGGTGGACAAGATGCATTGTGTAAAAGATTCTCAAATGAAATGCAAACTAAATTTGAAATGAGTATGTTTGGTGAGATCAAATTCTTTGTTGGTTTACAAGTATATCAGAAGAAGAATGGAATTTTCATTACATAGTCTAAGTATGTTAATGAAATACTAAAAACTTTTGGGATGGAAGATGCTAAACCAGTGAATACTCCTATGGTTACTGGACAAAAGTTATCTAAGAATGATGATGCTACAGAAGTGAATTAGACTTTGTACAGATCCATGATTGGAAAATTACAATATGTTGTACATAGTAGACCATATATTGCATTAGTTGTTGGGATTGTGGCAAGATTCTATGCCAATCCTAAGGAAACACACATGATGGTTGTGAAAAGAATTATGAGATACTTGAAAGGAACTGCTAACTATGGTCTATATTATAAGAAGGATGACAAATTTGAACTCAGAGTTTATACTGATGTTGATTGGGTAGGAAATGTAGATGATAAAAAGAGTACTAGTGGTGGAGCTTTCTTTCTTGGATAGAGATTAGTCTCCTGGATGAGCAAGAAACAAAATTGCATTTCCAAATCTACTATCGAGGCCGAGTATGTTGCTGCTGCATTAAATTGTTCAAATTTGGTATGGATAAAACAATTGTTGATAGGCATGAAAGAAGAAATCAATGAACCTGTTATTATTTTCTGTGACAACACAAGTGCTATCAATATTTCTAAGAATCCAGTGATGCACACTAAGACCAAGCACATTGCAATCAAGTATCACTACTTGAGAGAATTAGTACAAGATAAAGAAGTCCAAATAGAATATGTGAATACAAAAGAATAATTAGTAGACATATTCACTAAAGCTTTACCCAGAGAAGCTCATGAGTATTTGAGAAGTCAATTAGGGGTTCTTCCCCTAACTAAGGCTACCTAGACAAGCTAGGAGCACTCCATCAAATGTGCTACAACAGAATATTTGACAAATTGATGCAGAAGATTGTCACACTTTAGGGCTGGCCTAGAGTTGTGAGAAGGAGCAAAGACAAGAAATCAGTCATAAGCAAGATGACAGAGGGAGAAAACACTGAGCTGTACAGATATTATCTACATTTGATGGATGTATGTTTTAGTTATTACTTTGGCATTTTTGTCAAAGAGGGAGATGAACTGATATCACAACACATGACACTAAAAAGTAAGGGTGATGAACTGAAATGAAGGATCAAGATAGAGGGAGATCTAAATACTTCTGACGGTCACAGAAGTGAGGCTTATAGGATTCTGAATTAGAATGAAGCTAAGGCTATTACAAATAATTCTCTGATGGATAGATAAGTTTTTGGATTGGTTGGTAATCCAAGTGTTATTCAGGTGATATCATATGGAGTTGCCATCAATGCCAAAGAGGGAGATTGTTGGAAACTGCAATTGAAACAATTGTTGTATTGTCATTGATGTCAAACCTTAACTGGTAAGACTGTTGCTACTTAGGAAAGTACTATATCTATTTGAGTGTTGCTAAGGGGCTAGGAAAGGTTGGTAACAATAGCACCTAAGGAAAGGTTGAGTTATCTTGATACTACAAAGTGTACTTGACTGTGTTGTATAATGATGAGACAATGTATTGTTTATCTTAGTAAGAATGAAGACTAAATTGGTAGGCTTGACCCAACAAAGAATGGAGAAATCATGTTTAAGCCAAGTAATATTAGTGTCAACTGAGTTATTATATGTTGAGCAAAATTCTAGTGTCGACCGAACAATAGTTAATTACCGAGGAAGACAGTATAAGCTGAGGAAACATTTTTAGTAATGACTGAGATTTCTACATGAAGACCAAGTAGTTGATCATAGTATTGACCGAGCATCAGCAATTTTATATTTGAAGAGAATTTAATTTTGGAGCCAACATTGTTGAATTATTGGATTATGTAAAATGTGTTGACTTTATTTATTGATTGTTTGAAAGCATTAAATGCACTATAAAATATTTTATTGTAAATCTTTAAGAGATTTGAGATGATTCTAGAAAAGAAGCCAAAGAACATGAAGCGGGTAGATTCAATGAATCTAACCTAACCCTAAGGTCTACGAATGAGATTGAGTGGCATAAGATGAGTTAACCTAATTGAGGAAAGTATTAAGTGAACCTGAGCATTTGGATATGCAAGTGCATGGGTGAACAAAGAATGTTGGAAGATCAATAAAGTTTTATTGACTGTATAAGCAGAAAAGGCTGAAGGAGAATTGTGGTGATTGCTTGAAGAAAAGTTCTTAGTAGATCAGAGATGGAGATGGAAAAGTTTCAAAGTCAGTAAGCCAACATTAGTGTACGGAATCAGATCTGATATTTGCAAAGTGAGTTGTATATTTTTCAGATAAATATTGCTACTACTTTCTAACCATTGTAACAGTCAAAATCCTTTTAACAGAGGTTGACCTAACAGTCATATGTTAAATCCTTTGAACAAGGTTGCATTCTAATGGAGTGTATGTAAGTCCTATGACAAGGCTCACTTTTAACAGGGTGATTGAAATCCTTTAATCGGGTCACACCTGATAGTGTGTATTGTAACCTTTGACAGGGTTGGCTTTTAACCAAGCTCACTTCAGAAGAGTGAAAATAATAGTAGCATGTTACAAAGTGGTTTTGCCCAAATTGGGTTTCCACTATAAATCCTAGTGTTAATACTTGTTTGAATGTTTTGGTTTGAACATTTATGTGTTTTACAAGTTAATTTACAGCTAGATAGTGGACTGCATTGTTACACCCCCCCCCCCCCCCCCCCCCCCCCTCTCTATTGTTCTAAATCATATTAACAATAACTATGTCTTACATAGGTTAGGTGACTGGAAAATTTGCTTTTTCTCACATCTTCCATCAATAGATTAGAAAAATTTGTAGCACAAAGTATATTTCTAATTTTGATTAAGACTTAGATATTTTGTGGCTTTGCATGGAATTTAGCTATTTAATTATTATAATCATGTGTTGTTATGTATTGAGGTAGTTGCCTTTTTTCAAAAAGTATATACATTAGATTGCTAGCCTTTTCTTTAGCGAGTAGGAAGGTTTTGTAGTTATGTTTACAGTCAATCATAGAGAATCCAAAATTTCTACAATTGTTCCTCATGTCTCCCACAATGTTCTCGGATTAGGGTTAAATTAGACTAATGTATTGAAAGAACAAGCCTTAACAATACTTATCTAGTTTATTAAATGGTATTAATCCAACGTTATCAAATTACTATTTTAAGAGTGCTAATATTACAAGTGTAAATTTTATATTTCATGAGGATTGTTTTACTTTTGTATCATGCATGAGATTTATGGTTGTAATATTCTTTTTATTGGTGATCTGTAAGATAAAGCCCCCCTCCATTATGCTTTAGACCAACAAATTGGGTAGCAAACATGATAAAAATAAGATCAAAACCTATGTAGCTTGGATGTTTCATTAATTCTAGTGCTATTGAAGATAACCCAAAAATGTCACACAAGATGGTGGAGACTAACAAAGTGCCAAGTTGCTATGGAAGATGCTAGATGCAGCAGAAGTGACTGCAAGAGGCTCATAAAAAGAAATCACAACTTTAAAGAATACATAAATAGTTGGAGGTGACTTACACGAGGTTGAATAAGAGAAACACATATGTTGTAGAAGATATCAGTTGTTTTAGTTGTTGTAAGTAATTTGTATGAGGTTACAAAAAATGAAAAGAACAAGGCCCTCTTTAGATCGTAGTTATTATGATTAACTCTTCCTTCCTTTCGGCTTACAAATTTAGTTTTGTAATTTTTCCAAGTCTGAGGAATTTGGGTTCAATCCATATAATATCATCTTCATTTTAAGATTGTACAATGTGTCAAATTTTGCCAAATAAATTTGTATGAGTTTGAAGAGAGTGATCCTCATCTTACATAATCTTCTCTATTAAAAATTGATATTCCACCTCACCCACTAAGAGTTAATTTATTCCCCAAAAAAGTAAATCATCTTTTAGACGAGGAAGCTTCCTTTTGTACTGTCATTCATTGGATCAATGTAGTTTTTATGTGCGTATTTAATAGTGGAAAACATTTATCAATATTTTTCATATCTCTCAATATCCACTAATAGAAGCAAGTATTCAGTCTGATTCTTTTGGATCTTATAGTTTGCCTTATTCCAGTGTCAAGGGTATTTTATTATGTGTTTCGTTAATATGACTGAGATTTCTCAAGAAATGGATTGCTGCGAAGAAAAAAATCCTATACATAGAAAAATATAGACATCTGATTTATTCATCACCCATTATAAGATAGTTGTATGCAAAAACCTCCTTTGTTACTAATGTCACTGATAAATGTTTGAGAACCAAGTATACAATTAAATTCCATTAAATATAGATTAAATAGTACAACAATATCTAACATTAACTGTGAAGAATAGAATAAGGGATTGGAGCTTATTGTAGGCATTGAAAAATGAAAGCTGAGCTAATGCCATGGATGCCAACGTGTTGAGATTCACATCCCCTTCTCAACACTTGACCTGTACCATCAGAAGCTTTACATTAATCTCACATAATAAAATCCATTAAATAGTTATTTTGGTGGATTGACCAAAATTGCAAAGTTAAAGTTCGATATATTTAGTGAGAATTATGTACCTCACAATTTTTTTGGGAAATCCTAACGCTATACCCTAAATAACACGTAAATTCATGTAATTTTGTAATTTGATGTAAAAGGTTTCGAGTCCTTTCCAAACCTGCTTTTACGTAATCAAAACACATAAATTCACATTCTTTATCTTAATTGCTAAATTTAAAATTGAAAGAACAAAAAGATTAATAACATAAATTCAGACTGTTAATTTGGAGCAAACAAATTTACGAGTTACAAAAGCAAAAGTCAAAGATAAACCTTACAAATTGTGACCTAAATTTTGCCCATAAATTTTTGGTACAATCCTAAGAACTTTTAGGCTAGCAATCATCCTTGAGATGTCAGCCAAAGAAGATGGTGAGATAGAAATTATGTGTATAATAGGAGTGATAGGATTCATCAGATCCTACTTTGTCAAAAATTGTTACAAATGGGTTATGTAGTTCACGCTACCTTAATAGATCCTAGTAGTTGCTAACTTCCCATTTTCGTCCATCTTGCATCTCTTCTCATTCATACACCATATTAACTATGTACATATTTTAATCCCTTGTAAAAAAATCCTACTAAAATCAATCGTCAACTATTCCTTCTAAACAATCTTGCAAATTGGATGAGCAAGCAAAGATGGGGTTAATAATGATCATACCTTTGGGTAAAATCCCCCAGATGAACAATGACCCTATTTTCTTACGAAACTACCTCTATATTGTTTAACAAAAAAAGGAAGTTCAAAGCATTTTCAAAATATTTAAAGAATAGGAAAACATGTATAAAATGTGTTGAAGATAAGTTACAGTGCAAAAAAATTACATACCTAGTTTGAGACATCTACAATTTGAGTGAAAAATCTTATGGATACACCTTTCATGCACTGATTCTTAATACCTGTAAAATTTATAATTAAATTTTAGCTGTCTTCCATTACTAATGACAACTTATATGTGTGAATAGAGAAAAATAAAAAAAAATTACAGGAAAATGTGGCATTTCTTAAACTGGTAGGGATTTGAACCCTAGTCTTGAGAGGAGCCAACAATAGTAACAACTGTAAACCCTGCTACTACTACTGTCATTGCAATGTGACTATGTGGTAATATTGCAATGAACTATATTTTCAAATAGAATAACTTAATCTTCTTCGTAGAATTCCACAAAATGAGATATGGGCAATATAGAGAAAGGTTTAGGGCTTATCTAGATGGAAAATTTGTGAAGACAATTCGGGAAACATGGAAGCTTCTAGTAGTGTAGGCACACATTAGTGAAGAAAACATTGGTGAATGACTTCAAAATTTAACTTGCACACTACTTATTGGCCACGAGATATATTTTTGTTGGCAAGTTGGCTATACTAGTGTAAATGACTTGATATAGTGTTGTCATTATGGAAACAAAGTCATAGAGTAGTTTGGATTTAGTGCACTTAATGAGAGGATCATAAATCGGCTAAGTGTTGAAGACTGGATAGTGTACAGAGTACTTGAAGCTCAGAGCATCAACGCACGTGTGTACGACTAAATTATGGTATGTTCCCTATAAGATAAGTTGGTTAGACTATATTCATACTTAGCCTATGAGTGCATGATCAGATATGCAAGTATGATAAAGTTACAGACAGTTGAAGTTACACAACCAGTGTGTGCCAGAGAAGAATAGAGTAAGCAGCCAACTGTTAACATTTTGATTTGTGGTTATATTCTAATGTTGTAAAGGCTATGCACCTATTGTAATTAGGTTGCCGACATGAAAATATGTTTGTTTGTAAACATGCTTGAACCAATTTAATTGGAAGCGTTGTATGTAATCGGTTAAAGGGTCGACCCAATTATTTGTTTTGTATGCACATATAAATATGAGATGCGCCCATTGTAATTAGCATGCAAGTTAATACAAAGTTGAGATAAGAAGAGAAGAAGTGTGAGAAGAGTCTATAAGATGTATTAGATCTTTGTAAGAGGTCAAAACATCAGTGCATCAAAGGAATTGATCAGACAAGCAGTGTCACAGTGACAGTTCATCCAACAAATATAGTGTGTATCTAAGATCAGAAGGTTGTAGCCTTCACCAGTTGAGCAGTGAGCTCTACAGTGCGTCCACACCCCTAACAGGGTTTATTATAAAAGACTCCTAACGGGGTCTAACCCTTGACAAGGTTTAGTATACTTAATACATTGTAAAGAAACTCCTAACAGGGTTAAGGATCTTCTAACAAGGATCATAAAACACTAGTACAAAATATTAGTGGGTGTCAATTCCCACCGGGGTTTTTACCTATTTGGGTTTCCCCGTAACCATATTGGTGTTATGTGTTGATTTCATGTTTCATGTTTATGTGGATGTTCATTTCAGTATTTAAGTTCAGTTTGAGATTAAGTAAAAAGATAAAATTAAGTGAACACTGATTCACCCCCCCCCCCCCCCCCTCTCTCAGTGTTCCCATTCCTAACAATTGGTATCAGAGCTCTGGTCCTCAACAAAGAATTTTAACCACTTGAGGAGATCATGGAAAAAGCAGAAATGAAACATCTGAAAAGAAATCTTGAAGCTGCTCTTGAAGACCTGGACATATCTGAAAAAGAAATTGAAGAACTTAAAGAAAAAGTCAGTGATGCTCAAGTAGTCATCAAAAGGCTAAGAAAGGATTTGAAAGAATTCTCTACCAATGATTTAGGGATTATGATAAAAAATATTAGTGAAGAAAATTCATCTCTAAAAAAATAGATTGAAGAATTAGATGATAAGTTGACTAACAATCAAGAAGTCTATGATGAACATATCAAAGAGAACCTTCAGCTGAATAAAGAATTGAGGCAAGCAAACATGGAAAACTTAGAGCTAAGGAACAAAAAAGAAAGCTTGGAATCTAAATTGAAAGAGGCTAAGAATCACATTGATAAATTACACACCAGTTTTGATTTGATAGAATCTTAATTGTATGCAAGAAGAGCTAAAGGAGATACTAGCTGCATTGGATACAATGAAGCATAAAATCAGATTGACAACATGCAAGCAAGAATGAAAGCACCAGAAGGAAACTTAGATGCTAAGGAGACTGGAAGTCAGACTAAGGATCATATTGAACCACCTAAGAATGAGCGCAAGCTAGTAGACCACACTTGTTATGCATGTAACAAGCATGGACACACAGCGAGGAACTGTACAGAGGTAAGACCTTTCAATGGTTACTGTTATTCATGCAATAAATTTGGTCATAGAGCTATGAATTGCAAAACAAGTTAGAAGAATAGGACTCAGTATAATCAGAGGAATCTGAATCAGTCTAATGAAAGAAGTTCTCAGAATGTTACATGTTAGATATGTAACTATAATGGTCACTCAGCTAGACAATGTAAAATGGTGACCCATGTCAATGTGCCTAGGAATATAAGGCCTCCAGTCATTTGTCACTCTTATAACAAGGCTAGACACATCTCAAAGTTTTTTAGATCAAGGACGCAAGGTTAGGAAAGCCCTAAAAAGCTCGAAGAACCAGTGTTGCATCTCGAAGGAGAAGTCAAGTTTGTGAAAGCTTCAGAGGATGCAAGCTTGATCTGGTCAAAAGAAAAGAAGGATAAGGTTGATGAGAATGTATTGGATGCATCCATAGTAGACACACCCTCTACATCTGGATGAATGGCCCTTAGGGTCATAGGGGGAGCTAATTTAGCTCTAGACCCCTATGCGACTAGTATACTCACTTTTTGAGTATGCACCTTTGGACTTAAGCTTTTGGAGGCTAGTAGAACCTATGTGCAAGAGCGCATTAGCTAATTATTTGCAGAGTGGAAGTTATAAATTTACAAGTGACACCCTGGTTTACGCGACAAGCATTAATGGTAGAATTTCTACTTTAAAGTACACCGAAGTTTGTATATATCTCATTGCATTCAAATTGAGAGTGATTGGAGAGAATAAGAGCCCTAGCATTTGATTATGAAGGATTGCAGATTGATTCATCAAGTGATTTGTTGTGCATTTGATCGGTTGCAAAAACCCTAGTTCATCACATCGATTCAGAATCTCTTGGAAACCATTAAGAAAGCATTATACAAGTAAGTGATGGCTACTCCTATAGTATTTGATGTTGCAAAAAAGAAAAGATATGTATTTAAGAGGCACCCATTCAAATCCACTTTGGACGACCTAGAAGGGGCGTTCTCTTGCACGCATATGGGTGTTATGCATGTCAAAGACATTAAGGCATACATACACTATAATAAAGAACCAGTAGGATTGGAAAAATTAAGAGCGTACATGGAAACACTGTTAAAACTAGACAAAACCTTCATGGATGAGTATGCGCAGTGGAATCATCACCCTATAGTGGAGTATGCTACGACATATGAGTTCTATGAATCAAAATGGATCAAGATTCTACTTAGCAGGATTCATGATGACCTATTTTGGATAGGTGAAGTGTCAGTTAGGATTACTAGTGACCTAATTCATGAGATGACAGGACTCTCAAAGACATGCGTCGTTCTTCTAGCAGGAAAGGATGTAAGGAAACTTGTTGAGCAAACCTGCAAGTCAAGAAGTGATAGGCGCAGAATGACCATAGAGCCTATTGAGCAAGATGACATCAAATTGATGTCCATGATACTAGGTTACAAGTTCCAACACACCAGCAAGGTGAACAGTGTGTTTGTGGCCACAATTCTTGTAGCTATAATACTTGTGAAAGAGAATGGAGAATTCAACTTGTGTGAGATCTTGTGTGCACAGTTAATTGATAATGTAAAAGTCACTTTAGCGGCCACAAAAATGGATTTGGATAAGTTTGAAGAGGCATTTGCAAGAACACAAGAGGTTGAAACTCTTTGTAGTAACACTCCTCCCATTCATGAAGAAGAAGTATTGATTGAGGATATAACAAATGAAAAAGAAAATAAAGAAGGAAAAGAAATAGAAATAGAAAAAGAAGAAGAAAAGAAAGAAGAACAAACAGAAAAAGAAGCAGAAAAACAAAAAGAAGTAGAGAGACAAGAAAATGAACTAATAAAAATAAGAGTTAAATAGGAAGTTATGGATAGTACTCCTATCACTCCACTTCCCTCAACAACATTATTGTCAAGTTTGACACTTGACTCAACCTGTTTGGATTCGTGGGGAGAAGAAGACCTGATCAAGTTTAGCATCTTAGCTATGGAGAAAGCCAAGGAGAAATAGGTAATGAGGAATCCCCTCCTTGTAGAATCAGTAAACATATTAAACAACTTGTTACCAGTAGACAAGGAGGTGTCCAAGGTACACTCTATTGATGATGTGAGTACAGTTATTTCAAAGTTCAAGAGCAATTTCTCTAGCCTGGAAGAATCTACATCTCTAGTTGTAGAGAAATATTTGAAGAAAAGGCTAAGTGAATTGGTTAGCAACTTTTCACTTTACCTTAGTTCACTAAAGACTGGTCAAGCATCCTTGAAGGAGTTTGCAGCAAAGGGCAGAAAAATTATTGCTGATTGTATGGATCAAGACAAGCTCACTGATGATCATCTCGAGAAGATACAAGAAGCAGATTCAATGATAGAAAGTGTAAAGAAATCAGTAGAAGACCCCTCCACTAATGTAAACATGTGCAACAATGTATATCAAGGACATATAGATAAGATTGAGAAGGCAGAAAAGGAGATGTCCAAGCTAAGGGCTAGGCAAACTCATCTAAGAAATGCTCTTGCACCCTCACTAGATATACTCAATTAGAATATCAAGGAGATTGATGCCACCATGATGACATATGATCAAGGTCCTAGCACAAATTTGGAGAAGATGGAAAAGCTACAGTATGCACTATGCGCCCATCTCAAGATTGTAAACTCATTGATCATATTTTGGAAGGAGATTCAAAACCTACAGATAACATATCCAGATGTTCTCTCACAATAAGTAATTGTAGATCCAGTTTTGAAGCACCATTGTCATTAATGTCAAATGGGGAGTATGTATAGAATATGGTTATAGATATGTATAAGGAGATATAAGATGGAAAGTTATGTAGATATAAGACAAAAGTATTTTGTATTAAAGGAACAGTTATCAACTTGGCCATATTCCTTTGTTGCCATCAATGACAAAGGGGGAGATGGTTGGAAAGTTGGCTATATTAGTGTATATGACTTGATACAGTGTTGTCATTATGGCAACAAAGTCATATAGTAGTTTTGAGTCAACGCACTTAATGAGAAGATTAGGAATCGGCTAAGTGTTGAAGACTGGACAATGTACAGAGTTCCTGAAGCTCAGAGCATCAGCGCACATGCGTATGACCAAATTATGGTATGTGCCCTAGAAGATAAGTTGGTTAGACTATATTCATGCTTAGTCTATGAGCACATGATCAGATATGCAAGTATGAAAAAGTTACATACATTTGAAGTTACACAGCCAATGTGTGCCAAAGAAGAACAGAGTAAGCAGTCGATTGTTAGCATTTTGATTTGTGATTATATTCTAATGTTGTAAAGGTTATGCACCTATTGTAATTAGGTTTTCGACATGAAAATATGTTTGTTTGTAAACACGCTTGAGCCAATTCAATTGGAGGCATTGTATGTAATCGATTAAAGGGCCAACCCAGTTATTTGTTTTGTATGTGCATATAAATATGAGATGCGCCCATTGTAATTAGCATGCAAGTTAATATAGAGTTGAAATAAGCAGAGAAGAAGTGTGCAAAGAGTCTATAAGATGTATTAGAGCTTTGCAAGAGGTAAAAGCATCATCATATCAAAGGAACTGATCAGACAAGTAGTGTCACAATGACAATTCATCCAGTAGATATAGTGTGTATCTGAGATCAAAAGGTTATAGCCTTCACCAGTAGAGCAGTGAGCTCTAGGACAGTGCGTCCACACCCCTAACATGGTTTATTGTAAAAGACTCCTAATAGGGTCCGACCCTTGACAAGGTCTACTGTACTTAATACATTGTAAAGCAACTCCTAATAGGGTTATGTCTTCTAACAAGGATCATAAAACACTAGTACAGAATATTAGTGGATGTCAATTCCCACCGGGGTTTTTACCTATTTGGGTTTCCTCATAACCATATTGGTGTTATGTGTTGATTTCATGTTTCATGTTTATGTGGATGTTCATTTCAATATTTAAGTATTTAAGTTCAGTTTGAGATTAAGTAAAAAGATAAAATTTAGTGAACACTGATTCAACCCCCCCGCCCCCCCCCCCCCCCTCCTCAGTGTTCCCATTCCTAACAATTTTTTCTTAATTTTTAATTAAAATTCAGAAAATCCCTAGGAAAAATCAAAAGGGCCAATTAGAAAAATGCAAAACTAAAGATATAAATCATGTTTATAAAAATATCACCTCAGATCATAGGTTAAAAAATATTGATACTGTTTCTGAGGAAGAGAATAATTGGAGAGAATCACTTTAAAACATTAGTCTTTGCCTTAACGACATGGACTAATAATCATATTTAATTAATATTCCCTATAGCTTATTATTATGTAATAATTAAATCAATTTCCCCTCTCAATGATAAATAAACTATATTTATTTAATTACAACTAATTATTCCTCTCTCATAAATGAATAAACAATTATTTATTTATTTCTATATCTCCACATGTGCAAGTAATTTATTTATTTAAATCATATTTAATCTCCTAATTTCTAACTCATACTTACATTGAGTTAACTCCTCAATCACATCTTTTATCTCCAAAAATCTCTCTCCTGACTAATCAATCACATCTTCTAACTCATCCAATCTCTTTCCTAACTAATCAATCTACTCAATCGTCTATTCCACCTCGTATGTTAAGTCTTCAATCAAATCATTCAACTCTTAATCTATTTTTTCTTACAGATCAATCAATCCTATTAAACAAAGAAATCAATTGAGTTGAACTCCCACTCACTCTAATTTTAACTCCTCAATCATAATCAATCAACCCATCAATCAAGGAATCGCGATTGAAACCCCAAAATTTCTTATAAATAGAGAGCTAATTCTCTTATTCAAAGGGACCAAACACTTCAAATTCTTATGCTAGCATGATCTTGAGCTTATCACAAAGCGCCCAACATTTCATTGAGAAGGAGAACAAAAAAGGAGGAATTATGGGTTTGCATATGATTTTGTGTTACATGAGTTCAATATCTTGATTTGTGTATGCATTTCTCTTGTTTCCTTTCCTCTTTTGGTATTGGGATACTAATTGTTATTAATGATATTCTTGTAGTTGAGATCTTAGTGTTATTGTAGGTACTATAGATTATCAGATTACTTGGATTACACTCTCTATGTGGTCATGCTCCTCCTAATCCAAATGATGTCTATATGAAAGCTCTCAGGATGATTCTCTCGAGTAATCAACACATAATCCCTAATCTAAATATGCAAGTGCAATAGCTAAATCATTCAATAATGCAGTGTTAAACAAAAAAATTATACATTTCTACTAAGTCACATGTCAAAATGCCTTAATGCAATTACATTTTCAGGTCCTGATGTATAAAATAACTTTAAAACTTTTCCCTTCAATCAGATTAAGCAACCAAAATAAACTCGGTCATCATTGATTCAATAATAGAAACATATAACACTGTAGTCCACTACCCAGCTGTAACTAACTTGTAAAACATAGAAATGTTCAAACCAAAACATTCACACAAGTATTGACACCAGGATTTATAGTGGAAACCCAATATGGGAAAAACCACTTTGTAACATGCTACTATTATTTTCACTCTTTTGAAGTGAGCTCGGTTAAAAGCCAACCCTGTCAAAGGTTACAATACACACTGTTAGGTGTGACCTGGTTAAAGGATTTCAATCACCCTGTTAAAAGTGAGCCTTGTTACAGGACTTACATACACTCCATTAGAATGCAACCTTGTTCAAAGGATTTAACATATGACTGTTAGGTCAACCTCTGTTAAAAGGATTTTGACTGTTACAATGGTTAGAAAGTAGCAGTAGTATTGATCTGAAAAACATACAACTCACTTTGCAAATATCAGATCCAATTCAGTACAAAAATGCTGGTTTACTGATTTTGAAACTTTTCCATTTCCATCTCTGATCTGCTCGAAACTTTTCTTCAAGCAATCACCACACTTCTCCTTTAGCCTTTTCGGTTATACAGTCAATAAAAACTTATTGTTCTTCCAGCATCTTCTTCACCCATGCATTCTCATACCTAATGTTTAGGTTCCCTTAATACTTTTCTTTGTTAGGTCAACTTTTCTTTTGCCGCTTAATCTCCTTCGTAGATCTTAGGGTTAGGTCAGATTCATTGAATCTACCTGCTTCATGTTCTTCATCTCTTCTTCTAGAATCATCTCAAATCTCATAAAGATTTACAATAAAAGATTTTACAAAGCATTAAATGCTTCCATACAATCAATAAATAAAGTCAACACGTTTTACATAATCCAAGAATTCAACAATGTCGGCTCCAAATCTGAATTCTCTTCAAATATAAAAATGCTGATGCTTGGTCAATACTGTGATCATCCACTCGGTCTTCATGTAAAACGCTCGCTCACTACTAAAACTATTTCCTTAGCATATACTGTCTTCCTCGGCAATTAACTGATACTCGATCGACACTAGATTTTTGCTTGGCATACGCTAACTCGGTCGACACTAACATAACTCGGCTTAAACATGATTTCTTCATTTTTGCTTGGTCAAGCCTACCAGTTTAGTCTTCAATCTTACTAAGATAAACAATACATTGTCCCATCATTGTACAACATAGTCAAGTACACTTTGCAGTATCAAGATTACTCAACCTTTCCCTAGGTGCTATTGTTACCATCCTTTCTTTCCCTTCTCACAATAGATATAGTACTTTCCTAAGTAGCAATAGTCTTACCAGTTAAGGTTTGACATCAATGACAATACAATAATTGCTTCAATTGCAGTTTCCAACATCTTATCCTTCTTAAACATGTGAACCACCTACTTAAACATCACATCACATAACTCAAGCACTTTCATCACATACATATGACACTTGTGTTTCATGAAAGTCGCTTGTGGCTTGATTAATTTTCACAAGCTTAAACTATACAAACACGATTGTGTTGCATCTATTGTGATTGCAACGAATGCAATCTATAGTTGCACCACATGAATATTTTCAACCTAGGACCTAAAAAACCAAATACACAAAAAAATGAGACAATAAATGCATAATTTGAAGCATACTCATTGGTATTGGGGGCTCTTCTAAATAATGATAGGTCCTAACCCTCTCACTAATGTGAATGTCATCCTCATAGCTGGCCATTGCTCCTCAAAGTCACTTAGAGACATCTTCTTCTTCACAAAATTTTCAAAACTCAAGAGTGCAAATAAACCTAGAAAATGACCCCTAGGACTTATTTATACTCCTAGCCCTCCTTGGTGGACATGCACACTCACCTGAATTGGTCATGTAAAATTTTACCTTCCAAAGCCCGTAACTTTTTCCATGCACCTTTGTTTGCTTATCTGTTAATTTCATTCTGATCGTAGTCACTTTTTGACAAATTGAGCTCCTTTCTATATAGTTTGCTCAATTTTTCAAGGGGGCGTCATATTACCTAGTTGTTATCATTTTCTCGCTAGGGCATATTGGGCCACAATTTTTATTCATTATTATTTGAAACAACACCTGAAACTACATTATATCAAAGAGGGGCAAAATGTAGACACTACAAATTATCCTTTTACATGCACATGCCAATTTTACTAATGTTCCTCTTAATTAATTAAATAATCTTTATTATTTAATTAATTCATGTCTTTCTTCTTAATTTGAAATTTAAATTCACTATTTTCCTCCAATTCTAATAATTGAATAATTTTAATTGATTATTTAACTCCTAATATTCTTTAGAGATTCTTTAATTATTCTTCTAAAAATTAATTAAATGGTTGTTATTATTTAATTATCCCTTTTCTTCAGTTTGATTAAATAATCGTATCATTTAAATAAAATATTCTTCATTGTTATTATCACCATAATTAAGTGACAATTCTAATTACTTAACTCCATCTTCTAAAATTGAGTAGATCATCAATTTTTTTAAATTTTTCATTTCTCCAATGTGAACTAATTCTTCTGAAAATAAATAAATTTATTTATTTCCCTTGTGCACAATTAAATAAATTTTTTAATTTATTTAATGCTAATTATTCCTCCAAATTTTCCAAGATAGAACATTTGTCAGAACTATTCATTTGTAAATCATGTTTTTTAGGTTGATGGATCTTTTTAAATATTAAATAGTGGGTATGCCCACTAAAATTATATGTATTAGTATCTGGACTGCGGTCCTAAGCAAGGCTGGAGGTTTTCTCGACCTCGCTCTTTCCTACCAATGCCTGCACTGAGTAGGGTATTCATGTAAAATTTTTATTTAAATATTAATAAAATTAATGGCTCAGGCCTTTTACCGATAAAAAAAATAAAATAAAAATTATTCCTCCAAATTCCCCTCTTTTAACTATCACTAACTAATAATTCCTCTTTCCATTCAATTTAGTATGACTAATCAATCAATTCAATCTTCTCATTAATCAATTTAGTTCATTGTCTAATCTATCCAGTCCCTTCTTTTGTATCTTCTTCATTCTTATATTATTTTCCATTGTCTTCAGAGTCTTTTGATTCATATTCAATATGCTTGTCAAGATTCCTTTGAATATCTTCATCAAATTTCACATGCACTTTCAACTATCTTGTTCACTCTCTTGTTGTAACATTGGTGCACTTTTCTTCTTGTAGAGTATCCCAAAAATATGCCTTCATTATCTCTGTTGTCAAACTTACAAGATTGTGTTTATCTCTCTGAATATAGCATTCACTTCCAACATTTTTGAAGTACTTTACTATGGGAGTTCTTCCATGTCATAACTCATATGATGTATTTCCATATCTCCCCTAAAAAAGTACTCTATTAAGAGTGTATACTGACGTGTGTATCACTTCTCTCCAGTAAACCTTCGGTAAGCCTACTTCTTTGATCATTGTTCTGCCTACTTCTTGAACTATCTGGTTCATTCTTTCTACTACACCATTCTTTTGTGGTGTTCTAGGGGTAGATACTTCTCTTTTAATGCCATGTTTCTTATAAAAATGTTAAAATCATCAGAAGTAAACTCTCCTCCTCTATCAGATCTCAAACATCTAATTTTTATGTTAACTTCAATCTTAACTCTTTCCTTAAATATCTTGAATTTTACTAACACCTCTGATTTTTATCTAAAAAATGTAACCCAAGTTAATTTATAATAATCATCAATTACAAGAAAGAAATATCTCTCACCTTGTAAGCTTCTTTTTCTGGTTTGACCACATAGATCGATGTGTACAAAATCCAATAGTCCAGTAGATGATTGTTCTTTACCTTTGAATATTTCTCTTGTTTTCTTCCTTCTTAACTTCCTTTACAGATAATGATGTCTGCTTTGGTCAGTCTTGACAAATCTCTAACTACACTTGTTGAACTTATTCTTACCAAATTTTCAAATTTGATGTGACACGTCCTCGAGTGCTAGAGCCAACTATTATTAAACCACGATAATAATCATCTCTTTGTAGCTCCTTCTAGTTGATACATGTTCCTACTTGTCCTTTTCCCAGCATAAAATTGTTGGCATTAAGCAGAATTGCCACTAGTGACAACACTTATTTGCATTCTGGGTGCAAACCGAGCAGACAGTGCAAACCGAGCAAGTTAGTACAAACCGAACAGGACAGTATAAACCGAGTAACATCATGTCTACCGAGTCACAAGTATTTACCGAGTTTAAAACCTACCGAGTGATCAATATGAACCGTGCCTTCACTTCTACCGAGTGCATGACGATGCCGAGTAATGCAGTGGACGCCGAGTATCAGAAAGTCACCGAGTCAGTTTGAAGGAACCATGTAACCATACTTGGGCCGACTTAGTAGCACTTATGTTTATTTGTCAAGCCGACTTTGTAATTGTAATTAATTGTTTAAGACTTGTATATAAACAATGTTGTAAAAATGTTAAAAAAAGATGTATGAAGAATATATGTGAAAAAGAAAGAAAGGCAGAGATAAGCGAATTACAAAGGGCTTCAGCAGTATAAGGAACAGCAAAGACAAATTCATCACAGAAGGTGATTAGTACATCAGCGAATCTCAATCAGCAATCCAGTTGCAAAGCAAGAGATCTACTGTTTCATCCTAACCGGTGAATCAGTACTAAATCCTTTAACCGGGTAGACTTAACAGTCTTTTGTAAAATCTCTTTACCGAGTGCATACTTCATTGTATGTTTTGTAAATCCTTTAACAAGGTGGATTTAGCAATCCTTATTGCTCCTAACAGGGCAAATCATCAGAAGTGATCAAATTGTAAGCCTTAACCGGCCAACTTTATTCTACAGTATTAAAGCTTTGTGGGTTTCATCCCCACTCTAGTTTTACTTTCTTTTTGGAAAGTTTCTGGGTAACCAAATCTATGTGTCATTATTGTGAATGCTTTTAAGTTTCATGCTTTCTATATGCAAAGGTTAAAGTAAATTACATGTTAATACATCTGTAATTGAAAGAAAATTTGGAGTTACTGATTCACCCCTTCCCTCTCAGTAACTCGGTTAATTCCTGAATATTTCCAACAATTGGTATCAGAGTAGCATTGGTTCTCAAGATAAAGCTTAACTAGCTTGAGCAAAGATCCAGGACAATGGAGGTATTCAAACTGAACAAGGTAATTGAAAATGAAAAGCTAGATCTGGAAATGGCCATAGCTAAACTCAAAGAAGCAAAAGAACATCTTTCCCAATCCCTAAGAAGAAGGAAGGAACTTGCAAATCAGATGAATGATCAGAATTACATTGAAGAAAAGATTGAAGATCTTTTTCCCTCAAATAACTCAGATGAAGCAAACAATGTTGTCAAAGAACTCCTAGAAAAGAATGGGTCTCTGCAGGAAGAAGTGAGAAAATTGAAAAGAGAACAAGAGCTACACTCTACAAGATTCTGTGAGATCTTGGAACAAAGAAACAAGTTGAAAGATGAATTAGATGGAAGGAACATTGAAGTCCAAAATAAAACCCTTCAGCTAGAAAACCTAATTGATCAGATCTCTCATACAAATGAGGAAATTCTGAATCTAAGATCAGAAATAGAAAGCACAGGAGAAGAACTAAGATCTGAAAAGGAAATCAATCTAAGATTGGTGGATGACCTAAACGCTGAAAAACAAATCAATGAAGGAATGCTGAAAAGTCAAGAAGACTTGAATCAACTGTATGAGCGAAATCTTCACAGGCAAAAAGGAAAAGTAGGACTTGGATACAAAGGAGAAGGCGAATCCTCTAAGCAAGGTACTCAAAGAAATCAAAAACCTACTTGTAATCATTGTGGTAAAATAGGACATACTTCAAATAAATGTTGGAACAATGAAAAAGCAGAATTTAATGGAAAATGTTACAACTGCAATCAACCTGGTCACAAAGCAAATGAATGCAGGGAAAAACCTAGATTTAGAGGTAATTGTCACAAGTGCAACAAACAAGGTCACAAGGCATCCGAGTGCAGATCCAAGACATTTAATCCAGCAGAACAAATTATGAAAGCAATGTTTGGATGGGACTACAACACCTGGTGTAGATGTCATTACTGTGGAGAATATGGACACATTGGCATGAATTGCATAAAACATCATCTAAGGAAAAGAGATACTACCGTAAGATGCTTCAAATGCACTAAACTCGGTCACATAGCCAGAAACTGCATGAATGCTAGTGAAGTTGAAGATGGAAAGAAGAATGAAGCAACTAAGGTCAGGAAATAGGTGAGACAAAAATGGATTCCTAAAGCTACCGAGCAATCCAGTCCAAGTAATGGAATGGATGGCTCTACCGACTCAAACTAAATTTCCAAGAAAGCACTGGAACTGTATTCTCATAGACCAATCTCAAGCAGTTCCAGAACCGAATTAAAAGAAAGATCTAAATCAGCATGCAAGATGCAGTAAGATCACAGGGAGGTCGGTATCAGTCTTCACCGAGCAAGGTCGGTATAAGTCTTCACCGAGCAAGGTCGGTACCCGTCTTTACCGAGCGAGGTCGGAGCAATATGAATTCTCGAGTTCACCGAGTTGCGAAGTCTTTACCGAGCAATTAATTCTTAGTGGGTGACAGTCTATCAGAATTCATACCCTAATTTGTACTAAGCATTAATGACAGAGTTGTAAACAAAAAGGCAAGTAATCGAACTCATTCTTCACCGCGAACCTTTAGCACTTTGAGAGCAGAAAATTTCAAGAGCAACCCAGCGATTCAATACTTTTGTGAAAGGAATTTTCTGTGAGCTACCATGGCATCATCCAGCACCTCAGCGAAGAAAGGATCTAATATGTTAGTCCAAGGGGAATGGAAAGCACCAGATTTCAAGATCGTGCCCGCAATTGCAGCAGCCCTAGATCCGAACGGAGCTCAATCTCAGATTCCTCCTAAGGTACTACTTATTAACGATATCCGCAATCATTTCAACTGTTCAATTCATGAAATGGGGAACCTAGAACTAGATATTGTGCGTGAGGAACTGTGTGTGGATGGTATTCTGAAACCCGAGCACAAACATCTGGAAGATAAAGGTTTAGTTCACATTGCACATCTACCTCGAAACTTTCGAGATAAATGGGTTAGATACATTCTCAGCCGTGTACATGATGGCAAGATTTGGCTTGAGCAACCTATAGAGATCACAAAGAAGATGATTCATCAAATCATCGGTCTTCCCATGTTGAACAAAGCAAAAACTACCAAAACCCTAGGTCGGACGAAACTAGAGAAGAAAACCCTAGCTGAGTGGGACGGTAGAGGGATGAAAGTTAGCAGCATTACCGATGCTGAACTGAAGTTTGGTACACACATTATTGCCCATAAGATTTACAGTTCTAGTCGACAGAATAGTGTCTCCTGTGAAGCTATTGACCTAGCATACAAAGTGGTCAAGAATAACTTAACGTTTGACCTAGCAGACTTATTGTTAAAGTAGTTTAACAAAAACATGGAAAGCATTAAAACTTCCAAAAACAATCCATGTAAGTTTGGATCCTTATTGGTCTGTTTATTCTTCTATGTTCAGAAATTCTTCCCTTCTAAAGGAAAAGTTGTATGGAGAAAAGATGTGCCAGTCCTCTATGAAATAAATGAATACATCTCAGAAATGGGTGAAAACTTTGAAAGCATCATGGATAATTATTTTGAGTCTTTCAAAGAAAAAATGAATGACAGATTCTGGATTCCACAGAAGTTGGTGGAAGATTACAAAGATGACATTTGTTTTATGGTGGATTGTGATAATGTATATATTCAAGCAGTTAAACCGAGGACCGTATATGTAAAACCTCTTCCTTATGAGGTAAATATTGATGAAACCAAGAATATCATTGAAGCTCTTCTTAATCAGCCTGTCAATCCCAAAGCTCCATATTTTGGAACATATGATGAAGCTAAGGTGAGAATTGAACTAAGCATAAAGCTTCCACAGGCGGTAAACAAAGGAAAGAAGAGGATAGCCAAAATGCAAATGATAACCGAGGACAAAGAAGAAAAAGATGAAGAAGAAGAGGAAAAGGATGAGAAAATAGAGGAACCAGAACCTGCAAAGAAGAAAGGAAAGGTTTTCATCACTAAGGCACCTAAGCCTCCTACTGCTGTATTTACAAGGAGAAATGCAAGAGGCAAGGCAGACAAGGCAAACAAGGCAGATGAAGACATAGTATTCAAAAGGCCTCCTCTAAACCTTCAAGAAAAGCTCAAACTCTTTAGAGACGGATCAAGATCTGGAGTAAGTAACATAAAATCCTTAAAATATGAAACCAAATCGGAAACAGAACAGAAGGAAATAGAAGATGCTGTTATTGAAAAGATGGGACAGTGGAAATACTCTCCTGAAGAAATAGCCCCACAGGTTCCAGCAGTTCTATTAAATCCAAAAAAAATGAGATGGAGTAATGCAAAGCAAACTGTGATAGACATATTTGATCAAACTCTGAGACAGTTGATGCCGAGCTTGAAAAATGATGAAGTAAAGAAGGCATTAAAAGAAAATGAAAGTAAGATGACATTAAAGTTCAATACTTGTTTGATTTTGATCAACAATATTGAATTGGTTGTGAAGGCTGCAAATGCTACATGGAAGAACATATACCACCTTCACCAACCGAGTATTGAAACAGTCATAATAAAAGATATTGAAGATGACAGTGATGAACAAGAAGAAGACACTGAGGTAGATGATACTGTGAGGATAGCAGCAGAAGTCATTGCATCCCTTCCTACCTCTCCAGTAAAAGTTTCTATATCCAGCCCAGAGACACCTTCAAGCATGGTTGCGACAACTTCCACATTTGTCCAATCATCCATAGCAACAACAGAAGCAGCTACCATTTCTTCTACCGAGTTGCAGTCTCCCACATCATCAAGTTTTCCAGCAGTAAGTTTTCCAGTTTTTGAATCTTCAAGTGTAAATATTTTAAGTTCTCCAGTAGAAAGTATACCAGTCTCTATAGCCAGCCCTACTTTATCTATTGTCACTACTACCAAAGCATTAAGTACAGATAAGCCTAAGGCTCTACCGAGTATAAAATTTTTGGGTAAGAATGTAGTAGAGGATATAGACCTAGATGAAGAGATAGAAATTCCTACATTAGATTTTGCAAATCTATCAGCGGACCAAATGCAAAATATAGGTGAGATCCTCCAAAGGAAAGCAAAACAAAAGAAGCTTAAAGAGGAGAGAGACAAGGAATATCAAATCATCAAGGATGCTAAGGACATTTTGTCTGATGCATTAGGTATAAAAGTAGACTCCTCCCAACATGTTTTGTTACAATTAGCAGAAGCAGTTGATAAATACAATGAGGATTCATCTGGGACAGAAAAGTTAGTTGAAAGAGCCGAGAAGAGATTCAACAATAAAGTGCTTGAGCACATTGCCCAGCACATAGCTATTAACCAAGTAGAATTGTCTTTAGTTTTGTCAAACATTGAATCTATCTATTCGAATGCTACCTCTCTTTTGGCCAGATTGTGCAATATTGCCGAGTTCACAAAGGATGTTAAGGATAAAATGAATAAAATGGATGAGGATATGAAGATTAGCATACAGAAGCTGCAACTTGAACCAAGTTCAAGCTCTGCTCATCACATGAAAATCTCACACCTATCAAACATGCAGTCTGATCTACTGAAAGAAGACACAAGGATCCGGTCCACACTGCTAGACATCCAACACATGATCCTTCCCATCATGAATACAATGTATAAGCACATTGAACATTCCAAAATATTGATTCATGACAATCAGTTCTCTATAGCAGATCACATGATTGAACTCTCTGCAGAAGTCCAAATTGCAATCCAAACATGCAAGATTCTGCAAGAAAGTTGGGACAGAACCCTGGCACTAATAATGAAGGTACATTCTGATTTTCTATCAAATTTTGGATTCTCTCTGTAAATAACTTGTATATGCACCTTTGGCATTATCGTCAAAAAGGGGGAGATATGTATAGAAGAAGAAGATTTGTATAGAAACAGTTAGCACATTGAAAGGGGGAGACAATGTATAAAGTCCTATAACAAAGACAAATTTTGAAAAATCAAAATAAAACTCAGCATGATTCGTGTATATAAGTTTTGGCCAATAAGTGTTTTTGTCACTAATGCCAAAGGGGGAGATTGTTGGCATTAAGCAGAATTGCCACTAGTGACAACACTTATTTGCATTCTGGGTGCAAACCGAGCAGACAGTGCAAACCGAGCAGACAGTGCAAACTGAGCAAGTTAGTACAAATCGAACAGGACAGTATAAACCGAGTAACATCATGTCTACCGAGTCACCAGTATTTACCGAGTTCAAAACCTATCGAGTGATCAGTATGAACCGTGCCTTCACTTCTACCGAGTGCATGACGATGCCGAGTAATGCAGTGGACGCCGAGTATCAGAAAGTCACCGAGTCAGTTTGAAGGAACCGTGTAACCATACTTGGGCCGACTTAGTAGCACTTATGTTTATTTGTCAAGCCGACTTTGTAATTGTAATTAATTGTTTAAGACTTGTATATAAACAATGTTGTAAAAATGTCAAAAAAAGATGTATGAAGAATATATGTGAAAAAGAAAGAAAGGCAGAGATAAGCGAATTACAAAGGGCTTCAGCAGTATAAGGAACAGCAAAGACAAATTCATCACAGAAGGTGATCAGTACATCAGCGAATCTCAATCAGCAATCCAGTTGCAAAGCAAGAGATCTACTGTTTCATCCTAACAGGTGAATCAGTACTAAATCCTTTAACCGGGTAGACTTAACAGTCTTTTGTAAAATCTCTTTACCGAGTGCATACTTCATTGTATGTTTTGTAAATCCTTTAACAAGGTGGATTTAGCAATCCTTATTGCTCCTAACAGGGCAGATCATCAGAAGTGATCAAATTGTAAGCCTTAACCGGCCAACTTTATTCTGCAGTATTAAAGCTTTGTGGGTTTCATCCCCACCCCAGTTTTACTTTCTTTTTGGAAGGTTTCTGGGTAACCAAATCTATGTGTCATTATTGTGAATGCTTTTAAGTTTCATGCTTTCTGTATGCAAAGGTTAAAGTAAATTACATGTTAATACATCTGTAATTGAAAGAAAATTTGGAGTTACTGATTCACCCCTCCCCTCTCAGTAACTCGGTTAATTCCTGAATATTTCCAACAAAAATATAGTTCTAGATCTCTTCCAAATATCACAACCATCACCCTAAAATACAACATTGTAACCATTTTCACACATATGTTCAACACTCAAAATATTATTATATAAATGCTTCATATAGTAAACATTGTCAGTGTTATGTTTTCCATCAAAAGTAATAGAACCAATTCCAACAATTTGTGCCTTTTGATAATCTCCAAACCTAATAGAACCCCATCATATTTCTCAAGTTTTACAAACTTATTTTTATCACTGGTCATATGATTTGAACATCCAATATCAATTAACCATTCATCTCTATTCCTTCTAACATATAATGTAATTTCAGTTTGATCAATAAATTCCAAATAGATGTTAGAGATATCAAATCTAGATTCATCTTTTTCAACCAAAAATAAACAATCCTCTCGATCTGATTCATCATTGGATATACTGGCATTTTCATTAACATAGTAGGCCTTCTTATTGAACTTCTTAAACCTTTATCTTGTTCCTCCTTCTAGACACCTAGTTACTACATGACTAATCTTTCCACATCTATAATATTTAAGAGTAACATACCTTTGTATTTGATGGTACCTTTCTTTAGTTTTATTGTAAAGTTTGTTTCCAACTCATTTGAACTTTCACTATGCAGATCATCTTCTGTATTTGTGGCCTTAACTGTTGTTTCAAATTTCTCTCTCTTTTTTTTTCTCCAAATTTCCTCATCTCAAATGTGCTCAAGGTGCCAAATAGTTTCTCTCAGGTGATTTTTTTTGGATCATTAGCTTCCTCAATAGATGAGATCTTGTCACTATAGCTCTTTGGTAGGTTCATGAGAATCTTCTCCATATATCTTCATCAGTTAGAGTGCCTCCTTGATTTTTGACTTTATTTAGTGCACTGTCAACTTTCTAAAAGTAGCTTGCTATATTTTCACATTCTTCCATTCTAAAATTCTCATATCTATGCTTAGCTATCAATTTATTTGATAATTTGACCCTATCATTTCCTTCATATGTCCCTTTTAACTTTTCCCAAACTTCATAAGTAGTACTCAATGAAATAACTTTTGTTAACTCAGTATTAGACAAAGAATTATAGATTAAACACCTTGATTTTTCATTCTCTTCATAGGCTGATATCTCATCCGTGGTAGTAGGACCATTTTCCAGTACAACATATTTTGTCTCAACAACTTTCCAAGTATTGTAGCTTAGTGAAATCAACTAACCACTCATTTGCACTTTTTAGAAATTGTAGTTGGATCCATCAAACACTAGAATTGTCAATTTGTGCACCATCGAAACTACCTTGAGCATTGAAGCTCTTCTTTGAGGAACCAAAGCTTTAATACCAATTGTTGAACAATCTGAATAAATGAGAGGGGGGCGAATCAATTATCATAAAAAACAAATTTCTTAACCTTAATTATTTTGGAGCAATATTAGATCAAATATTATGAAAATGAAAGCACATAAACATCATACACCATGAATGCCATACTTTACGTGGAAACCTAATATGGAAAAACCCACATAAAAGCTAATTCTCATGAGTAAAAACACCAGTTAAGGCAACACCAATTAAAGTGATTTTTGCGAGGGCTCGCTGCTAGTTTGCTCGTTACAAGTAAGGATCACATCCCAAAAGTAAAAGACTCATTGCCAATAGAAAAAGGATCACTTCCTAAAGAAGAAGAATGAAAGGAATCCACCACTGAAGTAATTGTCAACTATTGTAACACTAGAAGAACCTTACTATTTTCTACCTTTGGTCACACACTTTCACACACTTTACAATATCAAGATTTATCCTTTTTAGATTCATGTTCATCACACACCCATACATCATCAAACAAAATAATCATTTACTTATACCATGCCATGCCTCCATAAACTTCTAATTTGGCCAAATACAATTTGAAATAGGCCACCTCAAAATATTTATGGGGTGGAAAGGAATGAAACATGGACCGAATCTCCTCACTCAAATCAACACACTACAAATTTACCATAATACTAAAACCAAAGAGTATGATATACATGTTACAATGCAAAAAATGTTTTGAAGCATGTTAACCACTTTCCAAACTGATCTGGACCCAAAGGAGTGTACCAAAGTATGTTGCAAAATGAATGGGACTATGACAAACATGCCCATAAATAAATAGTCACAACACAATATTTGGAGCAAGCCAATCCAAATCACCAAAGCATCAAAACCTCATGTAATAAACCAAGATATGTTGACATCAATAACAATCACTAATGAAAACAACAACAATGACAACAACAACAACAACAACATCATCACATTCTAATATTATGCATCTTTACATTATCATGCCCTAATAATTATTTAGTGGATTTGATGTAGACCAAGGCAGGAGGGACCAAAAGATGATCAATCCTACCTCACAATAAGAGTAAACACAGGAAAGCGACAACATGGAATAGGAGAGGAAATGCAAGATCCAATTTATTAATTGAGATCAAACTATAACCTACATACATGTCGGGCTATAAGGCCTACCCAGTTGCAACTTTACACTATAGCTCCATCAACCTTTTGATCTGTTACAGATCTAGAATCATGTATCTATTACTTGCTTCCCTATAGAATTGCATCAAGTTATAATATCATTGCGACACACAAGTCAACCCTAAGAAATATTACATTTCCCAAGAACAAGAAAACATGTTACAACAAACAGGGCAATTCCATTCACCACAAGATGTTAATTACCACTGGGAGATTGAAATTCTACCAATGGTCAGGAACAAGCAATGAACATGCTATTTGAGAACAAATGCATCATAAATTGAGAAACATCAATCCAAATGAAGTGTGATCATGGGAAAGTGATCAAAGATAGGTCATGGATAAGATTCTATGACGAACACATGATGAACCGCTAATACGATCTCACAAACAGGAAATGAGAACATAAAAATAAAACTATTTTTGGTTGATGCAAGATTACCATGAACCCAAGATGCTCCTGCATCAGGATCCTAAGATGATCCAAAAATATAGAAATATGTTCTAGCATTCACCACAAGATGTTGATTACCACTGGGAGATTGAAATTCCACCAATGGTCAGGAATAAGCAATGAACATGCTATTTGAGAATAGATGAATCATAAATTGAGAAACATCAATCCAAATGAAGTGTGATCATGGGAAAGTGATCAAAGATAGGTCCTAGATAATATTTTATGACCATGCATGCTAAATCAAACATATGATGAACCGCTAATACGATCTCACAGACATGAAACAAGAACATAAAAAAACAAAACAAAAAAATAAAATAAAAATAAACAAACAAACTATTTTTGGTTGATGCAAGATTACCATGAACCCAAGATGATCCTGCATCAGGATCCTAAGACTAATCCTTCCCTCTTTTATTTGGTCCTTTGATTGACAATTTTCATTTATTCCTTGGACTGGCCACTTTTCTAGATCCCTTAATGGAGACAATATTTTCTTAAGGATTGATCCATTTTGATAGGTTGACTAGCATCTCATGGCTTGCTAGACTATCAATGTTATATTTTACTATATTTCCTTCTCTTTGCATGATCTATAGTAAGATAAATCCTTACTAGGCTAGTTGTTCATGTCTTTTTCTTTCTCTTTCTTCCTCTTTTGAGAATTGCCTCTTTTTATCTTGGTTTTGGATTTGATGAGGACCTAAGTCACTTGGGGCTTGGTGTTTCTTTATCTCCTTCACCTTGATGAAATTTTCCCAATGCATTGATTTGCTTTACTGCAAACACGAGTTTATCTCATACTCTCGCTAAAGTGGGGGCTAAATGTACCATCCTAAAAATTTAGCACCTATAATTGGATGCTTAGTTATGCCCCTTTTTGGAAATTTCAATATTTCATATCTTTTATGCTTGATCCAACTACTTATCTCCTCTTGATATGGCATCTACCCTATCTTCCTATTCAAATTCTAGTGCTTTCTTCTAGGAATAAAATGCCTAGGGCTTTTTGTTTCTCAAGGATTGGCCCAAATTCGAACTAGAGCCCCATTGTAGTGTTTCAGTGGAAAATTAGATCCCATGGTTGGGCTGGCTTAATTTTGAATCCTAAAATGTGTGATGAGGTATATAAACACCCCATTTCTCCTCATTTTGACATTTATAATCCATTATCAATAAGACATTCACGTTAAAAAATTCAAGATTTTAAGGCAAGTATCCAAGATCTAGCATCTCTCCAAGCATCCAAGGCATTTTGAAGACAATCTTCTTCATTGTAGTAAGCTTCTCTACCATGATGGCCAAGTAGTGGAGTTCTCAAGCAAGCAAGAAGATCCTTTTTCCATCCTTATGCATTCTTATTCCATAACAAGTGTTCAATCAAGCATAAGAATATTAAAGATCTAGGAGTGACATTCATAAATACATGCATTTGTGAAGACATCCTTGATTCCTTTCTACATTCCAAAGTCAATAAAGTGACATTTGAGAATCTTCATGAATATATGCCATCTCAATATTCATTCATGAAGGTATTAACAAGGTAGATCTAATATTTACCTTCATACTTACTTTCCTTTATGCAATATTATTTCATTTTCAAGGTTGATTCCTATATAGGGGTTTGATCAAGGAAAACCCCTTTCCACAACTTTTTCCCTATTTTTTCTATGTGGCACAACTATCGAAACTTTTTGGAAAGATCAAGATTTACAAGATTGAATGTCAAAGTTTTAGGCACAACTCCTGGGAGAAGAATGCCTCAATCTTCTTTTTCCCAATAAAAAATGTCCATGATGGTTTTTTATGTCATAACATCTTCAAATTCAGTTTACAAGTCAATTCTAATTTGAGGAATCTGTTTTATGTCATTACAACTTTCTATCTATTTTTGTTAGTCCATATTTTATGAAAACTACTTACATTTGCTTATTCAGTCATCTTTCTTGCGTCATTAGCTCATTTCGCTAAATCTATTTTAATATTAATCATTATCGGTGAAGGATCATGGCACTCACTTGGCACTAATTGAGATTTGCAGGATTGACTGTCAAAGTTTTAGGCACAACTCAAGGGAACACAACACAAGGCTAGGCTTCTTGTTCCTAAAAAAAAAAGCCACAGGGTATTTTTTTCTTCATATTGAGTTTACAAGTCTGTTTTAATTTTAGGTTTCCATTTTAGGTCATTGCAATTTTTTTATGTATTTTCGTCAATCTATATCTTCCCAAAACTATTTATATTTGCTTATTTAGTCATCTGTATTGCATCATGAAATCATTTCCCTAAATCCATTTCAATATTAGTCATTATCAATGAAGGATCATTGCACTCACTTGGCACTTAAGTCCTACTTGAGCCTATTGGGTCATCTTCCTTCCAATTGTGCATTTGGGAAAGAGTGGACAAGTCCCTCATATACCTTGCTCCCTTTTTCTCACTATACAATATCTAAATATCAATATAACTCATTCCAACAACATATCTAACCCTAAATACAAAGTCACAATCTCTATGTATAAAACTTATCAACGAAAAAATACACAAATCTAGAAACTCCCACTACATGGGTAGTGTCAAATATAAAAACAAATCTTGAGTTATACGAAGTCTACCAATCAACACTCATACCAAGTTGTGGCTCATAATTAAACCATGTACTAAGAAAGAATGATCATAATGATCCAAGCATGTAATGAAAAACCACAACATATTCTATTTCATGAAGTCACCATCCAAAGTCCACCACACAAAGCCACATGAACATGAACCTCCAAGAAGTATAATCTAACAAAAAGATGTAACTTGTAAATCATGTCACGTAACATGTTCTTCAACCAATATCTTGAATTACTAAGCCATGTTAAGCTAGATCATCTTCACAACTCCAACTTAAAAACCTTAACAACAACACCCAATCATTCAATCTCATAGATTAAACAAAACATATGTATCTCATATAACCAACATGGATGTAATTCTCCAAATTGAAAGAAGATAAAATTCAAGTCTATTCCCAAACCAATAATAAAGACCAATAACATCTCAAAAGAAGATTATATTCCCCAATGAACAAATTATACTCCCAAGATCACTTATATCATGTCAAAATTCTAATGCATAATCAAGATTCATAGTGGAGATTCCACCACGACACAATACCAAACATCCTCTCAACCAAAGATCACCTATCAAACTTGACAAGTCATAATTTGACACCTTAATGAAAAAAACTCCAAGAGCTCTCAATGACTAAGACGTCAAAATCTCCAATCACATGCAAAAAACCATCTCCTATCAATGAAACTCAAATAACACTCTCCTATATATATGCTACTCGTGCCTTAAATATCTCCAAAGTCAACTTGTATGCCTAACTATATCACCTAGGCCAATTGGATTACACAATCAAAACTAGTTAAATGACTACACAAGATATAAGTGGGCTACACATGTCTAATTATAATTATTGGGTAAAGGGTATATAAATTACAATTGACACATCCATTACATAACACTAATTATTTTTCCTTACAATATTAAGCTGTAGTGCCATGGAGCGGGGTATACTAGATTTTCTGGAGTATTTAAAAGAGGAGGTCCCATGAATTTTATAAAACAACTTAAGTTTAATTATTCAAGCTCCAAAATTTAGAGATGCTAGTGGTCTCATGAATTTCATTATTTAACATAGTCCACTCAAAGATTAAAAAAAATTGATTGACTTGAATTTATATGATTGACAAGTGGCAAAATAAATTCTTAAGTTGATAGAAGAAATTTTTGGCTCTACTTCAAACATGCTTAATTAAAATTATAATTTAATTAAGTATGTGGGCAAAACAACTAGGTAGAAAAAAAATATACAACCTTAAAAAATTTAACCCCATATACTAGCTCTTACTTTAAATTCTTGTAATTACATTGTTTTCTATTTTTTAATTTATTTAGTCATCTGAATAGAATATACTAAATTAAAAAAATGATGAGATCACCAGCTTTCATAGATTCTAGAGTTCCTAGTTTAAATTAATCCTTAAAAAATTTCAACAACACCTACTGAATTTTTTTAGGAAGCCCCTTCATAAAAGGACACCCTAAACATAAGTTTGAACCTGTAAAATTTAGACGTATTGACTTGTGCTTATATAGATGGGAAAAAGAAATGAGACAAAAAAAGAGCAAAATGTATAGAAAAAAATAGACAGCCAAATCTAAATCCTTACACGAAACCTGCACATTGATTCTCGTACTAAAAGCGGTCCCTTGAAATTCGAGCAAAATTCAACATTTACACTCTATCGACGATCCAGATGATGCCAACCTGGCAATCCGCACCTATATATCTCCACCAATAAAATTCTAGAAAGTCCCGTATATATATTAAGCTCTCAAACCCTTGCCCCTACTTTTTGTATTGAACGATCAGTCTTGTAGAGGGGGAAAGTTGAAACATCCAGCAATGGCGCCCAGAGCAGAGAAAAAGCCCGCGGAGAAGAAACCAGCGGAGAAGGTCGTGGAGGAGAAAAAAGTTGCAGAGAAAGCTCCCAAGCCCAAGGCAGAAAAGAAGCTCCCCAAGGGAGGAGGGGAAGAGAAGAAGAAAAAGAAGGCGAAGCGCAATGTGGAAACTTACAAGATCTATATTTTCAAGGTGCTGAAGCAGGTGCATCCTGATATTGGAATTTCTAGCAAGGCTATGGGGATTATGAACTCCTTTATCAATGATATTTTTGAGAAGCTTGCTCAGGAGGCTTCGAAGCTGGCGCGGTACAACAAGAAGCCTACAGTTACTTCCAGGGAGATCCAGACGGCTGTGCGTCTTGTTTTGCCTGGAGAGCTCGCCAAACATGCCGTTTCTGAGGGCACGAAGGCTGTTACTAAGTTTACCAGCGCTTGAGAGGGTTTTGCCTGGAATGCCGCTTTTTGTTGGCCTTGTAAATTGTTTTAAGGGTTGTATTGGTGTAGTTGACTATTAGGCGAACTTTCTAGTAATGTTAGGTATTTTTCTACTTTTGTAATGAGAGGCCCTGGTCTAGTTTGGCCTGTTCTTGCCCCTCTATTTTGTTCCCTGTAAAGAAATAACTTATTTCGTAATGTTTCTGCCTTTTTTGTGATGGATGCATGGCTGCTTCATAGTTCAGTATGTATACATTTTGGATTAAATATGGATGTTTAATGTAGAGAGAGAATTTACTTTCCTCTGAAATGAGTAGAAGGTATAAATTTTGAACTTTTAAAGCGCAGCAGTCCTGATGTTGATAGTTTTTCTTGGGGAAAACAGAAATCAGGGGAATATTGAAATTTGTAGACGCGTTCAAACAATTTTTGATAAGTTTTTTGAAATAATGCTTTTGATCGTTGCATCTTCAGGAGAAACATAAAGTATGATCTAAATGAACAGTGAAGCACAATGTTTTTATTTTGTCTTCAAATCATTGCATCTTCAGGAGAAACATAAAGTATGATCTAAATGAACAGTGAAACACAATGTTTTTATTCTGTCTTCAAATCATTGCATCTTCAGAAGAACATAAAGTATGATCTAAATCATGAGTGAAACACAATGTTTTTATGCTGTCAAATTTTGAAGACTGGAAGGAGTTTTTCTTGTTATTGATTGTAGAATATGACCTGAAAATGTTAGTGAAACAAGATACTTAATGCTTTCAAATTCAAGAGAATTCGAAGTCTTTAGAAACAAAGACGCGAAATCGAATGTTTTTAATATTAAAGACTGGAAATTTAATGTCTTTTAACGGATGAGGTTTCCTGAAAGATGAACTAACGGCTGGAGCATGATATCTATAGAGTCTTTACCTGTTGATCCAAATGATAAATTCATTTAATGGACCTGCATGTTCTGATTTTCCTCTTTGCACTATATTTTGAGAAACCCACTAATATCGAATTGAAACATAATAATCCAGCCTGAACAGCTGAAATGGTGGCTAAACAGGCATAATCCAGCCTGTCTTGTAAACAAACAACGTTGTTTGTATTTGCTTCTTTTGAAATCAAATCTATTGAAATAATTTTTCGTAAGCGCTGGTAGGGATCGCTTCTAAATCTTCTGAAGCTTTATTTGCAATTCTGTACTTGATGACCGAACGCAGAAAAGTGAGTAATCTTCTCTTCCCCCACCCCCCAAAAACAAAAAATCAAACTGGAAGGAAGGGGCAGCGTGTGAGACCGGCTTCAATGAGGAAAAGTATCTCCTCTCCAATTGAAAGAAAGGGAAGAAAAGGGTAGGTAACCAGATCTGCCTAACGTAGAAAAGTGAGTACATCTGGAATGGAAATTATGGTTGTTGAACACTCGCTATGTTTTATTGGAGAAGTTGTATATGTGTAGTATTTATATAGGTCTCAGGATATGGGAGATAATATTTACAAATGGCTAGTACTTGATAGAGCTGATGGTAGGGGAGAGGGATCATAGTTGTGTGGGGTCCAATATCACTCATTAGTGAATATTGTGATTAAATAATTCAAATGTAAATCAAAAAATTTCTAAATGTTGGATAAAAATGGACCGATACTTGAACACATGAGAATCTATAAATGTTATATTAAAAAAACATTAACAAGTGAAATAGATAACTTGTTGTCTCTAATAAAATATCATAGCTATCTATCATATGTGTGTCACTTAAAAAATGATATGCTCACTTAAAAAAATAAAATACCCACTTAAACAAGTATTGTTATCTTAGTGCACAAATACTATTTTCATGTGTACAACTATTGGGGTAGCAACGTACATGAGTACTTCATATTAATAGTTTGTTTTATCACTAAAATAAAGTGTGAACATGTGTGAGATTGTCAAAAAGTTTGTGTTCAACTATTAGTCCCTTTGTGTTGGATATAAGTTGTGTTTTACATAATAATAGGTTATTTTTATAATAACAAATAATTTTTTTGCGTTGAAGCATTGGTCTTTATGATTAATAATAGGTATATGGTCCATTTAAATTGTATATATGTTATATGTTGTATACAAATACAATCACCCACTAATAACAAAAAATATTTTTAAATTCAATTACTAGAGATTTTTAGATTAAGTTTTGGTCAAATTTTTAAAAAACTAATTTTTGTACATGTTTAACTAGGCGTGCTATTTTAAAGAGTTGTGTGATGAGTCACACCTTCAAATCTTAGTTATAGGTAGTTAAGTGTCCATTTTATATATTTTTTTAAAAAAATGGTCTTAATACGGTAATAGTGATAATTGTCATGTTAAATAGACTTAAGTCGCTATCACTTTATTCATAACACTTTACTCTAAGTAAAACTTGATCCTTTTTTCCAATAAAAAAGGATCCATTACTAGTCTTTCTAAGTCCTTTTTACAAGTCTTTTTACTTTTGTTTTTTAAGAACGAATTTTGAATAAAGTGTAGTTGCTGTCTATATTAAATGTATGAGAAATGGTGAAATTTTGGTTGGTATAAAAAATCTGATTTTGATTTCTTGGGATTAGTATGTCAATTTTTATTTTTATTGTTTGAAGGACTAATTTGTGGAATTAGTGATTTTATAGATATTTAATTGAATATTCTTACATAATTCAGATAATTTGTGTAAAATCATATTATTTAGCATTTTAAAAGATAAGTTATAATTATTTAGTATATATCATTAATTTATAAATTAATTAATATAAAATATATTAATGAAAAAGTTAAATATATTAATATTTGTATTATAATTATATTTCAAGTTATATATTAAACTTAAATTACAATTTTAATTTAAATATATAACATCTAATTATAATACATATAATAAATTTTATTATTCAATTTAATATATTTATATCCAAAACATGCATTTATATTATAATATATTATTAAACTATATATATTGAACATTAAAATATTACAATTTTATAAATTTATAAAAAAATATTAAAATAATATAATATTAAAAGAATATAATATTGTAATCAATTGAAATAGATATAATGTTATATATAATATTATTATATTCTTATTAAGTATAAAATAAATATAATAGAAGTAGTCCTTTTTGGAAACACTCCAATTGCTTGAATTTGAGCAACAAATGCATTTAAAGAGTTGCCACCTAGTGTTTAGTACTTGCCTAATCAATTGTAATTATATTTTATTAAATATAATTCTATTTAATATAAATTTATATAATTATATTTATAATAATGAAGAATTTTTATTAAAACTATTATAAATAAATAAATTTAAATAAATCGATATTTTGAACTAAATTTAATAAGTTTTTAAAAATAAAACTATTATAATAATATTAAATATTAATTTAATATAGTTTAATTTAAATATTAATATTTTGTAAAGAAAAAATAAAAAATTATAAGCAAATAAAATCACATAATTTTTTTACATAAATAGTTGTTGATGTATAATTAATATATAATAATTAACAAAATAATTTAAAAAAAACAAATCCTAAAAAAACTCTTATAAATTCTAAAAAACTTCTATAAAATATTTTTTACAATTTATAAACTTAAAAAATTTACATATAGACTATAGAAAATGTTTTATTTTTAACAAAATAAAATTAAACTAAATTGTAATTGGTGGAAAAAATCAGTTTTAATCACTAGTTAATGGAAGAAATCCAAAAATCAGTTAGTAATTCAAGTACTTGTTGAGTTTTGGAACATTCTACACTCGCTCTCTAGTCTTCACCTTCATCCTCAACCACTTTATTTGTATTGATTCTCACTATCAAGAAAATAATCATAATGTCTAGCATATACAAGTTTCTCTTGACCAAATATATTCTTACCGCATTTACTCCCAACTTCTAGAATCTTACTTTTCCATCCTCCTCTCCCGCAATTATTATGGGTTTCACTCTTTGCGACCCCCCCTTTATTCTCAATCTTAAGCTAAAGATGTAATAAACTACTACTTCCACTTGATTTAATATTGGGGATAAGCCAATAAGGTTACAAAAGGGTTGGTTATTCAATCCTCTTTAACCCTGATGTAAGAGTATTAGGGGTGTAGGGCAATCCCACATCATACAAATATTGGTATTTTAATTTTTCATTAAGATTAGGTGAATAAGTATCAATACGACCATATATACGTCTCCATGCACCTCAAAACATATTCGAAAGGACATTGGGGTTAAAATCATTTAATATTTTTAGTTTGTATAAAGGTGGACAAATTTTTCAATTATTTATAATGCTAAAATCATAAAATCCCCATCTTCGAGTGAAAATGGGGAAAGGGAAGAGTCATGCATTCACATATATTGAGTGATCACACATAAATAGGACAAGACACCTCTTTAAGTGCTCATTTTGGAAAATTAAAAATACACTCTTTACAAGCACTCCTAGGAAAGTTGAAAGGTCATCTATTGACTATGTGTTTATTTTATTAATAGCTATGTATTAGTTTTTTTGGTTGGTAATAGGGGTTTTTTTTATTAATTTTAAAAGTAAATGTATACATAAAGTAGTTTTCCATACTAACATCTAATGTATCTATGGCAATAACAACCCATATCATCCAAGATCTTCACAGAACATAACCCAAAAAATTCACGGGTTCTGACAAAATACCCATCCCACCTTTTAACCAAAACAATTAGACCATACCCCTCGCCCAATACATCCATGACCAATTACTAAACCTTGGGGAATTCATAACATTTATAGACCTAATTAAATTTTAATTCAGCTATGGACTTGCCTATACTTGACACCAAAAAATTCCATTGATGCACAAAACTAAACCCTTCAATAAAGAGACAAAAAACATCCTACCCAAGCTCTAATTTGGTGCCTTTGTAGTACCATGTATGCCACAAGATTCCATTTGAGATCTTTATCTCCATGGTATGTACTATCCCACCTCCACCATTGCATTCTGGTTGACCTTGAACTCTTGTCTTCATAGTGCTAGTTTGAGCTCCTCCCACACTTCAAGGATAACCATTTGATATTCATCCATATCCAATCTTCTAGGCCACCTCACAAAAGGAATAATGCCTTCCTCCTTTGCTTCCATGGGGTCCTCTATCCCTTCATAAGTGTTGAAATTGACTCTAGGTACCACTCATTCAAAAATTGATTCCAATCCACCAAGCATTTAATCATCAACCAAGGAGTGCATGACCCATTTAATGGTCTATGTATCCTCTGCAATTTCTAAACCCCACACTAGCACAATAACAAGGATATCCACATTCAAACAGTAAGGATGTCTTGCTTCAATAAATCTTTTACCCAATAATTCTAAAGTTGCTTGAATTACATCCTTCCTTTTGCATTTAAAAAGCCTCCTTAACCTCTTTTCCTTCCTTGGTTTGAAGAATCCTTGCTGTTGTTTGGTAGGGATCAAGGTTAAGGTGTCTTCCATTGTCACTCCACTCTCTGCAATATTTCCAATTTATTTCCTTTCACATCCTCTATCACCTTTAAACCATTTCACTAAGACATCTGTCTCATCAATACACCGACAATTACTCTAATAAAAACTCTGTCAACTTTTGCATTCAAATTGATGTACTTTTTGTACTCTTGGCTTCATTGCATGTTTCACAATGAATATTTCATTTGCTACTGTACTAAAAATGATGAGATATTATTGCTTGAGATATTTCATCAATTTATCTACCATCATGCACCTCAATTATCTAGTCATCATTCGTAGAGGCATGACATCACATTTCCCCTTTACAAATCATGACCTTTTATACCTTATTCAAGAATAGAAAGATCAATTTAAGGGGGTTGATCACACATTAATCATCCTTCATTCATCACCTTAATCTTGTATCGTTAGATTTTAAAAATCTTCCACCTTGACTTTGCCACACTCCACAAAAGATAAAGCCAATTTTGATAGACATTATGCCTCTCGATTTTCCAATCTACGCACATGGCTCATTCTAAAATCATCAAAGCTTTCCAATTCATCTAGGATTTCCTTAATAAAGTTTTGCAAGTGCCAGACAACTTAATTCCCATTCATGATAGCTTGAACTATTATTAAAGAGTCCCCTTCCAGATGCACTCTTTCTAAATTCAATGATTTACCCACATTGACAACCATCAAGGCCACTTTCACCTTTGCAACATTATTGGTTCCTTCCTCTAGTTTTGTATCACTATACATTACTACATTACCCTGCCAATCTTGAATAATGACTCCTTCCCCCGATGGTCCTGGGTTTCCTTTAATCACTCCAAAGTTACTTTTAAACCATCCATTTGAGGGCTTCTCCCATACCACATCCTTCTTTAACTCTACTACTAGATTCACCCAACACGACCCCTTAACAAGCCCAATTTTGATTCCCAACCACATCTTGTGAATCCTTTTGTCCTCCATGGTGAAAGGGATCTAGGATTGAAAAAAATTAGAAGTTGCAGGGTAAAAGCACAAAGTTGTGTCATGTTTTAGGCTAACTTATCAACACAATTGAATTTGAGTATTTCTAACTAAAAAATATTTTTTTTCAAACATATGGTCTAGGTAGATTCATTAGATAAGTGCTTCAACATTTCCAATTGGAAATATCAATGAAATGCATGTTTTATACCAATTTGGGTCCAGTTACCAAAGAAATAAAATTATTTCAAAAAAGTGATGTTTCAATAACTCCTACTCTTTTTAACGATATTTTTTTTAAAATATAAAAATACCCTTTTGTAGAGCCAGCGTCAAGATTATTGTCATATAATTTTTATAGTATTTTATTAGATCTAATATATTATAATTTTAAAATACTGCAAGTAGGTATTTTAACATTCAAGAAGATGATGCTTCAAATAAAGAAAAAAATAATAAATCATATAAAATAAAATAAAATTTATATTAAATACTAGAAGAGAGAGTCCTCTTCAAGAATATGTAATTTTTTTCTGAATGGTGTAGATTTGATAGGGGAAATTTGATGGGAGATGAAAATTATCGATTTCAGATAAGTTTGACTTTGAGTAGTTATATTAGAGAAAATATACACCGAAAACCAATCTTTCTTCTTTTATACACTAGCTATACATGTCATCTATAACATATTTTGAAATCAGAGGAAAAAAGATTATTTGTATATACTTGTTTGGTGGGAACTAGACCCCATATTTTCAGCAACTAAAAAATGGACTTAAACAATTTAAAAACTATGTCAATTCTTGTTAAAAAGAAAATTAAAAAATTATAGGCATAAACGTTATCCAATTTTACACATTTCATTAGTTTACATCATCTTCAAATTCTAAACACAAATGCCATATTTATGTCGTTAAAGTTGAACAATTTGTGTACTGTCGACCTTTTCCTTTATAAAAGTGTGACACAGATTTGTACTTTTACCCTGCAACCCCTATCACCTCTTCTATCAAGAGGTTAATTCTAGAAAATAATTTTTCCTTTGACTCTTTTTTAGTCAATTTTTTTGCCTATTTCTCTCTTTCCAAATCTCCCATATAAGAATTGATGAGCTAGCCATCCACATACTTGAGAGTGTCAATTTCTTCAAGGAGAATGGATAGCTCTCAAAAACTTCCCTAATAGAGACATGCATGGGACCATGCCATCCCGGGATAGATAAAAACATACTACAACAATCTAAAGCATCACACATAACACATTTAGTAGGCCCTACAAACCCTAGTCTTTTTCTTCTCTCCCCAGTTAAAATTATTCTTGTAATTGCTATCCATGCAAAGGTTCCTGCCTTTGGTAGACATTCCTTCCCCAAAAAAAGATTTATTGACCATTGTTCATTTGTCTAAGAGCTAGTATCCAATATTGACATAATAATTTCCATTTAAAGCACCACACCATACCACTTTATCTTCTTTTGCTGTTATAAGAACTTTTCTCTTTTAAAATATGTCTCACATTAAGTCTCTTTGTTTCCCAGACAAACCTTCAATCTCCATTGATTTCCAAACCCATTCCATACCAAAATTTCCCTGCTTTACCTCTAAGTACTCTTGCACTTTGTCACCCCACTTTTGCAAGAAAAAAAATGAGATCATGCAATTCACCATTTTCTTTTAGAGGTGGGAAACCATCTTAGGTATCATCCCAAATTTTTTCTTTCATAGCATTGCCAAACTGCTAGGAAATTTGATCCAATATGACCGGGTGACAAGCCACAATAAAGTTCCATATTATTGAACCTTTCGGGGGATTTTGCATAGTGAAAATCCTATGCCTTTCATTTGTGTCCAAGTATTTAGCCTTCAAAATTATCACCCAAAGTTGATTAGGTTTAGTATAGATGTTCCAAACTAGTTTGGCACCTAGTGCCTCATTTGAAATCTACCAATATCTTAACCCAACACCACCTTTATCTTTAGCCTTACTCACTTTGTCCCATGCTAATAGTAAAATTTTGTCCAAATCATTACCACAATTCTAGATGAATTTTCACATTGTTTGTTCTATAATTCTAAGTACTTTCTTTGGGTGTTGTAAGGTGGGGAAATAAGGTTCACTAGCCTATGCATTCAAAATAGGACTCTTAGGTCCATTTACCACTTACATTGGAAGGATAATGATATACTTAGCTCAAGATTGTTTAGGTACAAAGTGGATTTAGTGGTCCTTCATTGGGAGTTGAAAATGCTTGTGTGATTGTGGAATATGTATGTAAGATCTATGGGAAATATGAAAAAATGATGACTAGTAGATACAAGCTTTTGGAAAAACTGTGTATATTTTTCATTGACATTTCAAATAACTCTTAGTGATTCATCCTCAAGAAGAGGCAAAAAGTGAAATACAAACTGCAAAATTAGCTTTATAAAAGATTCATATAAAGAGGAAGTTAGTTACAAGAACCAAGAAAATTAAGATAAATTTTATGAAAAAAAAAGTATAAGGATAAAGAAACCAAGAATAAAGAATGCGAGGTAAAACAAGAAAAAATAAGACTAGAAGTTCAAATTGAAATAACAAAAATAAAAATTACTTCAATAGAAAAATGAAATAAGAGAAAAACCAAAAAGAAATAAGTACCACAATATTGAGAATACTCATTTTTTTGGGAAGGGTGACGATTCAAATCATTTCATTGATTTTATTCAGGACAAAAAATTTGATGATAATGAGATTTTGGTTAAATTTGATGTGATTTATTTATTTACTTCATCTTTGCTCAACATTCTTCACTTTTCCAATAGCTCATAGATACATCAGCAACAAGGAACACTAGACTAAAACATAAAAAAATGGTAGAAACTTCAGGCGGGAGCAAGGAACTTGAGTGCGTGAGCAAGAAATTTTTTTCAAATGATCTGCTCGGTAATGGAGACCCTGCTGTTGCTGGTGTGATTACGGAAGATGTTGCTGGTGTGGTTACAATAGAGAATCTTTCTCCCGTGGTTAGCATTGTTGGAGGACAACTACTGCAAAATGGGTCACAGGTTGATCTCGATTAGAATGACCAGAAGTCAACAAAGGTTACTGATTCCGAGAGCAAGGTCGGGGAAGGTTCCTCTAAAAATGGTGGGCCTCTACTGGAAGAAACCCCAAAGGAGGGCCCTCTCCCTAGTGTTGGTGAAAAGAGTGAAAGTAGAGGTAAGTGGTCTTCCCTTTTTGGTATTAAACTACTGGAAAATCCTCCTTCCCTGAAGTGAATGTGGTCTCTAATCCTTCTAAAGGTGAGTTCTCTATTTTTATCCCTAATCCTCTAATTGACTTCCTCATCACCTCTATGGAGTTGAACCTGATTGGAAAATTTTTCGGGGGTAGACCTAACATTGAGGTAGTTAGTCATTTTGCTAAGAGAAAATGGTTTCTCAAGGGACAAGTCGACATTGCTGCCATGTCCAAAGGCTTTTTCTCCTTTGAATTCTCAAGTTTGGAGGATTTATGTAACATCCTATGTGGTGGCCCTTGGATGGTTGGTCATTACTCTCTTGTACTTCATGGGCTCCCAACTTGGAACTCAATGAATCTTCTTTCTTTGTCTCGGCTCTGGTTTGGGTCAGGTTCCCTGGTCTCCCTCTTGAATATTGGCACGAGGATGTTCTGGGTGATCTGGCTAGCTCTTTTGGAGAACTCTCTATTGATCCAATGACAACTTCTAGATCTAGAAAATTTTACGCGAGGATATGTGTGAATATCCTTTAGATGGCTGACCTGCCTCAAAGCATTGCAATCAAGTCTAAACTAGGTGTGTGGAATCAGCCAGTCGAATTTGAGTCCCTTCCCTTTTCCTATTTTGTCTATATGAAATCTGGCCATAGGGCAAAGGAATGCCCCCTTAAAATCCAAAAAACTAAGGAACCCCCTCCTAAAGATACTAAGAAGGTGTGGAAGGAAAAATATTCGACGAACCCTATTGCAACTAGCTCAAAAGTCCCTGCTGTGACCTTAGGAGCTGCAATAGACTCAAGAGTGAATGGACCCCCTCAGAAAATAAATGGCCTTGAAAATAATACAAAGTTGGATAAGGTGTTGCCTTTGGTGCCTGGAGGCCCCCTTTAAGAAGGAGAAATAAGAGCCATTCCCTCCTCTAAGGAAGATAACTCTTGTGTGGTTTCTAAGAGTTCATCAGTGGATAAAGAAGATGGTAACTGCATCTAGGATTGTATTTTGAGTCTAGAAACACCTTGAACTAAGAAAATGTGGGTAGATTCATATGATGAATCTAACCCCTTTTTAGAAAGTGAGGAAGCTCCCTGGATGGAGGTAGGGCATAGTAAAAAGAAACAGGTTGAACCCCCCTACGTATGCCCCTAGGAGGTGTTACTACTAGAGCCATGAGAGCGGATGTGGGAATGCCTAAACCTACTAGAGGTAGAAGAGGTCATAAATACATGAGAGAATAGGAAAGTAGACAAAGTATTGTGGATTGGCGTTAGCGCACTATCCAGGAATGCTCTCAAGGTAAGAAATGAAGATCATCTCTTCGAATATGAGGGGACTAAACAACCCCCATAAACAAGACCTTTTAAGAAATTTTTTTAGGGATCAAAATCTTGATATCATTCTAATCTAGGAAACTAAAATGGCTATAGATAAAGTTGAAAAGATTAAAGTGTTTAAGAACAGTGGTGTTGTGGGCTACAACTCTAAAGGGGCCTCAGGGGGAACTGATGCCTTCTGGAACCTTAATACTATCCAAGGTGATATTATCAAGTCATAAGGGAACATTTATTCTATCAGGTTTACCCATATTGGAGATAGCTTCTGCTGGGTTCTCTCTAATATCTATGCACCCAACTCTAAAAGTGGTAGAGATAAGTTTTGGAGAAAACTAGAAGATGAGAGAAGTAGTTTCAAGAATGATTGCTGGATGGTTGTTGTAGATTTCAATACTCCTCTTAGCAACTTTGAAAAATTTGGGGGAGTCTCTTCCCAGAATGACAGTAGTGTGGCTCTGATGGATTTCATTATAATCAATCCATCATGGACCTCAATCTTAGAGGAGGGACCTATACCTAGTCCAACCGCAGAACTGGTGATGACTTGATTCAAGTTCTCCTGGATAGGGCTTTGATATCTACAGATTGGATCCTTTTCTATGCTTGTTGATTGTCTACTCTGCATCGCATCAGTTTTGATCATTCTCCTATAGCCCTTTAGGCTAACCCCTTGTCAGGTATAAGAAACCCTCCTTTTAGATTTGAGAAAATGTGAATGCAGCATCCAGACTTAGAAAGGAACATTGTTGATTGGTGGAATGTCCAAGTGGAGGGAACGACTATGTATAAAGTTGTCAAAAAAATTAAGAGAATTAAAAACAAAATCAAAGTGTGGAATAAGGACATTTTTGGGGACATCTTCAAAGCTAAAATCTCTACTTAGTCAGACCTTCATGAATTACAAGATACTATTCAAAAGGAGGGCCTTACAAAGGAGAACAAACTGAAGGAATTTTTTTTTTTAGGTTGACTATCATAACATCATCTCTATGGAAGAAGCCTTATAGAGACAAAGATCCAGGGATCTCTGGCTAAAAGCTAGGGACGAGAATACTTGTTTCTTCCATATGATAGCTCAGAAACATAAGGCAACCAAAAGGATTGACAGTCTCAACAGCCCTCAAGGTAAACTGGTTAAGGATGAGGACATCAAAAAAGAAGTCTCGACTTATTTTTCCTCTCTGATTTCTAGTGATCCCTCCCTCTCCATTGATAATTAGAATGTTTTGTTGGATTCCATCCCTTGTATCCTTGACTAGGAAGCCAATGATTTGCTGTGTAAAATTCCTTCCTCTAAAGAGATTAAAGTTGCTGCCTTTTCCTTTGAGGGGAAAAATCTCCTGGTCCTGATGGCTTCCCCCCCTTCTTTTTCCAATCCTTGTGGCACATTGTTGAAAAAGATGTCTCGGCAGCTGTTAAAGAATTCTTTGGGGTTGGTTCTCTACTTAAGGAAGTTAATTCATCCTTTTTTGTTCTTATCCCCAAGAAACCTGGTGCTGATTATGTGGAGAGTTTCAGACCTATCATTCCGTGCAATACCTTCTACAAGATCATTTCTAAAGTCCTCATGGTGAGAATTCTAGCTTTCTCCCTATGATTATCTCCCCCAGTATAATGAATTTGTGTCGGGGTGATAGATCTTAGAATCTATTATTAATGTTCATGAGAATATCCATTCACTGGAGGTTTCACAGAAACAAGGTTTCCTCATGAAGGTTGACCTTTCTAAAGCTTACGACAGAGTGGATTGGAATTTCCTCTGTAAAGTTATTTTGGCCTTTATTTTTTTAGGGCGTGTTGTGAACCTCATCCAACAACTTATCTCCATGCCTTGTATTTCGGTGCGGGTTAATGGTTCTGCTTCCAACCTCTTCTTCCCTACTAGAGCTCTCCACCAGGGGGATCCTATTTCTCCCATCCTCTTTTCCATTATGGATGAATGCCTTGGGATATTGTTCTCTAATGGGTTCATGATGGTTTAATTCAAGGTCTTATCCCCTCTTCTTCCTGCCAGCCTTGCTCTCATGAACAATTTGTTGATGACACTGTCCTAATGGGCTTATCCTCGATTAAAGAAGATAGAACTATCAAGAAGGCTCTGAATGCCTACTCTTTAGCTACAAGCCAACTTATCAACTGGGAGAAAAGCTCTCTTTTCTTTATCAATACTCTCCTACCTAGACAACAAAAAATGGTGACCATTCTTGGCTATAAGATCTCCTCTTTCCCTTCTAGCTACCTGGGTCTTCCCTTGGGTCTAAAAACTCCAGAATCCTTTTAGAACAACATTGTTGATAAATTCAATCGTAAGCTTGCTAGTTGGAAAAAGGCCCTCCTCAGCCAAGTTGGGAAGATTATCTTACTCAAAGCCTCCCTCCAGAACCTTCCAGTTTATGCTTTGAGCCTTTTCAGAATCCCTTCTAAGATTGCTGACACCATTGAGAGATTGCAAAAAATATTTTTGTGGTCTGGCAAGAAGGAGAAAAATAGGACCCATCTTGTGGCCTGGGAGAATGTTTGCAAACCTATTAAGTATGGCGATCTTGGCATCTGGAAAATTAAATACTTCAATCTGGGTTTGTTGGCTAAGCAAATTTGGAGAACTTTCGAAGAGGAAAAATAGTGGAATAGAATTCTCAAATCTAAATATCTTTTTGCCTCCCCTACCATTGATGCTTTCCTTTCCTCCCCCCTTAATGTCCATGGCTCTTTCATCTGGAACAAAATTCTAAAAGATAAATCTCTTGCTACCAAAGGTGCTAGGTGGAGTATTGGAAATGACAGGAAAATCAACTTCTGGGAAGATCCTTGGATCAAAGACAAACATCTCATCTAGTCCAATGATCTGTCCCCTCTTACTGAATTATGTACTAGAAGAATTGGGAGAAAAATCTTAGATTACCAGAGAAACAATAAGTGGATTAGTCTACGTGACATTGACTCTAGCTGAAAAAAGTTGATCTTGACTTGACCCCTGGTTTATTCATGAGAATGTTAATGATCAACTCATTTGGTCTCCCAATCCTATTGGAAAATTCACAGTGGCATCTGCGTACTCTTTATCTTCCACCTTTGACTTTGAGCCCTTTTGGTCTAAGGTTTGGAATCCTTCCCTTATCCCCAAAATTAACATTTTTTACTGGTTGTTTGCTCAGGTTAAAGTGTCTACTACCGAGAACCTAGCTAAGAAAGGCTGGATGCTTCCTAACAGATGCTACCTCTGTGTGCAAGATGTAGAATCTTCCTCCCACCTTCTTTTACACTGCAATTTTTCTAGAGAGGTTTGGTTAGTTGTGATGCAGCACTGGAATATCAGATGGTTGCTCCCTAGCTCCATTAAGGACTTCATTTCCTAATGGTACTCTCCTTTTTCTCACAATTTGGGTAAATTGATCTAGAATTACATTTCGCCCCATGTTATTTGGAGGATATGGAAAGAAAGAAACAATCGTATATTTAGAAACAACCTTTCTATGCCTTTTCTAGTTGGCTCTAAAGCTAATACAAGTATTGCTAAAAATATTCACATGGCTTGTGAGAAAAGACCTAAATTAATGGAAGTAATTAATGATAAGGATGTCCTCAATAACTAGAACTTCTCTTCCACACCTAAGACTACTATCAATAATCACGATGGTACTGTTTGGCATTCTCCTCCTCCTGGATGGTATAAAGCCAATTTTGATGGCTCTGCGAAGGGTAATCCTAGCATTGCTAGTTGTGGGAACATTATTAGAAACCCCCAAGGTTGTTGTGTTGTTGCTACTACTATACCTATTGGAATTTAGTCTAGCCACGTGGCTGAGGCTATGGCTGCACTTTATGCTTGCAAGCTTTCCAAGGATCAGAATTGCACTAAACTTTGGAAAGAAGGTGACTCCATGAATACCATCAACTGCATCCAAGGTAATCATAAACCATCATGGAATACAGAGCACATCATCACCTAGATTAAAAGGCATTTAAATGATTTTGAGGATACCCATGTCACCTAGGTGTTCAGAGAATCTAATGTTGTGGCTGACAACCTGGTAAATGTGGGAGCTCGTAGTGATGATGTCAGTTGTTGGCAAGAAAATCAAGGCTTAAGTATTGAAGTCCTTAGCCTCACAAGGTATGACCAAATCCACTAGAATCCTAGATTAATTAGTAATTATGATGATAAGAAAGGATAAATAGCGTAAAAGCCTCATGATAGCATCTCACATGCTTCAAGGATAGGGCATAAATAAAAGCAAGTGTAGGTATATTGTCCTCATTGCCTTCTTTAATCCTATTAAAGTGGTGGCCTTCATTATCACCCTTTTGCTCTGCATTTTTTTTAGCGATTTTGGCAAATTCCCTGTGCGTAAGATTGGTCACTGGGTTTTTGGTAAAATGGGATGTAAATTGAAACATGAGGAACTGACTGTGTAAATGAAAGAAGAAGGATAAAGTCTAGGACAAGCTCAAGGAGGGTGGAGCCACTCCTTACATGGAGAAATTACATGGCTATGAAAAGGACATCTCCATGGAGTTCGTTGATAGTTAGGATAATGGTAAAGTTACCCCTTGTGGTAAAACCTTTAATATTATTGAAAAACTTATTTATTAGATTACAGGTTTAAAAATGTCTGGTTTGAAGTATTATAGAGGCAGGGTTATGGCCCAAAATGGGGGTAGAATGTATCCCAAGTCTCAAGATGAGAAAGCCCTCCTCGTGAAACAATCTGGGGATTTTGTTCTTCGTAAGCATATGAAGCTGCCCTGGGGTAAACTTGTCAAATCCCTTATGAAGTACTTTACTCTTGAGGGCCGGTATAATAGAGTCTACAATTTCATTTCATGCTGGTGAATCATTTTCATTACAAGTGGAAAATCTCTTTTCCTTAACTTTTGCTTCAATCTCTTGGTACTAATATTATGGAGCACAGGAAGAGCCTTGAGAAGCCCATTCTTCACGATGGTCTTATTATTCTCATTTACGAATATGCCAAGTCTAACTTCCAGGATGCTACCCGGACTCTGGGAAGAATAAGGAGAGGAAGGGTAAAATATCCCTCTTGATTGATAGTAACACTCCCAATAAGAAAAACAAAGTTAACCCTGTAGAAGAGATGGTTGAAGCAGCCAAATTCCTCATGGAGGAGGCTGGTATGGATATTGACGAAGATACTGGAGTGCGGGAGGAAGATAAAAACATTGACATGGCCGAAGTGGCTAAATTCCTCTCTAAGGAGGCAGGTATGAAAACAGAGGATGATACAGAGGTGCAGGAAGAGGATCAAAACCTTAGTGACTACCATGATGAGGAGGATCAAGACCCTCAAGATAATGCTACTGAGCCTTCTTCAGATACTAAGAGTGACAAAGGAAAGAATGCCCAAATTAGGGATTTGGTGACTGAAGGCCCCGATGACAACTATGTTCCTGAGGAGATCACTAACATGGAGAAAAATGATGTGGGTGCTAGCCCCCTGGCTATGGTAGGAACTGATCCTCCTATTACCTTCTCCATGGCTCACATTGAAGAGTGTAAAAACCCTCAAAAAATCCACACTTCCCCGATTCTTGTGGATTATGAAGCCTCATCCTCTAAGGAGGATACAAATTCTAGGGTTATCTCTGAGAAGGCCAAAGAGAAAAAAGAAAAGGGCATTGACAAGAAGGATCTGGAGAAGGAAATTGGGAGAAGCCAGGAGGAAAATAACAAGAACGGTAAAGGGAATTTTGGGTTCATGCAGGTTCTCAAAGAGTGTGCTAGAATGGACATGAAAATGAACTCGTGGCTATATGAAAAAATCCATGATGTCAGTATCAAGTACTTGGAGCTGGAGGACAGAGTGAAAAAATTGCCTTGCTGCTTGCCAAGCCTATGAACACTGCCAATAATGATGTTGAGACACTTGTTGTTGTTGATAGTAAAGGGCTAATGGAGAAGATCAAACAAAATATAAATGCTATTGTCAACTTCCATATGCAGACTACCTCCAGCCATATCTTGAGAATTGAAGATACCCTCAACAGAATTATGAAGCAAAACTTTGAGAGCATGAAGGTGACTACTGACAACTTGAGGGCCCTTCTCTCTATGCTGGAAGGGAACAATAGTCCCATTGTTTTTGATGATGAAGATAATAAAGGCTCTACCCTTGTTGACCCTGGCTCTTGTACTAGAGCTAGTATGAAAAAGAAGAAAGTTGACAATTCTAAGGAAATCATGGCTCTCTAGGAGTTCATCGAGAAATTCAATTTGTTGAAGGAAGACACAACAAAGTTTATGGAAAAAATGTCGCAACTATGTGTTTTTGGTCTTTGCCCCTTTTTTGGCATGTCGGTTAGTTTTTGGCTGGTTGCTTGTGCCGGGGGGTCTCTAATGTTCTATGCCTTGTCCCCCAATTATCTCTTTTTGCTTTGTGCTTATTCTTCCTATCTTTCATCCTAATGTAAAGGGTTACTGTTCCCTTCAAAAACTATTTTATCCTTAATCAAAAACATTCTTCACTTTTCAAAACATCATTTATGAGAAAATAAATGGAGTAGCTATGGGTTCTTCTTTATCTTCAGTCATAGCTAATCTCTACATGGAATATTTTGAAGAGTTAGCCTTAAATTCCTTTCCCCTTAAACCTCATTGGTGGAATTTCTATGTGGATGACACCTAAGGTATGCTGACCATATAGTGGAGATAACTTGGAACTTTTCCATTCTCACTTAAATAGTCTATTGGAGAGTATTCAATTTACTAATGAGCTGAAAACTATTAACGGGCTTCTATTTTTGGATGTCCTCATCATGAGGAAAGTGGATAGAACCCTTGCTCATTGATTTTTTAGAAAAATCCACTCACATTTACCTTTATCTTCACGCCACTTCACATTATCATCTTTTCCCAAAAAAGGGTATTCTCAACACTCTTGCAACCCATGCTTATCACATTTGTGATAAAGACCATATTGACCTTGAACTTGCACATCTCTTTAAATTTTTCAAAACCAATGACTATTGAAAGAAACAAATCCTTAGAGAATTTAAACATGCTCAAAATAGTACCAATACCACACCCAAACCTAACTTTACTAGTTCCTCCATGCCCTTTATTGAAGGTATCTCTTACAAGATCTCTAAAATTCTCTCCAAAAAACACATAACTTGTGCCTTTAAGTCAATTTATACCACTCATAGAACTATCCCCACTATTAAAGATCCCTTACCTCCTCTCATCCACTAACAATTAAGCACTCTATGGACCTCTATTTAGATTTACTAATGCAAAACTCTTAGCAAGCTTCCATTAGTGACAACTCTAAAATAAGAATTGAATGATAAACAAACTAAAAGTTCAATTCCAAAGTGAATTAAGCCTTAATTAGTACTAAATTTGCCTTTCTAGCTGAAAATTGCAAGAGGTTTGATGCTATTCTCAGATTTTTGGATCATAATTGAGTGATTTATGCCTTGCTTTTATAGATTTTGGCAAGGGTAGGGGGTAGAGTTGAGTTGATCATGGTTGGATTAAGGTTAAGTCCATGGTTCCACCTTTGGAGATAATTTAAATGGATTTTCCTCAAAACTTGGGACAAAGAGACAAAATGGGTGGCCAAGATGCTCTCACCTTATGTGTGATTGAGATTCATTTTGAGCTTGATCCATGTGAGCTTGATTCTTAAATCCTATTAGTTGAGGCATTTTCCTCCCATGTGGTGTTGAGGGAGTATTAGGATTTATTAATTGAAATTATTTAATTTGTTTAGCCATGTGTACCCCTTAAATGGGTTGATTTCATTTAAATTGAACTATACAATTAATTAGATTAATTGCATAATTAATTGATTTATCATGATTTAAATTGATTTAATGGCTTTTGATTTTCAATTAAATTTGGATAATGGCTTGATTGCAATTTTGCTTTGATTTTAGCTTGATTTAATTTTATTGCTTTGATTTTTCTTTGGTTGCTCACTTGAATTGATCTTGTCCATTTTCAAGTGATTACAAATGCCGCTCTTTGAATCGATGTGCAAAATGTATCGGTTCAAAGAATGTCTTGATCATTTTTTATGTGAAGTCTTGATTCGATTGATGCTCGATTCGATATTTGATAAAATATGCAGATCTTAATGATAAAGTTGATGCAATTCTGATTGATTTGAAGTCCTTGATGGTCATTTTGATGATAGGTTGCCAATATGATGTCTGATTTGATCTGATTTGATGTTTAATGCCCCACTTGATTGATAAGGAAAAAAAAATTCGATGAAAGATTTAGCCTTATTTGATGTCATGCTCCTGATTCGATGATTGTGATGTCGGTCCTGATTGTCAGAGTGTATGCCCCCTCAAAAATGAAATGAAATTTGATCATGGTGAAGGATATTGCATTTTTGATCAATTAGCGTTTGAAAAATACTTCATTATGAGGAAATTTTGATTTCATTTCTGATAAAGTATTTGCGATCCTGTGATGACAAATGCCCCTAATTTGGCTGAATAGGTTAAAATTGGGTTCCTGGTAATTTTTTGCTAAACTACACCGCTTTTAGGTCAAAATAGGCTATATAAGGGGGTAAAAGGTCTTTTTAATATTCATTTTCACCTTCCCTTTTGACTTTTTCACTCTGACCCTTTTGAGATTTTTTGCTATGGTGATCCTGATTTGAGAGCATAGGTTTGAGCGAGGATGCTGATATCAGCGTCCACCTGGCTGTGGACCTCCGGTATGTACCCCAACAACCTCTTTTGTCTGATTTTTTGGATTTAAATTTGAAAAATTTGGATTTTTCTATTAAAAACCATTTTTTTTCATTTTTAAAATGAAATAGCACATACAATGTTTATCAGATCATGTTTATTTATGATCGATACTTGTTATGCTTGATAGACTTTGATTATCAAATTCTAATGGACTTTGATGATACCATGGACTCTAATATTCATTGATAGGTTTACTCTATATGATGTCATTATGTGTTGGTCTTATTTTTTAGGTGCTTTACATGATATGCAAATCTATATGATTCTATCTCTACATGTTTTGTTTTCATGTTTTTCAAATGCAGTTTATGATATGAATGCACATGTTTATGCTTATAAGTGCAAATGATTGTCTTATTTATGACATAGATTAGATGTATGCATTTATTATATGTGTGTACTAGATTAAGTACCTTCATAGGGTTAGTATTGTTAAATAAATCAAAATAACAACTAAATTACCACAAATAGAAATCTAATTAAGAAAATTAAATGACAATTGAGCACTCTATGGCTCTCTAATTAGGATTGCTAGTGCAAATCCCTCAACAAGCTTCCACTAGTGATAGCCTTAATATGAGAAAGTATGATAAACAAAGCTAAACGATTAATTCCAAATAAAATTACAACTATTTAGCTCTAGATTTGCCTTTCTAGCTTAAAATTGCAAGAGGTTTGATGCTATTCAAATATTTGTGAATCATAAATGATGGATTTATGCCTTGCTTTTATAGATTTTGGAAATGGTAGGAGGTAGAGTTGATTTGATCATGGTTGAGTTGAAGCTTAGTCCATGGTTCCACCTTTGGAGACCATTTAAATATTTTGTCCTCAAAGCTTGGGACAAGAGGAAAAATGGGTGGACAAGATTCTTTCTTCTTATGCGTGGAGATTCCATGTGAGCTTGATCCATGTGAGCTTGGTTCTCAAATCCTATTGGTTGATGCATTTTCCTCCCATTTGGTTATTGAGGGAACATTAGGATTTATTAATTGAATTTATTTAATATGTTTAGCCATGTGTACCCCTTGAATGGGTTGATTTGATTTAAATTGAACTATCCAATTAATTAGATTAATTACATAATTAATTGATTTATCATGATTTATTAGATTTAAATTGATTTATTGGCTTTTGATTTTCAATTAAATTTGGATTATGGCTTGATTGTAATTTTACTTTGATTTTAGCTTGATTTGATTTAATTGCCTTGGTTGCTCACATAAATTAATCTTGCCAATTTTCAGGTGATTACAAATGCCCCTCTTTGAATCGATGCACAAAGCGTATCGGTTCAAAGAATGTCTTGTTGTTTTAATACAAAGTCTTGATTAGCTTTGATGTTTGATTCCATGCTTGATAGAAGATACAGATTCTGATGATGGGATTGATGCAGTTTCGATTGATTTGAAGTCCTTGATTGTCAATCTAATGATAGGTTATCTGATATGGTACTTGATTTGCTCTAATTTTATGTTTGATGCCCCTTTCGATTGATAAGTGAAATTTTTTTCGATAAAAGACTAAGCTTTGATTTGATGGTCATGCCCCTAATTTAATGATTATGATGCCGGTCTTGATTGTCCGAGTGTATGCCCCCTCGAAAATGAAATGAAATTTGAGTTTAGGTGAAAGATATTACGTTTTTGATCAATTTGTGTTGAATGAGGTCAAATAATAATAAATTTTGATTTCATTTTCGATAATGTATTCATGATGATTTGATGATAAATGCCCCTGATTTGGCTGAATTAGTGAGAAATCTGGGTCCCTAGTCATTTTCTGCTAAACAATGCCCTTTTAGGTTAAAATGGACTATATATAGGGGTAAAGGGACTTTTTACTATTCATTTTTACCTCCCCTTTTGACTTTTTGCTCTGACCCCTTTCTGACCTTTTCGATGATGGTGATCTTGATTCACGAGCATAGGTTCGAGTGAGGCTGCCGTTATCTACGTCCACCTGGCTATGAACCTCTGGTATGTACTCAAACAACCCGCTTTGTCAAAATTTTGCATTTAATTTGAAAAAAATTGGATTTTCATATTTTTCTTCTTTTTCAAATTTAATAGCACGTACACCAGTTTTAATAGCGTGTACAAACTTCTTAAAGTGCATCCACAATTTTCCGCAGTGCGTACACAAGTTTTAGTAGCACATACAAATGGTAGAACTAGGGCATGATTCACAATCACCATTTCCTGCAGCGCATATAATTTTTAGTGCGCTTTTGATTATTTTAGCAGTGTGTAAAGGGGTTTCCTGTAGCACGTACTAAGTTATGTAGCACGTACACATTTTTGTAGCACATTTGATAGTACTTGCAATGCTTTTACCATTTTAAATTGCACTTTTGATTTTTAGTGCTTTCAAGCATTTAAATAGCACATATACCATGTTTGGTGAAATTTGCAAGCTTCTGAGTCAGTTTTCTAATCTGTTTGGTGTCATCAATTAGTTGATTGGCTTAGGTATCAAGTCCGATTGATAGCAAGTTGTATGATGTTAGTTCTAGTTATGTCATATTGAATGTTTGATGGTTAATCTTGATTTAGCTGATGGATGATGGTAAATTTTCTGTCCTCTTTGAATAGAGTCAGGAAAATTGATTGTGGTTTGATTAGGTTTTGATTTTTTGATTGACTTTAGATGATCCAATATGTAATGATTTTGATTTCTGATGTGTTTAACTTGCTTTTGTAGGCCGATCTTAAAAATCTTGGTGTCCATGGCCTATACCCACTGCCATTCAGTATGATAGATGACTTGAGCGGAGCAGAATGCTGAGTCATTGGTCGATGTGGTTTGTCCTTTCTTCTCTCCCTCCCTTGATTTTGTGTGAATCGAGGTCTATTGACAATTATGACAGAGTGATGGCACTCTGACCATAACACTTTCCATTTGCCGATGGGGGAGATGACCATCACTCTCAAGGATGTGTATCGGTTACTTCACACTTCATTCTTTTCCCTATTTCCTTTTCTACTCTTGCCAAATACCATTTGAACTTCTCAAATGCTTCTGACTTTTCTCTTAAATACATAACAGTCATCATTCTAGAGTAATATCAACAAAGAGAATAAAGAATTTTTCTTTAGTATAGCTTTCAATTCCAATAGGTCCACATAAATTAGTATGCACAATTTCCAAAATATCTTCAGACTGATAGTTTTTACTTTTAAAGCTTGTCTTTCCCATTTTTCCAATCTGACAATTCTTGCATAGACCAACATCAGGTTTCTTCAAAGTAGGAATGCCTCTTACTTTCTTGAATTTGCTTATTTTCACCATGTTATCAAGGTTTACATGACATAACCTTTTGTGCCATAACCAACTTTCTTCAATTTGAGCAACAAAACATGAGCATTCACCAAGATCAAGATAAAACAGGTTACCTTTGGTTTGTTTGCCTGATCCAATCAATTTTCCCTTGTCATCCAACAGTCTTGCTTTGCCATTCATGAATTCAACTTTGATCCAATGTTGATTAGTTGTGCTACACTTAGAATATTATGCTTTAGTCCTTCAACCCAATATGCATTATCACATATAAGTTCTTTGGTTAGTGAAATTCATCCTCTTCCTTTTATACAACAAGGTTCATTGTTTCCAAACCTTACACTACCACCATCATAGTCTTCAAAATGTTCAAACTTTGTTTTATCACTAGTCATATGATGTGAACATCCATTGCCTATGATCCATGTATCATTTTTTCTTATATGAGAGATAAGTGCCATCTCATCTTCATCATCATCAGATTCATCTTTTACAGCAATGAAGACAATTTCTTCTTCACTATCATCAGAATCCTTAGCAAAAAAACATGTTTTCTTACCTTTATCCTTGAATGATTTTAAATTCTTCTTGCCATTGTACTTGTGACCTTTCTTTTCATCCTTGCTTTGCTTGTTTGGGCACCTAGCTGCAATATGACCAATTTCTTCACATGAAAAACAAATTAAGGGGGTTTTACCTTTGTATTTACGTCTGCCTCTAGAATATTTCTTTGCAAGTAATGCTTCAATAACTTCAAGATCACTATCAGAACTTTCCTCTGATTCTTCTTCACTTTCTGATTGGATTTTCTTGCCCTTCTTGAGTGAAAGTTTGGCCTCAAATGCTGATTCAATATTTTTAGAAGTTGGAACATAGTTGTCATAGTTATCCAATTCAAAGGCTGTTAATCTTCCAACTATGGCATCCAAAGTTATATTGTGATTTTTTTCACATCTTCTTTATTGAATAGCAGATACTCTTATTGCATAGATAGGGAGTAATGTTCTGAGAACCTTACTTATAACTGTTTCATCATCAATTGTTCCTCCAGAAGCTTTGATTGCACTAACACTTACCTTGATCCTTTCAACATATTTTGCAATATTTTCATCTTCTCTCATTTTCATCTGATCAAACTGTCCTCTTAGGCTTTCTGCTTTGGCTCTCTTCACATTTTCATCACCACCATAAATTTTCTTCAGCTTGTTCCACATTGCATAAGCAGTTGTGCAGTCTTTGATCTCATCAAGTTCTTCATAGCTAAGAGCTGATGCAATGTCTATCATCATGGTGTTATGGTTCTTTTTCTCTGCAATGTCTTTAATAGTTAATGTGCCAGTAGGAACTGTATATTCTTGATCAAGATATTTGCATCCTGAATCACCAATGGAAGCTAGATGAAGTCTCATGAGACCTTGCCATGCTGAAAAGTTATCTCTGTTAAGCCTTGGAATTTCTCTCTTGTAAGACATCCTGATCTTTAGCTTAGGTCCTTGAAACCCTTCCTGCAAGCACCAAAAGCTCTGATACCAATTGTTGGAAATATAGATGGAGTAACTAAGAGGGGGGGTGAATTAGTTAACCACAAAAATATTACCATAGATCCCTTAGATATCTTATTAAATCATTTGCTACTGTTACTTGGTAAACATACAATGAAATGCTGTAACTCGGTTATTGCAGTGAGTACTAATTATAACTGTTCTTAAGCATTCACTAGTGTTTAACATGCATGCATAAAGAAAATAACATGAACACAAGAGACACCAGATTTAACGTGGAAACCCAATATGGAAAAAACCACCAATGTAACTAGTTACTATTTTTCACTCTTCTGAAGTGATGCCCTGTTAGGAGCCAACCTGGTAAAAGGTTACAAAACACACTGTTAGGTGTGACCTTGTTAGAGGATTTAATCACCTTGTTAGGAGTGGCCTTGTAAGAGGTCTTTGAAAAATTCAATAGAACTGTCACCTTGTTAGAGGATTTACAAAATGGATGTTAAACCAACTCAGTTAAGAGATTTTGAAATCACTGCTACAATAGTAAGAAAGTAACAATGAAATGACTTGAATAATGATGCAACTGAATTGCTGATTATAGATCTCTATTCTGCTTCACTAGATCCTTCCTGATCAAATAAATCTTTGCTGTGCCTCAAGGATATCTAACCATCCTTAAAAATTCGCACACACCTTCCTTCAAAATGATTTGCATGTTCGCTCACAAACTTCCACACTTGCACACTTATTCTTTTTTTTTTTTTTTCTCACTTTAATTTACCACTTGACCTTCTATATATATATACCATTCAGATTGTCAAGTCGGCACTCATAATCATTAACACTCATTACAACAGTTGGCTGGGATAAACAAACTTTATTTCTCAAATTAACAAAATTCTTTATTGGGCCGACCTTGCTCGGTAAATACTAATCCAAAAAAGATTTCCTTCGGTGACTGAGAGAACTCGGTAAACACTGCAAATTTTGCAACATCCTTTGGAGACCGAGTGAACTTGGTAAACACTAACTTTCCTTCGATAACCGTGGAAGCTTGGTTAACACTGTTTTCTACCATACTTCCCTTTGACACCCGAAAGATCTCTGTAGACATTGAAAAACCACCTGCTGACCGATTGAGCTTGATAGACACACATAATTGCTTAATGATATGACATTTGTGTGACATCAAAGACAACACACAATTAATCCAACAATCTTCTTCAGACAATTGTATCCAACAGATGGATGTTTGTGTAATGCAATGGAGAAAAATGAGATATAAATGTGGTGCAAATGTGATGTACTTATATGATGTAATGTATGGATATTAATGTTTTAATGATTAATGATAAATGTGATGGTAAATGACATGATATATGGATTAATGATGATGATGTAAATGCAATGACCTAATACACTTATTTTTTAATATAATTCAATGTGTAAATGCAATGGACTTGATGAAATGCACCTATATGAAAAATGTAATGCACCAATGATATGAAATGCAATGTTTTAAAATGAACTTAATGAATAATGTCCTAATGATGTAATTAATGCAACTATAAGATGATAATTAATCAATGAATGCAAACTAATGTAATGTAATCTTAATTGAATTTAATGACTTGATGAGAATGATTATGAATGATTTTAAAAAATGAATGCACACTAATGCAAATGAATTTAAATGAGTTTAATGGATATGACCTATGATGATAATTAAAGATTTGATTTAAAATGAATGTAATTAAAGTGGCTAAATGGAACTAACTAAAATGAATGCAAACTAATTTAATGAAATTTAAATGAACTTAAGTTAATGTCCTAAATGGATGCAAGATTACCATGGATGAGATGAATTTAAATGCAATTAATCTAATGCAAGGCCCCTTTACTTTTGAGTTGATTTTGATTTCCAACACACTTGATCACATATAGTTTTTGATGAGCATTTGATTTTTTATTTAACTCCACCCCCTTCTTGTTTCTCTTTTTCAAATATGTTTTCAAACTAAGAAAGGCAAATACCTTAAATGCATTTAATCTAGGATGTATGCAGCTAGTTGTCACTATTCACAAATTAGGAGCTTATATTCATCATTGATTAGTTTTGGAATCCTAAAATTAGTACAACCATCACTAGTTCAACCATGATGATATGAATACCTCTTTCCTTTTACATGGTGCTTTCCCATTATTGGTACAACTATCACTGATTGAAATCAATCATAAGAGTACAAATACTGATTTCATCAGATTCTATGTTGCAAGTGGATTTTGGTATTATGATATTTAACATCAAAATAGCCCAGGTATCCTGTTGCGTAAATAAACAAAGATCTCAATTTTCCATATGTACATGTCCTCGATGATTCTTTGATGATCATGTCCTTAGACGGATGTTACATACTTTAAACTTTGACCTTAAGAAAATCATTCAAAAATCAATAAAATATCATGCTTTCATCATAGCTTGTCTAGTTTAAAAATTTTCATCGATTCACTAGAAAGACACGATTTCATCAATCAAGTCAACACTTACAAATTTTTTTGCATTGTTTCTTCAAATCCATATTTCAAGCATAGTTCTATCCATGTCATATTTTTAATCCTGATAAAGATAAGGTCTTTATGGGATCTTGGATTAAAATTTTGCATTTGGTTCGATTGAGATTTGGATTAGGATTGAAAGTGATTGGGTAAGTATTTCACTTGTGCTTTGATGAATTGATTTGGTGTCAGATTGATGTTTTCTTTGATGAATCCTTCCTCTTTTAGAGTATTTTTTTCCACCAGTTTGATGTAATTGTGTTATGGGACTTGAGACAATTTTCTGATTAGATTGGTGATGAAACCTTTAGGTACTTGTAAATGCAACTGTGGGGTTTTATTATGCAATACATACAAATGCTGGCGAATGCAATATTTACAAGGATGACCACTAGGCATGAGATTGACTTGGACTTTCAATGGCACTTGTTTACCAGGTTTTCACTGATTGAATGGATTTTCTCTTTTTTCTATTTTTAAAGCTTTTTCTCTTTTTTGCTACCAAGGTGCCTATTTGCTAGGTTTTCACCAAGGTACTTTTTCTCTTTTTTCATTTTTTTGTATTTTCTCTTTTTTTTTTCAATTTTTTTTGTATTTTCTCTTTCTTTCAATTTTTTTGTTTCCATATCATCAAGGTGCCTATTTTATAGGTTTTCACCAAGACACCATCTTTTTGAGGATCATTTATGAATGTTTTGGCTTTCTTCATGCTCAATTTTCCACAGTTTTTTATCTTTTCTGCATTTCTGATTTGTTTTCTTTTTTCTGCTTTTCAATGTTTTTGAATTTTTTAGGACCTCTTTGGACTCTATACAATAAATATGATGATGTCTCATCTAATTTTTTGATACTCTTTTTCTTTATACCCTTTTCAATTGCTTCATGTGTAGATCCTTTTCAGTTGTATACTGTTGATGAGTTCTTGCAACTCTTCTCCTTCACAATTAGCTAGTTTATAGGTGCCTATCTCAAAAGATGAAGTGATCACAAAGGGTCCTAACTAGTTTTCTTCCCATTTTCCTTTCTTCTCCCTTTCTTCTTGATTCTTGGGATTTTCTCGCAACACTAGGTCACCTATTTGGAGTGCCCTCGGTTTGATATGCTTGTTATAGTTTCTGGTCATTCGATTCTAATACACTTTTAATTAGTCAAAAGATTTTTGCTATCTTTCATCTAATAGCTCTAGTTTGTGCAACCTAGCCACCCTATAGTCTTATTAACTTAGTAAAGCATGCAATGAGACTCTTGAAGACATAATTTCTACCTCCAAAGGTAAAACTACTTATGCTCCATAGAATAGGGAGAATGGTGTAGCTCCTGTTAGCGTTCTAATGCTCGTTCTATAAGCCCATAGAGTTGGGTTTATTTGAATGTGCCAATCCCTACCTAAATTATCCATAATTCTCTTCAATATTTTTAGGATGTTCTTGTTTGTATCTTTTGCTTGTCCTTTACCTTGTGGGTAATATATTGAAGATGAGTGGTGTACTGCATGAAAGTTTGTACGTAGTTCTTTTAAATCCTTTTTTTTTGAAATGTTTTGCATTATCCATTATGATGGCATGAGGAACACCATATCTACAAATTATGTGATTTAATATGAACAAGGATATTTTCTTTCCTATGGCTATGGATAAGGGTACAACTTCCACCCATTTGGTAAAATACTCCATCACAATAATTATGAATTTATGACCATTTGAAGATGGTGGATAAATCATCCCTATCAAGTCCAAACCCCATTGATAAAAGGGCCAAGGAATTGTCATAGGATGAAGATCTTATGCTGGCACATGGATTAAGTTCCCATGGTACTAACATTTATGACAGGTGTTTACAAAGTGACACGCATCTTTCTCCATAGCAGGCCAAAAATATCCTATCCTAGGGAGTTTCTTAGCTAAAGTTAAGCCATTCGAATGTGACCCACAAATTCCTTCATGAATTTCTTCTAAGGCTATGGTTGATTCCTATTTCTCTAGAAACCTTAGAAGCATTCTATCTAGACTCTTGTGATACAACATTTCGGATACCAGGGTATAGCGAGAAGCTTGACGTATAAAGCTTTTCTTTTGATTTCTGATTTGGTCTAGGGGTAAGATTTGGTCTTTCAAGTAGGTGTAAATGGATCCATACCAAGGTGAGTCATGTCCTATTAGTAATAAAATGGTATGAGGATGGGAAGGGTCAAATGTGGGTTTCTCAACTTCTTCTACCAAGAATTCATATTTGGTGCTTTGATCTGGTATTTGGAGAAGTGATGCCAAAGTAGCCATTGCATCTGCTGCTCTATTCTTATCCCTTAGAACTTGCTCAAATGTGATTAGAGTGAAGTATTTCTTGAGATTAGAAATCATGTTCTTGTATGGTACCAAATTATCATCTTTAGTTAGATATTCATCATTGATTTGATTAATCACTAGTTGATAATCTCCATAGATTTGTAGCTCTGTTACTTTCCATTCTAATGCCAAATTTATGCCAATGACCAATGCTTCATACTCATGTATGTTATTTGTGCATGGGAATAGAAATTTTTATGATCTTTGAATTGTAGACCCTTGAGGATTAATCAATAGTATCCCTTCTCCTAATCCATGTTGTGTATAGGAACCATCAAAATACAATTTTTGTCTTTACTTCGACATTAATAATTTCAGAATCTAGGAATTCTGCTTGGATTGGATGTTCATCTTGTAAAGGTGACTCCTCTAGTTAATCATATATTACTTGGCCTTTGATAGACTTTTGGTCCACATACTCTATGTCAAACTCACTTAAAACCATGACCCATTTGGCCAATCTTCCATTTAATGTTGTTTTTCTAATAAGGTATTTCAAAGGATAATTTTGCAATGAGTCAGATTGTTAGGAATGAATGTTGAATATGTCCTATGGGGGAGTATTCGAAGTCATTTTATAGTAGTTTTATGTTGCATTCATGACTGTGGTTGTCATTGATGTCAACACAATGATCTACTAGAGATTAGCAGAGAAGAAGACAATGTTTGAATTAGTGCATGTGGAGTATTAAGGATCAAGCTATGCGGAGTTGAGGACTTACTCTATATTGTGTCCTAAGATCATGGTCAAGAGCACATATAGAAATTAAATTATTCATGACAATTATGTATAATTTAGTGGAAGCAGTATTCAAGCAGTGTTCCTAAGAAGCAGCTTGTGGTAACTGGATGATACCTCCTAATCGGGATAGAATCTAGGCACGTGGAGTTGAAAAGTTGATGAAGACATTAGTATAGTGACATGGATATGACAACATGGTCATAGGTCACACGAGTGAAGATTTATTTTGTTTGGAAGCTGATAATTTTTTATGTAATTGTGAAATATTGTGTAACGTGTGAAGGTTTATATTTTGTAATTGGTTAAGCCTTGTTGGCCGACTCATTTGTAATTATTTGAGTGTGGTATAAAGGAAGGATTTTTTTCCTTTATTTTTGTAAGAATATGTGTAAGGAATTATGGAATTGAGCAATATATGTTGTAAGAGGATATGCAAATTGCAGAGATTTGATATTGAGATCTGGTGAAGCAGTTGGTGCGGTTTGGCACAGACAGAGGAGAAAAGATGAGTTGCTGAGATCAATAATTATTTGGTATTATTCTATTTGAGTAATATAGAAATCAATTGGATAGTGTGTTCAGTGATCTTTCCCTTGAAGCTTTTTGGACAGTGGGTCCTTCTATCTTCCATAACTCCTAACCGGGTTAGAATATTTTAACAGGGATTCAAAGTCTCCTAATAGAGACTCATATGTACTGAATGTATTTCATAAGGCTCTTAACAGAGTCTATCCTCTCACAAGGAATTTTTATATTGGTACATATTTTGTGGGCATCATTCCCACCGGGGTTTACTCTCTGATCAAGAGGTTCCCTAGTCAACATATCTTGTGTTATTGTGTTGCTGTGTATGCTTATCTTTCTATGGTTGTTGCTTACATTAATTACATGGTTGAAATCTATTAATGGTGATAAAAGGTATATTTATCTGATAATTGATTCACCCCCCTCTTAGTTATCTTGGTGGACTTTATTTTCTAACAATTGGTATCAGAGTAGGAGGTCCTTGAAGGAAAATTTTAACAACTTAAGGAGATCCATGGAAAATCATTTCAGGAAAGAAAGCCCTAAGTTTGATGGAGTAAACTATGATAGCTGGAAAGAAATGATGAAGACACATTTGCTATGTTTAGGACCAGGGTACTGGTTAATCACAAAGAATGCAAAGACTATCATTGAAGAAAACAAAATTGAAGAATGTACTAATGAGGAAAGATATATGTTCATGTGTAACATACTTTCCAGAGAAGCACTCTTGTCAGCCCTTCTAGAGAATGAATACAGTTAGGTAAAATATCGAAGAACATCTCATGAAATTTGGTTAGCTTTACAATCTACTTTTGAAGGTGATGTACATGCAAAGAGAGTCAGATTAAAAAAATGGATATGTTCATTTGAAGATATAAGAATTATGGAAGATGAATCTGTTAGAAGTTATATTGGTAGAATGTTAGAGATTTTTGCAGGTATCAAATCTTGGGAAGGAAATTTAGACTGAGAATGAAGTGATATGGAAGATTCTAAAGACATTAACTCTTGTATTTAAGCATACAACACAGATGATTGAACAATTTATACCTTAAACTAAGAACTTTACCAAATAAAATATTCTTGGAAGATTAGAAGCAGTAGAGATAAGCTTGAGACAATCAGGAGATCTACCTTGAATTGAGACAACATTCAATGCACTTAGTGTTCGCCCTACCTTGTCAAGAAGCATTAATGTAAGTGGAGAATATGCTAGTGGTAATAGATCTAAGACCGAAGAAGATAGAAAGATTGAGGAAGGAATTGACTTTCTTGTGAAAAGAGAACCCGAAGGTAAGAAAATCTTTAAATGTTGGACTTGTCAAGAATATGCTCATTTTTCATCTAAATGTCCTAAGAGAGTAAATAATTATAAGAAGAACTTTAAACCTAAAATATCTAAAGAATGTTACTATGCTAATGATGAAGAATTTGAGGCTAGTATTGAGAAATATCTAAGTGAAAGTGAAAATGAGAATGATGATATAGGATTTGTAGCAATAAAAAAAGAAAAATCTGAAACTGAAGTTAGAGAAGAAAAAGATTTAGTTTCTCAAGTAGAAAGGAGATCTGATTAGATTTTAGACAGTGGTTGTTCACATCATATGATTGGTGACATGAAGAAGTTTATAAAGTTTAACAATTATGATGGAGGAATTGTTAGAGTTGGAAATAATGCACCTTGCTTGATAAAAAGGAATGGAATCTATTACTTTTGATGGAAAGACTAACACTGATGATGCTTATTTTGTAGATGGATTGAAACATAACCTTTTGAGTGTTGGGCAGTTAATTGATAAGGGATATCAAGTTTGGTTTACTAAAAAAACTTGTGTGATCAAGGATAAGGATGGTAATTTGATTGGAACTAGATCAAGAACCAGAGGTAATGTATTTCAGTTGAACCTTGCAGAGATGACATGTTTGATTACTAAAATTGATGAAAGTTGGTTGTGGCATAGAAGGCTTTGTCATATAAACTTTGATAACATTGTGGAAGTAAGTAGTACACTTGCGGTAAGAGATTTGCCTAAGATTATGAAACCTACTAACATGATTTGCAAAGAATGTGTGATGGCTAAGTAGAAGAGAAGTTCATTTCCGAGTAAGAAGTTTACATCAGCAGAGAAGTTGGAAATTGTTCATACAAATTTGAGCGGTCCCATAAGAACTAGAGGATTCTATGGTGAAAGGTATTTTATGATTCTTGTTGATGATTTTACAAGAATGATGTGGATTGCATTTCTTAAAAAAACAATGAAGCATTTGATAAGTTTAAAGTAATTAAGAACAAAGTTGAAAATGAATATGGAATGAAGATTAAATGTTTAAGATAAGATAGAGGTGGAGAATTTACATCAAAGGAATTTAACACTTTTTGTGAAGTGAATGGTATTAAGAGATAATTTTCAGCCCCTAAGACACCTGAACAAAATGGTATTGTAGAAAGAAGGAACAGATCAGTAACTAAAGTAGCAAGAGCTATGTTATTTGAGAATGATTTGGCGAAGACATTCAGGAGAGAAGCATTGAATACAATAGTATATACAATGAACATAGTATATATCAGAGCAGACACAAACAAGACACCTTATGAATTATGGTTTGGACATGCACCATCAGTTAAGTATTTCAGAATTTTTGGAAGTAAGTGTTATATTAAAAGAAATGATGACATTGGAAAGATTGACCCTAGAAGTGATGAAGGTATATTTCTTGGTTATTCATTGAAAAGAAAAGATTATAGATATTTCAATAAAAGAACTAAAAATATTGTTGAGAGTGCAAATGTTAAAGTTGATGAAAAGTTCAAAATTCAGGAAAAAATGCTTGATTATGAATCATATGAAGGAACTCGTCCTAGAATTGATCAAGAAAATGTTGAATTATTTTATGAAACTGATAGTGATTTGTAGAATGAGAGTCACATTGAGGAAATAAGAGAAGAACCTAGAGCAGAACATGGAGGTGAAACAAGAACTGAGACAGTGACACCTAACAAGAATATATCAAGAAATCATCCTGTTGACTAGATTATTGGGAGCATAGAAAAATGAGTTATGACACGAAATAAGGTACAAGAAGAACTATGTTTAATTTCTCAAATTGAACCTAAATCTACTGATGAAGCTTGTAAAGATGAAAATTGGATTAAAGAAATGAAGGAAGAATTAGATCAAATTGAAAAGAACAAGACTTGGGAGTTGGTCCCTAGACCTAAAGATAAGAAAGTTATAGGAACTAAATGGGTATTCAGGAACACGATGAATGAACAAGGAGAATTTGTAAGGAACAAAGAAAGATTGGTATGTAAAGGATACTCACAACAAGAAGGAATTGATTATGAAGAGAATTTTGCACATGTTGCAAGAATAGAAGCAATAAGAATGTTTTTGGCTTATGCAGCTTATAAGAAATTCAAAGTATATCAGATGGATGTGAAGTCAGCATTTCTGAATGGAGAATTAGAAGAAGAAGTTTACATTGAGTAGCCTGAAGTTTTTCCCTTAACTCATGAAGGAGACATGGTATGTAAACTAAACAAAGCTTTATATGGATTGAAACAAGCACCTAGAACTTGTTATGCAAGACTAGATAAGTATTTGATAAAATTGGGATTTTCTAAAGGCACAATAGATAGTAATTTATATCTGAAATAAATTGAGAATGGTTTATTGATTGTAGTTATCTTTGTTGATGATATTATCTTTGGTGGAGAAGATGAAGCTAGTGATAAATTTGCAGATGAAATGAAGACTGAATTTGAAATGAGCATGATTGGTGAGATGAAATATTTTTTAGGATTGAACATAACACAAAATAGTGGTGGTATTTTCTTATGTCAAACAAAGTATCTGAATGACTTATTGAATATATTTGGAATGGAAAATTGTAAGCCAGTTGGCACACCTATGGTAACTGGTCATAAGTTATCTAGCACAGATGAAACTCCTGCAGTTGAACAAAAGAGGTACAAATCTATGATTGGAGGATTGCAATATTTAAATCATACAAGACTAGATATATCACATGCAATTGGAATTGTTACAAGATTTCAAGTTGATCCTAAAGAGTCACATTATGCAACATTAATAAGAATACTGAGATATTTGAAAGGTACAATTGACTATGGATTATGGTATGAAAAATCTGATAAATTTACCCTATGTGCATATACGGATGTAGATTGGGGAGGTAGTGTTGATGAAAAAAAGAGTACAAGTAGTGGAGCATTTTTTCTTGGAGGAAGATTGGTTTCTTAGCTAAGCAAGAAACAAAATTGTATTTCACAAAGCACAACAGAAGTAGAATATGTAGCAATAGCAAATAATTGTAATTAGATAATATGGATGAAACAAATGTTGAAGGATATTGGAATCAAATTTGATGAGCCTGTTGTTATACACTATGACAACACTAGTACATCAAGTATGTCTAAGAATCTTGTATTGCATTCTAAGACAAAGCATATATAAATAAAGTATCATGTTGTAAGAGAGAAAGTTGAAAAGAAAGAAGTTAGACTTGAGTATATAAGTAGAAAAGAGCAGATTGCAGATATATTTACAAAGCCCTTACCTAAAGATACATTTGAGTATTTGAGAGGTATGCTTGGGGTTATGCCCCAGCCTACTTTTGAGAAGTGATGCAGATTGTTGTATCAGTCCAGTGGTATATGAGCTCTATCTTTTTTGGACTGGATGTTGGTACTTCCTCTATGGGGGAGTATGTGTGTTTTGAGCTGAGTCATGAAGGATTCTAGTGAATGCATTTTTTGAGTAGTGTCTTTTGGCATTGAGGATTGACATATTGATGCTTAATTTTGTCATTTATGTCAATGGGGGAGAAGTATACATGAAAAAAAAAAATGAAAAAAAATCATCTATGAGGAGAAGGATACAAAAAAAAAGAGAAGAACAAAAAGGAGAAGAACAAAAGAGAGAGAAAATAAAAGAATAAAAAGAGGGAGAAGGATACAAACATATATTGAAGGAGATGAAGCAATATAAAATGGAAAAACCTAAAAAGATTTGATTGATGAAGAGGATGTGAAAAGATTGATTGATGAAGATTGATGAAGAGAATTTGAAATTATTTTAGAGTAGTAGCGTTGCAGTTTGGTATTTATGGAACTTGGATGTTTTTTTCCATCTATGTTGCCATAAATACCAATGGGGGAGACTTTTAGGAATGAATTCTAAATATGTCCTATGGGGAAGTATTCAAAGTCATTCTTTAGCAGTTGTATGTTACATTCATGACTGTGGTTGTCATTGATGCCAACATAGTGATCTACTGGAGATTAGCAAAGAAGCAGATAGTGTTTGAATTAGCGCATGTGAAGTATTAAAGATCAAGCTATGTGGAGTTAAGGATTTACTCTATATTGTGTCCTAATATCATGGTCAAGAGTGCATATAGAAATTCATTTATTCATGATAGTTATGCGTAATTTAGTGGAAGCAGTATTCAGGCAGTGTTTCTGATAAGCGGCTTGTGGTAACTAGATGATATCTCCTAATCGGGATAGAATCTAGGCATGTGAAGTTGAAAAGTTGATGAAGACATTATGATAGTGACATATATGTGACAAAATGGTTAGAGGTTGCACGAGTGAAAATTTATTTTGTTTGGAAGTTGACAGTTTTTTATGTAATTGTGAAATATTGTGTAACATGTGAAGGTTTACATTTTGTAATTGGTTAAGCCTTGTTGGCCGACTCATTTGTAATTATTTGAGTGTGGTATAAAGGAAGGATTGTTTTCCTTTATTTTCATAAGAATATGTGTAAGGAATTATGGAATTGAGAAATATATGTTCTAAGAGGATATAAAAATTGCAAAGATCTGATATTGAGATCTGATGAAGCAGTTGGTTTGGTTTGGCACAAATAGAGGAGAAAAGATGAGTTGCTGAGATCAATAATTATTTGGTATTATTATGTTTGAGTAATACAAAGATAAGTTGGATAGTGTGTTTAGTGATCTTGCCCTTGAAGCTGTTTTGACAGTGGGTCCTTCTATCTTCCATAACTCCTAACCGGGTTAGAATCTTTTAACAGGGATTCAAAGTCTCCTAACAGGAACTCATATGTACTGAATGTATTTCATAAGGCTCTTAATAGAGTCTATCCTCTCATGAGGAATTTTTATATTGGTACATATTTTGTGGGAATCATTCCCATTGGGGTTTATTCTCTGATCAAGAGGTTCCCTAGTCAACATATGTTGTGTTATTGTGCTGGTGTGTATGTTTATCTTTCTATGGTTGTTGCTTACATTGATTAAATGGTTGAAATATGTTAATGGTGATAAAAGTTGTATTTATCTAATAACTGATTCACCCCCCCTCTTAGTTATCTTGGTGGACTTTAATTTCTAACATGGATTTTGTGGGATAACATATAATGGTGTAATTTTTGGGAAGCAAAAACTACTACCAAACATGCTCTTTCAATGAAGGTGTAATTCAACTCATACTTCACCAATGTTCTTCTTATGTAGTATATGGCCTTTTCCTTTCCAACTTCATCCTCTTGAGCCAAGAGTGCCCCTAATGCATGTTTTGTCACTGAGATGTATAAAATTAAGGGCTTGCCTCTGATTGGCGGCATCAAAGTTGGAGGATTCATTAGGTATTTCTTTAATAAGGTGAATGCTTCTTCACATTTTTCATCCCATTTGAAAACTGTGTCCTTGTGAAGGAGTTGAGTAAAATTGTGACACTTTTCAACTAATTGAGAGATGAACCTTCTGATGGATTGAATCCTACCTTGAAGGGATCTCATTTGACTAATATTTTGAGGTGCCTCCATTTCTATGATTGTCCTTACTTTGGCTGGGTCTACCTCCATTCCTTTGGCAGAAACTATGTACCCTAATAGTTTTCTTGATTGTACATCGAATGCACATTTCTTTGGATTTAATCTTACTTTGAATTGTTCTAATCTTACAAATATTCTTTCTAGGATGGGTAGATGTTCCTCCCTTGAGTGAGATTTAGAAAGTATATCATCTACATAGTCCTCCATGAACTTATGCATCATGTCATGAAATATGGTCGCCATGGCTCTTTGATAAGTCGCTCTAGCATTCTTGAGACCAAAAGGCATAAAATTCCAATAGAATGTTCCCCACGCGCATCTAAATGCCATCTTGTCTTGATCCTTAGGTGCTATCTTGATTTAATTATAACCACTAAACCCATCCATAAGTGAGAACATGGAATGTCCTGCTGTTAGATCTACGATGGCTTCTATGCTTGGTAGAGGAAAATCATCTTTAGGACATGCAAGGTTAAGATCTCTAAAGTTTTTGCAAATTCAAGTGGATTTATCTGCTTTGGAAACCAACACAATGTTTGAAATCCACTCGGCATAATCAATGGCTCTTATAAACCCTAATTTTAGTAATTTTTCTAACTCCACTTTCACAAGTAATGCTATGTGTGGATGCATCTTTCTCAGTTTCTATTTCACTAATCTCACTCCTTTAATATTAAAATGATGCATGATTAAATTTGGATCTAGTCCTGGCATATCATCATATGACCATGAAAATTTGATTTGTTTTTCTTTGAATAATTCGACGAAATCCCTTCTTTCTTCACTAGATAGGGATTCTGCTAGGTGTATGATTCTTGGTTCTGATTTTGACCCAATTTTTACTTTCTCTATTGGTTTAATTAAGATAGGTGATTTCTCCTCATAGTGCTTGGGAAAAGTATGCATCCTTTCTTCCTTAGGTGCCTCTGTTGGGTTTTCACCTTCAAAAATGTTCTATATTTCTTTTTCTCTTTGATTTAATGTTGCCACAATGTGGTTTTCAACATTAGATTCTTTCCATTTTTTTTCATTTTTTTTTCACTTTTTTTTGAACTAAAAGGTTGAATACTCCCCTTTGTCACTCCTTGATATTCCATGGTAGAAGAAGGTTCAACCACATTAAGGTATTGGGACACCAAGTTATCATTCAAGAATGTAGGGAGGATGGTAGGTTTGATGGAATCTGACTCAATTAGGTTTGGGTAGATAAGGGATAAAAAATTAAAGTTTTGGGTTGGTTCGATAGGGTTTAAGGACATGACCTCATTTGAAGGTTCAAACATTGTATTGCTCAAATCTAGGATATGTGTCTCTTCTAGATTCTCTAGAGAACTAGGGTCAAAATCTTCCTCACTAGAATCCTCTTGGGTCTCTAATGGGTAAAACTCTCTTGGATTAAATCTAGGGTTAGATTCCCCTACAGTAGGTCTCCATGTTGGAACATAAGGCTCTTCTACCCATTGATTTCCTTAAATTTCCTAATTTGACACATTATCTAAGACCTCTTGGCTAGATCTTGAAGCTTGATTTTAATTTGATCTTGATGCTTGTTCTTTTCCCTTGCTAGAAGTGTAAGTATGGATGACATCAAACTCTTTATCTTGACATGAATCACTTGACAATGAGTCCCATTCCTAATTGTTTGAATCCCCATCACTTTGGGAACCTAGTTGTAATATTTGGTCATAAACCAAGGGATACTTCTTTTGAGTGTACCCTTGTTCTAGGTACCCCAATCCAATCTTTTCTTTACTATCTCTCCATGACATCTCAATAGGTTCTATTACTCCTTCGTTTCTTGTACCTAAAGGCCCTTTTCCTTTGTATCCCATTTTTTGCATTATTTAAAACCCTTTGCCACATTGATGGGTGGGAATGCTTATGTTTTGAATGCATTTTCCATGTGCACTTGATTCTTCATCTTTATATAGCCAATTTAAGATTTCATTATCTTCCTCACCCATGGATGAAGAAGTGCTTGACCTCACAAAGTGATCATTGTATTTATGAGGTAGATGGGATGGTCTTCCAAGGGATTTGGGAGATAAGGGTAGATCCATCATAGATAATGAATATTCACCTACACCTTTCTGTTTGATTTGGCATTTATTTTCAAAGTTATTCATCATATGATCCATCTTTTGATAATGGGCATCCTTGGTGTAAATTTGGATAGATCTAGATTGGTCTTCTTTTTTTTCCTCATGAGAACTTTCCTCACTAACCTTTTCTTTTCCTTTAGTCTATGTAGTTAGGTTAGTGGGAACTTGGTAATTTTCAACAACAACACTTTCTTTTTCTTCCTTTTCTTTTCCTTTCAAAGATGGGAGATTGTTTGAACTTTGTCCTTGTTCTATTATTTGAGAAATACACCCTTCTACATTATGTGGGACTAAGGATTCATTAATAGGATTCATGTTATTACAATATTGGAAGGGGTTCAAATCCCCACTTACCATGACTTCTTGTCCCATGTAGGGAAATTTGAGGCATTGATGGTAGGTTGAAGGTACAACCTACATTTCATGGATCCATGGTCTTCCTAATAGGATGTTGAAAGTCAATTTTAGGTCAAGGACTTGGAAAATGGTCTCCTTTTTCATTGGACCAACTCAGATGGGAAGTACTATGACACCTTTGGAAGCTCTTTCTTCATCATTGTAGGATTTTATGGTTATCTTTTTCTTTGGGTCAATAGCCTCCTCAAAAAATCCTAAGGCTTTTACCAAGTTTAAAGTACAAATATTTAGGTCGGCTCCCCCATCAATGAGAACTCTTTTTACTCTATGCTTGTGGATCAAGACCTCTATATGCAAAGGCAAATTTTGCGGTTGATTTAAAGACATATCATCTTGTTATGAAAAGGATAGACAATGAGGTGCAACAAGATGACCTACCATGTTTTGGAATTTATCCGCATCTAAATTTAAAGGCACATTGGTCTCCACTAAGGCTTTTTCTAGAATCTCCTTATGAGTTGGTGAAATCTTAAGTAATTATAGAATAGAGATTTGAGTAGGGGTTCTTTGCAATTGATCTGCCAAATTATATTTCTTTTAAGATGAAGATAATGTTTGATTTGGTAAGATAATTCTTGGGGCACCTCCTGATAAAGTGATCTTTGATGCTTTCCCCCTAGTTACAACATTAGATTTTGCTTCCCTTGGCTTCTCTTTTACCACTATCACATTTATGGTGTTTTCCTCACCACTTAAAGTATTGATGGTATTATCATAAGTATGTGCAAAGTTAACCTTCTCATTACCTCTTTTGTTATTATTATTGGTATTTGGTGGTTCCCCTTTATCATGGTTTAGAAATGGGTTTTTGAAATCCGTATGGTCCTCATTATTTTGAGGCCCTTCCACTTTTATGGTTCCACCATTGATTAGATCTTGGATAAGGTGTTTTAATTTCATGCACTCATTCATTTTATGTCCTTTTTTGTGATGGTATTCACAACAATTGGGCTTGACTTGGGGTTCATATGGCCTCAATTTGGGTAAGGTAATGATTTTATTAGCCACCAAAGTCCTTAATGCATTTTCCAAAGGTTCACCTAGAAAGGTGAATTTTCTCTTTTGATAAGTGGAAAAGAATGGTTTAGGTTTGTTGACATTGGAATTATTAAATGGATTGTTGTTGTTTTTGTTGCTGGAATCATTGTTGGTGTTGTTTTTATATGGAGCTTTGGTCCTTTGGTTAACACTATACATTGGATTTGACCTGCTCAATAAGTTAAAGGGAGTAGCCTTTAAGTTGTGGGCTTCCACAACTCCATCATTCACAAGATTTTTATTATTATTTTTCAACCATAGTCTTGGTTTATCATTGTTATTGTTGGCTCCTTTATTATTGTTATAATTAGATAAGTTATGATTGTTATTAGTATTGGTATAGGGTTTATTATCTTTGAATAACTTGATTTCCCCTCTCTTAACCAACACTTCTTCAATTTTAATCCTCTTTTCAATGAGCTTTTCAAAAGTAGGGGGACATTGAAGTTGGAGCCTATAATTCATCTCCACATTTAAGTTATTCATAAATATCTCCATTTTTTCCTTTTTGGGTATGCTTCATGGATATCTTGCAAAGACTTTTCTCCACCTTTGAAGAAACCCTAGGAAAGATTCACCATCTCATTGTTTAGTGTCACATATGTAAAGCATGGTGATCTTGTGCTCAATGTTGTATGAATAGTGAGTCACAAATTTGGAGGCTAATTCATCAAATGTCTTTATCCCTTGTGGAATTTTTGAGAACCATTCCATGGCTTGGCCTCCTAAACTTCTCGGAAAAAGCCTCATTAGATAGGTTGTGTCATGCATGAATTCGATACTTAGAGCACAAAACTCTCTAAGGTGGTCTTGTGGGTCTGATTTACCCATATATTTTTCATAGTTTGGAAAGACAACATTTATCGGGAAAGGTGCCATAACCAAGCTCTTATCAAAAGGAAATGGTCACAAGGCCTCGATGGAAAATGGCTTAGGTTTGACTACCTTCTTCATTACGTCAATCTATGCTTGAAACATTTTTAATTGTTTATTCATTGCTCCTATTGGATTATCATCTTCCTTATCTTTCTTGAGTTGGTCAACATCTTAATCATGTGGAAGTTTCACCCCTTCTTGGGCTAAATTAGGGAAATACCTTTCCCTATCTCTTTCTATTAGTTTGTCCATAACTTCAAGGAATTCAATATCTTTAGCTGCCTTATTGGCTTTGCCTTCAAGTGTTTCTTTAGGCCCTTGATTGGCATGGTTAATGTTTCCTTGATTTTCATCATTTCCTCCATGGATGTAATCGTGAAATGCAGAGTTTCTATCCATTGGATCAATTCTCTTTTCAAAAAGATTTGGGAGACTATCCCCTTGGTTGTGATTTATGAAAGAGTTTTGAGATTAAAATTCGGGGACCTCTTTTGCAATGCAGGTGTCGTATTCTTGTAAAGATAGTTTGAGTCTATGAGATTGTGTAGAAACCGATATTCAACAAAGGTTTGATTTAGGATTGTTTTCCCCAAACTTGGTAATCTCTTACTTTTTGTATGTATTCTTCAAACAAAGCAATCACAAATACACTTATTTTTTAAACCCTCTATGCAAAAAGTGTTTGAATATGGAAGGACGTTATCATAAATTTTTCATGAAAACTTCAAGCAATCTACCTAGTTCACAAGTTGGTTCATAAACATGGCTTTACAAGGTAGGCTTTACTAATTTAACAAGGTATTTAAGCAAGATTCCATTCAAAATGGACATTAATTTTTCATCCCCCAAAATTAGGAGGCTTCCCACCACCTGTTTATAGGAGTTTTGCGCAATCCCGAAGGACTACTCGAGGAAGTTCGAAAGCTTAATATCCTTTTGTCACACACCCAATTAAGGATGCATGCATTTAATTTTATAGTGGGTTGGATTTTTTTGGCAAAGGAAAATGTATCCCACTTTGGGCTTTCCCTCTCACTGGCCTTGTTAAGGCAAATCTCAGGAGGCGAGCCCACTAAAGATGTATCATATTTATGAGTAAAGAAATAAAATGGATTTAAGAGATAGGTTTTGGGAATTTGATTCACTAAAAGGTGAAGAGCATATCCCTATCTATTCTTATTTCCCAAGCACTATTAACAATGTTCAATTTCCAAAACCCACTAACTAATGGGAATTGAGTATTTCTACTCTTTTCCACAAACAAGGGGTTGTTTGATTTAGTGCTTGATTTTATCCTTTATGTTATGTTACTAGATTTTAGCAAAATCACAAAGAAACAATTTAAAGAAAATTTGACCAAGTTTAGGCTTACCTTCAATTGAAGATAGCTAAGGCTAGGGGCATTTTTGATGATTTTTCAATGATTTGAACTCACTTAGTGGCTACCATTCCTTCATTTTTACCTCCTCTCCAACAAGTTAGTCAACACAAACAAGCAAAATAAAGAAAACAAGAATAAAATTGAAATCTAAGCCTTATTTATCAAATTTTATACAAATTGATTAAGGAAAGTAAATCCAGTTTAATGAGGCAAATTTTGATTTGTAGGCTTCTACAACTTTCAAATAATGTTCGTATACCTCAGTTTCTTGCTATGAATTTTCCAAAACTAGCTTGATATTGGCTATGTTCTCTTTTTTGTTTCTTTTGGCCAAATCTTTCTCCTTTATGTTAAATCTAGTCTCTGGATTTTTAACTCTCTTATGACCAGTCATCCTGTAGACACAGAAAAATCATTTCCCAAAAATTAGATTCCATCAATTTGCAATTTAATTGAAAGCGCAACAGAACTAATTGAAAGTGCTGCTAAATTAATTAAAAGCGTTGTTAAAAATTCTAAATGCGCTACAGGAAAAACTTGAAAGCACTGAAACAAAGATTAAATGCACAATTTTAATCAACAAAGGTGCTTAAAGGAAACATCAAACGTGTCGCAGAACAATTTGAACATGCTCCAAAGTTAGGGCACACTTGCTAAAAGAAGGATAGACAAGAAGATAGAAGGATTAAATGCGCTGAAAGCCTGTGCAAAGGTGCACAAATTTGTCATGGAAGCACTGATTCAGACCTCACACGCACTGCAGGAATAGGTGTACGCATTGCAGAAACTGGTAAACGCGTTGAAAACCTGCAAAACAAAGAACAAAACAAAGATTTGCAAGAAAAATCCAATTTCTCCAAATTTAAAATTAGTGAAGCCTAAGGCCCCATGGTGGGTGCCATTTTGTGTACTAGATTAAGTACCTTCATAGGGTTAGTATTGTCAATTAAATCAAAATAATAACTAAATTACCAAAAATAGCAATCTAATTAAGAAAATTAAATGACAATTGAGCACTCTATGGCTCTCTAACTAGGATTGCTAGTGCAAAGCCTTCAACAAGCTTCCACTAGTGACAGCCCTACTATGAGAAAGTATGATAAACAAAGCTAAAAGATTAATTCCAAATGATATTACAACTATTTAGCTCTAGATTTTCCTTTCTAGCTTAAAATTGTAAGAGGTTTGATGCTATTCAATTATTTGTGGATCATAAATGATGGATTTATGCCTTTAGTTTATAGATGTTGGCAAGGGTAGGGGGTAGAGTTGATTTGATCATGGTTGAGTTGAAGTTTAGTCCATTGTTCCACCTTTGGAGACCATTTAAATATTTTGTCCTCAAAGCTTGGGACAAGAGGACAAAATGGGTGGACAAGATTCTTTCTTCTTATGTGTGATGGAGATTCGATGTGAGCTTGATCCATGTAAGCTTGGTTCTCAAATCCTATTGGTTGATGCATTTTCCTCGCATTTGGTAGTTGAGGGAAAATTAGGATTTATTAATTGAATTTATTTAATATGTTTAGCCATGTGTACCCTTTGAATATGTTGATTTGATTTAAATTGAACTATGCAATTAATTAGATTAATTGCATAATTAATTGATTTATTAGATTTAAATTGATTTATTGGCTTTTGATTTTAAATTAAATTTGGATTATGGCTTGATTGTAATTTTGCTTTGATTTTAGCTTGATTTGATTTAATTGCCTTGATTTTGCCTTGGTTGCTCACATAAATTAATCTTGTCCATTTTCAGGTGATTACAATATGGTGTAATGTATGATGATGTATAATGATGAATATTTAATGGTCTAATGATTAATGCTATGTGATGATGTTATGGATGAAAATTAGATGACATTATGGATAATGTAATGTAATGCGATGGATGCGAAATGAGATGTAAATGTAATGAATGCACTTATATGATGTATGGATTTTGATGATTTAATGATTAATGATGAATGTAATGATAGGTGATATAAATGATATATGATGCAATGATGATCTAGATGTAAATGCAATGATCTAATACACTTATTTTTTAAATATAATTCAAATTTTAAATGTAATGAACTTGATCAATGGACCTATATGAAAAATGCAATGTACTAATGAGATGACTTTAAATGCAATGTTTTAGAATGTATTTAATGCAATGCAATTAATAATGTCCTAATGATGAATTTGAAATGATGTAATTAATGCAACTAAATGAAGAGAATTAAAATGAATGCAAAGTAATTTAACAAACTTAATGATATGAACCATAATGATAATTCAATTATTTCTAAATGAAACGAACTAAAATGAATGCAACCTAATGCAAATGCAATTTAATGAACCTTAATGATATGAACTATAATGATAATTCAATGATTTCTAAATGGAGCGAACTAAAATGAATGCAAGCTAATGCAAATGCAATTTAACTAAGGTTAATGCCCTAAATGGATGCAAGATTACAAAAAATGAGATGAATCTAAATGTAACCTAATTTAAAAATGCAATTAATCTCATGCAAGGCACCTTTGTTTTTTATTGTTGATTTCCCAACACACTCTATCACATATATTTTTTGTTGAACGTTTGATTTTTTAGTTTTTATTAACTCCACCCCCTTTTCTTTTTCTCTTTTCCAAAATCCACTATTGAGCTAGGAAAAACAAACAAGTTAAATGCATTTAATCTAGGATGGATGCAGCTAGTTGTCACTATTCACAAATTTAGAAGCTTATATTCATCATTGAGTAGTTTTGAAACCCAAAATTAGTACAACCATCACTGGTTCAACGATGGTGATATGAATACCTCTTTCCTTTCCATACTGCCTTCCCATTCTTGGTACAACTATCACTGATTGAAATCTATCATGAGAGTATGAATACCAATTTTGTTGGATTCTACGTTGCAAGTGAATTTTGGTATTATGATATTTAACATCAAAATATCTAAGATATCTTGTTGCGTAAATAAACATAGATCTCAGTTTTGTCATATGTACATGTCCTTGATGATTCTTTGATGATCATGTCCTTAGACGAATGATACATACTTTAAAACCTTGACCTTATGACACTCATTCAGAAATCAATAAAATGTCATGCTTTCATCATAACTTGTCTAGTTTAAAAACTTTCATTGACTTGCTAGAAAGACATGACTTCATCAATTAAGTAATTACTTAAAAATTTTGCACTATTTTTCAAATCTATATGTCAAGTATAGTTCCATCCATTTCATATTTTTAATCCTGATAAAGGTAAGGTCTTTGTGAGATCTTGGATCAAAATTTTGCATTCGTTTGATTGATGTTAGGATTAGGATGTGATCGTGCAAGTGTTTCACTTGTGTTTTGATGAATTGATTTGGTGTCAGATTGATGTTTGCTTTGATGAATCCTTCCTCATTCAAAATAGATTTTTCCCATAGTTTGATGTGATTACATTTTTTGGACTTAGGATATTTTGTAGATTAGTGATGAAAACTTTAGGTACTTGCAAATGCAACTTTGAGGTTTTATTATGCAATATATACAAATATTGGTGAATGCAATATTTACAAGGATGACGACTAGGTATGAGACTGACTTGGACTTTCAAAGGCACCTGTTTACCAAGTTTTCACCGATTTAATGGATTTTCTCTTTTTCTCTTTTTCAAGCTTTTTTCCTTTTTTTGCTACCAAGGTGCCTATTTGCTAGGTTTTCACCAAGGCACTATTTTCTCTTTTTCATTTTTTTTGTACTTCCCCTTTTTAATTTTTTTTTTTTTTTTTGTTTCCATATCATCAAGGTGCCTATTTGCTATGTTTTCACCAAGACAATATCTTTTTGAGGATCATTTCTAAATGTTTTTGGATTTCTTCATGCTTAATTTTCCATTTTTTAAAAATCTTTTCTGCTTTTCTGATTTGTTTTCTCTTTTCTATTTTTGAATTTTTCAGGATCTCTTTTGACTATGTACAATAAATAGGATGCTCTCTCATCTGATTTTCTGATACTCTTTTTCTTTATACCCTTTCAATTGCTTCATGTGTAGAACCTTTCAGGTGCATACTATTGATAGGTTCTTGCAACTCTTCTCCTTCACAATCAACTAGTTTATAGGTGCCAGTTCCAAAAGAAGAGGTGATCACAAAAGGTCCTAACCAATTTTCTTCCCATTTCCCTTTCTTTTCTCTTTCCGCTTGATTTTTAGGGTTTTCTCCCAATACTAAGTCACCTATTTGGAATGTCCTTGGTTTGATGTGTCTTTGTAGTTCCTTGACATTCGATTCTGATACACTTTTAATTGGTCAAAAACTTGTTGTTTTATTTCATCTAATAGCTCCAATTCATGCAACCTAGAAATCCTATAGTCTTCTTCACTTATTAATCCATGCGATGAGACTCTCAAAGATGGAATTTCCACCTCCAAAGGTAAAACTGCTTCTACTCCATAAACTAGTGAGAATGGTGTAGCTCTTGTTGGTGTTATGATGCTTGACCTATAAGCCCATAGAGTAGGGTTTATTTGAATGTGCCAATCTCTACCTGAATTATCCACGGTCCTCTTCAATATTTTTAAAATGTTCTTGTTTGTAGCTTCTGTTTGTCCATTACCTTGTGGGTAGTATATTGAAGATGAGTGGTGTACCACATGAAATTTTGTACATAATTCTTTCAAGTCCTTGTTCTTGAAATGTTTTTCATTATCCATTATAATGGCATGAGGAACACCATATATACAAATTATGTGATTTAATACATGAATATGGATATTTTTTTTCCTGTGGCAGTGGATAAGGGTATAGCTTCCACCCATTTGGTAAAATATTTCATTGTCATAATGATGAATTTATGACCATTTGAAGATGGTGGATAAATCATACCTATCAAATCCAAACCCCATTGATAAAAGGTCCAAGGTGTAGTCATAGGATGAAGTTCTTGTGTTGGTACATGGATTAAGTTTCCATGGTACTGACATTTATGAAAAGTTTTTGCAAAGTGACATGCATCTTTTTCCATAAAAGGCCAAAAATATCCTATCCTAAGAAGTTTCTTAGCTAGGGTTAAACCATTTGAATGTGACCCACAAATTCCTTTGTGGATTTATTGTAAGGCTATGGTTGATTCCTCTTTCTCTATATGCCTTAAAAGAATTCCATCTAGGCTCTTGCGATACAACGTGTTAGATACTAGGGTATAGTGAGAGGCTTGTCATATAAAACTTTTCTTTTGATTTCTAGTTTGGTCCATGGGTAAGATTTGGTATTTTAAGTATGTGTAAATGGCTCGATACCAGGGTGAGTCATGTCCCATTAGTAAAAAAATGGTGTGAGGATGGGAAGGGTCAAATGCAGGTTGTCCAAATTCTTCTACCAGGAATTCATATCTGGTGCTTTGATCTCATATTTGGAGAAGTGATGCCAATGCAGCCATTGCATCTACCACTTTATTCTTATCCCTTGACACTTGGTCTCATGTGATTAGAGTGAAGTATTTCTTGAGATTATCAATCATGTTCTTGTAGGGTATCAACTTATCATCTTTAGTTTGATACTCATCATTGATTTGATTAATAACCAGTTGAGAATCTCCATAGATTTGTAGCTTTGTTACTTTCCATTCTAATGCCAACTTTATGCCGATGACCAATGCTTCATACTCAGCTATATTATTTGTGCATGGAAATAATAGCTTGTATGATTTTGGAATTGTGGACCCTTGAGGATTAATTAATAGTATCCTTGCTCCTGACCCATGTTGTGTATAGGAACCATCAAAATATAATTTCTAGGTTTTTGCTTCAACGTTAATTATTTCAAAATCTAGAAATTCTACTTGGATTGGATATTCATCTTGTAAAGGTGACTCTGCTAGTTGATCAACTATTACTTGGCCTTTGATATCTTTTCAATCCACATACTCTATGTCAAACTCACTTAGAACCATGACCCATTTGGCCAATCTTCCATTCAGGGCTATTTTGCTGAGAAGGTATTTCAAAGGAACAATTTTTGCTATGAGTCATATTTTGTGAGATAACATATAATGGCATAGTTTTTGGGAAGAAAAAACTACGGCCAAACATGCTCTTTCAATAAATGTGTAGTTCAACTCATACTTCACCAATGTTCTACTTATGCAGTATATGGCCTTTTCCTTTCCAACTTCATCCTCTTGAGCCAAGAGTGCCGCTAATGCATGTTCTGTCACTCAGATGTATAAAATTAAGGGCTTTCCTCTTATTAGAGGCATCCAAGTAGGTGGATTCATTAGGTAATTTTTTAATAGTGTGAATGCTTCTTCACATTTTTTATCCCATTTGAATACTGTGTCCTTGTGAAGGAGTTGAGTAAAATTGTGGCACTTTTTTGCTAATTGGGAGATTAACCTTATGATAGATTGAACCCTACCTTGAAGTGATATCATTTGACTAATGTTTTGAGGTGCCCCCATCTCCATGATTTCCTTTAATTTGGCTAGGTCTACCTCAATTCCTTTGGCTGAAACTATGTATCCTAATAGCTTTCCAGATTGTACACCGAATGCACATTTCTTTGGATTTAGCCTTACTTTGCATTGTTCCAATCTTGTAAATATTCTTCCTAAGATGGGTAGATGTTCCTCCCTTGAGTGGGATTTAGCAAGTATGTCATCTACATAGTCCTCTAGTAACTTGTGCATCATGTCATGAAATATGGTCATCATGGCTCTTTGATATGTTGCTCCAACCTTCTTGAGACCAAAGGGAATAACATTCCAACAGAATGTCCCCCACATGCATGTAAATGCCATTTTTTATTGATCCTCAAGTACTATCTTAATTTGATTATAGCCACTAAACCCATCCATAAGTGAGAACATTGAATGTCATTATTGTAGACATGGAAAATTGGCCAAAGGCTTAAATCAATCAAAAGGTGCATCAAATCATCAAAATAGCACGAAAAATCAATAAATAGAACAAAGGAAATTCAAATCAAAGGAAAATTCAATTAAATGATTAAATGATTAAATAAAGCTTGAAAAGGGGAAAAACACTACGAAATTGATTAAATTCAATTAATGACATAGTTGTTGAAAGCAAAAATCAAAATGAACCTCTTACCTTTCATGGCTAAATTTAATTACTTTAATTAATTAATAAATCATAATTTCCCTCAACAAAGCAAATTGGAGACAAAATGGACACAAATCACTCACTTTTGTTGAAATGGTCCAGCCTTTTGAAACCATTTAAATGATTGTCCCCTCCTTGTCCCCGATTTATGGACAAAGCAAAGCCAATTGACCTTACCCAAGCATAACCATGATCAACTCACTCTACCCCCTACCCTTGGGAAATTACTATAAGTATGAGGCATTTTGGAGAGCATTTCCATCTTAGAATTTCAATTGAAAAGCATTGTTACTATAGTCAATTGAGATCATTTCTAAGAGCAATTGAAGCATTTGAGCATTTAGAGTTTATCATTTTATCATTTTATCATTGCATTGTTATCAATGGAGCTAGATTAAGCATGAATTCATCATAGAATAAGCATTTAGAAGCATCATAGAAGAATTATTCTTGTTTTAGAGGTGTCACTAGTGAGGATTTGTAGCTAAGAGCTCACTTACCACTTCTTTCTAGAGATCCATGAGATGTTATAGATTGTAGTTGCATTTTAGAGTAAATTTCCTTTGTATTTAGCTTAAATTGTTGCTACTTGATCTTAATTTCATGAAGGTGAATAATATCATCACACAGTTATGTTAGATCTACGATGACGTCTATGCTTGGTAGAGGAAAATCATATTTTGGACATGCAAGATTAATATCTCTGAAGTCTGTGCAAATTCTGATAGATTTTTCTACTTTGAAATAGGCACAATGTTTGAAATCCACTTAGCATAATCAATGGCTCTTATAAACCCCACTTTTAGTAATTTCTCTAACTCCATTTTCACAAGCAGTGCTATGTGAGGATGCATCTTTCTCAATTTCTATTTGACTAGCCTTGCTCCCTCTTTGATATTCAAATGATGCATGATTAGACTCGAATCTAGTGTGGGCATATCATCATATGACCATGCAAAATTGATTTGTCTTGCTTTCAATTTTTTTATGAATTCCTCTTTTTCTTTACTTGATAGGGATGCTGCTAAATGGATAATCCTTGGTTCTGATTCTAACCCAATGTTCACTTTATCCATTGGTTCAATTAGGATAGGTGATCTTTCCTCATAGTGCTTGGGAAAAGTATCTAACCCTTCTTCCTTAGGTTCCTCTGTTGGGTTTTCACCTTTGGAAATGCTCTTTATTTCTTTCTCTTTTTGATCTAATATTGCCACAATGTAGTTTTCAACCTTAGATTCTTTCCATTTTTAATTTTTTTAATTTTTTTTCACTTTTAACTGAATTGAAGGGTTGGATACTCCCCTTCGTCACTTCTTCTTGATATTCCATGGTAGAAGAAGGTTCAACCGCATTGAGGTATTGGGACACCAAGTTATCATTCAAGAATATGGGAAGGATGGTAGGTTTGATGGAATCCCATTCAATGGGCTCTGGATAGATAAGGGACAATGGATCACTATTTTGGTTTCATTCGATAGGGTTTAAGGACATGACGTCATTGGAAGGTTTGAACATTGTATCACTCATATGATATGTGCCTCTTCTAGGTGTTCTAGAGAACTAGGGTCAAAATCTCTTGGGTTAAACCTAGGGTTAGATCCCTCTATAGTAGGTCTCCATGATGGAATATAAGGCTCTCCTACCCATTTATTTTCTTTGACTTCTTGACTGGGTACATTATCTAAGACCTCTTGGCCAGAGCATGAAGCTTGATTCTGATTTGATCCTGAAGTTTGTTCTTTTCCCTTTTTAGGACTATAAGTATGGATGACATTAACCTCTTTATATTGGCATGATTCACTTGACAATGAATCCCATTCCCAATTGTTTGAATCTTCATCACTTTGGGAACCTAGTTGCAGAATTTGATCATAAACCAAGGGATGTTTCTTTTGAGTGTACCCTTGTTCAAGGTACCCCAATTTAGTTTTCTCCTTACTATCTCTCGATGAAATTTCAATGGGTTCAATTAGCCCTTCATTTATTATACCTAAAGGCCCTTATCCTTTATGTTGGAGCTCAAAAATCTAGAATATATTTTGACTCCATATTTTGAAAATTTCTCTAAGTATGAGATTAGTGCCCTGAAAATCTTTAAGAGAGGTCGAGTTTGAGTACATGGATAAAAGGGCCTATTGATTTTTGTGAGAAATCACTTGGGTAAGGTGTTAATCAATTTTCATTTGACATAAGTAATGGGTCCCAGCTCATAAATTTTAGTTATGATATGATTTAGAAGTGGCCATTTGGAGGTGTCTCCCCAAATTTGCATTCCATGTTTCCAAAATTTCACAAAGTGGCCCACTTCGAAAGAGTGCATCTTATGACCAGTTGATATTCATAGCATGAGGTTTTTTACATCATGTTGTGGGCATAAGAGTGATTCTCCATGACCATTTTTAGCCTCCCATGTGTTTGTTTGACCTATTTCCCAGAGCCATCTAGTTTGCCAATTATTAAATATATCTGAATATTCCATAGTCCAGTTTTCTAAGTGGCCTACTTTGAGGTCTCCCTATTTACACCTGGTTCAAGGACAAGTATAATTGAAAGTTGTTCTAGATTTTAGGCCTAGAAGTGTACCTCCCTGAAGATTTGTGGATCTCTACCAATCCATTTGGTCACTCTCCTAAGCCATTTCCAAATTAGATTTCTGCACATTTCACTGGTTTAATCCAGAATATTTCTAACAAGTTGATTTTTGTGTTCAATGGTATTTCGCCTTTTGATCTTCTAAGGGAGCTTGTTGTGGATTCATTGTCCTTGAATGGGAGTGAATTAGTATCCAAGATTTCAGATCTTGAAGGTTTTAGTTGGCAAGTTTTTAGAGCCAGTTCTGAGGGTGACTTGTGCAGTTTGACAATGTGGACAAAAACAATATTGTGAAGGGCCATGTTCGGTCATTAATATCTTTTGGCTCAAGTCTTTCTGAGCAATCTCCTTTTGTGAGTGTACTTACATGATGGAAATAATTTTAAGTCTCTATTGGTGCATTCTTGTGAGGTTTTTTTATTAGTTTTTGAGGCCACTTCTAGAGGCCAGTTAGTGTAATTAGACAGTATTATAGAGATGTGAAGAATGAGTGGTGTGGTCAAATTTTCTGATGCACTGTGGTTTTTTCTTGTCAAGGGATTTCCCAATGGATAAGCATAGGTAAATATGAGGTTTAAAAGTGGTTGATCCTCTTTCAAGTTCTTTTGGGTTGATATTCTCATCAAGAGTAAAAGCGTGCACTCTTGTGCTCTTCAATGAACATACCCTTTTATTTTAAGTGAGATAACATGCCATATTTCCACCTTTCCTTTAAGTGTTATGAAACTTACCATTAAAATAATATGCTGGCATGTCTCTGTGTCTACAAGCTCCAGCAAATGGGCTACCTACAATACAAATGAAGCCAAAGGTGTGTAAAGCTTGATGAATGGGCCAACGTGTCAAATGACCAAGGAGATGAGAAAATTTAAATGGAAAATGAGGGTGCAGGTGTTAAGCATCTCTACTTGACCCAAGCTATTTTCTTCCCATTTTAAACTTTAGATTCCATGGCCTCAAAACACTCAAATTTAGTCATAGGGATTAACTTGAATGAAGACAATACTTTCAATCCCTCAGAAGTAGAACTTAAAACTTTAGAGGGTGTTGAAAGCAGTCGTAATTTGTTAATGGGTGTTTAGAAAACTTCAGAAGAGGCTGAGAATAGTTGTAATCCTTTGATGGGTATTCATCCAGAGGGAGTTTGACATCCTGGTGCTATGGTTGTACCCATTGAACTACATGATCGCAAGGGCCATGGAGGGGTGTGTGCTGATCTGAATGAAATTAGTGAAGAAATTTTAGAGGATTCAACGCTCCCTGAGGTGAAGTGAGTTAAAGAAGCTATGTTTGGAGCATTCATTATAAATAGCTTTGCTGAAATTAGGGATGCCATTGATGGGTCAGCTATGTTTAGAGATGTTGACAATTGCTTGACTACTGTATAAGTGATCCTTAGTGGAAAAGATGATGAGGATCAGGCTTTGGGGATAAAATCAAGATGCATTGTGTTAGGCCAATTTTCTGCCATAGCAAACATCTTGTGAAATTGGCCTATTCCCTGCAATGTGTTTGTCAAATGTCCTACCCTGTGCTCTTTATGTGTCACCTTGCTTCAGTCCAGGTCGCATCTCCTAATGTGCAAAACCCAGAAAGTTATTAAAATTTTGAGGTCCGCAGGAAGCAAACTTTAAAATTCTGCCATAGTGTCAAAAACATGCAGTGTTTTCAAAAACCCGTGTTGTTTTCGGCTTCCATGTCACCTTTCAGTCTGTCATTATTCCTGTGTGTTTTCAATCTTTTGCCAAAAACCCTTGTTGTTTTTGACCTTTGCCTTCCAGCTTGGTGCACTTGTCTTTTGGTGCCAAAAACTTTGTGTGTTTTCGACTATGTCTTAACTACGCAAGTCTGACGTAGATGGTGGGTCCAGACTCTTCCTGATTGGCTGTCACATGGCTGTATGTCAGACATATGATCATGCAACCACTTGCCACCTAGCCGTGTGGGTCCCGGTCTTGTTCAGTGGCTTGTGATCTACTTTGCCTTAGTGCGCAAGCGCGATGTGTGGTGGGACCTGGTTTTCGGATTGGGCAGAGGGTCTTGACGTGTCGAAGCATCAACAGTTGTCATTAAAGTGTGAAGGATTTGTTAAGGCTATGTGATTTTGTGACAACCGTCTGATCCTCTAAAAGGTAAGGGTCATGTCCGATTGGTCCATGTGGTGGTGACTTGTCAGACGTGTCGGCAGGGCCCAGTGTTAGAGATAAAAAGATCTATGGTCGGCATTTGATCGCATGGAATATTCTCACCCCATGTGATCATGCGCCCACCGTCCGATTGAGTGCCGATGAGTGTGTTCATTGTGGGTTCACTGTCAGAGGTGGACATGTGGTAGCCTATGATTGGCTGTCACATGGTCGCATAGCCCAGTTTTTGGCTATGCGATCATGCGACCGCTTGCCACGTGTCCCTGGGGCCCATCGGTAGAGTGGTGCTGGTTGTAGTCAGTTAGTGGATGTGGTGATAGTTGTGGTGGTGGTGATGTGGTGGCTTTGGGTTGGCTGTCGCATGATCACATAGCCCAATTTTTGGCTATGCGATCATGCGATCGATCGACATGTGTCCATGGCAGTGCGGTGGTGTCATGCATCGCGGTTGCGGAGCTAATGGTGGGGTCTGGGGTTTGGTGGAGTGGATAAGGTCTGGCGGTGCTGATAAATTCCTTCTTGTCACTAGTTCATGAGATGATTTGGTGGTTCGCTAGTTGGTCTGGCGACTTGGTGAATGAGTGGTCGCGGGGTCGCTAGAGTTTTTAGCAGAGGCAAGAAGTATTCCATGAATTGGCGAAGGTTCCTTTTTCGCTAGTTTGCCAAATGACTTAGTGGGATATTTTGGCATGTGCAGCCATGTGTTCATGGGATTCAACTGGAGTTAATCTTTTCATTCCGCCACTGGGATTTTGCCTTGTCGCCAGTTCATAGAATGTTGACCCAAGGTGCTTGATGGGTTAAGATCTGAAGCCCAGGAAAGATGAAGAGATCTACGGTCGGGATTTAATGCCGATCTTTGATCGAATCAGGACTGCCAATGTGCTGCTAGTGCCATGCCTTAGCCGTTGGAGTTTGAATTTGAATCTCAAAGATGTTTCCAGTGACTACAAAGGACTATAATTGATGACAAGGGGGGCCAGAGTTGGTGAAGTTGATCTGCTCCGCCGTGCCAGTGTGGTCCAGGGTGCCTTGAGGGTTTGCAGGGGTCTGTACCATGTAAGGATTGATGTGGAGGGGCTCAAGGCATGATTTCAGGGTGGTTGTTTTGACTTGTTCTCTTGGAAGATTTGTGATCTTCCATGCTCCATTCTGAGAATTATCATAATTGGAGATCTTCTTCAATCTGTTTCTCTGAGATTGCTTGGTTTCTTGCCCCTATAATAAATTATGATGTATTTTTGATTAGTGTGGTGGGTAGGAGCTATGCCCTAGCTGTCCATAGCTTGTTACATTCTCTCTGAGAATTCCAAGGTAGCTAGGGGTATAAGTTGTCAAAATTTTAACCTTGTAAGGATTCCATTCTGTTTGGTTCCTGTGGGAAGTGAAGAATTCTATTGCATTGTAGGAGGCTGAATAGAATTTCTGGAAATCTTTTGTAGGTTATTGAAGTGATAGTCTCATTTTCTGGTATAGACATGTACATGCCTCATCATACTTAATACAATTGCTTCAAGCTTTCAAGTCTCTCCTTGGTGTCAGTCATATGAGTTTTGGATTTTCTGATCCATTGCATTGGGTTGCCTCTGCATATGTTCTAGTCTTTAGTTCTTGATCTAGGATCAAGTGAAATATACTTCAGATAGGACATAGATTCAGTTTGGTTGTTTATAGAAGGATTCTATAAGTAGTGGATGGGCTGGAATAGTTGTATTTATTGCTTTGAGTCTTTGACAGTAGTTGGTTCATGTCTCTATACTTGCATTTGATGTGCTGCCCAATGGATAATGGCACTGATCAAGGATTAGTATATTCAGTTGAGTCCAATGTTTGATGGGTTTTGGCTATTTCCTGCATCTTTAAATCATTCCTTTTCCCTTTCATGTTGTTAGTGTAGGTATCTGGTTTTCATACTCATTCCATGCAAGTAGGGCTATTGCATGAGATATTGGTTTCATTTGAGGTACGGGATACCTATAGGAGTCTGAGAACCATTCCATAGTCAGTTACCTACAGGCCTGTAGTGTGACACAAGTTATATGTGTGTGCAGATGAGGTATACTGGCCTGAGTGATGTGGAGCTCAAAGTGCAGAAGGATCTCTCTTTGATCCTTGTCAGTTGGCCCTTTTTCCTGTCAGTTTTGGAGTGTTGAGTGAATGTGACACTAGCCCTGTCAATCCTAATGCCAAGCTGACCTTTGGGGAAAAAGATCACCAACACATTGCTTTGCAATTGTGTGAAGATTCAGGGACTTTGTTAGGGCACACAACAGAACTTCATGTGTCCCATGAGGGTAACCCTGAAGAGCCTAAGGTTAGTAAAATGGAAGAGCCTTCTGATCAACATAGAGATTTAAACATTGCATAGAGTTCAAATTTATGTCCCCTATAAGAAACACCAAGTTCCATTTCTACCGAAACTCCAAAAAGAGCTCGAAAGGAAAAAGAAGGCTGGTCTGGCAGAAAACTATCTCAATCAACTAGTAAGACGCAAAGAAAAAATGAGTATATATTCACCTATGGTGGATATAGGAAAGGAGCACATGCTGGAGGATGCATAAAATGTTAGATGGTGCATACCAAGTGAGGAATCATGTGCACAAATAAACCAATAATATCTGCAATAAAAGGCCAAGGAAAGAAAGTAACAGAGGAGGAGTGCGCATACAAGTTGAGGAAGAAAGAAAAATGCTAAGGGTGTGCATGGGGGTTTATCCCACATGCACCCCGATTTGGTGTTTTGAGGGATTTAAATGCAAGAATGCTCAAGGCTAAAGTAATTTGAAGGGAAAGAGGTTAGTACTGGCCTCTTGAACTTGTGGGATAGCATTGGGAAGCATGCCAACTAGGTGTACTAAAGCAATATTTTAATGAAAATTTCAAAAACTCTTCAAAGTTTAATCCCACATTGGTGGGGTGAATGACATTTCAATGGCTTAAATGAAACAACACTCACCTATAATTTGGAGAAGGAGATGTAGGCTATGCACATGTGCACTTCAGAGATGCATTGGGATGCATGCTAGTAGACTGATGACCCTTGAGATTTTTGTAGATAGGTGGCAATGATTGGGTAGTGAAGTGGACACATGGTAGAAGGTTGCGTACCCATCGAATGAGCTCCTGGTTACGGCTAACATTGCAAGAATGGGAGATGGTGGTTAGTTAACTGTGTTTGTGTGATCATTGGATGCTAGTGGTTAGTGGCCAAACATTGGGAATTTGTGAGAATGCTTAGTCTCCCAATTGCCAGATGAACTCACGGTTTGAAGAAACATTTGGAGATCCAGAGATGACCTCAGTCACACAATCTCCTAGTTCCTAGTGGTTAGTAAAGACATTGCAAGATTGGGAGAACATGTAGTCACTAGATCTCCAAATTGCTGGCGATTAGTGGGTGATATTTAGAGATTAAGAGAATGAGCTTGGTCACTGGCTCTCCAAGTGTAACTATAGTTAGATGACAATTTTAGAGACTTGGAGAATAGTGTATTCACCCAATCTCTAGATGTGACTGGGGTTAGAAGATGAATTCAGAGAACATGAGAATAAGACATTCACCCAATCTCTGAATAAAGTGGTTAAGGCTTGGGTTAGTTTGAGCATCCAACTAGTCAATGACACATGGAAAAATATGGTGGCTTCTAGGAAAAATAACAGAAATAAAGAGGAAAATGTTGAAGTTAAATGATTGTATAGTTCTTTCCATTGTTTGTAAAAGGTATTTTATTTAAAATGGACTGAATATCTCATAGAGCATTTTCAATTTGAGAAAGAATCAGATCATTTATGAGAGGCAAAGATGAAAATTTGGAGGGAGAAGTATTTGTAAAGATGGAGGCAGTTGCAGAAAGAAAGGATTTTGGGATAAATGGAAGATATTTTGTGAAGATTGGCAGCTGTCAGTTTGTTCAAACTGGCTTTGATTTTACTTTATATTTTCTTCCTCTCCATTGTTTTGAAGGTGGTGAAAATTTTAGTAAGGAGAGCCTCTAACATCTGTGCCTTGGTTTGAAGAATTTTTGTCTTAGAATGTATTGATATAGAGAAATATCAATGAAAATAGACAAAAATTCCTTTATGTATTTGTTGTCTTCATGTGTGAATTCTTGAGTTTTTCATATGTAAAATCTGTAATGCTTTTTTATCATATCATTTACAAGGTAAATAGTGGGGGTTAAGCTTGAACTTATTTCAAGGGAAGAATAAGTCTTAAGGGAGATCTCTGAGAACTCACAATTTATACAAGAATATGATGATAGTGTATGTAGATGAGAGGGTCATTGTAAGGCATCTCACCTAGGTTTTTGGTATATTAGATTTGGGAAATTTTTGTAGATGTGTGCTTTCTTTGACTCTTTGCCCTAGGATTCAAAACTGGTCCATGCTTGATCTACGTTTCTCACCATCAACATAATCAAATAACAGTTCATTTTAAAGTTTATGTCGAAAAGGTTATATGTTTATGTCTGTGTCAAGTATGCAGATAACCATTGTGATTCTTTAAAGAATAGAATCTAAGAGGTACACCAGCCTGAACTTGAAGTTCAAAGTCGAAGAAGAATTAAAATCCTTAGCAACCTTAGTGTTTGATGTTGTCAGATGCATATTTTTGGTCCGTAGGGTCATGTATCAGAGTTTTCTGATTTGTATCCATCATCTGCAACTTTAAGTACTAACAAAATTGGTGACTCTACTAGGGAAGGTAAAGGACAACAAGTTTGATATGGTTGTTTTATTACCTTACTGAATCATCCCAGAGTCTGATCTATTGAATAGAGTCAAGTTTCAAAAAAAATTGTCATATTATCTCACTGGGTGTGAGTGGCGACTCTAATGTCTTTGTTTGATTAGTGTTTTTCAAGAATGAAAGTGTAATGTATTTTGTGATCCTGATAAATAGTTATACCCTGTTGAAGCTGTGTTGGGTTTGCTGGTTTTAAAAGAAGGTTCAGATTTGAGAAAAGGTTCTCAGTTGATCCATAATTTGTCCTCTGCAAAGAGGTGGCAACTCTACGAATATTTTGAAAAGTGATTTGGAGGAGACTTCAGATCGATATTTTTTCAGCTACCATAAAATCTCCAAGTATTTTGATTTTCATATCCAAGTTCTTCATGAAAATCATGTGTATAAAAGTTGTTTCCCTATCCAGTGATTGCTAGCACTAAGTAAGAGGGAAGAAGTTAGTAAGCTTTGCATACCAGTCTTTTGAAATAGATTCAGCTATTGTGATTTAATGGTGTATGCAAATTATTTTGAAAGGGATATGTCAGTTGCATTGTGGATAAAATCTTCATAAGGATGTATGTTTGTGTTTTCATAAGCAAGTTGTGGTTACTTGTGGGAGAAAGTTGAGATGTATTCAGAATTTTCCCAACCTTGTGTATCTCCAAATGTAATCATGTCCCATAAATTATCCTAGCCATGAGATAGAAGAGGTTTTAAATGTTATTCACCACTAGATTTTGAGGGTATTCCTAGCTATCCAAATGTAATACCCCTGGAAATCAAAAAATTCTTGCCCAAATTTAGTGGGGGAAAAGAAGAATTGGCTGAAAAATAGCTATGTGCATTCATGGACCTGATTGAAGATTTTGATGTCAGCCATGTGTGTGTGTGAGTTTGTGGCCTGCAACACAACACTTCAATACGATAATAACATCACTTGTTAGAGAAAATAAGCATTCAATTGAGGAAATTAACAAACAAAAGCATCCTATTGCTCTCTAGTTAGTGTGAGTATGAAATAAGGGGTTAGTTTGCTCTCAGATTTGACCCTTAAATAGTGACAATATACACTAAAATGAGAGATTCAAGAGTAAATGCATGAAACCAAAGTTCTTTCCATTTTAACCAAATTGAAGTGTTCTTTAACTAAGCATGAGTCTAAGCATGAAAAACATGGAAACATTTATCAAATTAAGACATTAGCGAGAAAATTCTCCAAGCATGAGAGTTCAATAATCAAGGATTATGAAGCCTCACAATTCAAGCATGTAGAAGAAGTCTAAATATAAAAAATGAGCTAGAGAGCTAGAAGCCTTTGAAAATTCTATTTTATAGAAGATTGAAGGAATTCAATGGTTGAGATGCATCTATGAGGAGTGGTTGAGATGCATCTTGGCTTGATCCTTGATCCATGTGAAAGCCTCTTAATCATTAGAGTGTGTTTGTTGTGTTTGTTTGATTTAGGAGGTATTTATGCTTTTCTTTTAATTAATAACTCTAGCCATGCATTTGGTGGGATTGAATTAATTGAATAGGCCTAGAGTTAATTGTCTTGATTTTGCTTGAAACCTTAGTGGTAAATGCTTGATTTAAGATTTGATGGAGTTTATTGAATTTTTGGGATTTATGCTAATGATCGGGAATCAAATTAACATAATCAAGGTTATATGCCAAATTAAGGACAAATAGGGACTTAGGTTCTATTAGCCCAATTTTAGGTGATTACATTTGCCCCTCTTTGAATTGCTTTGTGAACAGCACAGGGATTCAAAGAACATCTGATTCAAAGCGTGATCCAGGAGATTTATAGAGTAGTGAGAACTAATTTGAAAGATTTATAGAGCAGTAGTGAGAACTACTTTGAATTTGAGAATTTTGAGCTTGATCGAATGAAATCCTACTTGATTTAAAAAGCTGTCAATTCTGAACTTGATTGAACACTAATTGACATTATCAATTTTGAGCTTGATTGAATGGAGACCGATAAAAGAATTCTGAGCTTGATTGAACAAAATTATGCTTGATTTAGAAACTACCAATTCTGAACTTTATTGAACAAGAATTGACAATACCGACTTCGAGCTTGATTGAACGAAGGTCGATATGAGATTTTGAAAAGAATTTTCAATGAAAATTAACAGTCTTAGCTTGATTGAAGAAAACTATCGTGCCCCTGGTGTTAAAGAATTTGATTCAAAGCATTGGATCTTGGTATGATTATACCCCCTCGGGACCGAAATTGGAACAAATTAGAATAAAATCATTAGTTTCAAGCATTTAGAAAGATTTACAATGATTGAAATGATCTTGGATCAAGCATAGATCTATTGGAAAGAGTTTTCAAGCCATTTAGATAGATTTTAGTGCCCCAGAAGCACTGTTTGACCAAGAATTTGGAAGAGTTGACCAAGTTTGACTTGTGTTTAAGCAATATCCTGACATAAAAACTTGATGATGTATTGAGAAAATCATTTTTTGCTCAATTTTGCCCCTGTTTGACTATAATTTGACCATGTTTGACCTCTGCACTCTGAATGTTGACTTTGCTTTGTAACTATGTTTTTATTGCATCTAGGTGATATAAATCACCTATTTCAATTTTGATCTCGATATTAAGCCTCTATGATGTCTTATGGATGAATGTCCCTTAGGCTTTTGGGGCCCCCAGGAGGCTTAAATAGGTCAGGCGACATGACCAACCGAGGCATTACACAACACCTGTGAGTATTTGATAACGAACCTTGTCAATTTGAAAAATTTGAATTTCTCACATTTTTGTGCAAATTATAGGCAATTAGATTTTGGTTTGCATCCTATATGCGGAATCGCGTTCAGTTAAACCTGTGTCGCTTCCCACATTCCAGATCACTTTTGGTATTTCACGGATCGCACCCCAGCAGGTCACATTCGATTAATTTTGAATTTCTAGAAGCTTTTTTAGTCAATTTGAATAACAGGGTCACATCCGGGATACCGGATCGCTTCCCAGATTTCCTGTGTCACATATAGGATTTCTAGAATCACATCTAATTTTAGGATCACATCTCGTATTTCTTGATCTACATACAGGATTTTAAGTCGCATTTGGTTTTTCTTGATTTCTGAGCCAAGTATACTTGTTTTTCTAAACTTTGAGCAATTTTTCGGCCAATTTCTTTTGTCTAATGCTGACATAGTGCCCCTATTTTCTATTTTGTAGATTGATTTTCTTATCGTGTCATTTTAGGTTCTAAGTTTAGCTCAGGTTTTAGCTCTTCATAACCAACTAAGTTAGGAGGACCAGTAGGTAGTTAGACGATGTGGTCTATGGAGTCTAGTGCATTTACCTCACATTTAGGTAAATTGTGACCTTCTTACAACACTGGTGGAGTGCTGGCATTCAGAGCACAACACCTTCCATCTACCTACTGGCGAGATGACTATCACACCGAAGGATATGTGGTGGATTCTACATGTGTATGTTATGGGTACTCGGATAGAGTACAAGGCATCTGGGCCCTTGGTGATTACCGACGCGAGGAGAGTATGTCAGGATGACATGATCACAGGTCGTTATTGAGTTGGGACCACATGGTCGCCAACTATGCCCCTTTGCTTGTATATTTAGCTGGTTTGATAGGTGGCTTGATGATGCCTGATAGGGGATAGCATGAATTCATATGTGGCTGGTCTAGAGTCATAGGTCAGATGATTTAGTCCCCTGGGAGATATGCTTGGGGTAGTTGTATATTAGCTCATATGTATTGTGAGCTTCACAAGATTATTTATCAACATTCCATATCCATGACTGTGGGGAGTTTGGTACTGCAGATCTGGGCATAGGAGCATATCCTCATGACCCACCCCATTGTAGATAGGCATCATGATGCTGGACTATCCTACATATATATGTATTCTAGTTTCATTTAGTAGCCCCATCAGGGAAAGTTAGAGTATTGGTGTCATCTTCTTGATGATGCCACTGATGTAGTATGGTGTCCATATCTAGACTGTGAGACTTGGCCCCTAGATGCCAGGTAGATGTCATACTTTCTCTAGAGTAGGTATCTTGTTGGGAGGACCCGCTATATCATTGAGTGGTATCTGATTACCTAAGTTTGTCGATAGTATGGGAGAGTACAAGGCATGTCCTCAGAGACATATCTTTATGCACAAATCAGGAATGAGGAGGCTCAGTGGGGAGCCCGATTGATATTTGAGACAACAGTATATGAGATCTAACATATAGAGCACGTTGACTAGGACTACCAGGTAGTTGTTCATGATGCAAGTGTCACTGATGATTATCATGATCATTACCTCATACATCCATACCCCAGGTTCACTGCTCCTAAAGATGCCATTTCATGTATAGAGGACGCACTTGATTATGATCCTGATGATGACGTTGGTGGCCATGCTTGAGTTGCAGAGGTGCCAAAAGGGGGAGGATGAGATGGAGCTTGTAGAGGTGGAGGGAGAGATGGAGATGGGGCCCATAGAGGCAAAGGAGATGGAGGTGATGGTGGAGATGATAGGGGTGGTGGTGGTGTAGTGGGCAACAATAGACGATGGGCCTCTGAGGGAGAGTCTAGCTAGCAAAGACAAAGGAGATTATGGGTCACTCCTCCTCAGAGGGATACAGGGTCATTATTACATCAAGATGAGCATGCACAAAGACCCACTAGAGGGAACCAGGATCCACAATAATAGCAGGCACGTCAGGATCCTCCTGCAAGTGGCGATGGAGATTAGTTATCACAGTGTGAGCATGAGAGAGTTGCATTGAGATTACAGGTAGCTACCCTCATAACACAGTTATCAAAGCATGATGCATAGATGGTACTTTTGAGAGCAGAGAGGGACACATAGATGGCATAGATGAGAGCATATAGGGATGCTTAGATAGCACAGTTGAGGACAACCAGTGAGACATAGATAGCTCAACAGAGGGCTCATAGGGATACACAGCTAGCCCAACTGAGATCAGAGCATGATAGATATGTTCATACGGCCACCCATTAGGGATAGAGGGCCACTTATTATTTCACTTTGTATTGTGAAATGATTCTAGCTTCCGAGAGAGCTCTGTTATATTTTGTTATTGCTTAGCAGTTTGAGGGTGCTATGCCACCACCACCACCACCTGGTAGAGAAGATGCACCCCCTCCCAATCCTCCAATAGAGGATGAGGGGGCCAGTGAGGTGTAGACCTCCTTGATGTTCATATTTTGTATCCCTAGACTTATTGTATCTCATTGAATATCTTATATTTGTACCATTTTTTATCAATGTACTTTCATGTCCTTGGGACTCTGTACTTTGTTGATACATTATCTCATTGTTTCATCCATGCTTTGATATACTGACACTATGACACTCTTGATGATTTGATATGCTAACAAAAATTCTTGGTACTTTTGTTTATGGACATTTCTGATGATATTTGATGCTCATGTTGATTCTACCATGTATGCTTTTATCTGATTCATCTTATTTGCTATCTCTGATATCTGATCTCTGCTGGTTTTAATTTCTACACATGTGATATCTGATGTTTGTTTTATGCTTTTGATATTGATGTGATTGTCATACTTGGTCAAGATTAGATTAAGTGATGATAAAATGATGTCATAATATATTTCACTGATATATGATCATATTTTTGTTATTTTCAAAGTTTTCATGAATGTATGGATGTATGAGATGTATTGCGATGCGATGTATGGACATCTCACTTTTATTTATGTATGAATGAATGTGGATGCAAAATGCAAATGGTTTTATGATATGAAATGGATTTATGAATGCAAATGGATATCAATGATTTTGCACTCAATCATTTTAGGTTCAGTTGCTTTATGATTCCATGATGTACTTGGTCACATCTGTCAAATGGTTAATGTTTAATGCTTTAGAATTTTCATCTTATATCAAGATGCTTTAGATAGATTCTCAGTTTATATCAATGTCTTAGATAGTTGAATCCACACTTTTATGCTTGTGCAAGACTAAAATGAATGCAACTATATTAAAATGAATGCAATTTAAAATGAATTTCAATGCAACTAAAGACAATGAAATGCATCTAAATGAACCTAATGCAAATTAATATGATATGCAACTAAAATGAACCTTAATGCAATTAACTAATGAAATGCACCTAAGACACCTAGGACAGTCATTGTTTATTCAAAGCAGAGTTGTTTTTCATCATAGAGCCTTTGTTAGCGAGACCTCATTAGGATAGTACAATTTTCATCAATAGATTTAGCAACCTTGAAAATATGAATACATCCTTTTTATTCATCATGTTGGAAGACAACCTAAACATCAAAGCACTTAGATAGAATGTTGTGCCACTTACTTCTTGTTTGATATAAACCATTTCTTTTCTAGTGCATAATGTGTAAATGTATACCCGCAATGACCTTTCATTTTGTATTCATATCCTAGGGTATAATCCGATTTACTATGCACCTTGCTAGGAAATAGTTTATCTTTGTTAGTTTTTTAAATAGGCAAGGAAATAGATCCAACCTCACTAAGGTTTTCATAGGAAACAGGTCGAGGTATACATGGCGTTCCAATACATGATGGATGCACTTATAGTAGACACCCATTTCCCATGATCACCTTAGATAATTGGATTTATTACCACAAATAGAAGACAAAGAAAATGTCATGCCCCCAATCCTTGTTCCTCTTAGTCCATAGACATCATGGAGTTACTCAAGGAAACATAATAATAAAAAATTGATAATAAGAAAAGTTCATTGTCTTTTAACATGATCATTGTATTTGCATAATAGAAATAGACAATTGTGATTATAGTGTTTAAAAACACTATTGATTAATCTTACAAACACACGCATACAAATTATTATCAATCAAAGATTCATTCCTTCATCCATAAGTGTCTCACCTATTTTAGTGTTTAGAAACACTATTTTCATCATGACGTTGTGTTGAGAAACACATTTTTAGATCCAGCCGGTTGGTGTTTAGAAACACTATTTGTTCATAGTTTATTGTCAATTGCAGACGAGGGAGGTATTGAAAAATACCATTGTTCATAGTTTATTGTCAATTGCGGACATGGGTGGTATTGAAAAATACCATTGTTTGTAGTTTATTGTCAATTGCAGATGAGGGTGGTATTGAAAAATACCGTTGTTCGTAGTTTATTGTCAATTGCTAATGTAACATCTTGCTAATGAATGTGATTTGATCAAATGCTCCCTAGGGAAAAATAGTTTACCTAGGACCCTAATGTGGATAGATTCTAGTGTTAGGAAGGTGCAACTCTTTGATAGTTCTCTTAGGATTTGGCGTGTCACCAAAAGTGATTGAGGGGTATACACAAACTGATATTTACATAGGCCAAAGGCACAAGCATTTTCTTGATAGATAGAGGGTTGATTACAAGTAGCGCATGTTTACCAGGTTTTCACCACTTGGCCACAGTTTTATTTTATTTTTGCTATCATGGCGCATGTTTACCAGGTTTTCACCAAGACACTTTTTCTCTTTTCCAATTTTTTTTGTTCTTTTTGATTTTCTATTTTTTTTGGACTCATCAAGGCACCTATTTGCTAGGCTTTCACCAAGATAGTCATTTTTAGGACTTTTTCCATTGTTTTTTATTTTTTTTAGGATCCATATTTGTTGTTTTTGAACTTTTTTTAGGACTCTTTTCACTGTACAAGAGCTTCCTCAAGAATGTCAAGCATAAAACCTTTTCAAATGTAGAGTATTAATTGGATCTAGTAAACATCTCCTTCAGATGTAGCCAATTGATAGGTTCCTGATCCAAATGTTTTTGTAATGACAAAGGGACCTAGTTAGTTGGGTTCAAATTTTCCCTTTTGTTCTCGATGCTATTGATTTTTAGGATTTTCTCTAAGAACTAGATCCCCTTTCTGAAAACTTATGGGTTTTACCTTCTTATTGTATCCTCTCGACATTCTCCTCTGGTAAGCTTTGATATGATCAAACACCTATTATTTGCGCTCATCTAGCAATTAAAGTTATTGTAGTCTAGAGGTTCTATAGTCCTCATCAGTGAGTAGATGTTTTAGTGATACTCTAAGAGATGGAATCTCTACTTCAACTGGTAAGACTACTTTTGATCCATAGACTAGTGCAAAAGGATTTGCACCAGTTGGTGTTCTAATGCTCATTCTGTAAGCCCACAATGCTGGATTGATTTGCAAATGCCAATCCCTTCTGACTTGTTTACTATCTTATGTAAGATTTTTAGAATATTCCTATTTGATGCCTCATCATGTCTGTTACCTTGAGGGTAATAGATTGAGGAATAGTGTTGAGTGATTTTAAATTGAAGACACATCTCATCTATGTCTTTGTTCTTGAATTGACCCCCATTGTCAGTCACAATCGATGAGGGTACACCATAACGACAAATGATATAATTCAAGATGAACATTGAAACTTGTTTTCCAGTTGCATTAGATAGTGGGACAACCTCCACCCATTTAGTGAAATACTCAGTTGTGGTGATGATATATTTATGTCTGCTTGATGAATTGGGGTAAATCTATCCAACCAAATCAAAGGCCCATTTCTGAAATGGCCAATGTGTTATGAAAGGAATCAGTTCTCTAGCTGGTGTATGTATGAGGTTGCCATGGATCTAGCATTTCTTACAAGATTTTTCAAAGTAGATAGCATCATTCTCCATAGTGGGCCAATAGTATCCAACCCTTAGGAGTTTCTTGGCTAATGAAAAACCATTCGAGTGTGATCCACACACACCTTCATGAACTTCTTTTAATACATGATTAGACTCTTCATGTTCTAAACACTTAATAAGCATGCCATCTAGAATACGTCTAAACAAGTCATTAGCGATGATTACGTAACATGATGCTGCTCTTAGGAGGGATCTCTTTTCATTTCTAGGATAGCCTTCGGGAATTATTTGGTCTTTAAGATAAGAGTAGATATGGGCATATCTGGATAACACGTGAGTTTCAAGGACACAAACAATTTGGCATTTAGGAGAGTCATAAACTGAGAAAGGGAGTTCTTCCACTAGGAAGTCATAGCGAAATTGGTGTTCTTCCAATTGTAGCATGGATGCTAAAGTAGCCATCACATCAACTACTCTATTTTTTGATCTAGGAATTTGTTGAAATGTGATGAAGACAAAGTAATTTTTCAAGTCATCCACCATTGTCTTGTAGGGCATGAGATTTTCATCCTTAGTTTGATAATCACCATTCACTTGATTGATAATGAGTTGCGAATCCCCATAGATGTGTAATTCAATGATTTTCCATTCTATTGCAAGCTTGAGCCCATTCACAAGAGCCTCATATTCTACTATATTGTTGGTGCATGGAAAAATCATTTTGTATGCCTTGGGAATCTTATATCCTTGTGGTGTGATGAATAAGCATCCAACCCCCGATCCTTGTTGTGTGAAGGAACCATCAAAGTACATTTTCCAGGGATGTTCTGTTAAGTGCATGATATATTCATCTGGAAACTCCACAAGTAATGGCTTGTCATTAGTCAATGGTGTCTTTGCAAGTTGATAAGCAATCACCTATCCTTTAATGAATTTTCTGTCCACATATTCAATATCGAATTCACTTAGGATCAAGACCCACTTCGCCAGTCTTCCTGTCAGCATTGCTTTGTTCAATAGGTACTTAAGTAGATCAATTTTAGCCATTAGTTTCACCTTGTGTGCCAACATATAGTGTCTAAGCTTTTGGGATGCACACACCACTGCGAGGCATGCCTTCTCAATCATTGAATAGTTTAGTTCATATGTGACCAAAGTTCTACTGACATAGTATATGGCTCTTTCTTTCTTGGTCTCATCTTCTTGTGCAACTAGTACCCCTAGTGATGTATCTGTGGCTAATATGTAGAGCAACAAAGGTTTTCCATAGATTGGTGCCATTAGAATTGGAGGATTCATCAAATAATTCTTGACTTGAGTAAAATTTTCTTCGCATTTCTCATCCCAAGTGAATGTGGTTCCTTTCCTCATCAACTTTGTGAAGAGTTGTGCTTTGTCCACCAACTAAGATATTAACCTCCTTATGGATTGTAGCTTGCCTTGTAAGGTTCTCATTTGACTAATGTTTGTAATCACCTAAAAATGGACAAAATTTAAATCAAAGAAAATCAAGGGCAAAATTGAAGTAATTGAATCACAACGCATAATTAGCCAATCAAAATCAAAATCAAGTCTTAATTCAAGATCACTCAAAATTGAGAGCACTTTAATCAAATGCAATCAAATCAAAATACAATTAAAATCAAATAATTGTATAGTCTTGGATTAAATTAAATTCAACCCATTCAAGTGGTACATGGCTAAAATAAATCAATTAAATCAATTAATAAATCTTAATTACTCTCAACAACCCAAAAGGAGAGGAAATCCAGGCAACCAATAAGATTTAAGGAAAGGCATTCACATGGATCAAGCCAAATTGAATCTCAATCACTCAAAGTAAAAGAGAATCTTGTCCATTGATATTGTCTACTTGTCCCAAGCTTTGAGGACACAAACTTTGCATTGTCTTCAAAGGGTGGAACCAAAGACTCAACCAAGGTTTAATCATGATCAAACACAACTACACCCCATACCATTGGGAAAATCTATAAAAGGAAGGCCTAAATCCTTCATAATTATCAACCACACATTTGAGAATTGCATTGAACCTCTTGCAATTTGAGTTTAGAAATGAATTTGAGAGCTTAATTAGCATTTACTTTGATATAATTGTTAGCTTTAACTTGTTTATCTTATCATTCTCATTCTAGGATTGTCATTAATGGAAGCTTGCTAGAGCTTTGTATTAACATTCTTAGTTAGAGAGCCATAGGATGGTCAATTGATCATTAATTTTCTAAATAGTTGCTCTATTGTGGTTTATTTAGTTACTATTTGATTTATTGTTCAACCTTAATCCTATGAAGATACTTTTATTATTATACAAAATGGTGCCCACCGTGGGGCTCTAAGCCTTATTTCATCATTTTCATCATATTTTGTGTGCTTGTATTTTCACTTTTCCATGAATATTCTATAGAAAATAGGTGAATTCACACATACAAAGAATTCAATCATGCCTACAGTCATTCTGATGACACTTGAGATCACTTTTCTAACACCTAAAAATTGCTAACTCGCGCCTGGTTGATCACTTCTCTTCTATCTTAAATTATTTCTAGCCACCTACAAGATGAATGCTCACGCCTGTGAGATAAATTGTTCTGCCTTTGCTTGTAAAGTCACGCCTGTGACTTAAGAAGTGTCACAGATCTACTATTTTCCATCGCCTATGATAGAGTTTAACTATACAATTTACAAAGACAGTCACACCTAGTATCTGCTAATTCACGCCTAGTATTTGTTAAATTGTTTCTTTAAATAGATCATTTTACGCAATTTGTAGTACTCTTTACACTTAGCAGATAAATTGTTTTGCCTGATTAAATTTCAATGTTGCCTGTGTCACTGGAAAGTGAGGCTTGCTATTATTAAAGTTACGCCTGCCAACAGTTTGATCACACATATTAGCTGGACAATGACACTTACTGTTTGTTATTTTAATTTGCTATCAGATTGATAAATTCAATTACCTAACTCCCTGTCTGTATGTTTTTACTGTAAATGAGCAAGCACAAGAAGGTCCAAAAACTAGAGAGTAAATTTAATCAAGAAGGCAAAGCTTTGGCTAAGAAGATCAAGAGAGAGAACTTTGAGCATATTAAAGCGGTTCTTGAGGAATCACAAGAGGAAGAAAACTAGGTATATCAAAACTATCTTGCAATTATAGAAGCTTACAAGACAAAATTTGTATCTCTTAATTGGATTTTTACTCCTTAGTTCAAGTTTTTCCTTAAAAATTTGCAAATAAGGTTCTTAAGGTTCACTACATAATTCTTTGCTTCTTCAATTTTGATTTGGTTTCCCTCATTGTGATTGGTTGTGTTGACTAACTTGTTGGTGGAAAAGCACATTTGGAAGGAGCTATTGCTAAGGTAATGTTAAAAATGATGAAATCACACAAAAATGCCCCTAACTTTTGTTAGCTACAAGGAGAGGTAAGCTTTAAAACTTGGTGATTTGCATGCTTAAATTGTGGCATTGTCCTTTCAAAATTTAGTAATTTGGATAGCTTAAAGGAATAAACCAAACACTTAATCAAAGCCCCTTGTTTGTGGAAGAGAGTAGAAATACTCAAATCCCTATAGTTAGTGGGTGAAAGAAATTGAACAACATTGTCTATTGTGTTTGGGAACTAAAGGAAAAGTTAGGGATATGCTCTTCGCCTTTTGGTGAACCAAATTCCAAAAGCTTGACCTTAATTCCATTTTCCTTGCTTTGAATGAACATGCTAGAGAATTAGTGGGCTTGCCTCTTGAGTTTTCCTTAACGAGGCCAGTGAGAGGGAAAACCCAAAGTGGGATACGCTCACTTTTGCTGCGGGAATCCAACCCACTCTAAAATGAAACACATGCATCCTTAATGGGGTGTGTGACAAACATATTTTAAATTTTTTGAACTTCCTCTAGTAGTCCTCATAGATTGTGCGAAATCATACTTTTGTGTGTGTGGGAAGCCCCTTAACACACTCGGGGGATGAAAGTTTAAAGTCTATTTGAATGGAATCAATATTAAATCCTTGATAAAATAGCAAGACCACCTTTTAGAGCCATGTTTACGAACCAAATCTTGTGCTAGGTAGGTGCTTGAAGTGTCTTTTTGTGTAAAACCCATGATAACATTCTTCAAATCAAACATTTTGTTAAGTGGGTAAAAAGAGACAAGTGAATGCGTGATTGTTGTGTTTGAAATGGATAAACAAGTGAGAGATATATCCATTGAAAACTCATCTTATATTTTTAAATCTCTTCAATTAAAATCAACAATTCTCAAACCAAGGATCATTCCCAATCAAACTCTTGTTGGATGTTGGTTTCCACACGGTCCCACACATATAGGGTATCATTACAAGGAGATAGCACTCTTGTTGCAAACAAAGGGCAAGAAGTTGAATACCAAAGTCTTTTCAAAGATCCTAATCAAGAAGAAATTTTTCCAAACCCATTTGAACAAAGACTTGGAGGGATGGATAGAAATTCAGCATATCATAATCACAATACCAATAATGTCAATAATAATTCCAAAGAAACACTTGAATAAAAGATTGAGAGAGCTTCCCAAGACCTAGAATTCCTAGAGGTTATGGAGAAATTGATAGATAAGGATAAGGAGAACTTTTTCCTAAACCGAGCCCAAAAGGGACTAAAGCTGCCTTATGATTTTGATATTGACCAACTCAAGAAAGACTAACACCAAGATGACCCCATGAATGTTATGACTAGGCAGATAAAGGCCTTCCAAGAAAAAATTGATACCATGAAGAAGGCAGCTGAACCTAAAGCCTTTTCCATAGAAGCCTTGTGTCCTTTCCCTTTTGACAAAAGCCTAGTTATGGTATCTTTTCCCTTCAATACCATTTTTCCTAAATATGATAAGTACATGGGTAAAATAGACCCATAGGATCATCTAAGAGATTTTTGTGCCCTAAGCATAGAGTTCATGCAAAATGATACATATCTAATGAGAATCTTTCCTAGAAGCTTAGGAGGTCCTGCAATGGAGTGGTTTTCAAAACTACCCCAAGGAATAAAGACCTTTGAGGAGCTAGCCTCAAAGTTTAGAACCCATTACTCTTATAACATTGAGCACAAAATTACAATGCTCAAGTTGTGTGATACCAAACAGAAAGATGGAGAGTCCTTCTTAGGATTCCTACAAAGGTGGAGGACTATTTTCACAAGGTATCCACGAAGTATCCCCGAGAAAGAGAAGATGGAAATCTTCACTAACAATTTGACCACATAAATGAATTATAGATTACAACTTCAATGTCCCCCAACATTTGAAAAACTCATTGAAAATGGGATTAAGATTGAATATGTTTTGGTCAAGAGAGGTGAAATCAAATTATTTAAAGATAACAAATCCAACAACAACAACAATAATGGGAATAACAATAATTATGTGCCTAAGTATTTCAATAATCAAGGGTCCAACAATAACAATGATAAATCTAAATCATGGATAAAGAATAACAACAAAAACCTTGTGAATGATGGAGTTGTAGAGGCCCACAACTTAAAATCAACCCCCTTTATCTTACCATATGGAGTTAATTCTTCAAATAATGTTAATCAATCAAACAAAGCTCCATTTAATTCCAACAATTCCAACAATTCCAACACTAATGCTAATGGGAACAAATCAAAATATTCCTAGTCCAATTATAACAAAAAGAAATTCACCTACTTAGGTGAACCTTTGGAGAATGTATTAAGGACCTTGGTTGCCAATAATGTCATTACATTACCTGATATGAAAGATTATGAACCTCAAGTTAAACCTTATTGGTGGAATGATGCCCATCATTGTGAATATCATCAAAATAGAGGTCATCCAACCAATGAATGCATGAGATTAAAACACTTGGTGCAAGACTTAATAGATAATGAAACCATCAAAATTGAAGGACCTCAAAACAATGAGGACCACACGGCTTTCAAGAATCCCTTTTTGAATCATGAAAAGAATGAGTCATCTAACGCTAATCAAAATCAAAAGAAAGGCAATGAGAAAGTGAACTTTGCTCATACTTATGACAACACGATCAATACTTTAAGAGAAGAAGATAATACTATAAATGTTGTCATAGTAAAGAAAAATTCAAGAGAAGCATCATAAAATATGGTCACTAGGGGGCAAGAATAAAAAATTATCCTACCTAATAATGCTCCTAAAGTTGTGGTATCAAATAAAGCTTCAACTTCATCATCAAAACAATACAACTTGGTGGATCAATTACAAAGAACTCCCACTCAAATCTCTATCTTGGAGTTACTCAAATTGTCACCAATTCATAAAGACATTTTGGAGAAAGCTTTATTGGAAACCAATGTGTCTCTAGACTTGGAGGTAGAAAAATTTCAAAATATGGTGGGGCACCTCATTTCACCCCATTGCCTATCATTTTTCAAACAAGATGACATGTCTCTTAATCATCCTCAAAATCTGCCCTTACACATAGAAGTCTTGATCCACAAGCATAGGGTGAAAAGAGTCCTTATAGATGGAGGGGCCATCCTAAAAATTTGTACCCTTAGCTTGGTGAAAGCCCTAGGATTTTTTGAGGAGGCTATTGAACCTAAGAAGAAGATAACCATAAAAGCCTACGATGATGAAGAAAGAGCCTCAAAAGGAGTAATAGTATTACCCATAAGAGTTGGTCCCATGCAAAAAGAAACCATATGTCAAGTGTTGGATCTAAAGTTGATTTATAATATCTTGCTAGGAAGGCCATGGATTCATGACATGCAAGCCGTTCTGTCTACTTATCATCAATGCCTAAAGTTTCCTTATCTAGGGCAAGAGATAATGATAAGTGGGGATCTAAACCCATTCCAATATTGTAATAATGTCAAGCCTATCAATGACTCCTTAGTTCCACACAATACTAAAGGGTCTATACCTAATCAAATGGAGCAAGGTCAAAGTTCTAAGGACATCCCTTTGTTGAAAGGAAAAGAAAAGATGGAAGAAGAGGTTGTTATTAAAGATACACCAAAACTCATTAACCAAACTACATCAACTAAAGGAAAAGAGAAGGTTAATGAATATAACATTATTGAAGAATCAAAATAAGATCATACCAAAGCTACCCAAGTGTACACTAAAGAGGCCCATTATCAAAAAATGGACCAAATGATGAATAATTTTGATAAGCAATGCAAGATTAAACAAAAAGGTGTAGGTGAATACTCCTTATCTATGATGGACCTACCTTTATCACCCAAATCCTTTGGAAGACCCTCAAATCTACCCCATAGATATAATGATAAATTTTTGAGGGCAACTACATCATCTGCCATGGATGAAGAAGATAATGAAATCCTAAATTGGTTATACAAAGATGAAGAATCAAGTGCACATGTCAAACATATTCAAAATATAACCATTCCCACACATCAATATGGGAAAGGGTTTTCAATCATGCAAAAGATGGGATACAAAGGTCAAGGACCTTTAGGCACAAAGAATGAAGGGATCATTGAATCCATAGAAAGTACATGGTGAGATTCCAAGGAGAAAATAGGAGTAGGGTATCTTGAGAAAGGATACACTAAAAAATATTATCCCAAACTTTATAGCCAAATATTACAATTAGAATCTCACAGTGATGAGGATTCTAATGAATGGGAATGGGAGAACCTATCAAATGAGTCATGCCATGATAAAGGTATTGATTTTATTCATACATATGCTTCTACCAAAGATAAAGGACCAATAGCAGAATCAACTTCAAATCAAGCATCTAGTTCTAGCCAAGTGGTTCTAAATGATGTGCCAAGTATAGAAATAGAGATAAATCAATGGGTAGGTGTACCTTCATGGAGACCTACTATGGAAGAATCAAATGTTAGGTTTAATCCACATGATTTTTATCCAATGGAAACCCAAGAGGAGTCTAGTGAGGAGGACTTTGATCCTTCTTATTTAGAACATTTAGCGGAAGCCCATGTTCAAGAATTTCAAGATACAATGTATGAACCCTCCAATAATGAGATATACACCTTAAACCCAATTGAAACAAACCTAAGTGTTGACCCATTAACCCTCATACACCTAAACTTAATTGAATGGAATTCCATTGAACCAACTACCCTTCCAATTTTCTTGAATGACAACATGGTGTCCCAATGCCTTAACGCAGTTGAACCCTCTTTTATCAGTGAATATCAAGAAGAATTGATCAAAGGGAGCATCCAAACTTTCAATCCGAGAAAAAAAAAAGAAGGAAAAGAATCAAGTGTTGAAAACCAAATTGTGGCAACATTAGATCAAGAAAAAAATAAAGAAATAAAGGATGTTTCCAAAGCTGAAAACCCAACTGAGGCACCTAAGGAAGGGAGTTTGGATGCTCTACCAGAACATTATGAGGAAAGATCTCCAATTTTGATTGAGCCAATAGAAAAGATAAACATTGGATCAGAAAAAGAGCCAAAGATCATCCATCTAGAGGCATCACTATCTAGCGAAGAAAGGATAGAATTCATTAAGTTCTTTAAAGAAAAGCAAGTTAACTTCACATGGTCTTATGATGATATGTTGAGATTAGACCCAAAGTTGATAATGCATCACCTAAATATCAAGGAAGGAGCCAAACTTGTTAAGCAAAAACTAACGAAGATGCATCCACATATAGCACTACTTGTCAAAGTGGAGTTAGAAAAATTATTGAAAGTGGGATTTATAAGGGCCATGGATTATGCACAATGGATCTCAAATATAGTGCCAGTATCAAAAGCAGATAAATCCATCAGAATCTGCACGGACTTTAGAGACTTAAATTTGGCATGTCCTAAAGATGACTCCCAGTTCCGAGCATAGATGACATTGTAGACTTAATAGCAGGACACTCTATGTTTTCACTCATGGATGGATTTACCGAATATAACCAGATAAAGATAGCACCAAAAGACCAAGATAAGACTGCTTTCACATATGCATGGGGTACTTTTTGTTGGAATGTCATGCCTTTTGGCTTGAAAAATGCAAGAGCGACCTATCAAAGAGAAATGACCACAATATTTCATGATATGATGCATAAGTTCATGGAGGACTATGTGGATGATATATTAGCCAAATACCATTCAAGAAAAGAACACCTTCCAATTTTGGCAACTTTTTTTGAAAGGCTAGAAGAATTCAAAGTAAGACTTAACCCAAAGAAATGTGCATTTGGAGTCCAATCCGGCAAACTATTAGGCTACATTGTATCTGAAAAAGGGATAGAGGTGGATCCCGCTAAAGTGAAAGCTATCATGGAAATGGAAGCACCTAAAATCATTAGTCAGATGAGATCTTTACAAGGAAGGATCCAATCCATTAGGAGATTTATCTCACAATTAGCGGAAAAATGTCATAATTTCACCCAACTTTTGCATAAGGATACAATTTTCAAAAGGGATGAAAAATGTGAAGAAGCCTTTAATCTATTGAAGAAATATCTCATGAATCCACCAATCTTGATGCCACCTATCAGAGGCAAGCCCTTGATCCTATACATTTCAGCAATAGAGAATTCATTGGGGGCACTTTTAGCGCAAGAGGATGAAATCAGAAAAGAAAAGGCAATTTACTACATTACTAGAACCTTGGTCAAATATGAGATTAACTATACATTCATGGAAAGGGCATGCTTGGCTGTGGTTTTTTCTTCCCAAAAATTATGCCATTATATGCTAGCCCACAAGATAAGGCTCATTGCCAAAATTGACCCATTGAAGTATCTACTTAGTAAAACAACATTGAATGGAAGGCTAGCAAAGTGGGTGATGGTACTAAGTAAATTCAACATAGAATATGTTGATAGAAAATCAATCAAAGGGAAAGTTATTGCTAACCAGTTAGCAGAAGCACCACTTCAAGATGATCATCCCATCTAAGTGGAATTCCCAGATTCAGAAATTGTGAATGTTGAGGCAAAGACATGAAAATTATATTTTGATGGTTCCTACACTCATCATGGATTAGGAGCAGGCATACTTCTAATCACTCCTCAAGGCTCCACTTGTACACACTCAAATGGTGCACTTCTCTAAGTCATTATATCCAAGGGAATCCATGAAACCTTAGAAAGTGACCTAGAGCTCTCTATGCATGGATTTGCAAGATTATTTGAAGTTTGCTCTTAGCTAGAGCTATTAAGCTAATGACCTTGCTAGTCAACCACACAATGAGAGATTCAAATGAAGACAAGGGAAAGAATGCCAATATCCCCAAGATTCACTATGAAATGCAAATGCAAGCTAGATTAAGATGAATATGCAAGCTAGAAATGAGAGATGCAAGTTAAGCTATGGAAATGAAAGTACAAGCTATGCTATGAAAAGAAAAGTACAAGTATTACCAAGCCTTCCTAGTTAAACTAGATGAGTTACTCTAAAGCTTGAAAGGAAATCTAAACTATGAAAGCATAAACATGAAGCTACTATGCATGAATGAAACTAAGAATGGAATGTAAATGCAAAAGCCAAGAATGCTCCAAATCTTCAAAAGCTCCAAAGTGACCTAGAAAACCTGCAGCATAACATTAGCATAAAAAGATTGATATGCAAATGAGGAAGAGAGCTCTTCTTTTAGAGGAAGTGAGAAAGAATGGACCATGGAGATTAAGAGGCAAAAGATTTAATCAAGGGTGGATCTTGAAAGAAGAGCAATCCAAGTGCACAAATATCCTCCAATGAGAAAATAAGAGTTGACTTTTGTGTCCATATGAGACAAAAAGTGCTTTTCTTCTTTTTATAAAATAAGAATAATGCTTTATTTGTGCAACTTAGGATAAGAGGAAAAGTGGGGGCTTTTTTATTTATTAAAAGGGGAGGAAATATTCCTTTTAAATAAATAAATAAAGACTTTAGGATAAAATGGTTAGCCCAAGGACTTGATCAAGGAAATTGATATAATTGAAAAATGTTAATTTTTGAAAATATTGATTCAAGGATTTGATAAATTGTTGAATGGGGGCCCAAAGTCTAGGCGACTATTTTAGGGTGCATACACCACTATCCATGAGTCTTACAAATTGCTATTTCCATGCACCAATAATATAGCAGAATATGAAGCTTTGGTTATTGGAATCAAGTTGGCATTAGAATGGAAAGTGACAGAATTAAAAGTTTATGGAGATTCACAATTAGTCATAAATCAAGTCAATGAAGAATATTAAACAAAAGCTGACAAATTGGTACCCTACAAAAACATGGTGGACAATCTTAAGAAGTATTTCATACTTATTACATTTGAGAAAGTTCCAAGAGAAAAGAACAAAGCAGTGGATGCAATGGAAACTTTGGCTTCACTTCTACAGATGCCTGATCAAAGTACCATATATGAATTCCTGGTAGAAGAAGTGGATCAACCCGCATTTGACCCTACCCACCCTTACACCATTTTCTTGTTAACTACAAATGAATGACCTTGGTATGGACCTATTTACACTTACTAGAAAGATCAAATCCTTCCCATAGACCAAACTAGGAATCAAAAGAAAAGCTTCATTCGCCAAGCCGCCCGATATACTATAGTTTCTGAAACATTGTATCGAAAAAGTCTAGACGGAATGCTCCTTAGATGTTTAGAAGAAGAAGAATCAAATGTAGCCTTAGGAGAAATCCATGAAGGAATTTTTAGATCACACTCAAACAAATTAACCCTAGCTAAGAAACTTCTTAGGATAGGATATTTTTGGCCTACGATGGAGAAAGATGCTTGTAACTTTGTGAAAACTTGTAGAAAGTGTCAATTCCATGGAAACTTGATACATATGCCCACACAAGAGCTTCATCTGATGACAACACCTTGGCCATTCTATCAATGGGGTCTAGAACTAATAGGCATGATTTATCCACCATCCTCGAATGGTCATTAATTCATCATCACGACAACTGAATACTTTACCAAGTGGGTGGAAGCTGTACCCTTATCAACTGCAATAGGAAAGAAGATATCTTTATTTATCCTCAATCATATTATTTTTAGATATGGCATACCTCATGCTATCATAACAGATAATGCAAAGCATTTCAAAAACAAAGACCTAAAGGAATTATGCACCAAGTTTCACATGATTCATCATTCTTCTTCAATCTATTACCCCCAAGGTAATGGACAAGCCGAGGAAACAAATAAAAACATCTTGAAAATTTTGAAGAGAATGGTGGACAATTCAGGTAGAGATTGGCACATCAAAATAAACCCAACCTTGTGGGCTTATAGAACAAGCATAATAATGCCAACCGGAGCTACACCCTTTTCCTTAGTCTTTGGAACAAAAACAGTTTTTCCTTTGGAGGTAGAACTTCCATCTTTGAGGATATCTATGCATGGTTTGATAAATGAGGAAGACTATAGGGTTGCTAGGTTGCAAGAACTAGAACTCTTAGATGAGAAACAGAAGCAAGCATTTGATCATTTGAAGGTGTACCAAAATAGGATGTCAAGGGCTTACAATAACCACATCAACCCAAGAACATTTCAAATAGGTGACCTAGTTTTGCGAGAAAATCCAAAGAACCAAGAAAAAAGGGAAAATAAAGGAAAATGGGAAGCAAACTGGTTAGGACCATTTCTCATTATTGAAAATTTTGGGACCAACACCTACAAACTAGCAAATTGTGATGGTGAAGAACTAAAAGAACCCATCAATAGCATACACTTCAAGAGGTTCTATACATGAGGTAGATGAAAGAGTATAAAGAGTATCAGATGAAGAGCATCATATTTATTGTACATAGTTCAAAGAGATCTTGAAAATATCAAAAACATTTGAAAAATAGAAAAGATAAAAAAAGTGGAAAATTGAGCATGAAGAAAGCAAAAACATTCATATATGATCCTCAAAAAGATGTTGTCTTGGTGAAAACCTAGCAAATAGGTGCTTCGATGATGTGAAAAAAAAGAAAAAAGGAAAATACAAAAAAAATCAAAAAAGAGAAAAAGTGCCTTGGTGAAAACCTAGCAAATAGGCACCTTGGTAGCAAAAAAAGAGAAAAAGCTTGAAAAACAAAAAAAGAGCTAGATTCATTCAATCAGTGAAAACTTGGTAAATAGGTGCCATTGAAAGTCCAAGTTAGTCGCATACCTAGAAGGTCACCTTGTAAATATTGCATTCGCTAGCATTTGTATATATTGCATCATAAAACCCCATAGTTGCATTTGCAAGTCTCAAGATTTTGGTCACCTAATCTGCAAATTGTCCTAAGTCCCACAAATGAAATCAAAATCAAACTAGGGGCAATCTACTCAAGAGGAGAAAGGATTCATCAAAGCAATCTTTATTCAATCAAAGAATCAATTCATCACACTCAAAAGAGGAACACTTAATCAAATCTACATCCCAATCCAATTTGAGCCTAAAACGCAAAATTTGATCCAAGAACTAAAATGACCTTATCTTTATCAAGATTAAAAGTATGAAATGGATGGAACTACACTTGAAATATGGATTTGAAAAACATTGCAAAATTTTTCTAAGTGTTAACTCAATTGATGAAATCATGTCTTTCTAGCGAATCGATGAAAGTTTTAGACTAGACAAGCTATGATGAAAGGATGATATTTTCTTGATTTCTGAATGACTGTATTAAAATCAAAGTTTTAAACTATGTATTATTTGTCTAAGGATGTGATCATCAAAGAATCATCGAGGACTTGTACATAGAATAAAATGGAGATTTCTGCTTGTTTACGCAAACATATACCTTGGCTATTTTGATCTTCAATATCATAATACCAACATCCACTTGCAACATAGAATTTGACAAAATTGGTATTCGCACTCTCATGATTGGCTTCAATAAGTGATAGTCATACTGAAGAGAGATGGGAAAGAAAATAAAGAGGTGCAAAAAGTATTCATATCATCATAGTTTAACTAGTGATGGTTGTACTAAAATAGGATTCCAAAAATGCTCAATGATGATTATAAGCTTCAAATTTGGAATACTGACAGTTAGCTGCATACATCTTAGATTAATTGCATTGTATATATTGTTTTGCCTTCTGTAGCTTAATTTGCAAGGGGGTACATTAATAATCTTGGTTAATCAAAACATTAAAGAAATGGAGGGTTCAATTCAAATGTCTTATCCTTGATTTCAATCAACAAAGTGAGATTATCTTTTGCATTCATGCATAGCATTAATCATTAATCATTATCCATATATCAGAAAAAAGAGAAAAAGAATCATTACTCATACATCATTTGCATACATGTAATTAAAGATAGAACTGCATACATCCGAAAACCCAAAAACATAGGGACATTCACATTCATATTTCCATAAAATAGTTTGCATTCATACATTGAAAATAGAGAAAAGCATGTCATAAATCCATACATCAATGCATTCATCTATCTAGATCATAAAATAAGATACATTGCATCCATAAAATAATCACAAGTAAATGCATCATAAATACCATATAGTTGCATATAAAGATAATCTCATAACAAAGTACATCAAGAGAATCAAGGAAGTACATCATCATATAAATGTTCTACAAATGATCTAGTACATTAGTATATCAAGATACAAATGTCATGAAAGTGATACATCAAGTGTTCCGATCAATAAAACATCATGAAACATGATACAAGGACATCAACAATGAGTAACTCTGTCAAATCATCAATATCCCATAGCACCCGATCCATCCCCAGCACCTGATCCATCTGGACTTCTATCATCTTGTCTATCCTATGAAGGAGGAGCTTGAGAAGTGCTTGCTATGTTAGGTCTCTAAGTCACATGAGTCATAAACCGCTACATCAAAAGAGTTACCTGATCCAATCTGCCCACAATAGTAGACATATCTTTCCTGAATGACTGAACATCCCATGCTACACTATCAACGCTAGGAGCAGCCTATGAACTCTGCCCCATATCTTGTGACTACTGAACCTGTGGAGGCACCTGCTGTGCTGGAACCTGATCCTGCTGTGCTAAAGAAACCCTCTGTAACTGAACTAAGGGATCCTGACCATCAGGAATCTATCGAGCAACATCTATATGTACCTATCTTTGTTGTCTCTACTGTCGACGAGCTCTATGTTGTCTATCCAATGCTACTCTAGGGCATACCTCAACTACATCATCCTATCCTCTAGCTCTAGCCCTATCCCAAACATGTCCACCTCTCACTCATGGTCCATCTCCTGCTCTACCAATAGCCTGAGGTGCTCTCTATCCTCACTGTCTCTAACATCTCCTACCACTGCCATCACCACCGCCACCATCATCTCTCTCATCTCGGCCTAGGATAGGCTCTGCTGGATTAGTAAATTGAGGAAACCTATTCCAAGCCCACCAGTCTTGATACTCATGAGACATCCCACCATCTGCAACACCTACAAGAATCTCCCATTTGTAGTATGCCAAACCAGTAATTTGATCACATGCAAACTGATAATCAATCAAAGGACCCCACATCGATCGCTCTACCTGTACACGAGCATATAATGCTACACCTTGTGGCATATCCTGTAATTGTTGGTGTAATTAAATATTCCTAATTACACTTAACTTAATCTTACTTAGGATAATGCATTGCATAGTAGTTTGTGATTGAGACACCTAGGAGTGTGCACCTCTATTAAGCACATGGTGTAGGAGAATTTCCACTTTTGGTGTGATAGTTGTCTTCACATACCTCATTGTGTGTGAGATCCACCTTTTGTGCTCTTATCACCATCCTAATCCAATGCACATACTTTATTGCATATTGGAGGATGATCCACATTTGGTGGACATGTGATTACACCTAGTATAGGTGATAGCTTATTAGCTCCTTATCATTGTCTCTTATCTCCTTTCCTATATAAGGAGGCCTATTATGTACATTTTAATCATGTCCATAATCAATAATATCATTCTTGCATCTTAATGCAATTGTCTTGTCCATCTCTTGTGGAAGTTATCTTGGTCTTGAATTAGATCATGGGGGTGTTGTAGAGTCACCTAAAACTCTAATAGTAATCTACCATACTGGCAAGACACTCAGCCAAATTAGAAATGCTCAATCGTAGTAGTAGCCCTGCCAATCATCCATTGAGGAGCAAACATATAGGGAAGCTCATCATCATCCTCCATCCAGTGCTCACATCCTATGTATGGTCACCACTAAACTTGATCAAGATCATCAATCTACCAACACCAATACTCAAGTGTGCCCATATGGGAATCCTTGATGATGAATCCATTCAAAAATAGGCCTACTAATGGGAAGATGCTCCCATACCCACTACTGTAGAATCACTGCACCTACAGACAAAGAAGCACTCTCTGTAGACAACCTCATGCAAATCGTGATATAATTGAGCAAGAACACAAGAGCCCCAATCAAATCATCGAGGCTGAGTAAGTAAATCCTCAAGAATCCTACCCCATCCAATTGAGAAACCACAACCTCACCGGTTGGAAAGTAGGAATCCACTGATAAGAGCACCAAGAACCACTGGTAATGTCACGAAAGAAGAAAACTATGGCCAATTAATAGTATCATCATCTATAGTGTTGTCTCCAAACACTTGTCTGCAAACTATGCTATCATAAATAGAATCATAATATACTAACTCTCCTCAGCAAGGAATGCGTAATAGTCTATACACATCCTTCGGAGTGATGGTCATCTCTCTAAAAGGAAGGTGGAAAGTATTATGGTCAGAGTTCCATCTCTCCACCACAATAGTCAGAAGACCATGGTTTAGCTGGAACTGCGACATGTCAAGAAGAAAACTGAGGCCTCACATCTCAACAATATGATACTCTACCAGAGTCAGAGCCTGACCAAGATCAATAACCCATGATGCAACAGACTGTATGTAAAGAATAGGAAAGTGTGCTTGTTTGGCAAAATAAAGGAATCATATCAGCATACCATATCAAGGAATCATCTAAAGTCAATCAATTTTATCAAAAGTATCAAACAATCACACCCAGTACTATTTGTTCGTGTCTCTATATCCTGAGAATAAAGTATCAGTATCAATCGCATCAGTTTTCACACTGATTGATTTATCCTATAAGATTGACAAATCACATTCATTGGCATCATTATCCTAATATCCTAATCAATTGTTTTGTTTAAATGCAATAGACCTAATCTTATCATTGGAATTGATCATCTAGAGTTATCAAATTTTTCATCAGGAAAAATCAAGTACAAGTGAAAAATTTTCAAAAATCTTATAGGCATGATTTTACACATACCACATGACATTTCATCTCACATGATGCAGAAAAGATGTCAGGTTACACTTTATCTATCCTAGGCAGTAATTCAAGTTTCACATGACACTTTATAATGCTAGGCGACATTGAATAAAGCCTAGGCGACAATAAAAATCTAGGGTTTAACATGCAAAAAAACATATGCAAATTGGCATTAAAACCCTAAGGCTACGTGGAATCATATTCTTCCCAAGTGAGAATGAAAAATTGTTAGGCAATAGTTTACTATGTGGAGGCGTGAGTAAAAAGCACAGATGCGACACTTTAAAGGCTAACGCGACATTAAATCTATCCTACGTGTGAATTTGTGAAATTAAAACAATGACAACATGGAAAAGATGCAATAAATGCTATAAACAAGCAATAAATGCAACAAGGAAGATAAAAATGACTCACTGGAGGTCCGTAGTCAAGTGGTCTCCGATACCATCAACATCTCTTGAACCGATGCTCTCTAATAGGAACAACCATCTTGAAAATCAAAGGAAGCTCAGAGCAAAATCTCACAAGTCAAAAGTGAAAATGAATAGTAAATCAAGGTTTTTCAACCTATTTAAACTAATTTGACCTAATTTAGAGGTGAAATTTTGACTTCAACCTCTACTAACCTATCAGTTCAATCAGGGCAAATTGTGAACCATGGCATTTCATCAGTATTTTTCAGAAATGAAAACATATTGAATCAATCAATCAATCAAATTTTTCAAATCAAGCATCAATATGTTTTATTTTTGAGGGGGCATACCATTGGATAAATAGATCAACAATAGCAACAACATCATCAAGAATCAAGAGATCAATCATCAAATCAAAGTGAAAGCTTTTATTAGGAAACTTTTTCGTAATCAAATGAATGAGGCATCGCATTGAAATCAATCATCAAATCATGTATCATATTAGGATTTTTCATTAGGATCAAGCATCATATCAAGGATTAATCATTAGAATGACCATCATATCAAAATGATCATCATAACCACACCAATTGAGAGTTTCATATCAATCATATCTACATCAATCTCGTATCAAAAATCAAGGATCGACCATCGAAGACATTAAATGAACATCAGAGATCGACCATCAATGAATCAAGACATATCATCAAGCCAGATCAGAGTATTCTTTGAATTGACATGCTTCGCACATCAACTCAAAGAGGGGCATTTGTAATCACCTAAAAATGGACAAAAGTCAAATCAAAGAAAATCAAGGGCAAAATTGAAGTAATTGAATCACAATGCATAATTAGCCAATCAAAATCAAAATCAAGTCTTAATTCAAGATCAATCAAAATTGAGAGCACTTTAATCAAATGCAGTCAAATCAAAATACAATTAAAATCAAATAATTGTATAGTCTTGGATTAAATTAAATTCAATCCATTCAAGCGGTACATGGCTAAAATAAATCAATTAATAAATCTTAATTACTCTCAACAACCCAAAAGGAGAGGAAATCCGGGCAACCAATGAGATTTAAGGAAAGGCATTCACATGGATCAAGCCAAATTGAATCTCAATCACTCAAAGTGAAAGAGAATCTCGTCCATTTATCTTGTCTACTTGTCCCAAGCTTTGAGGACACAAACTTTGCATTGTCTTCAAAGGGTGGAACCAAAGACTCAAACAAGGTTTAATCATGATCAAACACAACTACACCCCCTACCATTGGGAAAATCTATAAAAGGAAGGCCTAAATCCTTCATAATTATCAACCACACATCTGAGAATTGCATTAAACCTCTTGTAATTTGAGTTTAGAAATGAATTTGTGAGCTTAATTAGCATTTACTTTGATATAATTGTTAGCTTTAACTTGTTTATCTTATCATTCTCATTCTAGGACTATCATTAATGGAAGCTTGCTAAGAGCTTTGCATTAACATTCTTAGTTAGAGAGCCATAGGATGGTCAATTGATCATTAATTTTCTAAATAGTTTCTCTATTGTGGTTTATTTAGTTACTATTTCATTTATTGTTCAACCTTAATCCTATGAAGACACTTTTATTAGTATACAATGTTCTTTGGTGGTTTCATTTCTAGAATATCTTTTACTTTTATTAGATCCACTTCAATTCCCTTACCTCAAACTATGAATCCTAAGAGTTTTCTAGATGACACACCAAATGCAAACTTCTTAGGATTAAGTCTTAATTGGAATTGTGCCATCCTAACAAAGATTCTCCTTAGATCCTCTATATGTGTAGTCCTCATCCTTGATTTTGCCAAAGTGTCGTCAACATAGTCTTCCATGTTCTTATGCATCATGTCATGGAAGATTGTGGTCATTGCCCTTTGATAGGTGGAACCTTCATTTTTGAGACCAAATGGCATCACATTCCAACAATATGTTCCCCATGCACAAGTGAATTTTGTTTTCTCTTGGTCTTCAGGAGCAATTTTGATCTGATTATATCCCGAAAATCTGTCCATTAGGGAATACATCTCATAACCTGTTGTTAAGTCAACAATCATGTCTATGTTTGGAAGTGGAAAATCATCTTTGGGACAAGCCTTATTGAGATCCCTAAAGTCTGTGCACACCCTTATGGATTTTTCCACCTTATAAATAGGAACTATGTTGGAGACCCACTCTGCATAATCAATAGCTCCTATGAATCCAGCTTTCAATAGTTTTTCCAGTTCTACTTTTACTAGCAATGGCACATGTGGATTCATTTTTCTAAGTTTTTGCTTGACAGGTTTTACATCTAGTGAAATAGATAAATGGTGCATAATCAAATCTATGTTGAATCTGAGCATATCTGAGTAAGACCAAGTGAAGTTGATCTTCTTTGCTTTGAAGAAATCAATGAATTGGATTTTCTCATCTTCTGTCAATGATTGAGCTATGTGGACTAACTGAGGAGCTTTTGTTGTTCCCAAATTAATGGGTTGTGTAGGTTCAATCAGAACTGAGGATCTCTCTTGGAAGTGATCTAGGAGGATATCCATTGGATACATCTTCTTATTTTTCTCTTTTAGGATCTGATACTGCCACTAGGTGGTTTTCACCATTAGACCTCTTGTTCTTTTTGTTTTTATTTTTAAGACTGAGAAACTTGATATCCTCTTCAATCATGATTTCTCTCTTTACGTAGGTGGAAGAATGGAAGAGTTCACAAGCATTAAGATAACATGCTATGGAATAGTCATTGTCAAAGGATAGCAAGCTTGTGTTTGTAGGTTCATCCTAGTCTATCAAGTCAAGGTATTTCAAGGACAAATATTCAATAGGTTCAAGAGATAGCACTGCATTATTATCACTATTTGTAACTTGCAATATATCATCTATTAAGTTTTCTTCTAGATAGGTGTTAGGATTATTAGAGTCGGGTTCATTATTATTAGAGTTCATGTTAATGTTATGCAGATCTAACTCTAGTGATCTGACATTATAACTCTCTCCTTCTTCAATCAAGACCCTAGGAGAAAACTTGTGTATCACATCTATTTCTATGTCTATGGTGGCATCACAAAGGACATCCCATTTGTACTCATGTGAGTCTACCTGACTATAATTTGAAACCCCCGAAAAGTGGACAATAGTCATGGGTACCTCATTTTCTTCATTAGAATGGTTCTTGTGGATTCATTTCTTCTAGTTCTTCATCAAAATGTGGTGCATCAAAGATGAGAGGTTCTTGTTCTTTCTCTTCATCAGGTTCCTCTGTTTGTTCTCTTTCTAGTTTTTGTTCAAGATTTGTACCAAGAAATGTGACATCTGGGTCCCCTTGTAAGAGTAGAAACCTTTCATAAGGAATGGGTTGTCCTTCCACTTCTTCTTCATCATCATAATCTCTTGATCTATCAAATATAGGACCCCTTTCTACTGTAGGATGAAATCCATATGTAGGGGTTCTACTAGTCCTTTGTTATTTTATCCCAATGGTCCTTTTCCTTTGTACCCCATTTGTTTCATAAATTCATATCCTTTCCCATATTTCTTGGAGATATTTCAACATGTTTAACATTCCCATCTTCTTTGGGTTCTTTGTAAACCATTGCAAAACAACCTTTTCTTCATTCTCTTCTTCAAGGGATATTTTTGATTTCACCATTCTGGTTCCTTCATGTATAGTCAAAGTGCTACCATCAGAAGGTGTAAATGTAGATGAAGGTCTTCCTTGTGTCCTAGGAGATATGGGAAGATCCATTAAAGACATTGTGGGATCCATCTTGTATTCACCCATGCTTGTTTCCTAGATATTGATCTTCTTAGAAAAGCTCCTTAAGACCATCTCTTTGGATGTCTCTACCTTAGTGGACCCTTCTTTGTTATGGGGAACCATGCTTTCTATTTGTTTGAGGTTATTACAAGTGTATGTGGTATCCACTGGAATAGTCACCTCCACTCCATTATGAGGGAACTTTAGACATTGATGATACGTGGAAGGCACTGCTTGCATTGAATGTATCCATGGTCTTCCTAGAAGAATGTTGTAAGAAAGGGGTAGATCAAGAACTTGGCAAAGGAAATCCTATTCCACCGGTCCTACTCTAATGGGTAAGACAACCAATCCCTTAGAGGATATTTCTTCCTCATCATAGGCCTTGATTGTTATCTTTCTTCTAGGATCAATTGTGTGCTCTGAGAAACCCAATTATTTTATCAAGTTGTAAGTACAAATGTTCAAACCAGCGCCTCCATCTATCAGGACACATTTGACCTGGTGTTTATGAATAATAAATTCTAAATGAAGGGGTTGATTATGTGGTTGGTTCATTGATTTGTCATCCTCTTCAAAAAAATATAGGTAATGTGAGGAACCCATGTGACCAAGCATGGCCTGGAATCTATCCACATCTAAGTCTTTTGGTACATTGGTGCTCAGTAGGGATTGATCAAGAACCTCCCTATGACTAGGGGAGATTTTCAACAACTCTAGGATAGATATCTAAGCTAGTGTCTTTTGTAATTGTTCTACAAGATTGAATTTTGGAGATGACACCACTTGTTTAGACATTGTTGTTGTTGTAGCTAGTGTGTTAGATGCTGAGACTCCTTTAAGAGTAAGCTTTGCTTGGCTTCATGTTACAACATTTGAGGATTCATCTTTTTTTTTTTCACTCATTTGAGAGTGATCATGTTGATGGAATGTTCACATGGTTCCATCATGTTGATTACATTGTCACTATCAGTGTACATGTAATTAATCTTATTGGTTTTTGAAGTTTCTCCTTTTTCATAGTTAGGTAGTGGAGTTTGAAATGCTTTGTGATCAATGTTCAATAAGATCTTGAATAACATGTCTTAGTTTCAAGTAGTTATTGGTTGTGTGTCCTTTATTATGATGGTAATCACATTAGTCATTATCATTCCACCACTTGGGTTTGTCTTCTGGATCCCAAGGTTTGCCAGGATCAGGAATTGTAATGATTTTGTTCTCCACAAGTGATTTTAAAACCACTTCCAAGGTGTCTCCCAATGGTGTAAATGCTCTCTTAGGCCTTGGTTGCAAAGGTTCTCTTTGACGTTTGTTGAAAGTATTGTTTTTTGTTGGAGTCATAGTAGGATTCGGAGTCTTGTTCATTTGAAAACTTGTTGTTAGATTGAAACCATCTAGTTTGGGTTTTGGATTAGGAGTATCAACCACTCCATCATTAACCACATGTTTGTTCTTGTTTTCATACTTGTACTTGTCCTTGGAGGGATAGTACTTGTCTTTATTTTCCCTGTTGATGGTAATGTCACCTTTCTTGATTTGGACTTCCTCAATCTTGAGAGCACTATCTATACTTTTGTCAAAGCTTGGTGGCCCTTGCAATTGAATTGGGAAATTCATTTCTGGAACCAAGTTGTTAATGAAGATATCTATCTTTTCAGTTTCGGGTATCTGTCTAGCATATCATGCAAATATTTTCCTCCATCTTTGTAGGAAGTTCAAGAATGATTCTCCTATTTTCTATTTGGTATTGCATAGATCCAACATAGTGACTGTGTGTTGGATATTGTAGGAGTATTGTTGTATGAATTTTTGCACTAGTTCATCAAATGTTTTGATTCCTATGGGTAGTTTGGAAAACCAGTTCATAGCTTCTCCACCTAGGCTTCGTGGAAATAGCCTCATGAGATATGTTTGTTCATGCATGAACTCCATACTAGTTGTGAAATTCTCTTACATGATCTTGAGGATTTGAATCTCCCATGTATTTGTCATACTTTGGTAATGTAATATTCTTGGAAAATGGAATCATTTTGAGTCCCTTGTCAAAGGGAAAGGACATATGTGCTCCAAAGAGTATTGTTGTTTTGGTTTGTCCTTTTCTTCTTTGAGCTCTTGAATTTCTATTTTCATGGCTAGTAGTTGTCTAGTTAAAATTGACATGGGACTAAGGTCTTCTTTTTGCTTAAGTTGACTCACATCATAGTCCTTTGGTAACTTCACATCTCTAGAAGAAAGTTCTAGGAAATATTTTTCTTTGTTTTCATCCAAAGCTCTTTCAAGGATTTTGTTGAATTATTTTTTGCTTATAGCTCTGTGGTTTTCTTTCTTAGTGGGATTTGCATCATCATTGTCATCATTGTCATCATCATTATGATATGTTTCATGGTATTGTATCTCTTCTTTTTGTTTGTTACGTTCTGTTTGTTCATTTTGTTCATGGAATCTTTCATCCCATTGGTATTCATCTTGGTTATTCATGTTTGTTTGTCCAGGTGTTGTTGTATGAGTAGTGCTAGGTGTTGTACTATATAAAGGATTGATTCTTGAACTCTCATGTTTCCAATGTGAATATGGGTATTTCTTTCAAGAACGGGTTTGTTTCCAAATTGTAAGTTTTGTGCCTTGTAACAACCATGAAATCTAGATTTAGGAACCAATGAGTGTCTTGTGTTTAAAAGTGGGTCTAATTGTAAATCCAAGGATGTAAGAGTGGGTTTGAAATATTGTTCTCTGGATCCAATGTCAAATGGGGTTAGAATGCCCTGCTTATGAGTTGGGAACCAATGTGCAAATGAGTTTGATAGTGTGAAAGTTTCAGCGTCAAAGGGTGTCAAAGTGCCTTGTTTATGAGCTAAGAACTTGGTTGTAGTTGATTGGATAAATAGACTTCACAATTGGACAATGCAGATTTGGACCATGAAAGGTGACAAGACGTTCTCAAAGATGACTATTTCTAGATATCAGATGACTTTGTTTTGACAACAAGAACTTACTAATGAGCCAAATGGGTATCTGAAAATGTAAAAAAATTTCTTTTGGAAGGTACGAAAGTGCTCTCTGTCCTAGATGTAATCCTAAACAGTGACTAGCAAACAAATTGGAACTCTGGATGTGACTCAGGAAATGGTATGACTACTAGATGTGACTCAAGTTTGAATAGATGTGATTTGGGATGCGAGATATGACTCAAGAATACCAGATGTGATCTTATGATGACAGGGAATTTGCAACTTCAGTGTTTCTTAGAAAATGTGTCACGTCTATCAGATTCCAGTGACTGTCAGGTGTTTTAAAATGCTTGTAAATGTTGTGTCCTAGTTCATTTGGGGGGAATTAACTGAATTTGTATTTAGAACACATCAAGAAAACATTTTAATTAGACACACCTATCCTACCTTATACTAGGTAGAGATTGAAACCACTTATTCACTGACTTAGGAACACACCCAAAGACTCCTCAAAATATCATAGTCCAATAACACACAATGGATATTGGATGCCATATTTGCCAAGTGTTAATGTCGATGGGGGCTCGATATGGTAAATTTCTTGGGGCAATTACTATTTGCCTCGCACAAGTGATAACAACCTTTCAGGGGTGATCCGGGTGGCATCTGACATAGAGCTTTTAATGAAGGCATCCGTTCACAACCATCTCCCATAGTCCCACAAGTAAGATTGAGGCTGTTAACCCTATAGGAACTTGAAAGTGTGTATTCTCACAAGCAAGATTAAAGCGGCTCCGCTCTACACAAAATCCAAGTCTGTCATTGGGATTGATCATCAATCTCCCAAGATAAGATAGATCATGTCTTCTAAGGCTTTAGCCTCAAGGAAGCATCAAATTTTATAGTGGGGTGGAAGAGTCAGTGTAAGACCCACTTGGGTCATTCCCAAGAGATTTTTTCCTCAACTGGCAGGGCCTCTAAAGGTATACAATAAAAAAAATGGATAAATGATAGTAAGCTCCATATTTATGGTTTTCCATGAAGGAGAAGAGCATAATCTCCTAACTTATACCACAAATCCCAAACACATCGTGCATATTCAAGATTCAATTACTCCAATTTAATGCCAAATCACAAGCCAACGTTTGAGTTTCTGGTTTTCCCTCAAGGGGAAAATAGCATAATCCTGTAGCTGATTTTCAACTTGATCTCAAATTGTTTAAGATTCCTAGAAAAATCAAGCATAGATTTTTGTGTAGAATTTTCTTGAGAGGCAACCTGCATGACAAGCATTAGTAATCTTTTGTTTTTGGTCTTGGGAAAATGTCCTACAAAAAACTGTTAGGCTTTCAAAATCAATCAATCAACATCAAGTTCACCCATTAGCTTGTTAGCTTATTAGAAATCCCAAAATCAAAAGATAATGCTTTAAGGAAAATTAAATATGTAATTTGTTAGCATTCATTCCTCAATTTAACTCCAATGTGTAAACCAACTTTTGAGTTTCTGATTTTCCATCAAGGGGAAAAGAGAATAATCCTCTAATTGACTTACAAGGTGAAATTATATTGTATTTAAGTGCTAAAAAAAAAGCATCAAATTCATTTTTATCCATTTAAAGAAAATCAAGACAAGGGTTAGCATTCTGTATTTCAACCTGCAAACCACAATCAGGCTGCCAAAAACTAGAGAAATCAACAATGAAATTTGTTAGGCATCAAAAAACCCAATAATGCAATAAAAATCCCCATATGCAATCCTAGATTTTCCCCCTAATTTCCAGAAATGATGCTTTTTCCCAAATGTGACCCTATTTCCCCAATGTGACCCAGATCATAAGATATGATCTTGGATTTGAACAGATGTGACCTTGTTACAAGATGTGATCCAAGAATCTAGGATACGATCCAAGAAATTTTGTATGCAGATGTTCTTCCCAGATGTGATCCTCTGACAGAAAATTGCACAACGATAGTTAGTTAAAAATGCAAGAAAATTAGAAAATTCGGGGCTCAGCCCCATGGTGGGTGCTGGAAATGTGTGTGTGAGTTTGTGGCCTACAACAAAACACTTCAATAGGATAATAACATCACTTGTTAGAGAAAATAAGTATTCAATTGAGGAAATTAACAAGCAAAAGCATCCTATTGCTCTCTAGTTAGTGTGAGTATGAAATAAGGGGTTAGTTTTCTCTCAAATTTGACCCTTAAATAGTGACAATCTACACTAAAATGAGAGATTCAAGAGTAAATGCATGAAACCAAAGTTCTTTCCATTTAAACCAAATTGAAGTGTTCTTTAACTAAGCATGAGTCTAAGCATGAAAAACATGGAAACATCTATCAAATTAAGACATTAGTGAGAAAATTCTCCAAGCATGAGATTTCAATAATCAATGATTATGAAGCCTCACAATTCAAGCATGTAGAAGAAGTCTAAATATAAAAAATGAGCTAGAGAGCTAGAAGCCTTTGAAAATTCTATTTTATAGAAGATTGAAGGAATTCAATGGTTGAGATGCATCTGTGAGGAGTGGTTGAGATGCATCTTGGCTTGATCCTTGATCCATGTGAAAGCCTCTTAATCATTAGAGTGTGTTTGTTGTGTTTGTTTGATTTAGGAGGTATTTATGCTTTTCTTTTAATTAATAACTCTAGCCATGCATTTGGTGGGATTGAATTAATTGAATAGGCCTAGAGTTAATTATCTTGATTTTGCTTGAAACCTTAGTGGTAAATGCTTGATTTAAGATTTGATGGAGTTTATTGAATTTTTGGGATTTATGCTAATGATCGGGAATCAAATTAACATAATCAAGGTTATATGCCGAATTAATGACAAATAGGGTGTCCAATATAGAAAGGATGAAGAATTTTGGATTACCAAAACTTCACATCGCTGAAAATACAAGACTTCATGAGGTAGCTTTCCCAAATGCTGGTATTAACTCTGTGTTTCTAGTGAGTAGTGAAATTCATGGTGAATGTTATGATCCAATTGATGTAATGTCAACTAATGAAAATCAGATTGAGCTTTTAAAAATGTATCAAATTTCTAAGCCTGATGTTGTTTGCAATGAGTATGGTTAGCCCCAAGTGCAAGATAATGATAAGTCAAATGATTTGGGGGAAAATGAATTCTCAGCAATGATAGTTCAAGAGCAATAGTATAATGAAGTTGTTGCAGGAAACAATGATAACATTAGAGATCTTGCTAGTAATATTTTTGATTACCTGATTAGTAAATGTATTGATTCCTATGAGCCTAGAGTAATTCCATCTCTGTCTGAATTGCAACATGATGTTTGTTATTCAATTAACTTTCATAATTCATATTTAGAGGCATTTAATATTTGTGAAAGTGATGATGTCAAGTCTGAGGTGCTTTCAAATTTTGATAATGAATCAGTGTCAGTATTTCTAGATTCTTCTGTTGATTTGGATAATTCTAAAAATTAAAGTGAGAATTGTTTAAGTGACAATTTCGTTGAAAATATTGAAGTTGATTTGCTTTTAGATTTTTAAGAACTGGTTTATGAAAGTTTCCATGAAAGCATTTTTTACGATTATGAGATTGACATTGATTGTAATTCTTCAACAAAAATGTGTTGGCAAGTTTTATATAATGGTGTATATGACTTAATATAGTGTTGTGATTATGGAAACAAAGTCATATAGTGTTTTGGAGTCAGTGCACTTGATGAGAAGATCAGAAATTGGCTAAGTGTTGAAGACCAGATAATGTACAGAGTACCTGAAGCTCAGAGCATCAGTGCACATGTGTACGACCGAGTTATGGTATGCACCCTAGAAGATAAGTTGGTTAGAGTCTATTCATGCTTTTTCTATGAGTGCATGATCAGTTATGTAGGTGTGACAAAGTTACATACAATTGAAGTTACACAGCCAGTGTGTGCCAGAGAAGAATAGAGTAAGTAGCCGACTGTTGCCATTTTGATTTGTGGTTATATTATTATGTTGTAAGGGCCATGCACCTATTGTAATTAGGTTGCTGACATATAATTATGTTTTTTTGTAAACACGCTTGAGCCAATTCAATTGGAAGCATTGTATGTAATCATTTAAAGGGTCGACCTAGTTATTTGTTTTGTATGCACATATAAATATGAGATGCACCCATTGTAGTTGTGAGAAGAGTTGATATAGAGTTGAAAAAATCATAGAAGAAGTATGTGAAGAGTTGATAAGATGTATTAGAGCTTTGCAAGAGGTCAAAGCATCAGTGCATCAAAGGAACTAATCAGATAAGCAGTATCTCAATGACAGTTCATCCAACAGATATAGTGTGTATCTGAGATAAGAAGGTTGTAGCCTTCACCACTTGAGCAGTGAGCTCTAGGATAGTGAGTCCACACCCCTAATAGGGTTTATTGTAAAAGACTTCTAACAGGGTCTGACCCTTGACAAGGTCTATTGTACTAAACATATTGTAAAGCAACTCCTAACAGGGTTAAGGATCTTCTAACAAGGATCATAAAACACTAGTACAAAATATTAGTAGGTGTCAATTCCCACTGGGGTTTTTACCTATTTGGGTTTCCCCGTAACCATATTGGTGTTATGTGTTGATTTCATGTTTCATGTTTATGTGGATGTTCATTTTAGTATTTAAGTATTCAAGTTTAGTTTAAGATTAAGTAAAAAGATAAATTATAGGGAACATTGATTCACCCGCCCCCCCCCCCTCTCAGTGTTCCCATTCCTAACAATTGGTATCAGAGCTTTGGTCCTAAACAAATAATTTTAACCACTTGAGGAGATCATGGACAAAGCAAAAATGAAACATCTAAAAAGAAATCTTGAAGCTACTCTTGGAGATGTGGATAGATCTGAAAAAGAAATTGAAGAACTTAAAGAAAAAGTCAGTGATGCTCAAGTAGTCATCAAAAGGCTAAGAAAATATTTGAAAGAATGCTCGACCAGTGATTTAGGGATTATGATCAAAAAGCTCAGTGAAGAAAATTCATCTCTAAAAGAATAGATTAAAGAATTAGATGATAAGCTAACTAACAATCAGGAAGTCTATGATGAACAGATCAAAGAGAACCTTCAACTGAATGAAGAATTGAGGCAAGCAAACATGGAAATCTTGGAGCTAAGGAACAACAAAGAAAGCTTGGAATTTGAATTGAAAGTGGAAAAGAATCACATTGATAAATTGCACACCAATTCTGATTTGATAGAATCTCAGTTGTATGCAAGAAGAGTTAAAGGAGATACTAGCTGCATTGGATACAATGAAGCACAAAATTAGATCGACAACATGCGAGCAAGAATGAAAGCACCAAAAGACACCTCAGATGGTAATGAGACTAGAAGTTAGACTAAAGATCATGTTGAACCATCCAAGAATGAGAGCAATCTAGTAGATCAAACTTGTTATGCATGTAAAAAGCATAGATATATAGCAAGAAACTATACAAAGGTAAGACCTTTCAATGGTTACTATTATTCATGCAATAAATTTGGTCATAGAGCTATGAATTGTAAGACAAGTCAGAAAAACTAGACTCAACACCATTAGAGAAAAATTTTACATGTCAAATATGTAACTATAATGGTCACTCTGCAAGACAATGTAAAATGGTGACCCATGTTAATGCATTGAGGAATATAAGGCCTCCAGTCATTTTTCACTCTTGTAACAAGGCTGGACACATCTCAAAGTTTTGTAGATCAAGGACACAAGGTCAGGAAACCTCGAAGAACCAGTATTGGATACCGAAGGAGAAGTCAAGTTTGTGAAAGCTTCAGAGGATGCGAGCTTGATTTGGTCATAGGTGAAGAAGGATAAGGTTGATGTGAATGTATTGGATGCATCCACAATGGACACACCCTCTACATCAGGATGAATGGCCCTCAGGGTCATACAGGGAGATAATTTAGCTCTAGACCCCTGCGTGGCCGGTATACTCACCCTTCGAGTATGCACCTTTGGAATTAAGCTTTTGGAGACTAGCATAACCTATGTGCAAGAGTGCACAAGTTGATTATTTGTAGAATGAAAGTTAGAAAATTTTCAGTGACAGCCTGGTTTATGCGACAAGCATTAATGGAAGAATTCCTACTTTAAAGTACACAAATGTTTTTAGATCTCTCATTACATTTGAACTCATAGTGATTAGAGAATAGAAGATCCATAGCATTTGATTGTGAAGGATTGTAGATTGATTCATCAGTGATTTGTAGTGCTATTGCTCAATTGCGGAAACCCTAGTTCGTCACATTGATTCAGAAGTTTTTAAAGATCATTTGGAAAGTGATTTACAAGTAAGTGATGGATACTCCTATTGTATTTGATGTTGCAGAGAAGAAAAGATATGTATTTAAGAGGCACTCATTCAAATCCACATTGGATGACCTAGAAGGGGCATTCTCCCACACACCTATGGGAATTATGCATGTCGAAGACATTAGGGCATATGTATATTGTAGGAAAGATCTAGTAGGATTGGACAGAATTAGAGCACACATGGAAACAATGTTAAAACCTAATAAAACCTTCATGGATGAGTATGCGCAGTGGAATAATCATCCTATAGTTGAATATGTGACTGCATATGAGTTCTATGAGTTCAAATGGATAAAGATTCTACTTAGTACGATTCATGATGACCTATTTTGGATAGGTGAAGTGTCGGTCATGATAACAAGTGACCTAATTCATGAGGTGAAATGCCTCTTAAAGACAGGTGTCATTCTTCCAGTGGGCAAGGATGTAAGAAAACTTGTTGAGAAAACTTGAAAGTCAAGAAGTGATAGGTGTGGAATGACTATAGATTCTATTGATCAAGATGACATCAAATTGATGTCCATGATATTGGGATACAGGTTCCAACACACCAGCTGGGTGAACACTGTGTCTGCGGCCACAATTCTTGTAGCAATAAGACTTGTGAAAGAAAATGGAGAGTTTAATCTATGTGAGATCTTGCGTGCATAGTTAATAGACAACATTAAGGCCATCAAGCATGACAAGACCAAGATATTTAGGTTTGGGTCCCTAATTATCTATATGTACTTCCATATTGTTGGAAAAGTGTCTGATTTGTATCTAGACAAATCTATCCCCACAATGCCATAGATATCTCTCAAGGCATATACTAAGAGTACATTGAAGGACTACATGACACTAGATTTGAAGACATTTAGAGTCAAGATGTAGATGAGATACAGAATTCTAGAGAAAATAGTTGAAAAATACAAGGATACTATTTGTTTCATGGTTGAGACAGACACAACATGCATGGAGGTAGTTGAACTAAGGACAAAGTGGATTCATCCACTTGGATATGAGGTTGAAGAACCAATCTTAGAAGCTTATGCTCAAGTTTTTTTGTCAGCACCTAAGGACCCTAATGAACCTAGATGGGGAACTTATGAAGAGAAAACAAGAGAAGTAGATGTTGTATTGAACAACGTAGCAACAAGAAGAAAAGTTGCCAAGGTTACTTTAGAGATCTTGAGAATCCATGATGTATCAAAAAAAAACTTAGACAAAGCAAGGGAAGAGAAGATTGCTTTGGAAATAAAGAGCGCAGCTACAACAAAGACAAAATCTGAGTATCCAAAGTTGAAGAAGGTAAAAATTGAGGAATATGATGTTCAAAAGGGTAAAACTAATGTGACTCCTCTGTGCCCAAGGAAACCATTAACCTTAATGCTCCTCTTGAGTATAAGGCAATGCCTAAGAGAAAGAAAGAGATTAGCACTGGCCATCCATCCTCGGGAATAACAAGAAACATGAAGAACACTCAAGCACCTCTAGAAGTAAGCTTCAAACCTAGTCTTAGTGTGTTAAGTGCAAGAATCATTGATGAAGGTAGGATAGATCAAGTAGGGAAGTTCTATGAGAAGTATAGTGAAATTGACAAATTAGAAATCCATGGAATGATTGTCAAGCATATGCTAAAGTTCAAAAAGACAATCCTAGAACTGAAGACTACAATTCCTGATAATGTGTGGAACATCTTGGAGTTCCTAAAAATACAAGCCATTGAAGAAGATTTGAGAATAAGATAAAAGATCTTAGATAAGAGTTTGCTAGTATGTTCTCTAAAGGAGAAATATTTGTTACTAGATCTAGTAAAACCACATCTTAGAACCAAGTCAAGGACTCTACACATAATGGACAAGAACTATTAATTGGTTGCAAAGGAAATAAAGAAAGCCTTTGAGAAGGTCTTCATGAATAGGCACATGTATCCAGCTACTGCACCCACAGCTCAAGTACCCACAAAGGATGCAAAAGAGTTAGAAACCATAAATATTTCATCTACAGGTCCACAAGATTTAGCACATGCAGTTGATGCATCCACAAAGGTAGATAAGTTTGTACCCATGTCAGAGACATTCAAGGATGACTCAATTTTTATTGATAATGTAAAAGTCACTATGGTGGCCACAGACATGGATTTGGACAAGTTTGAAGAAGCATTTGTAAGCACACAAGAGGTTGAAACTCTTTGTAGTAACACTCCCAATCAACAAGAAGAAGTATTGATTGAGGATATAACTGATGAAAAAGAAGAAAATAAAGAAGTAGAAAAAGAAATAGAAATAGAAATAGAAAAAGAAGAAGAAAAGATGGAAGAGGAGAAAGAAAAAGAAGAAGTAAAAGGAAATGAGCAATCTATTGAAATGCTAATCGACGTAAAGTAAGAAGTAGAGGATAGCACTCCTATCACTCCACTACCCTCAGCAACATTGTTGTCAAGTTTGACACTTGACACAACCAGTTTGGATTCATGGGGAGAAGAAGACCTGATCAAGATCAGTGGCTTAGCAATGGAGAAAGCCAAAGAGAAACAAGTAATGAGAAACCCACTGTTTGTTGAATCAGTCAACATATTGAATAGTCTATTGCCTTTAGACAAGAAAGTGTCTAAGGTACATTCAGTTGATGATGTTAGCAGCATCCTCATAGTCTTCAAAACAAATTTTTCTACCTTGGAAGAGTCAGCATCTCAAGTTACAGAAGAAAAGTATTGGAAGAAGAGACTGAGTGAATTGGTCAGTAACTTTGAACTTGACCTAAATTATCTAAAAGTTGGTCAAGCATCTTTGAAGGAGTTTGCAACAAATGGAAGGAAGATCATTGCAGATTGTATGGATCAGGACAAGTTAACTGATGACCACTTCAAGAAGATACAAGAGGCAAAAGATATGATAGATCAAGTAAAGAAATTAGTGAAAGACCCATCCACTAATATAAATATGTGCAATAATGTCTATCAAGGACAAATTGACAAGATTGAGAAGGTAGAAAAGGAGATGTCAAAGATAAGGGCTAGGCAGACTCAGCTTAGAAATGCTCTTGCGCCCTCACTAGATATACTTAATTATAATATCAAGGAGATCGATGCCACCATGGTGACATATGATCATGGTCCTAGCATAGATCTGGAGATGATGGAGAAGCTACAGTATGCTCTATGCGCCCATCTCCAAATTGTTAATTCACTGATTATATTTTGGAAGAAGGAGATCCAAAACTTGCAGATAGCATATCCGGATGTTCTCTCATAGTAAGTATTTGTAGATATAGTTTTGCAGCACCTTTGTCTTTAATGTCAAATGTGGAGTATGTATAGAATATGGAGTTATAGATATGTATAAGGGAGATATAAGATATAAGTTTTTTGTATAAGAGATCAATTAGCAACTGTGCCATATTCCTTTGTTGCCATCAATGTCAAAGGGGGAGATTGTTGGAAAGTTGTCTATACTGGTGTATATGACTTAATATAGTGTTTTCATTATGGCAAGAAAGTCATATAGTGTTTTGGAGTCAACGCACTTGATGAGAAGATCAGAAATTGGCTAAGTGTTGAAGACTGGACAGTGTATAGAGTACCTAAAGCTCAGAGCATCAATGCATGTGCGTATGACCAAGTTATGGTATGCGCCCTAGAAGATAACTTGGTTAGAGTCTATTCATGCTTATTCTATGAGTGCATGATTAGATATGTAGGTATGAAAAAGTTACAGACAGTTGAAGTTACATAGTTAGTGTGTGCCAGAGAAGAATAGAGTAAGCTACTGATTGTTGGCATTTTGATTTGCGGTTATATTATTATGTTGTAAAGGCCATACGCCTATTGTAATTAGGGTGCTGACATATAATTATGTTTGTTTGTAAACATGCTTGAGCCAATTCAATTGGAAGCATTGTATGTAATTAGTTAAAGGGCCAACCTAGTTATTTGTTTTATATGCGCATATAAATATGAGATGCGCCCATTGTAGTTGTGAGAAGATTTGATATAGAGTTGAAACAAGCAAAGAAAAAGTATGCAAAGAGTTGATAAGATGTATTAGAGCTTTGCAAGAGGTCAAAGCATCAGCACATCAAAGGAACTAATTAGATAAGTAGTGTCTCAGTGACAGTTCATCTAGTAGATATAGTTTGTATCTGAGATCATAAGGTTGTAGCCGTCACCACTTGAGCAGTGAGCTCTAGGACAGTGAGTCCACACCCCTAACAGGGTTTATTGTAAAAGACTTCTAATAGGGTCTAACCCTTGATAAGGTCTACTATACTAAACATATTGTAAAGCAACTCCTAACAGGTTAAGGATCTTCTGACAAGGATCATAAAACACTAGTACAAAATATTAGTGGGTGTCAATTCCCATCGGGGTTTTTACCTATTTGGGTTTCCCCGTAACCATATTGGTGTTATGTGTTGATTTCATGTTTCATGTTTATGTGGATGTTCATTTCAGTATTTAAGTATTCAAGTTTAGTTTAAGATTAAGTAAAAAGATAAATTAGAGTGAACACTAATTCAACCCCCCCACTCTCAGTGTTCCCATTCCTAACAAAATGGAGGTCAGCCTTTTTGATGTAGACATCAATAGTTATGATATTGTTAATGGTATTGGGACAATGTCTTGTCAAATAGAGATTAGAAATGCTGATAGTGCTCCCTATGATAGTGATGTGTTCTTGGAAAACATGTGCCAAGATAAGGATATATGCAATGGGCTGCCTGTTAATTTGTTCATGCCACATTTTGAGATGTTTCATGAAGAGCTGGAAGATGTTTCAAGTTCTACTACTGATTTTTTATTTCAGCCAGAGGTATATTTGTTTCTTCAAGGATATGATGAAATAAATGTTGATGCTTTGTTTTTAAAAGAGACTGAAAAGAATGAGGAAGAATGTGTCAGCTATTAGGCAAAATTTGAGTCTTTCATCTTCCCAGTCCAACATATTGTTGTTTTTCAGGGTGATTTGATTTTGAAGCCACAAGTTGTGGTTCAAAGTGATTTGCTTGAACATTCATATAATATACATGGAGTCGAGTTTCAAACATTTCATTTTGATGTTCAAGCAATTTTTCAAGAGAGACAACATATTTCCAGCTTTGTGGTTGAATCAAAATGTTTTCATCCTCAGCTGGTGAAAAGTTTTGAAGAGTGACATTTTCATGTTGCAAAATGATCAACATTTTCAGATTTTTAATGGTTTCCAAATGTTTCATGATAGTGAAAGTGTTGGTTATTTTCTTTATAATGTGCTAGATAAAAGTGACAGTGTGGTTGATCTTGTCAATGAAAATAATATTTTCAGATTACCTTCAATTTGTGGAAATGAGAACTATATCTTTGATAGAGGTAAAGGTTGATTCACACTATCAGAGTTTGAATTTTTTGTAAACAAGGTGAACCTTGTATAGTTTCTTTCCTTTTGGTTGTGCTTTTGCTTTCAATAAAGGGTTCCAAGTTTTGAGAAGAGAAAGGGAAAGTCAGGTTGGTTTTCTTCTTTGGTTGGTCTATTATACCAAGAGATTTTGGTTTCTCTGCATGCCGCATGGGGCACACATCCCCAATCAGAGCCACTATTGGAGCTCAAAAATCTAGAATATATTTTGACTCCATATTTTGAAAATTTCTCTAAGTATGAGATTAGTGCCCTGAAAATCTTTAAGAGAGGCCGAGTTTAAGTACATGGATAAAAGGGCCTGTTGATTTTTGTGAAAAATTACTTGGGTAAGGTGTTCATCACTATTCATTTGACATAAGTAATGGGTCCCATCTCTTAAATTTCAGCTATGATATGATTCGAAAGTGGCCATTTGGAGGTGTCTCCCCAAATTTGCATTATGTGTGTTTCTAGAATTTCACAAAGTGGCCCACTTCAGAAGAGTGCATCTTATGACCAATTGATATTCATAGCATGAGAGTTTTTGCATCATGTTGTGGGAATGGGAGTGAGTATCCATGACCATTTTTAGCCTCCCATGTTTTTTTTTGACTTGTTTCCCAGAGCCATCCAGTTTGCCAATTGTTAAATATCTCTGAATATTCCATAGTCCAGTTTTCTAAGTGGCCTACTTTGAGGTCTCCATGTTTGCACCCGATTCGAGGAAAAGTATAACTAAAAGTTGTTCTACATTTTAGTCCTAGAAGTGTACATCCTTGAAGATTTTTGGATCTCTACCAATCCATTTGGTCACTCTCCTAAGCCATTTCCAAATCAGATTTATGCACATTTAACTGTTTTAATCTAGAATATTTCTAACAAGCTGACTTTTGTGTTCAATGGTATTTTGCCTTTTGATCTTCTGAGGGAGCTTGTTGTGGACTCATTTTCCTTGAATGAGAGTGGATTAGTATCCAAGATTTCAAATCTTGACGGTTTCAATTGGCAAGTTTTCAGAGCCAGTTCTGAGGGTGACTTGTGCAATTTGATAATGCAGACAGAAACAGTATTGTGAAGGGTCATGTTCAGTCAGTAATATATTTTGGCTCAAGTCTTTCTGAGAAATCTCCTTTGGTGAGTGTACTTATATGATGGAAATTATTTTAAGTCTATCAGTGCATTCTTTTGGGGTTCTCTGGTCAATTTTTGAGGCCATTTCTGGAGGTGAGTTAGTGTAATTATACAGTATTGCAGAGATGTGAAGAATGAGTGGTGTGGTCAAATTTTCCAATGCGATATGGTTTGTTCTCATCAAGGGATTTCCCAATGGATAAGTAGAGCTAAATATGAGGTTTAAAAGTGGTTGATCCTCTTTCAAGTTCTTTCGAGTTGATATTCTCATCAAGAGTAAAAGCATGCACTCTTGTACTCTTCAATGATGAACATGCCCTTTTATTTTAAGTGAGCTGACGTGCCATATTCCACTTTTCTTTTAAGTGTTATGAAACTTACCATTAAAATAATATCTTGGCATGTCTATGTGTTTACAAGCTCCAATAAATGGGCTACCTGTAATACAAATGAAGCCAAAGGTGCGTACAACTTAATGAATGGGCCAGTGCATCAAATGACCAAGGAGCTGAGAAAATGTAAATGGAAAATGAGGGTGTAGGTGCTAAGCATCTCGACTTAACCCAAACTATTTTCTTCCCATTTTAAACTTTAGATTCCATGGCCTCAAAACACTCAAATTTAGTCATAGGGATTAACTTGAATGAAGACAATACTTGTAATCCCTCAAAAGTAGAACTTAAAACATTAGAGGGTGTTGAAAGAAGTTGTAATATGTTAATGGGTGTTTGAAAAACTTCAAAAGAGGCTGAGAATAGTTGTAAGCCTTTGATGGGTATTCAGCTAGAGGGAGTTTGACATCTTGGTGCTATGGTTGTACCCATCAAACTACATGATCGTAAGGGCCATGGAGGGGTGTGTGTTGATCTGAATGAAATTAGTGAAGAAATTTCAAAGGATTCAACACTCCCCAAGGTGAAGAGAGTTAAAGAAGCTATGTTTGGAGCATTCATTGTAAATAGCTCTTTTGAAATTGAGGATGATGTTAATGGGTTGGCTATGTTTGGAGATGTTAACAATTGTTTGATTGTTGTAAAAGTGATCCTCAGTGGAAAAGATGAAGAGGAGTAGGATTTGGGGATAAAATCAAGATGCATTGCTTTGCAGAATTGTGAAGATTTAGGGACTTTATCAAGGCACACAACATAACTTCATGTGTCCCAAGAGGGTAAATTCCCTAAAGAGCCTAAGGTTAGTCAAATGGAAGAGCCTTTTGATCAACACAAAGATTTAAACATAGCGAAGAGTTCAAATTTATGTCCCCTAGAAGAAACACCAAGTTCTATTTCTACTGAAACTCCAAAAAGAGCTCGAAAGGAAAAAGAACGCTGGTCTAGCAGAAAACAATCTCAATCAACTAGTAAGATGCAAAGAAAAAATGAGTATATATTTGCCTTTGGTAGATATAGGAAAGGAGCACGTGTTGGAGGATGCATAAAATTTTAGATGGTGCGTACCAAGTGAGGAATGGTGTACACAAATAAACCAACAATCTCTATAATAAAAGGCCAAGGAAAGAAAGTAACAGAGGATGAGCGAGCATACAGGTTGAGGAAGAAAGAAAAATGCTAAGGGTGTGCATGGGGGTTTATCCCACATGCACCCCGATTTGGTGTTTTGAGGGATTTAAATGCAAGAATGCTCAAGGCTAAAGTAAGTTGAAAGAAAAGAGGTTAGTGTTGGCCTCTTGAACTTGTCAGCTCACATTAAGAAGCATGCCAACTGGGTGCACTAAGGCAAATTTTAATGAAAATTTTAAAAACTCTTCAAAGTTTAATTCCACATTGGTGGGGTGAATGACATTTTAGTGGCTTAAATGAAATAAAGCTCACCTATAGTTTGAAGGAGTTGGAGGCTATGCACGCACATGCTCTGAAGCTACATTGGGATGTGTATCGATGGACCGATGACCATGAGATTTTTATAGATAGGTGATGATGACTGGGAAGTGAAGTGGACACATGGTAGAAGGTTGTGTAATCATCAAATGAGCTCATGGATATGTCTAACATTGCAAGAATGGGAGATGGTGGTTAGTTAAGTGTGTTTGTGTGATCATTGGATGCTAGTGGTTAGAGGCCAAACATTGGGAGATTGCGAGAATGCTCAGTCACCCAGTCACCAGATGAACTCATGGTTTGAAGAAACACTCAGAGATTTGGAGATAACCTCAGTTGTCCAATCTCCTAGTTCCTAGTGGTTAGTAAAGACATTGCAAGATTGGGAGAACATGTAGTCACTAGATCTCTAAATTGCTGGCGGTTAGTGGGTGACATTCAAAGATTAAGTTAATGAGCTTGGTCACTGGTTCTCCAAGTGTAACCGCAGTTAGATGACAATTTCAGAGACTTGGAGTGTATTTGCCTAATCTTTGGATGTGACCAGGGTTAGAAGATGAATTCAGAGAAGTAGAGAATAAGGCATTCACCCAATCTCTAAATCAAGTGGTTAAGGCTTGGGTTAGTTTGAGCATCCAACCACTCAATGACACATGGAAAAATTTGGTGGATTCTAGGCAAAATAGAAGAAATAAAGAGGAAAATGATGATGTTAAATGATTGTATAGTTCTTTACATTGTTTGTAAAAGGTATTTTATTTTAAAATGGACTGAATATCTCACAGAGCATTTTCAATTCGAGCAAGAATCAGATCATTTTTTAGAGGCAAAGATGAAAATTTGGAGGGAGAAGTATTTGTAAAGATGGAGGTAGTTGCAGAAAGAAAGGATTTTGGGAGAAATGGAAGATATTTTGTGAAGATTGGTAGCTGTCAATTTTTTGAAATTGGCTTTGATTTTCCTTTATATTTTCTTCCTCTCCATTGTTTTGAAGGTGGTGAAAATTTTAGTAAGGAGAGCCTCTGACATCTGTGTCTTGGTCTGAAGAATTTTTGTCTTGGAATGTACTGATACAGAGAAATATCAATGAAAATAGACTGAAATTCCTTTATGTATTTTTTGTCTTCATGTGTGAATTCTTGAGTTTTTCATATGCTAAATCTGTAATGAATTTTTATCATATCATTTACAAGGTAAATAATGGGGGTTAAGCTTGAGCTTCTTTCAAGGGAAGAATAAGTCTTAATGGAGATATCTGAGAACTCACAGTTTATGCAAGAATTTGATGATAGTGTATGTAGATGAGAGGATGATTTGTAAGGCATCTCACATGGGTTTTGGGTATATTAGATTTGGGGAATTTATGTAGATGTATGCTTTCTTTGACTTTTTTCCCTAGGATTTGGCACTAGTCCATGCTTGATCTACGTTTCTCACCATCAACACAATCAAATAACAGTTCATTTTAAAGTTTATGTCAAAAAGGTTATATGTTTATGTATGTGTTAAGTATGGAGATAATCGTTGTGATCCTTTAAAGAATAGAATCTAAGAGGTACACCCACCTGAACTTAAAGTTCAAAGTCAAAGAAGGATTAAAATTCTTAGAAACCTTAGTGTTTGATGTTTTCAGATGCATATTTTGGGTTTGTAGGGTCATGTATCAGAGTTTTCTGATTTGTATCCATCATTTGCAACTTTAAGCACTAACACTTTATATCCCATCTTCTGCATTATTTGAAATCCCGTGCCATATTGGTGAGTGGGAATGCTTATGTTTTGGATGTATTTTTCATGGGCACTTGATTCCTCATCTTTATATAGCCAGTTTAAGATTTCATTATCTTCTTCATCCATGGAAGAAGTACTTGCCCTTAAAAAGTGGTTATTTTATTTATGGGGTACATGTAGGCTAGATGGTCTTCCATGGGATTTGGGAGATAAGGGTAGATCCATCGTAGATAAGGATTATTCACCTTCACCTTTCTGTTTGATTTGGCATTGCTTCTTGAAATTCTTCATCATGTGATCCATCTTTTGATAATGGGCATCCTTGTTGTAAATTTGAATAGATCTTGCTAGGTCTTCTTTTTGTTCATCATGGGTACTTTCCTCACTAACTTTCTCCTTTCATTTAGTCGATGTAGTCAATTTAATGGAAAATTGATTATTTTCAACAACAACGCTTTCTTTTTCTACCTTTTCTTTTCCTTTCAAAGATGGAAGATCTTTCGAGCTTTGTCCTTGTTCTATTCTTTGGGACATAGATCCTTCTGCATTATGTGGGACTAAGGATTCATTTATAGGTTTCATGTTATTGCAATATTGGAAAGGATTCAAATCCCCACTTACCATGACTTCTTGTCCCATGTATGGAAATTTGAGGCATTGATGATATGGCGAAGGCACTGCCTGCATTTCATGGATCTATGGCCTCCCTAATAATATATTATAGGTCAATTTGAGGTCAAGGACTTGGTAAATGGTCTCTTTTTTCATTGGACCAACTTGAATGGGGAGTACTATGACACCTTTAGAGCCTCTTTCTTCATCATCATAAGATTTAATGGTTATTTTATTCTTTGGGTCAATAGCTTCCTCATAAAATCCTAAGGCTTTAACCAAGTTTAAGGTACAAATATTTAGGTCAGCTCCCCCATCAATTAGGACTCTCTTCACTCTATGCTTGTGGATCAAAACCTCTATATGCAAAGGTAGATTTTTTGGGTGGTTTAAGGACATGTCATCTTGTTTTGAGAAGGATAGACAATGGGGTGCTACAAGATGACCTACCATATTTTGGAATTTATCCGCATCCAAATTCAAAGGCACATTAGTCTCCACAAGGGCTTTTTTTAAAATCTCCTTATGAGTTGGTGAAAGTTTGAGCAATTCTAGGATAGAAATTTGAGCAGGGGTCCTTTGCAATTGGTCCACAAAATTATATTATTTTGAAGATGATGATGACGTTTAATTAGGTAACATAATTCTTGGGACACCTCCTGATAGAGTGATATTTGATGCTTTCCCCCTAGTTACAACATTAGATGTTGCTTCCCTTGGCTTTTCATTTACCACAATCACATTTATTGTGTTTTCATCACCACTTAAGGCATTAATAGTGTTATCATAAGTGTGGGAAAAGTTAACCTTTTCATTACCCCTTTTGTTTTTGTGATTGGTATTTGATGATTCCCCCTTTTCATGGTTTAAGAAAGGGTTTTTGAAAGCTGTATGGTCCTCATTATTTTGAGGCCCTTCCACTTTTATGGTTCCATCATCAATTAGATCTTGGACAAGGTGTTTAAATTTCATGCATTCATTCATTTTATGTCCTTTGTTGCGATGATATTCATAATGATGAGAATCATTCCACCATGTTGGCTTGACTTATGGTTTGTATGGCCTTGATTCGGGTAGAATACTGATTTTGTTGGCCACTAAAGTTCTTAATGCATTTTCCAAAGGTTCACCTAGAAATGTGAATTTCCTTTTCTGATATGTGGAAAAGAATGGTTTAGACTTATTAACATAGGAATTATTGAAGGGATTATTGTTTTTGTTATTAGCATTGTTGTTATTTTTGTTACTATAAGGATCTTTGGTCATTTGGTTGACATTATACATTGGATTATCTTTGAATAACTTGATTTCCCCTCCTTTAACCAATACTTCTTCAATTTTGATCCCATTTTTTATTATCTTTTCAAATGTAGGGGGACATTGAAGTCAGAGCCTATATTTCATCTCCATATTTAGGTATTCATAAATATTTCCATCTTTTCTTTTTTAGGTATGCTTCATGGATATCATGTGAAGACTATTCTCCACCTTTGGAGAAACCCTAAAAAACACTCACCATCTCGTTGTTTAGTATCGCATAGATTAAGCATGGTGATTTCATGCTCGATGTTATAGGAATAATGAGTCACAAATTTTGAAGCTAATTCCTCCAATGTTTTAATCCCTTGTGGAAGTTTTGAGAACCATTTCATGGCTTGGCCTCCTAAAATTCTCAGAAAAAGCCTCATAAATAGGTTGTGTCATGCATGAATTCGATACTTAGAGCACAAAATTATCTAAGATGGTCTTATGGGTCTGATTTACCTATGTATTTTCCGTATTTTGGGAAGATCACATTTAGTGGGAAAGGTGCCATAGCCAAGTTCTTATCAAAGAGAAATGGGCACAAAACCTTGATGGAAAATGGCTTAGGTTTGGTTGCTTTATTCATTGTATCTATTTGTGCTTGAAACATTTTCAATTGTTTATTCATAGCACCTACAGGATTATCCTCTTCCTCATCTTTCTTAAGTGTGGTAACATCATAGTCATGAGGAAGTTTCACCCCTGCTTGGGCTAAATTAGGGAAATATCTTTCCCTATTTCTCTCTATAAGTTTATCCATAACTTCAAGGAATTCAAGATCTTGAGCCGCCCTATTGACTTTGTCTTCGATTGTTTCTTTAGGCTCATGGTTTTCTCGGTTAATGTTTTCATGATTTTTTGTTCCTTGCTCTTCATGGTACCCCCATGAAGGTAATCACGATTTGGTGTGTCTCTATCTATTTGGTCAACTCTCATTTCAAAAAGGTTTGGGAGACTATTCCCTAGGTTGTGATTTATGAAAGAAGTTTGAGATTAAAATTTGGTGACCTCTCTTTCTATGCAAGTGTCGTATTCTTGTAAAGATAGTTTAAGTCTATGAGATCATGTAGAAACTGGCATCAACAAAGATTTGATTTGAAACTACTTTTCCCAAACTTGGTGATTGCTCTTTTTATGAAGATACTAAAAGTATAAGATGATTTTACAAAATGGATATCTCTCACTTGTTCTATGTATCTTCAAAAAAAGCAACCACAGATACACTTTTTATTTTTAAACCCTCTACACAAAAAAGTGTTTGAATATGTAAGAACGTTATCACGGGTTTTTTTATGAAAAGTAACTCCAAGCAATCTACCTAGTTGACAAATTGGTTCACAAGCATGGCTTTACAAGGTAGGCTTTCTAATTTAACAAGGTATTTAATCAAGATTCTGTTCAAAATGGACATTAAGTTTCATCCCCCCAAAATTAGGAGGCTTCCCACCACTGGTATATCAAAGTTTTGCACAATCCTGAAGGACTACTCAAGGAAGTTTGAAGCTTAATATCCTTTTGTCATCCACCCCATTAAGGATGAATGCATTTCTTTTTATAGTGGGTCAGATTATTGCAGCAAAGGCAATTGTATCCCACTTTGGGTTGTCCCTCTCACCAGCCTCGTTAAGGAAAATCTCAGGAGGCGAGCCCACTAAAGATCTAGCATGTTCATTTGTAAAGTAATAAAATGGATTTAAGAGATAGGTTTTAGGCATTTGATTCACCAAAAGGTGAAGAGAATATTCCTATATATTCTTACCTCCCAAGCACAACTAACAATGTTCGATTATCCAAACCCACTAACTAATGAGAATTGAGTATTTCTACTCTCCTCCACAAATAAGGGATTATAGATTAAATGCTTGATTTATCCTTTATGTTGGTTTAATTACTAGATTTTAGCAAAAATCACAAGGCCATAATTTAAGTAAAAATTGACCAAGGTTAGGCTTACCTGATTTGAAGCTAGCAAAGGCTAGGGGCATTTTTAATGGATTTTGTCATGATTTTGACTCACCTAGTAGCGATTGTTCCCTTTTCTTTGCCTCCTCTTCGAAAAGTTAGTCAACACAAACAAGCAAAATGAAGAAAACAAGTAGAAATTGAAATCTAAGCCTTATTTATCAAATTTGACACAAATTGACTCAGGCATGTAAATCCAATTTAAGGAGACAAATTTCAATTTGTAAGCTTCTACAACTTTCAAATATCGTTCATATACCTCACCTTCTTGCTATGAATTCTCCAAAATGCACTTGATGTTGGCTATGTTCTCAATTTTAATTTGTTTCGCCAAAGCGTTATATTCTCTATTATATCTGGTCTCTAGATTTTTTATTTTTTTGTGACCTGTCATCTTGAAACCATGACAAATTCATTTCCTGAGATTTAAATTCTACAAAATGTAAATTTAGTCAAAAGCGCTGTAGAATTAATTAAAAGCATTATTAAAAATATTGAAAGTGCTGCAGAAAAATTCAAATGTGCGGAAATAGAAATTGAAAGCATTTTTTTAATAAGAAAATACGCTTAAAGAAAATATTAAACACATAACATAATCCCTTAGAAGTGCTCCATAGTCAGGGTATACGCATTGAAAGAATTAAAGACAAGATACTAGAAAGATCAAATGCATTGTTTGGTTGTGCAAAGGTGCACAACTTTGCCATGGATGCGTCATTTTAGGCATTGAATGCACTGCTAAAAACCTTGTACGCACTGCAGAAACTGTCAAATGTATTGTTAAGCCTGTAAAATAGAGAAAAATACAAGAATTTGCAAGAAAATATGATTTCTCTGAATTTAAAAATAATGAGGCCTAGAGCCCCACGATGGGCGTCATTTTGTGTGCTATGAAAAGCACCTTCATAGGGTTAGTATTGCAAATAAATTAAAATAATAATTAAATTACCACAAAGAGTAAGCTATTTAAGCAAATAAATGACAATTAAGCACTCTATGGACCTCTATTTAGATTTGCTAATGCAAAAATCTCAGCAAGCTTCCATTAGTGGCAGCTCTAAAATGAGAATTGAATGATAAACAAATTAAAATTGTAATTCCAAAGTGAATTAAGCCTTAATTAGTACTAAATTTACCTTTCTAGCTCGAAATTGCAAGAGGTTTGATGTTATTCTCAAATTTGTGGATCGTAATTGAGTGATTTATGCCTTGCTTTTATAGATTTTGGCAAGGGTAGGGGATAGAGTTGAGTTGATCATGGTTGGATTAGGGTTAGACCATGGTTCCACCTTTGGAGACAATTTAAATGGATTGTCCTCAAAGCTTGGGACAAAGAGACAAAATGGGTGGCCAAGATGCTCTCACCTTATGTGTGATTGAGATTCATTTTGAGCTTGATCCATGTGAGCTTGATCCTTAAATCCTATTGGTTGAGGCATTTTCCTCCCATGTGGTGTTGAGGGAAAATTAGGATTTATTAATTGAAATTATTTAATTTGTTTAGCCATGTATACCCCTTAAATGGGTTGATTTGATTTAAACTGAACTATACAATTAATTAGATTAATTGCACAATTATTGATTTATCATGATTTATTTGATTTAAATTGATTTAATGGCTTTTGATTTTCAATTAAATTTGGATTATGGCTTGATTGCAATTTTGCTTTGATTTTAGCTTGATTTAATTTTATTACTTTGATTTTTCCTTGGTTTCTCACTTGAATTGATCTTGTCCATTTTCAGGTGATTACACTATCTTAGTGAATGATTGATTTCATTACATCATATAAAATAACTCAGTCAACATCAATCTTTTCATCATCAATTTAAATAGGGGCATATCAATTTCATCACACCATATTAAATTAATAGTGTCTTCATCATCAGATAATTGACTTCATTGGGACCCATATCAAGTTAATTATTGTGATCAACCTTTTGGTGGTAATTAGTTTTATCTCTCCACATCAAACTGGTCATTCATTATTATTAACCTCAGAGTTTTTAGAATCTGTCTGGCAGTGATCAATTTCATCACTTCACATCAAATTAATTATTCATCAACATGAATGGTATTAGTCTCAAATAGATTGTCAGTTTCTTTGCACCACATCAAGTTGATCATTCTAGTCTCAAATTAGTCATCAATCAAATCAAGTTCAGTTCATAGAATCAAAATCATTAGCCAATAATAGTTTCATCAAAAACCATATCAAATTATTCACTACATCAGACATAGATGTTCTTTGAATCAACATGCTAATCACACATTGATTCAAAGAGGGGCAAATGCAATTACCTAAAAATGGGCTAGTCTAAACCAACTTCTCTAAATCTAAATCAGGTGATCAAATCAATATAATCTTAAGCATAATTATGTAATTAGATTAGATCAATTTAATTACACAATTAATCCATCATCAAGGATCAAGGATCATTCATCAATGATCATTCATTAATTAATTATCCTAGTCATTTAATCAAATCAAACTAAAAAATACACATGGTTAGTGATATTAATTAAAATTAATTAATTAACTATCTTATTATCCACTCAACTCACAAAAGGGCCAATAACTTGATTTCATCCAATGAGCTTCAATCACATGGATTGAGTGAGAATCAATCTCAACCACTCATTATGAATCAATCTCAACCATCGAACTCAAATTTAAATCAACTTCCCTCCTAGAGGAAATCTATAAAACCAAGCTTAATCAAGTCATTTATCATCTAGATCATTTGCATAAGGAATTTTTCTAACTTGAGTTCTCACATCTAACTCATTATCATAACTATATATTGTTATTTTGTATCTAGATCACTTCTTCATCTAGTTCTTACATCAATTCTTCTAGCTCTTATCAATCCCTTCTTCTAATTTTCACTCATTTAGATGCAATTTCATTTGAATCTTCCATTTTATAGTTGCAAGTCACTAATCTATGTACAATTCTAAGAGAAATGCTAACATTTAGTTCATACTCTTGTGTGTGTGAAAATTGTACCTGATCTGTAGACACAACACTTCAGTAAAACATTAGAGGTTAGCTATAATCAAAATCGTGCAAAATTGAAATCTATCTAACCAAGCAATTTACTGCCTTCTAGTAGGTGCGAGATTGATGTTCTCAGATTGTAATCGAGATCAGTGACCTAGATGACACCTAAATGAAGGATTTGAATGCAAAAGATGGATATGAAATTGAATGCAATTAATCTATATTTTTTATATTTTCTATGCAATAAGAATGATAAACTGATATGCTATGAATGCTATTGAAAACTGATATGAAATGAATGCTAAATGATCTAACAATGAAGATTCTAACAATGATATGAAAACTATGAAATTCTATGCTAAGATATAAAAACTATGCAATTGAAATTGATCTCACAAAGCTTTGAATTTGCAAGTTGATTCCTCAGCCTCCAATTCTCCAGCGTGATTGTGCAAAAATATGAGATGAATTATGAAGAGTTGAGCCTTGTTTTTATAGAAATCCAAGGCTTTGGAGGTGCATGAGAAAAAGCCATAAATCACTCAAATAACTCAACTTGATTTTTGAGTTATTTTTAAATAAAGATAATTAAGTCACAAAAATCATGCAAAAGCACAGTTCAACTTGAATTAGAAGTTTAGATCAACTTTAAAATTCGAAAAGATGTTGAGTTTCAAAAAGCTAACAACTTGCATTGATTTTCCAATTTTGAGTTTAACTAGTCCTTGAATGTGCACATGGATAATTATGATTTAATAAATAAATAAAGTGATTTATTCTCAACTTAACTGCTTTTTGAAATAAAATAATTAATTTATAGGTTAATTAACTATTTTACCAAACTTTTATTAAAAATTATATTATTAAATAATGACAACATGCTTTAATTAATTAAATAAGAATTTAATCAATTATTCATAGGAATTTTGATTTATTGTCAAAATTAAATAATACAATTAATAATAGATATAATTAAATTTAATTAAACAATTAAGTGGCAAATATTAAATCTAATTAATTAAATATGCAAAATATTTAATTAATCAAATTTTAGGATAAATGTGATTTATTGCCAAATAATTATAAAATTAAAGATAATTATGATGATTAGGAATATTACTAGGAATATTCCCCAATGTAGAATTTAAGATAATCAATTATGATTCGATGATGTTTAGATGTGCCTTAGATTAGGACTTTGATGTCGATTTCATTCGAATTGAAGATGTAGGAGATTAATGAACTTATAGCCCATTTTTGGGGTATTACATTTTGCCCCTCTTTGAATTACTGTGCGAAGCGCAGTGGTTCAAAGAAAGTCTATGTTTGATAGAGATATGAAACTGATGCAAAATTGATAATTGATATGAGACAGAAGCTGATTGATATTGATTTGATATGGAGATAATAGGTCCTGAATGACCAAAGATAATGTTCACTATAACAACAAATGAACCTATGATTGCGAAAAAGTGTCAAAATGCCTGATTCTGAACCTTAGGATTGATAAGAAGTGAGTGACCCGTTCTAGATTCGATTGTCTTAGTAGAACTAGCAAGTATCACATCCAAACCCTTCAGTTGCCGAAGAACCAAGGAAAGAACACTATGATTTGATGGTTGCAAAAACTGATACAATTTACAAGATTAGGAGAATACCAGATTGATATGGATCTTGATGAATCTGATATGCCCCAAGTGATGATACATTTGCCCCGAGCGATGAGGACTTTTGATGAATCAGTAACTAGACATGATTGTTTATCTTGATTACTGATGAAAGATATTGATTTTCATAAAGATATGATTTCAAATTTGATTACAGACTTTGAATGATGTGCAATACCATGCCCCCTTCGGGATTAAAATTGAAATCTGACAAGAAAAGTCAGTGTTATAGTTTAGAAGCATGTTAATTGATTTGAGAAGTGTGGTGAAACACATTCAAGAACACATTCTGCATCATTGGAAGGTCCCAAAAGACCAAGTTTGACTAGGTTTGACCATGAGTTGACCATGGTTGACCAAGTTGAAATTTTGATAGTTTGATGTAAGATAATCAGTTAAGTTGAATACTAGATTTCTGTGATGATTGAAGGTTGATTATGCAAGCAATTAATAATATGAATGATCTTAGATTTGAATTTTGATCCCAAAAAAGGATTCTACTTGCTATTTCATTGGAGGAACCTTCGTGTGAGATTCAATTCTTTTTAGACTTGAAGATGCGATTTGAAGAATCATTTAAGCATTGAAGTTTGTTTAATCATTGTGAGATCATGAAAACATGCAAAATGCAATGAGACATGCAAAATGAAATGAGACATGCAAAATGAAATGCAACCTAAGACCTAGGACCTAGTCACTGATCATATGTCGATTTGTTATCATCATTGAACTTTTAGGTAACCGGATAAATCAATACAATGCCCACTAGCCATGAAACCATAGACATATGAATATCGATTTGTATGCGCAAGAATCAATACAACACCCACTGGTTATACAACCATGGACATATGAATATTGATTTGTTTTTAGAATGTTGGATCAGATATAAGCACCAAGGCACAAACACCAGGATGACCTGAATATCATGTCCATTTTGATATAGCAATTTGTATAAGCATCAAAACATAAATGTCATGATGACCTGAATACACCTTGCATTGCAAACACATCAAACAGTCAAGAGATCATTTTAAATCCAATGTGAATTACCCGTAGTGACCCTTTATTGTTCACATCCTTAGGCAAGATCACGTTTCACAGTAGGAGAAAGAACTCACTCAAAAAGACAATAGTTAGATCAAACTTCCTTGAATTGTCTGGGTATCAATGGTCGAGGTACGCATGGCTATCCAATTCGAGATAGAGGCTCTTATAGTTGGACACCATTTCAATCCAAAATTTCCGAAGTTGTTAGATTTTCACATACAAGTAGAAGACAAAGAAAAGATTATGCCCCCAGTCATCACTCTCTAAATCCTATGAAGGACATCATCGAAGACCTCAAAGGGACACAATATGCAAAAATCTCAATGCGAATCAGCAAGCATATAAGGAGATAAAAGCATGAAAAGCACAAATTGTTTTCAGTTGAGTTTTGATGTTTGATTATTGTAGATGCAAAATCCTTTCTGGAGACGAGACAGACTGACTGACTCAACTGGAAGCTTCAAAGGACTCTGACTGGATAGGAAATGTCTAAGATACATGGGAGACCATAGGATATGACATTGATTGCCCCCAAATTTGAACATTGATAGGATATAGACGCTTGAGCTGATTGGTGTACAGACTAACTTATTGAAACTAGGATATGCAAAAACAAACCAGGAGATATGTACAAACTAAAGCAAGACTGAAAGTTGGGAAAGACCAAGATTGTGCTGATAGATGGAGCATTTTGGAACAAGTGGAGCCCATTTGCCGGGTTTTCACCATCTTGGCAGAGATTCTATTTTTGCTACCAAGGCGCCTGTTTCCAAGTTTTCACCAAGGCACTTTTTTTTTTTTGGGTATTTTTCTTTTTTCAATTTTTGATATTTTTAAATTTTTTTGTACTTTTGATATTTTTTTATTTTTTTCTGTGAATCATCAAGGCGCCTATTGCTAGGTTTTCACCAAGATGTTCATTTTTTCAAGACTTTTTCTGATTTTGAGGATTTTTTCAGGATATTTAACCATAGACTAAATGCCTTAGGCGTAGAATTTCTTTAGATGGAGAATGTTGATTGGTTCTCGAAGCTTTTCTCCTTCAGTCATTGAGAGTTGATAGGCACCAGAGCCAAAAGTAGTAGTGATAACAAAGGGACCCAGCCAATTGGGTTTGAACTTCCCCTTGCGTTCTCGATGTGATTAATTTTTAGGATTTTCTCTCAACACTAGATCGCCAACCTGAAATTCTCTATGTCTGACTTTCTTGTTGTAGCCTCTAGACATTCTTTTCTGATACACTCTGAGATGATCATACGTTTCTTGCCTGCGTTCATCTAGTAATTCAAGTTCTTGTAACCTAGACACTCTGTAGTCTTCATCAATGACAAGTCCATGCATTCTAATTTTGAAGGATGGGATTTCATCCTCAATAGGCAGTACCGCTTCAAACCCATAAACTAAAGTGAAAGGTGTAGCCCCTGTAGGTGTTCTGATACTAGTTCTGTATGCCCAGAGAGCTGGATTGATCATGAGATGCTAGTCTCTTCCTATTTTATTCACTGTTCTATGTAAGATTTACAAGAGATTTTTGTTTGAAGCTTCAGCTTGTCCATTCCCTTGAGGATAGTAGATAGATGACCAATGTTGAGTAATCTTGAATTTGGCACATAAGTCATCTAGGTCCTTATTTTTGAATTGTCCCCCATTGTCTGTGACTATGGAATGAGGGATCCCATATCTGCAAATGATGTAGTTCAGGATGAACATAGAGATCTGTTTCCCCGTTGCTTGTGTTAGAGGAACTGCTTCTACCCATTTTGTAAAATAATCTATAGCTATGATGATATGGGTATGTCCATTAGAAGAGTGTGGATGGATAGTGCCTATGAGATCAAATGCCCATTGTTGAAAAGGCCATTGTGTAGTAAAGGGAATTAGATCTCTCCCTGGAGCATGAATCAAGTTGCCATGTACTTGACACTGTTGACAATTTTTAGCAAATTTAATAGCCTCTTTCTCCATTTCAGGCCAATAGTACCTGGCCCTAATAAGTTTTTGAGCTAACGTTAAACCATTCGAGTGTGACCCACATATACCCTCATGGACTTCCTCTAATGCATGTTGAGACTCTTCCCGTTCTAAACATCTAAGCAGTGTACCATCTAGACCTCGTTTGTACAGATCATTACCAATGATGACATATCAGGATGCAGATTAGATAAGGTTTCATTTCTCAAAAAGGTTAAAGGACTCAGGGATGATTTGTTCGTGGAGATAGGAGAATAGATTTTTGTAGCGAGATGAGTCATAACCTACAACAGTGCAGATCATGCGGGTTTCATGGGAGTCATATGCAGGATAGGATAGGGCTTCCACCAGGAACTCATAGCGTAGCTCATGTTCGGGCTGCTATAAGAGAGTAGATAGTGTCGCCATTGCATCAGCAGCCTTATTTTCCATTTTGGGTATTTGCTCAAATGTGATAGAGATGAAGTATTTCTTTAAATCATCTACCATTCTCTTGTAAGGAATGAGCTTTTCATCTTTGGTTTGGTACACATCATTAACTTGGTGGATAACCAATTGTGAGTCTCCATGGATGTGCATCTTTGTAACTCTCCACTGTATTGCCATTTTCATACCATTGAGAAGTGCCTCATATTCAGCAATATTGTTTGTGCAAGGAAACTTTAATCTGAATGCTTTGGGTATCGAGTATCCTTGAGGAGTGATGAACATATGCCTGCTCCAGATCCATTCTGTGTGTAGGAGCCATCAAAGAATAACCGCCATGCTCTAGAAGAGAGGTGCATGATAGAGGAATCGGGAAATTCCATTTGCATGGGTGTATCATCAAACAGTGGTGCTTTAGCTAATTGATCAGCAATGACTTGTCCTTTGATAGCTTTTCTTTCAACATATTCAATGTCAAATTCGCTCAAGAGCATGACCCATTTAGCTAGTCTACCTGTGAGGGCAGCTTTGCTTAGGAGATATTTCAGTGGATCAATTTTAGCTACCAAATGAGTAGTATGAGCTAACATGTAGTGTCTTAGTTTCTATGATGCAAAGATCATAGCGAGACAAGCTTTCTCATCATAGAATAGTTCTTTTCATACGCCACCAATGTTCTGCTTATATAGTAGATGGCTCTTTCCTTTTTGTCTTCATCATGTTGCGCTAGCAATGCCCCCAGTGATGTGGCTGTTGCAGAGACATACAAGATCAATGGCTTCCCATGAATAGGAGGCATCAAGATAGGTGGATTTGATAGATACTTCTTGATATGGTTAAAGTTGTTCTCGCATTCTTCATTCCATGCAAAGGTCACACCTTTATGTAATGTTTTTGTAAAAGGCTGTGATATGTCCGCTAGCTGTGATATGAATCTTCTGATAGATTGAACTCTGCCTTGCAACATCCTCATTTGACTGATATTTGTGGGAGGTTGCATCTCTATTATAACCTTGACTTTAGCCGGATCAACTTCAATGCCTTTCTTTGAAACTATGTATCCTAAGAGCTTTCCAGAAGTGACACCAAAAGCACACTTCTTAGGATTTAGTCAGAGACTAAATTTTTCCATTCTGTCAAGGATCATGCTCAAGTCAGTTAGATGTTCAGTTCTGATCATTGATTTTGCTAAGGTATCATCAACATAATCCTCCATTGTTCTATGCATCATATCATGAAAAATAGATGTCATTGCTCTTTGGTATGTAGCTCCCGCATTTTTGAGTCTAAATGGCATAACATTCCAACAAAAGGTTCCCCACGAACATGTGAAAGCTGTTTTCTCTTGATCTTCTGGAGCAATTTTGATTTGGTTGTACCCAGAAAAGCCATCCATTAAGGAATACATTTCATAGCCCGCAGTCATGTCCACTATCATATCAATGTTAGGCAGTGGAAAATCATCCTTAGGGCATGCTCTGTTCACATCTCTAAAGTCCGTGCACACTCTGATTGAACCATCTGGTTTTGAAATAGGTACAATGTTAGAGATCCACTCAGCATAGTCTATGACACGGATGAATCCAGCTTTTAGGAGTTTTTCTAGTTCTGCTTTGACTAAGAGTGCAACATGAGGATGCATCTTTCTCAATTTTTGCTTGATTGGTTTTACTCCAAGAGCAATGGATAGATGGTGCATAATGAGATTGGGATCCAATCCTGGCATATCTGAATATTTCCATGCAAAATTGATCTTTTTTTCTAATAAGAATGTATTGAATTTCTGTTTCTCTTCTTCTGATAGAGATTGTGCTACATGTACCAATTGTGGTTCCTCTATTGTACCCAAATTGATGGATTGAGTGGGCTCAATCAAAATTGGAGATCTATCCTATAAATGACTCAGAAGGACATCAAATATCTCATCCTTAGGTGCCTCAGAGAGGTTTTCACCTTCATATACATCTTTTCTTTTTACTTTTGTAGGATCTAAGACTACCACAAAGTGGTTTTCACCCTCAGAACTCTTTTTCTTTTTATGTTTATTTTTTTGACTAAGATATTTGATGTCTGACTCAGTCATGCTGATGCTCGGTTCACTGATGGAAGTCCTCATAGGCTTGACTGCATTGAGGTAACAAGCAAGGGCATAGTCACTAGAAAAGGTGTAAACACCATGGCTTGGGTTTGTGGAAGTTTGGTCGATAAGATCAGGGCGTTGGATAGTCAAAGTGGGAAAGGCTTGGGATATGGTGTTCACAAACATGGATATTTCATCATTGGTCCTAACCTGACGCTCAAGTTCAAAGGTGATATTACAGCTCAAAATGTTCAATTTGTGAATAGGCTCAACATCATCATGGGAGTCCTCTTTAGCCATAGGTGGATCAGACACGTTAAGTTCATTGTTTTGCTCTAGACCTACGTTGGGTTGAGATACATATTGGTGAATAACATCAATATATTTCTCTGTGATAAGTTCATCTTCTTTTGGAATGGCACCCCATTCATAGTCATTTGACTCAGCTTTTGATTCAGGATCTCTAGGAAATCTTAGAAAATGTGTGAAATCAGGATGAATACCCCAAGAAGGATTACCCTCAGTCTCTGACTTGAATTCATATTCATGGGAATCAGTGTTAGAATAACTACCCCCTTCTTCTTGATCAGTTTGATTGCCTTCGAGATTGGCTGGTTCTTGTGGTGCAACCATCTCTTGCGCTACAGTAGGTTCTTGTGTTTCTACTACATTAATTCTTTTGATAGGATCATCTTTATCATCAAGAAGATCTTTGATCTCTTTAGGAAATTTTTCATAGGGGATAAGCTCAGAGCTATCTGAATTATCATCAGAGGGTTATGTTTCTTCTTTCTTAAGAAGGGGTTCTCCTGGTGCAATTTGTTCTATGACATGAGAACAACCACCTTTGAGATGATAGGGTTTCTTCTTAAACCCTAAGCCACCAGTATCTTTTTTGGCTCTACCAATATGTGAAATGGGTGTCACAAGACCCTTTCCTCTAATTCCTAGAGGTCCTTGACTGGAATATCCCATCTTGGCTATCAAGTTGTTTCCTGGACCATATGAATTAGAAGGGATTGTAGGTGCTATAGATTCACTAGGTTGAACAATTTTAGATTCAGAATCCTCTCTATATAGCCATGCCAGCACAGCTTCATCCTCTTAGAATTCTTGTTTGGATACTTGCTCCGCCACAAAATTTCTTTTGTATGCTTCCATAGGTTCCTTAGGTTCTAATTTAGACTGCTTCAAGGATTGTCCATATGACTTAGGTGAGATTGGGAGAGATGTCAAAGACAAGACTGGCTCTATAGTGTATTCTCCAATCCCATTTTCTTTGATATTGATCTCTTTAGCAATGTCTTCCATCTTGGATGTGGAAGCCACATTTTGTTGCTTGATGGAAGATTCTCTATTATTAGGTACAAGCTTATCGGCACTTTCCTTCAATGTATTGCAAGTTGTACTCAGATCTGCTGGGATAGTAACTTCTACCCCTTCATAGGGAAATTTCAAGCATTGATGGTACGTAGAAGGAATGGCTTGCATTTCATGGATCCAGGGTCTCCCTAGAAGGATATTGTAAGCCAATGGTAGATCAAGCACCTAACATGTGGTATCTTTGATGACCAGACCCACTCAGATGGGTAAGACAATGGTGCCTTTAGAAGCTCTTTCTTGTTTGTCATAGGCTTTTATGGTGATCTTCTTTCGAGGATCAATAGCCATTTCTGAGAATCCCAACTGTGTGATTAAGTTGTAAGAACAAATGTTGAGGCCTGCGCCCCCATCTATCAACACACGTTTGACTCGACGATTCTGGATCAAGACTTCTATGTCTAAGGGCTGATTATGTGGGTGACTCAAAGAGTTGTCATCTTCCTCTAAAAAGGAGATATATTGCGGAGATGTTAGATGACCAACCATAGTCTAGAACCTGTCTAGATCTAGATCATCAGGAACATTAGAGCCGAGCAAAGCTTTGTCTAGGATATCTCTGTGAGCTGGAGATATTCGAAGTAACTCAAACATAGAGATTTTGGCATTGGTATGCTGGATTTGTTGGACGATGCTGTAAGATGTAGGTCTTGTATCCTTTGGATTGGAAGATTTCGAGGTAGCCTTCTATTTGGAAGTAGATGTGAGGTTGAAAGGTATCTTAGGGACATTAGATGAACTTGGTGTTTGTCCTTTCAGATGAGCCTAAGCTTTTGATCTGGTAACTGCATTAGTTGAGGAATGATTTTGGTCTCTTCGCACAATTATGATGACATTGCAGCTCTCAGAGAGACATGGTTCAACCATATTGATGACAACATTGTTTCCAGGGTAGGCATAGTTGACTTTTTCCCCCATGTTAGGCTGAGAAGTGGAAACTCCCTTACCATGTTGTGGAAACAGTTTTGTAAATGCTGTGTGATCATTATTGCTAGTAGGATTATCGATCGTGATGTCCCCTTGATCTATCAAGTCTTAAATGGTATGCCTCAAGTGGAAGCATCCATTAGTCTTGTGGCCTTTAGTCTGATGGAAAGCACAAAATTCATTATCTTTCCACCAATATGGTTTTGGATCCAGATCAGGGTTTCAGATTGGTGGTAAAGAGATCATGTTATCAGCTATCAGGGTTCTCAGGGCAGATTCCAAAGATTCTCCCAAGGGAGTAAACTTTCATTTATTATCCCATCATTTGAATGGCTTCTTTGGAGATGGTTCAGCAGATTTTTGCTCTGAAGCTTCAATGGCTTTGGTGGAAAGGGTGCCTTTGATGGGGTGTGGATAGTGTCAACAACACCATCAGAGACGATACCTTTGTTTCTATTCCAGCTCTTGTTTTTATCTTTTGAGCTAGATCCAGATTCAGACTTGTCCTTTTGAAGTGTGATTTCTCCTTTCTTGACAAGTACTTTCTCAATCTTGATTGCATTATCCACCATTTTATCAAAAGATACATGATCTTGCATTTGTAATGGATAGTTGAGCTCTGGAACAAGGTTATTGATAAAGATTTCAAGTTTCTCCATTTCAGGAATTGGTCTAGCATATAGAGAAAACTTCTTTCGCCACCTCTTGAGAAAAATTAGGAATGATTCCCCTGGATATTGCTTGAGGTTACAGATATCGATCATGGTAATCGGATGTTGAATATTGTAGGAATATTGTTGATAAAATAATTTAATCAATTCCTCAAAAGTTTTGATCATAGAAGGTAATCTTGAAAACCATTGAATGGATGCTCCTCCCAAGGATCTAGGAAAAAGATGCATCAAATAGGTCGGTTCATGCATGAATTCCATGGAGTGCGTACAAAACTCTTTGACATGATCTTGAGGATCAGAGTGTCCATCATATTTGTTGTACTTTGGCATCTCCACTCTTTTTGGGAATGGAGGCATATACAAGTCTTTGTCAAAAGGGAAAGGACAAAGGGCCTCCATGGAGAATTCCTTGGGTTCCTTCTCTTTTTTCAATTTTATTCATTTTGACCTGCATAGCATGTAGCTGGTTCATTATGGCCATCATTGGAGTTTCTTCCTCATGCATGATGATATCTTCGACATTGAAGTGAGGAGGAAGTTTAGCTCCTTCCTGGGCTAATTGCAAAAAGTATGCCTCTCTATCCACTTTCAAGAAATGCCTCATCATTCTCTTGAATTCATCATCATTCTGACATCGATGGATTTCAGAGGGTGTAGGTTCTTGGTCGGCATTATATTGAGAATGGTGTCCTTGGGATCCTCCTCCTAGAGAACCATGGTTTGTCCCTGCTTGAGACATGGTAGGAGTTTTTGGGCTCCCTGGAATAGATTGAGGAGGAGTTTGTTGATTACCTCTGTGAGTTGATAGAGGAGGTATGTAACCAATTTTCAATCAAAAGATACCGAGACCGTCGTCTTCGTAGATACCTGACTTGATGAGTTGTTCAAGAGTTGGACCTGGGGTATTGGTCAAAAGTAAGTTCTGAGATGTTTCTTCTAATTTCTTGTGTGAAGAAGCTCTGGTCTCCACCATTAACTTTGAATGAAACAGAAGAAAAGGACGAAGACAACTGAAGAACAATTTGATTTGAGAAAATCGGATGACGCAACCTTGTCAAGATTATGATAGTTTTGAAGATCTAATGAGATGTGGGTGAAGGATACTGTGCCCTAGATGTATGGGATAGATCACCCAAAAGATAGCGGACATGAGTTCTCAACACTTAGTCTATTTTTGAAGATTGATTGAAGATTGATAGTTATGACAAGGTTTTGACAGGAGATAAAAAGGACTCAAATTGATCAAACAGAAGGCTAGATCGAATTCAAAAGATTAATCTCAGAAAATGGTAGAATGCTCAATAGCTACTGCTCTATTCTTGACACAATGATATTTTTGACAAATTCTGGAACTAGGCTGGAAACATTGGATATCTTGCAATTTGACAATTTCTGACAACTCTCTCAAATTTTTCCAAACGACACTCTACAGACTCATACGACACTGGGTAGTCTATGAAATGACAGTTGCTAAACTCATACGATAGTTGGGTAGCAATGAAATGATAGTTGACAAAACTCGTATGACTTTTTGACCTCCTGAGATGACTTTTGACTCCAGAAAAGAATTTTACTTCAGATTTTGCAAATTTTGAGTTTTTAGATTTGAATTGTTTGCAAATTGTACTGTCTGGATTTTGAAGGTTATACCAGATTTGATCATTTTTAATAGCCAAGTAGATAAATGAACATGCAGAACAGCAAGCAAGTGATTCCAAGCATGTCTGAAAATAATGAACAAGGGCAAAAGAAACCTTGCGCATGAACAATCAAGTGACCAAATTGTGCTAATCCTTGAGAGTACTAATCGTGTATGTTCTGAAAAGTTTTGCAATAACACAAATATACCTGAGAATGAAAAATTGGCCTCTCTAGGGTTTTTAGTAATGGTTTGACTCTGCAACTTTTATGATTCAAAGGGGTGAACTCCAATTCTGGTGCACCAGGGTTTTGACACAGTCTGAGAACTTAATCTTCAAGAGCTACTAGGGAGATCTGACAACCCAACAATGAACCATACCCATGGAGATTTCTTCCACAAGGACATTTATATAGCGGTTGTCACTACCATGGTGAAAATGGCTATTACCGCTTGAGGTTCTGTCAACGCAGTTTTCCCTGTGAAGGGATTGTTCGCTACAGTTAACCCTCTCTAAAGATGACTCACAATAGTATGCCACAAGGGGACTTGGCTCTAGATCCAAGGTTTTTAACACCTTTTCACTTTTAACCCAAACAAAGCAAGCAGATTAATCCGACACGCTAAGACAAAGTTTTGCTTCACCAAGGTCTATGATGCCAACTCCATGTGATCTATCAACCTCTCCGGGGAGAGAATGTATCAATCAATAAGAGAAGACACACTAACCAATTTTGATTCACCAAAGCTCGTGATGTCAACCCCACGTGATCTATCAACCTCTCCTGGGAGAGAATGTATCGATCAATAAGAGAAGACACACTAACCAAGTTGAATGTGAAACACACTAAGTATCCTCCCTACCTACAAGGATTCTGTCATCAAGAAGGATTTTGCTAGGAATCCAATCTCTCAAGAATCATGAATAGTTTTCATAGGGCCTAATTACTATGTGAGCACAGATGTATGTTTCCAAAAGCAAATCTACCAAAAGTACCCAAAAAATAGAAAGAGGAACACTTAATGCTTAAAGCGAATATGAGATGAGTCCACAAGGTGGAACACTTAACACCTCACACAAGCTGAAAATGAGTCCCCAACTTAGAAAACAAGTGAGTTCCTAAAAGCACAAAAGGGTTGCCAAGTGGAACACTTAACACTTATGTCCTGTTGACCCCTCCCCTTTATGGCGCTGAGATTGCAACCACAGGGTGGAAATGAAGGACCGGTGGATTAGCGAGTCCAATAACCCAAGATAGCAATCAAGATCAATCACAAGTATTCTAAGACTACTTAATGAATCCTTAAGGGTTCACAACCTAGTATCAATTATGCAAGTGTGTAGAAATAGATCAAAAGCATGAAAAGATGCACACAAGCTTGACACAAGAGATTTATTTTAAGTCCCAAATCAAAATATTATTAGATGAAGGAGAATACCTGGGATCCTCGCAACGCGCTTAGTAGATTTTACTTGATTTTTAGCAATTTTTGTTGAGCTTTTCCATGCAAGCAAGTGACGAACTCTCCAACAAGCAAACAAGCAAACAAGATATGCAAAATATATTCAACTTATGAAAACCATAGGGTTAGCTCTAAAAATCAATTATTATCAATAATAATAATAAAAAATTAACCCAAATGACAACTCATATCATTCATTGAACCATGTAAAAAAAAATAAGTGCATACCCATCACAAAACTTTATTTTTTTTGCTGCATTTGACCTAGTCAACAAGATCTAATTTTTTTGATATGATTTTGGCCACAAAAATAGAAATTCAAAATAGAGACCCCTGCTAAAAAATAGAGAGCTTTCAAAAAATGCAAAAATTTTAGAAAAATCTTTTCATTTGTGCTCTAGAGACCCGTTTTATCCAAACAGACCAATTTTTGTAAATTGACTATTTGAGCTATTATATCATGTCCAAATTTTAAAAAAAAAGAATGGACCCCCTGTAGAATTTAAAGATCTTTCCTAAAATATAAAAATTTCTGAAAAATATGCTGATTTGCGTCAGATATTAATTTTTTCTGGAATTTGAAGAAAAAATTATTAAAAATACAAAATATCTCAGAAAATTCTAAATTTTTTACTGTAGCTTTCCTAACATGTCACCAACTTGAAAAAAAAATTTCAAACCAAAATTCAAAGCCGTTTGAGAGATAAAATTAAATCTTTGAAACTTTGGGGTTTTAGCTCCCAAAAAAATCAAAACCAGCATGCAAAGGTGGGTTGCCCCATGGTGGGTGCCAAAAATGTGTGTGTGAAAATTGTACCTGATCTATAGACATAGCACTTCAGTAAAATATTAGAGGTTAGCTATAATCAAAATCGTGCAAAATTGAAATCTATCTAACCAAGCGATTTACTGCCTTCTAGTAGGTGCGAGATTGATGTTCTCAGATTGTAATCGAGATCAGTGACCTAGATGACACCTAAATAAAGGATTTGAATGCAAAAGATGGATATGAAATTGAATGCAATTAATCTATATTTTTTATATTTTCTATGCAATAAGAATGATAAACTGATATGCTATGAATGCTATTGAAAACTGATATGAAATGAATGCTAAATGATCTAACAATGAAGATTCTAACAATGATATGAAAACTATGAAATTCTATGCTAAAATATAAAAACTATGCAGTTGAAATTGATCTCACAAAGCTTTGAATTCGCAAGTTGATTCCTCAGCTTCCAATTCTCCAGCGTGATTGTGCAAAAATATGAGATGAATTATGAAGAGCTGAGCCTTGTTTTTATAGAAATCCAAGGCTTTGGAGGTGCATGAGAAAAAGCCATAAATCACTCAAATAACTCAACTTGATTTTTGAGTTATTTTTAAATAAAGATAATTAAGTCACAAAAATCATGCAAAAGCACAGTTCAACTTGAATTAGAAGTTTAGATCAACTTTAAAACTCGAAAAGATGTTGAGTTTCAAAAAGCTAACAACTTGCATTGATTTTCCAATTTTGAGTTTAACTGGTCCTTGAATGTGCACATGGATAATTATGATTTAATAAATAAATAAAGTGATTTATTCTCAACTTAACTGCTTTTTGAAATAAAATAATTAATTTATAGGTTAATTAACTATTTTACCAAACTTTTATTAAAAATTATATTATTAAATAATGACAACATGCTTTAATTAATTAAATAAGAATTTAATCAATTATTCATAGGAATTTTGATTTATTGTCAAAATTAAATAATACAATTAATAATAGATATAATTAAATTTAATTAAACAATTAAGTGGCAAATATTAAATCTAATTAATTAAATATGCAAAATATTTAATTAATCAAATTTTAGGATAAATGAGATTTATTGCCAAATAATTATAAAATTAAAGATAATTATGATGATTAGGAATATTACTAGGAATATTCCCCAATGTAGAATTTAAGATAATCAATTATGATTCGATGATGTTTAGATGTGCCTTAGATTAGGACTTTGATGTCAATTTCGTTCGAATTGAAGATGTAGGAGATTAATGAACTTATAGCCCATTTTTGGGGTATTACATTTTGCCCCTCTTTGAATTACTGTGCGAAGTGTAGTGGTTCAAAGAAAGTCTGTGTTTGATAGAGATATGAAACTGATGCGAAATTGATAATTGATATGAGACAAAAACTGATTGATATTGATTTGATATGGAGATAATAGGTCCTGAATGACCAAAGATAATATTCACTATAACAGAAAATGAACCTATGATTGCGAAAAAGTGTCAAAATGCCTGATTCTAAACCTTAGGATTGATAAGAAGTGAGTGACCCGTTCTAGACTCGATTGTCTTAGCAAAACTAGCAAGTATCACATCCAAACCCTTCAGTTGCCGAAGAACCAAGGAAAGAACACTATGATTTGATGGTTGCAAAAATTGATACAGTTTACAAGATTAGGAGAATACCAGATTGATATGGATCTTGATGAATCTGATATGCCCCAAGTGATGATAGATTTGCCCCGAGCGACGAGGACTTTTGATGAATCAGTAACTAGACGTGATTGTTTGTCTTGATTACTGATGAAAGATATTGATTTTCATAAAGATATGATTTCAAATTTGATTACAGACTTTGAATGATGTGCAATACCATGATTTATTGCCAAATAATTATAAAATTAAAGATAATTATGATGATTAGGAATATTACTAGGAATATTCCCCAATGTAGAATTTAAGATAATCAATTATGATTCGATGATGTTTAGATGTGCCTTAGATTAGGACTTTGATGTCGATTTCATTCGAATTGAAGATGTAGGAGATTAATGAACTTATAGCCCATTTTTGGGGTATTACAACTCTCTATGACTAGGAAGCAATAAGTCATTTTTCATTAGTTCTAGATGTTTAATTGGATTATTTGATTACGAACTAATGAAGTTAATGTTTTATTGAGTGTGTGAATACAAATTTTCATAGGCACACAAGAAAACACACACAACATTTGATAATATCATGGAAAATATTATGTTAAAGTGGGTAGTTAAAAAACATTTAGAATTGGGAAATTATTGGTAGGAGTGGGTTGCATTGTCTACGGGGTTAATAGAAAATTGAAAATTTGTTGGAGGGAGTGGGGAGTATAATATAGTGTAGAATTTGGCAAAGGTAATTTGATGAGGGAGTGTGTAGCACCTATGTCACAAGGTTCAACTTTGAGTTTGAATTCGAAAATAATAAAATATGAATGAAATTCAACAAAGGGAAAAATTTGACAAAAAATTTGTGATTAAATTTGTTTGATGAAAATTTGATTTATATAATATATATAAAATAATAAGTATTATATTAAATTTAAATATTTAAATAAATTATAATTATAATTTCAATATTTGGATTTATCAAATAATATTATGCTTCCAAAGTACAAGGGAAAAAGAAAAGATGTTATATGTAGGTATCATTTTCATAGTGAAGAAAAGTAAGCAAGTTTTTCTCATTGTCATTTCCCTAAAGAAAGAAGCAAACCATATTCAGATTTGTGTGGATTTTAGATGCCTTAATGAAGTCACCATTAAGGACCCTTTCCCAATTTCATTCACTGACAATATAGTAGAGGAGGTAGAGGGGCATGAGTTGTACTTGTTCATGGACATTTTTTTGGGTATAATCAAATTAACATTTCTGAGGAGAACAAATTAAAACCCACATTTGTAATTTAAGATGGAGTGTACACATACAACCAAATTCCATTCAGGTTGTGTAGTGCCCCCACCATGATCTAAATGAAAATATTACACATATTTGACAAAATGTCAATTGGTAAGTTTAAAGCCTTCCTGGATGACAAGTGTATCTATAGTGGGAAGGAGACCAACCTCATGACACTGAAGAATTTAATGGAAAAATGTTAAAGGGCATGGCTAGCGCTCAACCCAAGGAAGTGTTGGTTAATCACCTCATTCACTAAGATAGTGTAATAACCATCCAACATTGATGTATTTGGTGAATAAGTTGATTATCCTAGGGAGAGTGAGTAGGTGGTTACTCCTATTATAGGAATTCACCTTCAACATTATGGTACGACCTAAGAAGAGCCATGCAATAATAGATAAAATCTCACAAATCAAATTGGGAGGGCCTCCAAAGGGAGTGAATGAAGACTTGCCCAACACTCACCTATTTTAGATTGCAACATTGTCACCTTGGTATGAAAGTATTGGTGAGTATTTGTCAATGTCCATATTTTTGTGAGACATGTTTCCAAGTAAGAAAAGGATATTGACTTTGAAAAGTAATACATTCCATCTCATTAGTGAGTTATTGTATAAGATTGGGCCAAATTAAGTTCTCTGAAGGTGTGTAATGTACGAGAAAATTTTTGGGGTGTTGAAGGAGGCATATGAGGGGTTGGATGGAGGCCACATGAAATGTTACTGGTAGGACTATGGTTGTCGACATAGACACTCGGGAATGGGTACTCAGATGTGACACATGCCAAAGAGTGGACAAGTCATTGAAGAGGGACTTCATGCCTGTGTTCATATCATAGTTGTAGGAATTGTTCGAAAGGTGGGGCCTCAATTTCATAATAATATTGAAGGTGAGTAGCATGCATTGATGTCAATACATTTTGGTGGCCACTCAGTGTCTTATAAAGTGGGTAGAGGTAAGGGCATTCTCGGATAATATGACACTTTAAAGTATGACAAGATTCTTGTATGAATGTATTGTAACGTGAATTAGCATACCCATTCAAATTAGAAGTGATAGAGGGGTACACTTTGTAAACTAGGGCATTCAGACAATGAATAAAAAAATTAGGAAATGTGATAACTTGTCGAGCTTTTACTACCAATTGACTGACGGGTAGGCAAAATCAATAAACAAGGTACTGGTGTTGATTTTGTACAAGTCATGCAAAGTAGGATAGGAATATTGGGAAGAAAGGCTTCCCATAATACTATGGGAATACAATACCTCATACAACGCCATGACATGACACACTCCCTTCTATTTTATGTAGAAACAAGAAGTTGCGGTGCCAACAAGGTACATTGTATCGAGCCTCCTAAATGCAATAGAGAATCAACTTTGGGACACATAAAGTTTGAAGGAAAGGTTATTTAATCCCATAAAGATGGACAAGTGATGTATGACATCACAATGGGTGGGACCAAAAAAGATGTAAGATCTAGCATAATAAACATCTCATGCAAATGGACTTTCAACTAGGTTAGTTGGGGTAACCAAACATAATAACCCGGCCAAAATAACCTTGGACACAATAACCCAGCCATAATAACCCAAGGACGTGATAACCCAGGGTCACAATAACCCATGGACAAAATAACCCATAGTAATTCTAGATCAAGTTAGTATGCTTAAAAAGGGATTGTGAGGCACCATAGAGGATATTTAGGTCAGTTTTAGACCATATATCCATTATATACCCCTAAAATAGCCTTAAAACATCTTTAATATGCTTAAATAACTTATAAAATGGTAAATAATTATAGAAATAAAGACAAATTCGTGGGAATAAGCTAAATAAGAGTTATTATGAAAAGATGTAAGTCAAAAGGCATTATGAAGAGGCATTAAGAGGCATGAAGAGGCATTGCTCATAATTTGGCACTTTAATTGAAAATTTGAATAATTTTTTTTTATAGAAATATACTTGTAATTTATAAATTTTGTTTTCCTTTCTCTATAATCTTATGGGGTTATTTTTTCCATGGGTTATTTTGACTCCGAGTTATTTTGGATTGGGTTATTATGACCCTGGGTTATTTCATCCTCGGGTTATTATGGCTGGGTTATTTTGTCCAGGGTTATTTTAGCCAGGTTATTATGTCCTGTAACCAGTTAGCTAGTACTCAAGTACAATAATCATAATGAACTTTGATCTAGTAATTTCAAAGTCTATTGGATTGGGCCCTATAAAGTAAGGGAAGTAGGTGATAATAGATCCATTAAACTTACCACCCTAGATAATAGACCAATCAAGGAGCCAATGAGGGGATCTAAGTAAAAATATATATCAAGAGAGCAAGGTACCCATTGTAGGAATCAATATGTTGAGATATTCAACCTGCAGGGGTTGGACAATTGGACACAATAAAGATATTGAAGAAGATTAATGTATCATAGAAGAGCCATATAGATAAAACTTGGACTAGGCCAAACCCATGATGACACTACTAGATGAGTGATTGGAAAGAAATTGTGTAGAAGGTATTGTCATCCCCAGGGTGCATAAACATCCCATGAATGTATTGTTTAGTATACTGGTGTTATGGGTGCAAATAAACAACTATCAGAAGTGTAAGGCACACTATGAAGGGAGACATGAACGCTATGTAGCAAATGATATTAATGAGGAAGTAGAGGATAAATTTAAGATGAATCAAGCCACGAAGGAGGAGTTCTACGAGGAGGACTTGAAAGAAGAGATAGACTTGGAAGAGTATGGTGAAATTCTCAAACCATTCCTGAAAATGGTTGTAAAAAATAATGACCTATTCATTGTAGAATGATATTTCTATATGGACCACATCATTGGAAAATGCATCACTAAAGGAAGGGAAGCCCCCATAGAAACCTACCTCCAATGCACTTTGGAAGGTAATCTTGAACCCTATTTGACCTCTAATAGTGAATGAAGAAGAAGCCATATGGTATAAAAAATGCGGTGGTATCTATGTGGATGAGAGTTATAAGGGCATGTGACCAACACCCCTAATAGATAATATATTTGATCTTGAATACATTGGAGCCTGTTGTGAAAATTAATTGTACAAGAAACCACCAGGAACCTATATGTAGCAGTATGCATTTGAGGTTAAGGTTTGGTTTGAAACAAAACCAAAGGGAACAAAAAGAAAGATGAATCGGGAAGATGAAGAACCACTAAAGAAACAAAGAGTAAGATGAAGGAAAACAAGGCAAATAAAGTTAAAACAAGGAATCATTCTTAGATAGAAAAAAGATGAGGATTCAAGGGAAAATGACAAGGAACCTAGAAAGTAAGTTGGTATACCCAAAGCAGTGAAGAAAGAAAAAGAAAAAAGGTATGAACCTCTATAAAAAGTTGAGGGTCAAAGTATTGAAAATAAAAAAAGACAGAAATGAGAAAAGAAAAAAGAAAGAAACCGATTCTTGAAAATCTAAAATTATGAAATATTAATATGAAATAGGTCAAAATAAAGGAGGAAATAAAGGGTAAAAATTAAAAAGGGGTACAAATTGAAGAAAATAATATTTCATATAAAAGTCAAGTGCATTATAAAAACCCTAACCCCAAAGGAGGAAAACACTTATAAAGTGCAATTGAGGAGGATCATTATTCCACAAGATAGGAAGTTAGATAAGTGAAGCACATACAACATGGAGGGATCTAATTCAAAGAGGAGATGATCATACAATATAAATCATACAAAGAGGAAGAAATGAAAGTGTCAGTATGGCTTCAAGTGTACAGGGAAGGAGAGTGTGTGACCATATGACTTCAATCACACGTAATGTATGCAAGAGGTAATGACCCATATGGGAGGAAGGAAGATCTATACCGTATGATCATAAGGAACCCCACAAACATTTTAGAGGGAGCACACCATATAATCCCATGGATTCATAGCATGTAGGACCATACGAGGAGAGCCAAATTGAGTCGTATGATGGCATAGTATACGATTGTATGAAGTAACAAAAGAACACTTGACAAATACCATACCATTGTACAAGAATTTGCAAGGACGGCTAGAGTGAGTCATCCAAGGTGTGTAATCATCAAAATCCAACATTATATGGTGGGATTCAACATTAAGGGAGAAATATGGTATGATGGTGGAATTGGAAGTAAGTTGTAGGAACTAGAAACACATGACAAAAATAAGGAAAGAAATAGTTGAGAGAATATTGTGAGAGGTAGTTATGGGGACTTGAATATGGGTAGTTACACAATAAAATATAAAGACAAAATAGATAGATATGACAATATCCAATAGCAAAAAGAAGATAACACTAGAGGTGTAATAAAAGGTTGAAATGATGATGATGAAATCCCTTACATTTGAGAGTGTTACTATTAGTGAGTGTCACACCCTAGTGGGAAAACACTCTAAATGATCATTGAGTGAAAGACTCCCTACATAAGGTTGACATAGACAAAATAATTCTAATGCATATATTCTACCTTCCGAAATTTGAACTAGTATTGCACATGATGGTTGTAGGATATGATCACCATTTACACGTCTACAATATAATACTTTGGGCACACAATGGTGGTATCCTTATAGCCAAAAGAGTTCACCAAGGTATTTGGCATTCCCTCCATGGGCCAATCTATGAGGAAACCCTCATCCAAAATGTCTTTTGAGGAAAAAGACATGTTATTAAAGTTGGTTTTTAGGCCCAACCTATCAACACATGAATGAGATAGCCTATGGAGTAATATAAATAATTGAGGGTTGAAAAATTCATTCATCATTTCACTTGAGTGGAAATGTATTTTGGACTTGGTGAAAAGCGGGGTCACGGGGTCAAGCAGGGCATTAGACATAGGCATGTGGATGGTGAAGTTGATGAATAAAATCATGTTGGGAAGGGTGTATAATTGGGGGTAGCTGTTATCAGAGTGAATAAGAGAGTTATTTTTCCTCAAACATAACACTTTATACATGCATCATTGTGCCATAGAATTATTTTTAGAATCCCTGTGAACACAAGTACTAGTAGACTAATAGAGAAAGTTTGTATGAAAAAGAAAGGTTGAGTTGTATAAACAAACCATGTTCTACTAAATGCATTTAGACACTCTCATGGATGCATGAGGGGAACCCCTTCGAAAGAGATAGTGATAGGAAACAAAAACTAGTATGAATGAGAAAAATGATGATAATAACAAGGGGGAAGAGGATACCATAAAAGTATCTTCCTTGAAAAGTGAGAGTGGTGAGGAGGAAGGGTTTTAGATGGTGCAACATGTAGAAGATAGTGAGGAAGTACAAGAGATGACAAGTGGAGATGGAGGGGATGGTAAAAAGGAATAAATTTCAGTGGTAGGAAGGGTGATACTCGTAGTAGATGACTAGGGAGCCAAAAGATCCATAGTGTCAACCAATATTGTATTCACTAGCACATCTTTCATCCATCACATTTATGGTCACATAATAGGAGGAATGATACATCTGTTTAATGCAAGGTTAGGCTAACCACACTCTACATCACTACATCATAGGGAGTCCAAGAGGCTACTTTCATGGCCTTGGTGGTAGCACTTGTTGGTAGAGATATTACTCTGATGAAGGGTTCAGTCCCCATGACTAAAGGTTTGCTCCCTATGGTCAATGATTCAACCGCTATGGCCAAAGGTGTGATCCATATAACTGAAGACTTGATCCTCATGAACAAAGGTTTAGTTTTACCCACCATAAGATCTAGAGATGTTAAAGGAAAGATTATGACACCTATACATCATGATACCATAGGAAATATGGATGGAGGAGTCACAAATAGAGAGGATGTGACACATGTGTCTGCATGGGAAGATGAAATTAGCACTAGGATAGATAGTCTTTTGGACAAGTTTGAGATGGGAATCACTAAAATCACACCCGCTTCACCTAATTTACTAATGGTCTAGCACTTCCAATAGACAAACATCTAGCTTGAGCCTGATCCCCCATAGTTGGGAATCACTCAAAGATCATGAGGTGATACCAGTAGATGTGATTGAAATTGTAGAAGAAAGTACATATCAGACCGACATCTCCCTAAAATAGATTATGGAGATAAGGTATACTTGTAGAAGGGTAATATAGGATGATTATTACATTCAAGTTTATAAGTCTGACCAATAGGATGCCATAGGATCATTGCAAAGGAATTTTGTATAATTGGAAGGAGTGGTTACAGTAGCATGTGGGATGGTAGACCTCACCAAACATGTAGACATTGTGTGCTAAAAAGTTGTCACACTTCTATGAGTCATTAAATCCAAGATTACTCAAGAATGAGGTCTCAAATGGTGACTCATAGATCTCTATTCATGGAGTGCAAGGGTTTATAATGGAGGCCCTTAGACTAGACCTTGTTTGTACCCATGCAAGTACACCATAAAATGAAAGAGGAAAAGAGGAAAAGAAAGAATTCTAGTCTCTATGATCATCAAGTATGCATGCAAATAGAAATGAAATCTATTCTATATGATAACAATGCATGAAAGCAAACTAATCTATGAAAGGAAATGCTTATGCAAAATTATTCTATGAAAGCAAATATGAATCTAATCTAATATGCAAGTACAAAATTAATCTAAATGGATTTCCATGGAAGCATGAGAGAAGAAGACAAGAAAAGAGAAGTTGCAATATCCAAGCTCAAGTGCTCAAGAATCTTCTCCAAAGTTGCTCTCCAAACCTGCAACATAACAATACAAAAACCTAGATGTATAAAAATGAGAAGGAGAGAGCTCCTTATAAAGGAAAGCAGACAATCAAGATTAAGAGGCAAAAAGAAATGAGCAATGGTGGAGATTAAATCTTGGTTGATCCATGTGCTCAAGATTCTTTAAGAGGCAAAAAGATGAAAAAGGTCCACCACTTAGAAGTATGTGCATTCAAAGTGGAGAGAAAAAGGGATTTTTATTTATTTTATTTCCTTTTTCAACACAAAGAGATATTTTAAGTTGGGATTTTATTAAAAGAGGAATTTTATTTTAATAAGATGATTTATTTAATTAAAAGGAAAGCTTTCTTTTATTTAAATGAGGCTTAGGATAAAATGATCAAACCTTAGGAAATATTGAAATAATTGAATTAATTATGATTTGATCAAGGAAATTGATTTGAATTGAAAATATTGCAAAACATTAATTTAGGAAATTGATAAATTGAAAAATGGGGGCCCAAAGTCTAAACGACCATTTTAGGGTGCATACATTTGCCCCTCTTTGGGTAATGTGTGATCTTTATGGGAACGCATATAGTCAAAGAATGAAGTTGAAATGTGAGATTGATTTGGGATCACAAAACAACCCAGACGTGTGATCGATGGACGAGAACACATCAGGACAAAGATAAGTTTATTGAAAAAGACAAGGCCAACACCCCTGTAAATAGGTAATTGTCAAGTCTCGAGAAAGAGGTTTGATTAATAGGTTTGATAAAACTGAATCAAGGATTGAAGTTTGATAGGTACTGTCTCCTCATGATCAAAATCGAAATGAGATAGAGGAGAAATAGTAAATTGATAAATTTGATCAAATCGAACTAAAGATAAGGTTCTTGATGTAAGATGAAAGATATAAGGTTCACAGAACCAACGTAGATCATTAAGCATGAAAAATTATGCCCCAAGGTTGAATTAGAAGAAAAGAAGTGGGGTGAAAGCGAATGGAAGATAGAAGTTTGGAAGAGGTGAAAAGAAATGGAGAGAAGAAAGAGGATTTGCCTCAAGAAAGAGGATGCCTCAAAATCAATCAACTATTTAAGATAGCAAATTTTGATTGAGATCACGAAAGAAGATAAGGAAATGAAGGTCTAAACGTGATCACAGTTGATTAAAAATCCAAAAAAAAGATGAAGGAAAACCCTCTCAAACTCATAATGTAGCCTAAAAATTAAAATTAACATGAAGTCTAACAATGCAAGCTACATGAAAATACAATGAGCGCTAAAAATGTGTGCTAAAAAGTTGTCACACTTCTATAAGTCATTATATCTAATATTTTTCAAGAATGAGGTCTCAAATGGTGACTCATGGCTCTCTATTCATGAAGTGCAAGGGTTTGTAATGAAGGCCCTCAGATTAGACCTAGTTTGTGCCCATGCAAGTACACCATAAAATGAGAGATTCAAAGAGGAAAAGAAAGAATGTTAGTCTCCATGATCATCAAGTATGCATGCAAATGAAAATGGAAGCTATCCTATATGATAACAATGCATGAAAGCAAACTAATCTATGAAAGGAAATGCTTATGCAAGATTATTCTACGAAATGAAATATGCATCTAATCTAATATGCAAGTGCAAAATTAATCTAAATGGATTTCCATGGGGCATGAAATAAGAAGACAAGAAAAGAGAAGTTGCAATATCCAAGCTCAAGTGCTCAAGAATCTTCTCCAAAGTTGCTCTCCAAACCTGTAGCATAACAATACAAAAACCTAGATGTATGAAAAAGAGAAGGAGAGGGCTCCTTATAAAGGAAAGCAGATGGTCAAGATTAAGAGCTAAAAAGAAATGAGCAATGGTGGAGATTAAATCTTGGTTGATCCATGTGCTCAAGATTCTTTAAGAGACAAAAAGATGAAAAAGGTCCACCACTTAAAAGTATGTGCATTCAAAGTGGAGAGAAAAATGGATTTTTATTTATTTTTTATTTATTTTATATCCTTTTTCAATAAAGAGGGATATTTAAGTGGGGATTTTATTAAAAGATGAATTTTATTTTAATAAGATGCTTTATTTAATTAAAAGGGAAGTTTTCTTTTAATTAAATGAGGCTTAGGATAAAATGATCAAACCTTAGGAAATATTGAAATAATTAAATTAATTACGATTTGATCAAGGAAATTGATAAATTGAAAATATTACAAAGCATTGATTCGGGAAATTGATAAATTGAAGAATGGGGCCCAAAGTCTAGGCGACCATTTTAGGGTGCATACATTCACCCCTCTTTGGGTAATGTGTGATCTTCATGGGAACACATGTAGTCAAAGAATGAAGTTGAAATGTGAGATTGATTTGGGATCAAAAAACAACCCAGACGTGTGATCAACGAATGGGAACACATCGGGACAAAGATAAGTTGATTGAAAAAGACAAGGTCAACACCCCTGTAAATAGGTAATTGTCAAGTCTCAAGCAAGGTTTAATTGATAGAATTGATAAAGCTGAATCAAGGATTGAAGTTTGACAGGTACTGCCCCCTTGTGATCAAAATCAAAATGAGATAGAGGAGAAATAGTAAATTGATAAACTTGATCGAATCGAACTAAAGATAAGGTTCTTGATGTAAGATGAAAGATATAAGGATCACAGAACTAAGGTAGATCATCATGAAAGGTTATGCCCCAAGGTTGAATTAGAAGAAAAGAAGTGGGGTGAAAGTGAATGGAAGATCGAAGTTTGGAAGAGGTGGAAAAAAATGGAGAGAAAGAGAATTTTCCTTAAGAAAAAGAATGCCTCAAATCAATCAACTATTTAAGATAGGAAATTTTGATTGAGATCATGAAAGAAGATAAGGAAATGAAGATCAAAACATGACCATAGTTGATTAAAAGTCCAAAAGAAAGATGAAGGAAAACCCTCTCAAACTCCTAATGCAACTTAAAAATGAAAATTAACATGAAGTCTAACAATGCAAGCTACATGAAAATGAAAAGGTGTACTTGCAATAGAGCATCTGTAACATAATATTTTGTGTTCATCATTCATTAGAGAATGTTAAGGAACTTATTTTCATCATTGGGCCATTATTAACGGGCATCAGAAAATCACACAATCATCACTAGTCACAAGCGCAACTATGAAGATATGAATGTGATTTATATCAGATTGGAATGTGGAAAGATTCTAGCATAAGCATCAAAGACATAAAGGTCAAGATGATTTCAATGTTAGCTTACCCAATTTAATGTAGCAAAACCACTCTCGCATCAAGGCAAAGATGCCAGGATGACCATAAGAATGATTGTGAAAAATAGTCAATGATGATGCCTCAAATCTCCTAAGTGTGTCAAGCGAACAACAAGAGACACTCTAGAGCTTCAAGACCACACCCACAAGCAGAAGGCAAATAAAAACATGCCCCATGCCCCAAGTCCTCTAGCTATGCATCCCAGAGAGAGTTATTAGATAAAGACACTTAAAGAAAATCAATAATAGTAAGCACACAAAGAAAAGATCATGACATATCTCAAGCATTAAGTGTTGCATTTAAAAATTTAAGTGTGTTAACTGATACTGAGTTGAGGATAAGGATCAAATGCTTGCAAGTAGGTAATATCACATGACAAAACTAGGTAAGACCAAACTGATAAGTGTTGAAAAACACTCGATGTCAGGGGTTGTGTTGAAAAACACAGTTGGGGTGGTGTTGAAAAACACCATTTGTGAGGTGTCCTAAAGATTAATGCATCCAAGAGACCCAAGCTAACACAGTGTTAGTAAACAGATTTGTCCTTTCTTGTTTCTTGTGGAAATAACTCTTAATGCCCAAATGATGAACAATATCTAGTTACAACAGTTGAAAAGCCATTTTCTGATTACTAGCTTTTCTCTGAATTGGTAGGTACAGCTCCCTATGTGAATGGTATTCAAGGAATTATGTTTTATTCCTAAAACTAATGCGGGGTATACTCTTAACTTGAGAGAAGAAGAGGAAAACCAAATTAAGTCTAACCAAAACTTAATTCAGGCAAGAAAAGTTTTCTATCTATGAACCAAGTTGCAGAACTCACACATACTCTGAATCCATACACTCAGTGTTTAACCAATCTACAGCAATTACTAACAGAAATATAAATGAAATGATTAAAGACTTCTAATGAATCCTTCTTCGAACACCCCAAAGCACATCCTACTGTGGTTTATTCATATCCTCATGACAAAAGAATGAAACATCTTTCCTTTTCTTCTGTAATTCAGATTTAAAGAGAGAAACATAGAAGCAACAACTTCTAACTAAATGGAACAGAAAATCATTGACATAAAACACTCTTCAATTGACTCTGCAACATCAAGTCTCTTACACCAACAATTTTGCTGACCCTTCTATTAATTTTCTCAGTAGTATATATAGAGTTTACAATTGTATGGCATCCATGGGAATACAAAATGTTTCAAATTCCAAAATTTGAAAAGTCTGAAACCAAGGACTTACGAAAATACAATAGGAGGAACTAGCATGGCTTTGTCCCTTCATCTAGCCTTGCTAATCAATTTATGTGTTGACAAATCTCAAAAGATCAAAGCATGCTCGTGACTTATCTTGGAATGTTTTTATGATACTTTACTCTATCCAAATCACTCTCGGCTTCCGTTCTACATTGTCACATGATCGCATGATACTTGTTTAATTCTTGCGATCATGCGACCACTTTGAAGAGAAGCTTAAACATATTTCCACCCGTCACTTTTAAGTGCACGAGTATCTTTCTAACTTAAAGCACGTGCTATTTGAAACACTTAAATAATAACATTTCTTTTTATGCCAAGCTCAAGCATTACTCATTTCACCTTATCGCATGATCGCATAGCAATATTTTAATCCATGCGATCATGCAACCGCTCTATGATTGGTCAACTCTACAAGCATCTTCAGTCCCACCTGGACATGTGGAAGGATCCCACTTTATTGCCAAGCATCTTCGATGACTTACGTTGTCACATGATCGCATAAAAATATTTTAATCCATGCAATCATGTGACCACTTTATCTTTGGCACACGTGGACTGCACTATTGGCAGAGGGATGTTCTTGGCAGAAAATGTATGCAGAGGGTGTGAAATCCACATGGAGTAGTCACTGTGCCATTTTCTGCCTTGCATTATCTTCATTGTTTTGACTTCAAACTGCAATCTGTTTAAATTAATGAAGTTGTCAAACTTCAGAGAACTGATCGATGCATCTGAATCATGAAAAGTATTGACTTTGATTTGCTGTAAAAGATGCATTAGATAATATACATTCAAGCTCGAAAAAGAGCTAAGACCCAAGCCTAAAATGAGACTTTTTAAGTGCACCGTCATTATTTTTTATTCATTCTTCTATTCTCATGACAATACAAATCAAATTACCAATATTCTCTATTTTAATGGTGTTTTTGGTGTTGACCATTAAGCATTGTTCTTTATTTCAATATAACTTGGTAATCCATTCATCACTGTCTTTTGATTAAGAGTTAGAACCAATGTGACTTGAAACTTTTCAAGGATAACTTTTTGCCTCAGCTCTGTTACTACATCATCCAAATGAAGAGCCTTTTTTGATTCCTTATGAGTGTCCAGAAATCATGACCTCCAATTTCCATTCTGCCTAAGAAAAATTACCAATAAGAGCACATTATCCTTGTCGGGTTGGGGTCTATCACCTACCCATCATGACAAGACTTTGAAACCACCCACCCGATTTAAAGATGAGAGGGCAAGAGAAAGGGAACTCGACAAGAATAACCTACCTATGAAAGACTTAGACCTAGACTCAACCATGACTAGACTTGACTGTGACATCAAAATCTTCCACTTTGATAGCATGGGTATGGGGTAAAAAGTGGGGCAATAGCTGGCTCTGACTGGGGACTTAAACATTCCCATGTTTAAGAAATGAATCTTAAATCTCTAGTTTCACAAAAAGGTAAACAAAGAAGGCGGCAACACAACAAAACTAAAGCAAGAACAAAAGAAAAGGAAACAAGGCAAAGCAACTAACCTAGAGAACACAAAGGAACAAAACAAAACTATGTACAATACAGGGGTCACCTATTTTCAATTTGTCACTTGGTAAAGTTTCAAATCCTGACCATTAAAGGTCAGTGGTAGTACCTCACCATCTTGATAAGCTAGTTTGAAAGAATTATTTCCAGATGCTTGATGAATCATGAATGGTCCTTTCCACAGGCTGTCAAACTTCTTATGCATTCCCTTTGGAGCACTGTGTTTATGCCATAGCAGCACACTATCACCTATCATGAATTTTCATGGTCTTGCCTTCCTATCAAATATCTCTTTCACCTGCATTTGGTGTTGGGTGATATGATCAACTATTTCTGCTCTCTCCTCTTCCAGCTTGCTTAGATAAAGAATCCTCTTTTCTAATCCATCCTTGTAGATGTCATCTTCAATAACTATTCTAAGTTTGTTTGTGCCCAATTCCAAAGGTAAAGGAAGATTTGCTTCAGTTCCATAAACTAGCTCGAAAGGTGATATACCAATTGCCCTTTTTAGTGTTACCCTATCTGCCCACAATGCCTCATGAATCTTCTTATGCCAGTTCTTCTAATTATCTGACACTAATTTCTTGACAATATTCACCAAATTTTTGTTACTGGATTCGGCCTAGCCGTTTCCCTATGGGAAATAATCTGATGAATGGCTAACAGTGATTCCATATTCAAAATAGAAACTAGCAATCTCAACTGAAGAAAAATAGGCCGCATTGTCCATTACTAATTTAAGTGGAACACCAAACCTAACCAATATGCTTTCTTTGAGGAATTCACATACCACTTCAGAAGTTGTTTTCTTCATTGCCTTGGCTTCCACCCACTTGGTGAAATAGTCAGTGGCAGTTATTATATACTGGTGACCAGTGCTAGATACTGGATTGATTTGCCCAATGAAATCAATGCCCCACTACTGGAAAGGCTCTTCAATGATGACAGGCTTCAATGGAAGAGCAACTAATTGAGGATGTCCAATGAACATTCTGCATTTCTCACACTTGGCTACCCAGGCATATGCATCTCTGAACATACTGGGCCAATAATAACACTGTCTCAATATTTTGAAGGCTGTAACTAAAGATGAAAAGTGTCCTCCACAGGCCTCGTCATGGAATGTCTTCAACAATTTTTCCTGCTGCTGCTTATCCACACACCTGAGAAAAGTGTCATCTATTGCCTTTTTGAATAGTTTGCCATCCCAAATCACAAATTTAGCTCCCCTTAACTTGAGATATCTTTTCTGTCTTGCCGTTAGGCCCTCTGGACACTCTCCATATGTTAGAAAGTAGGCAATGTCTTCAAACCATGTATCTCAAAGACCCACAGCTAGAACCAATTGTTTTTCTTTAGATTCTTCCAACTCTCCTATAGCCTTATCTTCCGTAATTTCTCTACATAGAGCATTCCCCTTTACCAGCTTGGTGGGTCGAATTTCTATATCATACTCCTGCGTCTTTTCTATCCATGATCCTCTGGTGTTGCACCCCACCTCTTGCTGCATCAAAACACTTTTTACTACTACGTCTGAGACATAAACTATAGAATGCGAATGTAAGATGTAAAATCAAAATTTCTTCAGTGCCTTGACTATCGCAAATGCATGTTTTTCGATCTGTGAATACCTTAACTCATGATTTTTCAGAGGAACACTCATAAAAGCTATTGGAGCTTGTATTCCTTCATCATTTTTCTACATAAGTATGGCTGACAGAGTATGTTCAGATGTATAGCAATAAATAATGAAATCTCTGCTATAATTTGGATGACATAATACTGGAGCATTAGCAATGGCATTTTTAATATTCTAAAAAATCTGCTTACCTGCTTCACTCCACTTAAAATTTGAATCACCTTTCATCATATCTATGATGCATTTGGTCATTTCAAAAAAGTTTGGTACAAAACACCTAAGGAAATTAACTTGTCCAAAGAATGATTTAACTCCCATTTTGTTCACTGGCAGACCTAATCTTCTAATGGCTTCAACACACTCCGGATCAATTCTGATTCCTTCTTGAGAGACTATGTGGCCAAGGAGTTTTCCTTCTATTACACAGAATACAAAATTTTTTGGATTGAGGGAAATCCCATCATCTTGACATCTCTGCAATACTTTTCTCAAATCTTCTATGTGATCCTTTCTTCTCTTCAAAAACACAGTAAGATCATCTAAGTATATCACTATGATCTAATCTTTCAAATCAGCAAACGTTTTACTCATACATCTCTGAAAGGTGGCACCGACATTGATGAGTCCAAAAGGCATCCGGTAGTATGCGAACGTACCCCATGGAGTAGTAAATGTCATCTTGTGCTGATCTTTTTCTTCCACTTCAACCTGATTATAACTAGAGAATCCATCAAGCATGGACATCATTTCAGATCTAGCTACTGTCTGCAGCAAATAATCCATATTAGGAAGTGCAAAGTTATCCTTGAGAGACACCTGATTCAAGTTGCGAAAATCAACACAGATTTTGATTTCTCCGTTCTTCGTCTACACTGGCACTATATTAGCTATCCATGTGGAGTGATGGATAGGATAGATAATTCAAGCCTTCAGCATTTTATCCACCACTCGAAATATGGCATCTACAACTTTAGGATTATAATTTCTTTGCTTCTGTCAGAAAGGCATTACATCAGGCTTCAAAGGAATCTGATGTTTTATTTTTCCATCTCCATAGCTTTTCAAATCTTCATAGCTCCAAGAAAAAACATCTCTATATTCTAGAAAGAGCAGCTTGGCAGCTTCCTTCTCCTCAAGCGAACAACATTTTCCAATGTTAATCATTTTGGGATTATCATCATCACTAATATTCACCCCTTCATACTCACTAGTATTAGGCCCTTTCCTTGCTCTTTTCTGTTTCATATAGGTGTCATGCCTATTGAACAACTTTTCCAAGGATATAAAATAAGGAGGGATGATATCACCTGGTACTTGAACTTCATCAATTTGCTTTTTATTTAATCCATGGCTGGAACTTTCTTCATCATTTTTATGCTGGTGTTCAGAAATAATTTTACCACTTTCTAAAAACATTTGCAAGCTCTTGTCATCTTCAAAAACCTACCATGAATCTATATTATCTGGGATAGAAGCTCGATAGACAACTTCAATTTGATACTTCTTGTCTTTGAATTTTGGGTGAGGCAACAATAAAGATGTAGAGACTGCCAAAGAATCAGCTTTGGTATTCATTTCTCTTGGTATTGCTTCTATGGAAAAGGTGTCCAGACCTTCTATCTGATCCCAAACCTTATTTCTGTAATTTTTCAACCTGTGATTCTTTGCTGAATATTGTCCTCTAACCTGTCTCGCTATGAGCTCTGCATCACCTCGAGCTTTCAGCACTTTAACTCCCTTTTCTTTTGTTGTTGCTATTCCCAGTAGCAAGGCTTCATATTTAGTGGTATTATTGGTATTCCCAAACTCTAATTTGAATGCCATAGGTTCAAGTTCTCCTTGAGGAGGAATCAATACAATACCTGCACCGGATCCTAACGAAGAACAACTTCCATCAAATTCAAGAATCCACAAGTCTGATAAGTCCTTTTCTTCACCTGATTTCTTTTCATTAGCATCTTCATCCTTATTCTCATTCAGAGATTCTTTAGTAAACAGCATATAATTACCAAACTCTAGTTCTTGATAAAGTATTTGAGCTTTAGGATCGTCTGTTTTCATGACTGTATACTTTGCCTTTTCCTCAAGCTCCAACTTGATTTTCTTATTCCCTATTGGTATGACAGCCTGAGACCAATCTAACTTTATTTCTCCTCCTAAGTCTCTACAAAAACTTTTGCTTAAGAGGATCCCATAGCTTGCCAGAATGTCAGCCACCAGGATAGTCAACAAGAGTTTCTTTTCAGGATGAGATGCCAAAGCTACCTGCGCATCCTTGATCTAGCCAACTAAGGGAACTTGTTTGGCATCCATCGAATAACATTTCCCATGCACCTTAGTAAGAGTGAGACTCAAAGCTTTGGCTACAGAATAAGGCATGACATTATCTGATGCGCCTGAATATATTATACAATTGCTCAATTTGCATCCATTAACATACAATGAAATATAAAAGGGGGGAGGTTTTTGCCCAGGCAAGGTTGCTAACACAATAGATTCTTCTTCTTTAAACAAACTAGCTATCAACGTTTCATCCCCTTCTACCACAATAGCACTATTATTTAATTCTGAAATACTTCCTTTACATCATTCTACTAATCTTTTAAATTCTAAAGGATGCGATTTTAAATAATCCAAAAAAGAAATCTGAATTTTTTATTCTTCACAGAATTGAACAATATCAGAAGATAGTTTATCTTTACCTATCTGAGAGCTTGACACCTTCTAATCAGTATCAGCACTGATTCTCGCAGGACTAGGATCACTTTTATGAGGATTGCTGGAAGACTGGTTCTTTAATTTCTGATTCCTGGTGAGCACCGTATATGAGTTTCCATCTATAGTAGCATAGCATTCACCTTTAGATTCAGAATCAAATTCATACTCCATAAATAAATTTCCAGAGTCGCCAGTTGAGTATGTATCCTCTTCTACAACAAGAGCTGCTATATTCAGTTCATTGGTGGTCAATAACTGCATCATACGGGCAATTTCTGGGCAATTCTCATTAGTGTGATCTATAGTCAAATGAAACACGCACATGTTTCCCTTTTTTGGTGTGGCTTCAATCTACAACCTAGGTTGAGGACCTGTAAGTTGCAGAAATCTATTGTCCACACTTCTTCCCAGCATATTCTAAAAATTATGCTGATTAGAACTATTGAATCCTAGTAGTTGCCTTTTCATAGCGACCAATTCATTGGACAATTTTTGAATCATTTCATCAGATGACATAGTACTATTAGAACTTCCTTTATTTTGTAATTCTCTTTTCCATTTTCCTACCGAGATTAAGTCATCTTCACATTCAATGGCCTTCTTTTGTGCATCTATTAAATCTGTGGGACGTGCCTTTCTCAAATCATAATTGATATCTAGAGGCATTGCACTTATGAAAAATGTTTTGAGATTGCCAATAGTAGGTCTATCTGCAATAGGGATTCTACTAACAATCTTATTAAATGCAGCTACAAAATCCCTCATGCTCATTTGAGGTTGCTTTTTGATGGATGTCAATTGTGGCAATAAAAGATGCTCATCTTCTGCTATCTTAAAATGATCCTCAAATGTTGTTCTCATTGCATTCCAATTGGTGATAGAACCATCATCCAGATGATGAAACCAATCCACTGCACTGTCTGTTAAAGTCTCAACAAATAATCTCACAGCAACGTCCTCATGTGCCACCCCTAAAATATGAGTAGCAGCAAAGAAGGCTTTAATATGTTCATCAGTGGTGACTTTCCCATCTCCTGAAAACTTAAGGAAATTTTTTCTTGATCCAGCAGGGAGTGGATGATAAGCTACTAGTGCTAATGGTCCTACTGCAGCAGCCCATGGAGCAGCCATGACAGTCCTAGCACAGTATGGTGGAAAATTAACAATTAGGGGAGTAGTGGTACCATGAAGTGTTAACACTTGACAAGTGTTTTGTGAAGTGCTTTGATTTCTAATAGGAGAAGAAGGCCTACTCTGACTTTTCCTTTCTCCTTTCTTTCTAAGAACTTCTAGGATGGGAAAATCAAGCTCTGTTAATGTATCAAATGTAGAATCTCATCCACCCTGTTCTCTGGTACTCCTGAGGAATCTTATTCACTCTAGGATGATGTAGCTTATTGATCAAATAACTGTTTGTGTCCCCAGCGGAGTCGCCAAAAATTTGTTAGTAAATAGATTTGTCCTTTCTTGTTTCTTGTGGAAATAACTCTTAATGTCCAAATGATGAACAATATCTGGTTACAACAGTTGAAAAGCCATTTTCTGATTATCGGCTTTTCTCTGAATTGGTAGGTACAGCTCCCTATGTGAATGGTATTCAAGGAATTATGTTTTGTTCCTAAAACTAATGTGGGGTATGCTCTTAACCTGAGAGTAGAAGAGGCAAACCAAATTAAGTCTAACCAGAACTTAATTAAGGCAAGAAAAGATTTCTATCTATGAACCAAGTTGTAGAACTCACACATACTATGAATCCATACACTCAGTGTTTAACCAATCTACAACAATTACTAACAAAAATATAAATGAAATGATTAAAGACTTCTAATGAATCCTTCTTCGAACACCCCAAAGCACATCCTACTATGGTTTATTCATATCCTCATGACAAAAGAATGAAACATCTTTCCTTCTCTTCTGTAATTTAGATTTAAAGAGAGAAACATAGAAGAAACAACTTCTAACTAAATGGAACAGAAAATCATTGACATAAAACACTGTTCAATTGACCCTTCTATTAATTTTCTCAGCAGTATATATAGAGTTTACAATCGTATGGCATCCATGGGAATACAAAATGTTTCAAATTCCAGAATTTGAAAAGTCTGAAACCAAGGACTTACGAAAATACAATAGGAGGAACTAGCATGGCTTTGTCCCTTCATCTGGCCTTGCTAATCAATTTATGTGTTGACAAATCTCAAAAGATCAAAGCATGCTCGTGACTTATCTTGGAATGTTTTTATGATACTTTACTCTGTCCAAATCACTCTTGGCTTCCATTCTGCATTGTCGCATGATCGCATGATACTTGTTTAATTCTTGCGATCATGCGACCGCTTTGAAGAGAAGCACTTAAACGTATTTCCACCCGTCACTTTTAAGTGCACGAGTATCTTTCTAACTTAAAGCACATGCTGTTTGAAACACTTAAATAATAACATTTCTTTTTATGCCAAGCTCGGGGGTTACTCATTTCACCTTGTCGCATGATCGCATAGCAATATTTTAATCCATGCGATCATGTGACCGCTCTATGATTGGTCAACTCTACAAGCATCTTCGGTCCCACCTAGACATGTGGAAAGATCCCACTTTATCGCCAAGCATCTTCGATGACTTACGTTGTCGCATGATCACATAGAAATATTTTAATCCATGCGATCATGCAACCACTTTATCTTTGGCATACATGGACTGCACTTTTGGCAAAGGGATGTTCTTGGCAGAAAATGTATGCAGAGGGTGTGAAATCCGCATGGAGTAGTCACTGTGCCATTTTCTGCCTTGCATTATCTTCATTGTTTTGACTTCGAACTGCAATCTGTTTAAATTAATGAAGTTGTCAAACTTCAGAGAACTGATTGATGCATCTAATTCATGAAAAGTATTGACTTTGATTTGCTGTAAAAGATGCATTAGATAATATACATTCAAGCTCGAAAAAGAGCTAAGACCTGAGCCTAAAATGAGACTTTTTAAATGCACCGTCATTATTTTTGATTCATTCTTTTGTTCTCGTGATGATACAAATCAAATTACCAATATTCTCTATTTTAATGGTGTTTTCGGTGCTGACCATTAAGCATTGTTCTTTATTTCAATATAACTTGGTAATCCATTCATCATTGTCTTTTGATTAAGAGTTAGAACCAATGTGACTTGAAACTTTTCAGTGATAACTTTTTGCCTCAGCTCTGTTATTGCATCATCCAAATGAAGAGCCTTTTTTAATTCCTTATGAGTGTCTAGAAATCATGACCTCCAATTTCCATTCTGCCTAAGAAAAATCACCAATAAGAGCACATTATCCTTGTCAGGTTGGGGTCTATCACCTACCCATCATGACAAGACTTTGAAACCACCCACCCGGTTTAAAGATGAGAGGGCAAGAGAAAGGGAACCCGACAAGAATAACCTACCTATGAAAGACTTAGACCTAGACTCAACCATGACTAGACTTGACTATGACATCAAAATCTTCCACTTTGACAGCATGGGTATGGGGTAAAAAGTGGGGCAACACACAGTTATGCCCCCTAGATGAAGATAAAGACCAATTCCAAACCAATGCAATAAGGACAAGGCATGATGGAGAAAGGCTAAGTGTCGAGGACACGTGCTAAGAAATAGGGGTGCAAAGGCCTCAAGTAGCACCTATTTCTAGGTTTTCACCACTTGGATTTTATTGCAAAAAAATTTCTCTTTTTTTTTTTCAGTACTTTTTATAAAAAAATTTATTTTTGCTACTAAGGCACCTGTTTCCAAGTTTTCACCAAGGCACTTTTTCTATTTTTTTGGTATTTTTGGAATACATATATTTTTTGGAGATACATCAAAGTGCCTATTGCTAGGTTTTCACTAAGATGATCATTTTTTCAAGACATTTTTTTATTTTTAAAATGTTTTGACAATATATCATTTTTTAAGATTTTTTCAAGATCAATAAGTATATACAAAGGATGTCACTAGACAGAATGGGCATCAAACTCCCAAGCAAGATCACATCATGTAGTCCCAATGTCTAGCAAGGTGGAGAACAAGAGGGATTAGCAAGCTAATGGAAGAGATGGAAGACAAGAGAATGAAGGAGAATGAAGGGAAGAAATCCTCAAGGGAAAACTCCTCAAGACTACCCAAGCTAGGGAAAAATTGTCATGTAAAGCACATTTGGACAAGCAATGAAAGGCCAACATAGGATAAGTCACAAAAGCGTAATGCAAAAGAAGGAAAGGATGTAGTCCAAAGGAGTAGACATGTCAAGAGACTTCATAGCATCATGTTTTACTCTTTTTTATTAGATCAAGATCAAAGGGGAAAAGGACAGCAAAAGGCTAGAATGAAAGGAGGAAAATAAATATGAAGGCTAAACATGAATGGAATGAAAGAAAGATCATCGTAAGATAGCTCACAAGATAGCCAAATGTTCATGTATAGGTCAACATTGTCAAGATCAAAGAGAGAAGACAAAATGGATGAAATATGTAGAAGAACTAATTATGATGCCTGATTGCCAGGTTTCATCATGGTACTTATCCAAGGCACCATAAGGGAGTGGTTTTCACCATAGGCCAAATTTATTTCTCTTTACTTTTTCTACCAAGGTGCCTATTTTCAGGTTTTCACCAAGGCACTTTTTCAATTTTTTCATTTTTTTATTTTCTTTTTGAATTTTTGAATTTTTTTTGGAAGAAGGCAAGATTTTTAGATAATGCTCCTTAAAAGGATAAACCATGATATGCCAAGGATTCAAAATGATATGCTCAAAGATGCTGATAGGGAAAGGAAGATGGAAGAGAAAAATGGAGGAATAGGTTTTATATAAAGCGAGTGAGGTTGGAAGATAGGAGGAATAGACAAATGAGGAAAAAGGATAGAAGGTAGAAGGATATGAATGGAAGGATTGTGAAAGGGTAGATGGAAAGGAAGGTAAGATCAACATCAACACACACTTTGAAGGGTGGTGAGAGGATGGAGGAAACGTGAATGAAGGAATATGTTAAGGAATATGGTGAATGGATAGCAGAGGTTGTGGTTTAGGCGCATGGAATGTAAGAATGTTTTTGGAAGAAGATGAAGTGGAATCCTTTGGAAGCTTGAATGTCAACTTCAATTTTTTCTCATCATCAGACTCTTTCAAGAGAGACTTTGGAATCCATATAGTCGTAAGCTTTTCAATTTTTTTTTATGATTTAGAGAGAATATCTTTAATGATGGATTTTAGAACCCATACTTGTCTCTTAGTTTTCTTCTTAGATATCTCTTTTGACCTTATGCCTCCATGTCAATTAGAGGAGACATGGTGATCTTTTTTTGATGGATTCTTGTATTGCTTCTTTTTCTTGTATTGAACATTCAAGTGACTTCCAAAATACTTGAGACTTGTGGAAGGAGGATATGACTGGTTTAAATGGGTGGGTGGATGAAAAGGATTCAAGGGTATGCATCTATGTTGATCTTGAGGAAAGATAGGAGATGGAGGGATGTAAGGACCCAAGATGGATGATGAATTAGGAGAGTTAGGAGAGGAAAGTGAAGGGACATAAGGGCCCAAGATGGAAGGAAGATGTGAAGCCCTTAGTATTGGTGGAGGAGGTCCAAGGATGGACGTGGAAGATACAAAAGGATAATCAATAATTTTATCAACATCTATATAACAACCAAGGACATCAGCATCTTTAGAGTGAGCATTAGGATTTGCAATAGGATCATGAACATCTTGAATAGGAGAAACTTCTTTGATAGGATTGTTCAGAGCTTGAAAAGACTTAGGAAGAATAGAAAGTGGAAGCGAACATGAAGTGGTAGAACAAGAAGATGGAAGGCTTTGATCTTGACAAGGAGCTTTGGATAGCATAAGCATATAATTTTTCTCTTGATTTTCAATAGGCTTGACATTGGAAGTAACAACACTAATTTTAATAACCTTGATGGAAGTATCATCTTTGGAAAGTGCAAGTGTAGTAAGGTTATTTTGATTGTCAATAAGCTCAACGGTGTAAGTAGTAGCTTGATCTTGCTTAGGAGAAGACTTAAGACATGGTGGAATGAATGAGAAAGGGCATAGAGGATCAAAAGAACCATGAAACAGATAAGAGACATCATGAAAAGGATTAAATGACATGGAGGGTTCTTGATCTTGATCTTTCTTTATGTTATTTTCTTTATCATTTTTAGAGTCCTCTTGACATGGAGCCACTTCTAAGGACAAGGAAGCATGTTGGAATTGTATGGAAGACTTTGGAAGAGATTGTGAAGGACTAGCTAAAGTAGGCATTATAGTGTATAAAGGCTTAGGCTCTTTAGGTGTAGCATTATTGAAAGTATTTGCAGCCAAGTGAAGGTTAGCTTGAGTTTCTTTAAGAGGTAGCTGTTGAGGATAACTATAGGGAACTACATGAAAAGTATTAGGATTTTTGTTGGAGAAAGATTTGTAAAAGATTTGAAAGACTTGGAAGCTTTAGGAAATGTATGGGTATTGGAGGAAGTAGGGGATAGAAGGGAACCATCACAAGACAAAGGTACATCATTAACATAATCTTTCTTGAGAGTGTAATCTTTATTTTCAGCATGAGAGTTCTTAGAGGAGAGATTCTTATAATATTTACGTTTATAATCAGTGCGGAAATCTTTCTCTTCCTTAATAGAAGTAGATGTATCATCTAGGTATTGTTCACAAAAATCATCAAAGTCTCTTTCAAATTCAGAATCATATGGATCACCATCACGATCTATCCAATGTGATGACCCATTTCCAGTAAGCACAAGCACATGACTAGGAGGACTCTTAAGAATAGAGGTGTCATAGGTATCACTACATTGTCCATCATTATAGTCATCAAAGATGGGCGTGTCACTCTTCATGGAAGAGGTATCACAAGGATTGTCACGTTGCTCATTATGGTATGTCTTGAGAAGAGAAGTAAGACTCTTGGGAGAAGTAGAAGAGGAATGAGATTGTGAAGAATAGGAAAGTGAAGACCTAGTGGAGGAAGAAGACTTGGATAATGAGGAATGCAAATAATGTCTAGAAGAGTCATGGTAAGACTTGGAAGATGAGGAAGGATGAGAAGACTTAGAAGATGAAAAATGTTTGGAAGAAGGAGGTTGTGACAAGATCACGTGTATGAACCTAGCAAAGGTGTGTGATTTAATTGATTTTTCTTTTATTTTTGTTATAAATTTATCACTCATGAGATTTTTGGAGGAATAATACTTTTTGAATTGAGCAATGAGTTCGAGATCATTTATTTTCAAGGGAGGTTCCATAACAAGATAGTTGAAATTCATGGTTCTAGAAGAGGAGGAATCAAGCATGAAAATGACAGAAGAGATGAATAGAAGAAGGTAGACTAGATAATAAGAGGAAAAGAATCAAGAAGACATGAAGAGTTTACTAAGAAGAGGAAGAAGCGTGAAGGAAGAATAGAAAGGATGGAAATGGGAGACTAGGAAGACATGGGAGATGTGGAGGAAAGAAGACCAAGAGTCATTTTGTGCAACTTGATACCATTTAAGTTCATTTGGATGTTTGAGCAACATGTCATAGCACCTAAGATTTGACCCAAACTGACCAAGGATGACTAGAAATAACAGGGCAGCAAATAGCAAGTTGGCAATTGATAGCAAATAGCTCACTGATTGACAGACTATAGGATAGTTTCACATGAGTGAATGCAATCCCACGTGAAGAAATGTCAGGGATCATGCAAGAAAGTGAAATCTCACACAAGAAAATGCTAGGCTCTCATGAGAATGTGCACATAGCCAGGTGACAAAACAGGATCAGGCCACTTGACAGCAAGTTTGTGAACTCAGGAACTCAATTTTCTGTTCATTTTTTTTTAAGAGATCACATAAATACATCAATAGATTTTCATCATTGATCAAACATGTAAAACAACAATCAAGGAGTTCAAGCAACAATGTCTTCAAACAATGAGCAAGGGACAAAGAAACCTTGCACATGAACAAGAATAGTGACTTAATATGCTACTCCTTAAAAATTCTACTTGTGTATGTTCTCAAATGTTTTCCAACCACTCACATAGTCCTAGTAAAAAAAAATTTGGTTGCACTATGGTTCTTAGTAATGGTTTGACTCTGCAACTTTTGTAATCTCAAGAGGGCGAACTCCAATCCAAGCACACCGGGGTTTTGACACATTCTGAGAATTTAATCAATCAGAGATGCTGAGGAGATCTGACAGCCCAACAAGAAACTACACCCATGGAGATTTCTTCCACAAAGATATTTGTATAGTGGTTGTCACTACCATGGAAAAAATGGCTATTACCGCTTGAGGTTTCGTCCACGTGGTTGACCCAATAAAGGGAATGTCCACTACGGTTAACCCTCTCTAACAAGGTGACTCACAAAAAGGACTACATGGGGACTTGGTTTATATTCAAGGATCTAAGTTTATGGTACTACCCAAAAAGGGAGTAGAGCATAATCCTCTAGCCTCTTCACTTCACCCAAACATAGCAAGCAAGTTCATTGACATGCTAAGATTGAAACCACCTCACCAAGGTTCATGATGTCAACAACAATGTCTACCGAGCTCTCTAAATGGGACCAAAAGAGAACGTACCGATCAATGTTGAAGACTAAACCGAGTAAGACCGTGAGATAGTAACAATATCCTCCCTACCTACAAGGGGATCTATCTTCAAGAAGAGTTTCATAAGAAACCCACTCTCTCAAGAATGCCACAAATAGTGTTCATAGGGCCTAATTACTATGTGAAGCACATATGCAAGAAAGTGAATCTATGTTCTTTTTAGAGCCCAAAATTGAAGTGTGATCTATGAAAGTAATAAACACTCAAGCTAGACACATGAGAGATTCATTTTAATTCCCAAAATCTAAATGTTATAGAGATTATAGCAACTCACCTTAGGTCCAAAGATCTGCAATCTAATGCTATGCTGCCTTAGTAATCAGAATTAAGGAAACAAACCACAGTAAACATCAATGTCAGAAAATAGCAAGTAAAACTAGCAAATCTAGAAATTTAGATCTTTATCGTCAGAATATTGTGCTAGAAAACACAAAGATGCGCATGAAAACATAGAAAGTTCGTGTGAGAAAACATAGAGACACACGTGAAAACACAAAAAAATTTCACGAGAAAACATAGAACCACATGAGAAAACATAGAACCACGTGCAAAAACATAGAAAGTTCACGCGAGAAAATAAAGAGCCGTGCGTGAAAACACAAAAAGTTTTCACGAGAAAACATAGAATCACGTGCAAAAACATAGAAAGTTTGTGCGAGAAAACACAGAATTGTGTGCAAAAATATAGAATCTCGTGTGAGAATCTATATCAAAGATGTGCAAAAGTACAAACAGCACACGAAAATCATCAAAAAAATAAAATAAAATAAAATGAGGTAAGAAATGTAATATTCTGCCCCATGGTGGGTGCCAAAAATGTGTGCTAAAATGTTGTCACACTTCTATGAGTCATTAAATCCAAGATTACTCAAGAATGAGATCTTAAATGGTGACTCATAACTCTCTATTCATGGAGTGCAAGGGTTTATAATGGAGACCCTCATATTAGACCTAGTTTGTGCCCATGCAAGTACACCATAAAATGAAAGATTCAAAGAGGAAAAGCAAGAATGCTAGTCTCCATGATCATCAAGTATGCATGCAAATAGAAATGAAATCTATTCTATATGATAACAATGCATGAAAGCAAACTAATCTATGAAAGGAAATGCTTATGCAAAATTATTCTATGAAAGCAAATATGAATCTAATCTAATATGCAAGTACAAAATTAATCTAAATGGATTTCCATGGAAGCATGAGAGAAGAAGACAAGAAAAGAGAAGTTGCAATATCCAAGCTCAAGTGCTCAAGAATCTTCTCCAAAGTTGTTCTCTAAACCTGCAGCATAACATTACAAAAACTTAGATGTATAAAAATGAGAAGGAGAGGGCTCCTTATAAAGGAAAGCGAACAGTCAATATTAAGAGGCAAAAAGAAATGAGCAATGGTGGAGATTAAATCTTGGTTGATCCATGTGCTCAAGATTCTTTAAGAGGCAAAAAGATGAAAAAGGTCCACCACTTAGAAGTATGTGCATTCAAAGTGGAGAGAAAAAAGGATTTTTATTTATTTTATTTCCTTTTTCAACACAAAGAGATATTTTAAGTTGGGATTTTATTAAAAGAGGAATTTTATTTTAATAAGATGATTTATTTAATTAAAAGGGAAGTTTTCTTTTAATTAAATGAGGCTTAGGATAAAATGATCAAACTTTAGGAAATATTGAAATAATTAAATTAATTACGAATTGATCAGGGAAATTGAATTGAATTGAAAATATTGCAAAGCATTAATTTAGGAAATTGATAAATTGAAGAATGGGGGCCCAAAGTCTAGACGACCATTTTAGGGTGCATATAGACATGGGTTTTGTATTAGATAAGGCACAAATTCTTTTAGAGTTCATGACATAAGGATGCCAACACAAATTTTCAAATCATTTTACGGCTCAGGGATGGCTACTCACATAGACGTTAGAGATGGTGGAGACATGGTGTAGACCATACACTCTAAAGGGGCATAGTGGTATGATGGGAACCTTCCATATCATTGAGAATGTATTTAGAGACACGTTCCTTCAACCATGGAGAGCCATCCTGTATGGGAGGAAGATAGAAGAGGAGAATCAGAAAGCAGAGGAGTGCCTGTTATCAATGAGAGAGCCTAAATTTGAGCCTTTCAAAATTTTGACTTATCCTTGTAGAAATTTTGGCCATTTCTTGTTGTTTTTTTGTTAGGGTTTTGGGTTTTGGTTCAATAGAAAAAAATTCAATAAACCCTAGGTTCTTCTAATATGTTTTTACTTTTTGGTTCTTAAGGCCGAGGTTATCGTTGTCATTAAAAGGGGAACCAATTTATTTAAATCTTAGTGCCATAAGTTTAAGTCTTGATCCCTTTTAATTTTTACCCATGCCTAAGTCTTTTTCCTAGGTCTTGCCTATATTTTAAAGCAACCAAGTGGGACCTCATTACCTTTTAATAGCAGAGGGTTTTGTGTATTTTTTTATTCACCCCACGAGCTCATGATGATGTCATAGTTTGGAATCAGTTGATTGTGGGATGGTGAAGCTGTTAGATAACTGAGAGGGGGGGTGAATCAGTTATGTTTAGTTATCCTACAGTCCAAAATTCCTTTTAGATGTATAGTATTAACTTGAACAAATAAACTAAACCACTCAATAATAACTTGTGTGTGACTTACTAATTAATTAACTGACTGTCAAATAATATAAACCAACTAGTAGTTAACATATACTGATATAACTAGTTAATGTAATGTGTAAAGTAAAATATCAAAACATCATGCATCCATACACATTTAACACTTGATTTTTAACGTGGAAACCTTGTGAAGGAAAAAACCACCTGGGACTAGTAACCCAAATATTTTCACTCTTCTGAAGTGAGCTTGGTTAAGAGTCTACCCTATTAAAGGTTACAAACACACTGTAAGGTGTGACCTTGCTAGAGGATTTATCACTAATAGTTCTCTATGACCATACATTCACTTGCGTCAACAATAAAACAAGTAACATTCATAGAATGCTAATAGAAAAAGATGATTAAGTCTCACTTGGTTAAGATATTTTGACTATAGAAATGGTTAGAAAGCAACAGTGTATGACTTGACTCAAATGAAACTTCTTTTGCTTGTATTCAGATCTATGGTAAGCTCAATATCATTATGGTCATCATAATCTCTTTATTCTCCTTCTTCCTCTTCCTTAGTTCTGCTCAATTATCTCCTTATGTCACTCAGTTTGGTCTACAGAATCACTTGGTTCTCACTTCAACCTATCTGACCATCTTCACATGTATGCATCAACAATTTGCATCCTTTATGTGGTCTTCTCTCTCCTCTTGTTCTTATTTCTTGTCTCCTTATATATACATGTAAAACAATTTTCATTTCAGTCCTAGATTTTGCCTCTTAATCTCCATCATTGGTTTTGCCTCTTTATTAACCTTCCTCAAAACTTGTGCCTTAAACTATTTTCAATCTTCATCATCTGATCATCCTTTAATTTTTCCATCTGTCGATCTTCATAACAAACTTTGTCTTTATCCTTGGAATCTTTTAGATTCGTCCAACTTATCATCACATGCTGACAATCACATGTTTCTCCTTGTTTCTCCTACTTGATCAATACCATGATATGTCAGTTTCTTCCTACTCAGTTAATACCACACTCAGTGTACACTACATCTACTCAGTGTACACTAAGATCTTCATATACCAGCCAAAGTAACTTGTACATTCTTTATCTTCAACACTTAGTAGAATCATATAAGTCAATCAAATCACTATCATAATGTCATAGACTCATCAATAAGTTACCCAATGAATACTTTATTCATAACTTACTCATACATCTCATATTCATGCTAATATCTCATTTCCTTCATGAACATTACCTCCTTCAGATGTTTGCAACTATCATGATAAGTAAAGTCAAAGCTAGTTGACATCAATGACAATATAAAAACTTATCTAATGTCTCACATATACCTCAGAAGCTTGGTGATCATCATCACATTCTCCCACTTTGTTCTCCAAGTAGTCTATCAGTTGTAGTTCTAACAATCTCTCCCTTTGGCATTGATGGAAACACAATATAAAATATACCATTGAATACCAATCAAATCTTAAGTATTTACAACTTGGTCTTTATGTTGTGACTCGGTTATCTCTCCCTTAGCTTATGTTTTTAATATGTTTAATCACTACATAATATTTGTCTCTCATGTAGTATTTATCTTTATTGTATGACTATTTTTCTTCTTTTCTATTCAATGCATATTCTCTCCTTTCATTTAGCTTCTTTCATGATTGAATATTTCATGCATAATCATTTCTCCCTTTGACAATAATGCCAAAAACAAGCTCTTCAGTAGCCAAATAGATATCTTTGTTATTCCTTTACAGATTTTTGTACCTTGCATGTACATATATTCTCATTTTCAACTTGTCTTCCACCTTCTTCACATCCTTAGGAATCCCAAAGTGTGAACATCTTGCATCAACATAATTAGATCTTCTAATAAAGAATAGGTTGATGCAGCCCTATATCACCTTAGTGACTATTAGATAGGGGAAGAACCCATAGTCTACTTCTTAAGTACTCAAATGTATCCTTCAGTAAGGATTTTGTGAATATATTTGCAAGTTATTCTTGTGACATCACATAGTCCAATTTGACATGTTTCTCTCAAACTTTCTCCCTTACGTAATGATATTTAATGGATATGTGTTTTGTCTTTGCATGTATCATTGGATTCTTTGAAATGTTGATAGCACTTGTGTTGTCACAATAGATTGTCATTGGGTCTATTACTTCTTCATTCATACCTTCCAACAAATTCTTTATCCATGCAATATTAGAGTAGTTGGCAAAAACAACTACATATTCAACTTCGACAGTGGATTGAGAAATGCAACTTTGTTTCTTGCTTATCCATGTTACTAATCTTTCACCTAAAAAGAAAGCTCCTCTAGTAGTGCTTTTTCTATCATCAATATTTCATGCCCATTCAGCATCTATATAGACTTTAACTTAAAAATTACCTTATTTCTTATACCACAATCTATAGTCATTGGTGTTCTTTAGATATCTCAAGATTCTTTTTATAGAAATCATATGTGTCTCTTTAGGATTTGCAGAAAATCTAGCTACAATTCCAACAACATGTGCAATATCTGGTCTACTATGCACAACATACATTAGTTTGCCAATTATAGATCTATATAAGGTTTGATTTACCTCTGTTGACTTGTCATCCTTGGTTAGCTTGCATCCAGTTACCATAAGTGTACCGATTGGATTTGAGTCTTCCATACCAAATGTCTTAAAGATCTCTTTAATGTATTTTGACTATGTGATGTAGATACCTTCCTTCAGTTGTTGAATTTATAAACCAATAAAGAATTTGGTCTCTCCAAATATTGACATTTCAAATTCCTTTCTCATTTCATCAACAAAATATTTACATAAAGTACCATGACCTCCAAATATGATATCATCAACAAAAATTTCAGCAATAAGGATTTTCTCAACAAATTCACCTTTCAAATATAGATTACTGTTATCACTTGTTCTAACAAATCCAATCCTTATTAAATAAGAGTGAAATCTTTCATGTCATGCTTGCAGTGCTTGTTTCAGTCCATAAAGTGCCTTATGCAGCTTACAAACCATGTTCTTATGAGTTGGATCTATAAAACCTTCCGGTTGTTCAATGTATACCTCTTCTTCAAGTATTCCATTCAGAAATGCAGACTTGATATCCATATGATATACCTTGAATCCTTTATAAGTAGCATAAGTAGAATTCTTACTCCTAGTCTAGCAATAGGTGCAAAAGTTTCTCAATAGTCAATTCCTTCTTGTGCATAACCTTTGCAGTCTAATCTTGCCTTATTTCTTGTAACATCTCCATTCTCATTCAATTTGTTTTTGAAAATCCATTTGGTGTCGATCACATTTTTGTCTTTAGGCCTCAATACTAATGTCCATGTATTTTTTTTCTATATCTACTCGATCTTTTCATTCATTGCTTTTATCCAAACATCATTTGTCAATGCATCCTTAATAGTTCTAGGTTCAAATTCATAAATCAAACATGTATTGTTCCTCAAATTACTTCTTGTCATTACTCTTTCTCCTTTTATACTAATTATCTAATCTCGTGGATGGTGTCTTCTCACATATTTTGCTAATATAGGCTCTGTTCTTTGTTCTTCAATGTTTTCTTCACTCGGTGCATGATCATCATTTTCCTCAGTAACTATTTGATGTTTCTTGGTCTGTAAGGGTTGTTGCTTGGTAGCAGTATTTTGTTGCTCAATGACACTAGGTTGTTGCTCAGGCAAAGTGTCAGGATCTTCACTTTGTATGTAAATAAATATTCTATAGTCTTCTAGTTCCTTCTTGCTTTCTTCATCTTTTTTCTCTGAAAACTCATCAACTCTCACATTTTGACTTTCAATCATCTTGTTATTAGTCTTGTTCAAACATTTATATGTCTTACTTCTATTAGAGTATCCTATAAATATGCCTTCATCCCCTTCAGAATAAAACTTTCCATTTCTATCATCTTTCAGAATGTAACATCTACTTCCAAATATCTTGAAATAGCTCACATTAGGTGTATAACCATACCATAGCTCATAAGGTGTCTTGTTTGACTATTTCTTTAATTGTACTTGGTTCAGTGTATAGATAGTAGTACTAATAGCTTCTCTCCAATAAATTTGTGCAACCTCTTTTTCAATTAGAAATTTTCTAGCACAATCAACAATTGACGTGTTCCTTCTTTCAATAATTCCATTCTATTGTGGTGTCCTCGGTGCAGATACATGTCTCTTGATTCCATGCTCATTAAAAAAGTTAACAAGTTCATTAGAAATGAATTCACCTCCTCTGTCTGATCTCAAGAATTTTAGTTGCTTACAAGTTTCTTTCTCTACTTTTGCTTTGTACCACTAAAATATTTGGAAAGCTTCTGATTTTTCTTTTAGAAACATAACTGACATCATTCTAGAGAAGTCATCAACAAATAAGATAAAATATATATCTCCATAAAATCTCTAAATTCTCATTGGACCACATAAGTTAGTATGAACTAAATCTAGAATTGCATTAGATGAATAATGTTTTCTCTTGAAACTAGACTTTGTCATTTTACCCATTTGACATTGTTTCCACATCACTTGGTCAGGCTTAGATATACTGGGTAAACCTCTAACTTTTCTTTTCTTACTAATCTTTACCATGTTGTCAAAATTCACATGACATAACCTCTTGTGCTATAACCAAACATCATCATTCTTAGCCATTAAACATGAATTTTCAACATTATCCAAATAAAATAGGTTACCTTTTTTATTGTTCACTAGTACCGATAAGTCTTCCAGCATCATCATAGATCTTTGCTCTTCTATTCTCAAATAAAACTCGGTGACTTGCATTATTCAACTGTGCTACACTAAATAGATTATAGTTAAGTCTTTTCACCCAATAAGCATTTTCACATTTGATATTATTGTTTAGCAATATTGATCCTTTACCTTTCACTTGACAAGTTGCATCATTTCTCATTTTTACAAATCCTCCATTATAATGTTCAAGATTTTCAAACTTATCACTGTCACCAGTCATATGATGTGTGCAGCCACTATTAATAAACCAAGCATCATTTTTGCTTACTGATGGGCCAAATTAATGGCATATTTTATGATTCTTTTTCTATAGTTCAGTAGGGTGTTTTTGAATAGTTTTATGCAGACTTTGATGGTATTATATGTATAACTTTTATATGTATAAGTGCATGAACAAGACTTTAATACTTTATGGATCAACAGGATATGTGGTATAAGTTGGAACTTATGGATATAATATGACAGATGAATTAGTAATTATACATGTGTGTTATTTAATGTTCATCTCTCCTAAGTCATTTTGGGTTAGGATTCTTACAACCACATATCATGAAAGAGTTAGTTAATGAGATAATGTCTTTTCTTATTTAATGATACAAATATATGTTTCAAGTTTGGCATGTGTTACTAACTCCATGCAGGAACAAGTCAATGGCATATTCGTTGAGCAATGTAGTGGAATTGACAAGATCAACCTTGCAGCCAAAGCAATAAATGTATAACCGCACATCACTCTTCCTTGGAGCGGTCAAACGGTTGTCATCATACCTAAGTGCATATTTAGAAGCACAACCTTCTATATCTATGGAAGACTTGTTCTCAAAAGTTGGTAATTTTGTTGTATGACATTATGAATCTTCTTGATCCTCATTGTTGGAGTGATCATAGTTATAGGAGTTAGTTTTTAGTATTTTCTTATAAATAAGGTGTTGACTTATCTTTTAGAAGAGATTCAAGCTAGGAAATTTATTGTAACCTTGCAATAACAAATAGAGTTCAGTTTTGTTTTACTCCAAGTGTACTTTTCAAATGAATGAATAGAATGCACGTTACAAGTTCCATCTTTTTATCTTGATTGTGCAGTATTCACTCATCCAAGGGGGGCCACTTGGTGAGTGAATCTCATTTTTAGTTGGGATCTATTTCATGCTTTCTTAGAGTTAGAAATAACTTTGTTGTTCCTACAGCCATTGGTAGCAGAACTAATAGGTTGTTCCTACAACAAAGGCAAAATATGTGATTATTTTTTTGATCAGGAGTCAGTACCTATATGTGATTATTGGTTTCAATAGAATAAAAAAATTTCTTTATCCTATCTTAGCCTTTCAAGCTTTCAAGTATTTTAAATTCCATAGTTTAGACAAGTGGCAATTAAGATAGTTTGGAGCATATACCTTGCAGACACTATTTCAAGTTTACGTCCCTTATTGATACTAAAAATGAGCTAAATGGGTCAATTAGTTTCTATTTAGGATGTCCAATCTTGAATGAATGGGTATTATGCTCTAAGTTTCTAAGACATTTATTTGGCCAAACATTTTTGGCACCATTGTCAGGGATGGTGTCAATCTAAACTTATCCTAAGGGTCATTTTTCCCAAAGCTTTCATAATATAGGTCTTAGTTTTAATCAATCCTTTTTATGCATAGGAGAAGAGACCATCTTGGAAGATTTCTCCCTTAGAATGTTCCATTAGTTTTAGAATAAATATTACCCCATGAGTAGGAAAATCCCCAAAAAGTTGACCGTGAAGAGAATTAACCATTTGAGAATCCATTTGTTGACCTACATCAAGTAGTCATAGCACCACTACCTGCAAAATATACCTTTGACTTAAACAAGGTCTTTGTTGAACGTGAATACCAGGATAATCCCTGGGTCATTGTTGTTTTCAAAGGACAACCCACAACTCCAAATCCTCTAAGGATGGCATAGCACCAGCACCACATCCCACCTTTTCCTTTCCTATTGTTTACTTGCATGATAATAACAACCTCAAGAATATTCCCTATACAATCCTTCTAAAGTTCTATGGCTTGATTACTGAAGACCCTGAGACCTTCCTTTTTTATTTTGACATCCTCTGTAGAAGCTATGACTACATAACAGATGCCCATAGGCTGAATTTGTTTCCATCTACTTTGAAGGAGGCAACACTGAGATGGCTAATGGATCTAGGAGTCAATTTTGTAGGAGATTAAGATGTAATGAAGGATGCATTCTTGGAAAATATAAAGAGTATTGTCAGGGTAGTGATATGAAAGGTGATGATATTTTCAAGATGACACAAAAGGATGAGGAAACACTTGAGGATTATGTTTTAAGATTCTTGTTTAACCTCCAAAAGAATACTCAGCATACTTTGAATGAAGAATCCATGAAACATCTCTATTTAAGAGTTGCTAATGAGTCTTGTATGGAGGCTCTTGACTTGATGGATGGAGGAGACATCACTCAAAGCACTTAGGATGCAATTAAGAGGATATGTCTTAATTACTCTAGAGCTACAATAAAGAAAGAAAGAGGGTTCAGACAATCAAGAAGCAAAACTAATGGTTCTGGTGTTTCAAAGATGGAGATATCTAATCTCTTATCTAATTTCAAGCAAGACATCATCAACAATGTAGCCACCCAACTAGATATTGTGCAAGCTAAGAAGATGCATGAAGAAGTCGAGGCCATGTTAGCTAAATTTTGTTCACATTACAGGGAGAAGAAAAGGAACTGCAAATGCAAAATAGTTGCATGTTTGGAGGCTTAGTCAATGCCAACTGAATTCAATTCTATTGATGAGAACAAAGATATATTTTATGTTGCTCAAGGAAGACCATGGGCCCAGAGACAAGGTATGCCTCAAGACCCTTTGCAAAATTTTGGTTTCAATAATAATCAATGGAAAGACCAACAATCTCAAAATTTTGGTTCCCAAGGTCAAAACTAAAATAGCAATAGGTCCAATCAGCCTCAACCCCAATGGAGAAACCAAAATTGGCAACAATAACCCCCTCCTAATCAATAGAAGCATCCCAATCAAAATTGGCAACAAAATAACCAATGGCAACCTCAAGAAGGTAACTAGCAACAATCACCTCAATGGGGTCCCAATCAGCCCAGTCAGCCTAATTAGCAAGCCATTATGCCACCTCCATAACAACAAACTATAATGCTTCCACCTCTTGCATCTAATGCCAGCCCTCAAAAGCAAACTCAGTTTCCTGTTTAGCCTTCACCAAATCCTAATAACATGTAGCCTAATCAGCAACAGACTTATTCCATTAAGGTAAATGATATCCACTTAAGGTCATGAGCTACATTACCTGCATGAAAAGGTCTTGTCATAACTGAAGTTTTTGCTGAGGGTGATATCCCTGAGAAAGAACCTGCTACCCTTCCAAAACCTACTCTAGTAGCAAAGAATCCACCATTTCATCAAAGGCTGACCCAGTTTGCACCCCCAAAAGAAAGTCCAGTTGCAACTAATCTAGTCAACCAACTAAAGAAAATGACTATACAAATTCCTTTGTTGGATGCCCTCAAGGAAGTTCCAATTTATAATAAGGCTATCAAAGAGGCTTGTATTAAACAACCTGGTAGGAAGAAGAAAGACCCTCAAATTATTCATGTCCTTGGACAAATCTCTAATCTTATGTTGAGAAATTTCATCATACCAAAATATTCTGACCTGGGTAGCCCTGTTGTTACTATCTATATTAATGGCATTTAGATCCAAAATGTTTTGATTGACTTGGGAGTATACATTAATGTAATGACAAGGGAAGTCTTATTAAGGCTTATATCATTGGCTTGAGAGAGACTCCTACAATCCTTCAGTTAGCTAACAATTCTACTGTGAGGCCTGATGGCATGATAGAGGACATAATTGTGACATTTGATTCATTAGACTATCCCTCAGACTTTATGATATTATCTCCCAAGACTACTCTAGGTGGTTATCCATTAATCCTAGGAAGACCTTGGTTGGCCACTACAAGTGCATGTATAGCATGTCACTTTGGAAAGATAAATATATATGATGGAATAAATACTAAGAAGTTGACCTTATATTCTCCTACTAAACCTCATATTGATCTTGATCAAGTTGTTTGGCCTGACTTAGGTGACATTGAGCTAGAGGCAAATTTAGTACATCAGTTAATGGTTATAGATAAGAATACATTCATGGTATCCCAAGAATAAGATGTCATACTTGATGCAATCCTTACCAACAAATATTGTGTTGAGCCATCTTCCTGTACTATTCCTAATTGCTCTCTACAAACCATACTGCCTTCGCAAAGTTCACCTCAGTTTCCTGCAGCAAGTGATTACCTTCATACATTATTTCCACATGAGATTAAGTCACCTTCATTTGCAGAAGTCATCATGTTAGATAAGGTAGTCAAAGTGGAAATTACTTTAAGCAGGGAGTTGAATGATAACAAGAACATTACTCCTGAACACTCAGTAAGCCTTCTTAAGCTCCTACAATAAATCCAACAAGCCTTTTCTTGGGATTACATAGATATGAAGGGATTGGATCCAAGGCTTTGTACCCACCAAATTTACATCAGGCCTAATTGTAAACTAGTCATACAACCTCAAAGAAGAATCAACCCAACACTAAGAGATATAGTGAAGATTGAATTGTAGAAATTGCTTGATGCTGGTTTTATTTACCCCATTTCTGATAGTCAATGGGTCTCACCTTTGGTCATAGTTCCAAAGAAGGGAGGAAAATGGAGGGTGTGTGTGGATTATAGGGAACTAAATACAACAACTAAGGACCACTTTCCATTTCCTTTTATTGATCAAGTCCTTGACAACCTAACTGGTAAGAAGTACTTTTCATTTCTAGATGAATTCAGTGGAGACAACCAAATTTAGATAGCACCCGAGGACCAAGACAAGACCACATTTGCATGCCCATGGAGAACCTTTGCATATTATGTCTTACCTTTTGGGTTGTGTAATGCACCTGCTACATTTCAAAGAGCAATTATCAATATCTTTTCTAATATATCCGTTGATTGTGTTGAAATCTACATGGATGACTTTACTGTGTATGGATCCACATTTGAGGAGGCTCATGCCAACTTAGAAAAAGTTATTAAAATATGCTAGGAACATAATCTCTCTCTTAAAAGTGAGAAGTTTTATATGATGATAGATGAAGGAGTTGTTTTAGGGCACTACATTTCATCATTTGGTATTCAAGTTGATCATGCCAAGATAGAAGTCATTAATACACTTCCAACTCCAACAAAGCAGAAGGAGGTTAGAAGTTTTCTAGGCCATGTTGGTTACTACAGGAGGTTCATCAAATATTTTTGTCAAATTGTAGCTCCATTGTACAATCTCTTAAAGAAAGGAGCAAAATTTGAATGGACTAAGGACTGTGAGCACTCATTCTAGTAGTTGAAGGATGTCTTGACTAAAACACCTATCTTGAGAGGACCTGATTATAATTTTTCATTTCATATTCATATAGATGCCTTAGATTATGCCTAGGTAGCAGTGCTAGGATAGAAAGAAGGAATAGTTGAGCATGTCATATATTACATTACCAAAAATCTACAAGGTCTTGAACTAAATTACACTATCACTGAGAAGGAACTGTTAGTAGTTATCTATGCACTTAATAAATTCAGACACTAAATTATTGGTTATGAGATATTTTTGCATACAGATCACTCAACAATCAAGTACTTGATGAACAAACCCTCTATCTCAGGTAGATTGGCCAGATGGTTACTCCTCATCTAGGAATTTGATATCAAAGTTATTGATAAACTAGAGAAAGCTAATGTGTTAGCTGATTTTCTGTCAAGATCGCAAGTTCCCAATGATCCTACAGCTATTGATGACAGTTTTCTTGATGAACATTTTTTCTCTATCATTACTCATAACCCATGGTATGCAGATATAAAAAACTACCTTGCTACAAGAAGTACCCCACCATAATTCTCTCCTAAGGAGCGCAAAATATTGGTTGAGAAAAGTTTTAGCTTTTCATGCATTGTTGGATTTATGTTCTATACAAGTCTAGATCAAGTCACAAGAAGATGTGTTCATGAAGATGAGACATATGACATCCTTCATGCATTTCATGATGAACTATATGGAGGGCACTTTACAACAAAGTGTATATCATTTGAGATTTTAACCATTGGTTATTACTGGCCTACCCTACACAAGGATGCTGCTAAATATACAAGGCATTGTGACAGATGTCAAAGAATGGGACACCCAAATAAATCAAATGAAAATCCCTTGCAGCCATAGGTAATTGTAACACCATTTGACAAGTGGGGTATTGATTTTGTAGGTCCTATAGATCCTTCCTCTCATAGTAAGTCCTATATCTTAGTTTGTATTGTTTATGCAACCAAATGGATAGAAGCTAAGATTGTGAAGCATGCTAGGGACAATAAGGTGGCTGAGTTTTTTGTATGAATCCATATTCACTAGGTTTTTTGTACCTAGAGAACTAGTCATAGAACAAGGTGCTCAGTTTATCTCAAATCTCATAACTGCCTTGATGAATGAATACACAATCAAGTATGGTGAATCCTCACCTTATTGTCTGCAAGCTAATGGTCAAGCCAAAATCACAAATAGGGAAATAGAAGCCATTCTAACATAAATAGTAGTTGTTCATAAGAAGGATTGGTCCACTTGACTTCTTGAAGCCATTTGGGCCTATAGGACAACATGGAAAACTACCATTAGTTTTACACCATTTGAGATAGTTTATGGAAAATCTACTACCATGCCTATTGAGTTTCAACACAAAACCCTTAGGACAGTACTTGAGCTAGATATTGATCTTACCAGGGCTCAACAAGAAAGGATTCTACAACTAAATGACTTGGATGAAATTAGAAAGTCTGCCTTGCATAACACAAAGATCATGGCTCTAACAAAATTATGAATGTTGTCTTCCTTGTTGATGATGAGGATACTCTTATTTGGAAATATAATGCTAATGGATTTTTCTCAATTTCCTTTTTGTATTTGTAGAGTTATGAAGATTTCCCTGAACCTTGCTAGGCTAAGGCCTGGTATAAGGGTTTAACACCTAAAATTAATGTTTTCTTCTAGATTTTGTTGCAGGATAAAATTCTTACGATTGATAATCTTAGGAAAAGGGGTCTTTTTTTAATCAATAGGTGATGTCTTTGCAAATGTGATGAAGAGAACATCAATCATATGGCTATTCATTGCCCCTACATTGGGAAAATATGGGAGAAATTTTTTGATATGATGAATATGGATTGGGTGTTTCCCCAGGGTATTCAAGATTTGTTCACTTGTTGGAAGTCACCTTCGAATAACAAACTCTTATAGGCTATTTGGAACTTATTTTTTCCCTATATGTGTTGGGGGGTTTGGAAAGAGAGGAATGATAGAATTTTTAGAAACAAGGAGTCTACCTAGGTGGTTACCTTTCTCAAGATTAAGAGGTCTCTTTTGGAGAACATAGGATTAAACAAAAATTATCAGGATCTGAAGGATGAGTGGGAGGTTAAAATTTACAATAATTGGATGCTTGAAGGGAGGAAGGTTTAGGATATCAAGGGAAGTCTAGAAATGAGGCTAGGTGGGATTGTTCTCCTAATGGCTGGATAAAAGTCAATTTTGATGGTGCCTCTAAGGGCAACCCGAGAATTGCTAGTTGTGGTATAGTTATCCGTGATGATTATGGAAATTTCAAAGGGGCCAAGGCCATTCCTATAGGTCATAATACTAACCATGTTACTGAGGCTAATGCTTCTCTTTATGGTTTGATGTTAGCTAAAAGGAAAAACTATAAGAAGGTTTGGGTTGAAGGGGACTCCCTAAATATTATCAAATATCTTAATAATACTATGACCCCCTCTTGGACTATAGCCAATGCTATTAGAAAGGCTAAAAACATTATAAACTCCTTTGATGAGTGTATGATCACTCATAACCTTAGGGAGGTCAATTTGGTGGCTAACTGGGCTGCGAATGTGGCTTGTAAAAGTCAGGTGGATATTGAGTGGGATGATGGTTTTGCTCCCCCTTTTTAAGGGCTATCATTAATCGACAAGGACTGAGTGTATAGAAAGCAACATGTTCTAAATGAAGATCCTATTAATGAATATTGATTGCAAATTTTGTACAAAGATTATGAAGGATAATGGGGTGATTCTGAGATGATTATTGAGGTCATTTGGCATGTTTTATGGGTGATTCATAGCAACATAGGGTTTTATTACAACTTTAAGAAAAATTGGAGGAGTAATTAGATAAACTCTGAGAAAGGTTTCTCAGACTATTATAGAGCTATGGGAGGAAGGAAGAAGAGAAGCGAGCTAGGGAATTGTAGCAAATGGAGCTAGAACTAGGAGGTGTGGAAGATAGTTAAAGATGGGGGTCTGGCGGTTTACATGGAGAAGTTGCATGGAGGGAAAGTGGTCATGACCAAGAATTTCATAAAAACCTAGAACAAGGGGAGAGTAATGGTGGGTACATGAAGTATGGAGGTAACTTAGGAGATAATTGCAGAGGTGACGAGTCTAAGGATTAAGGGCATCAACTTCTACAAGGATAGGAAGATCTTAGATAAAGCATTGGAGGCTTTTGTGCCAACAGAGTAGGAGAGGAAGCGTATGGTAAAGGTGGAAAATTATTACTTTAATCCTAAAAGTATCTCTAGGCCTTGGCGCCTGGTTCTTTTTGTGATTATAAGCTACATTACACTTGATGGTCATTATACCAAAATTTACAACCATCATTTGATTTTACTGAATTATTTGAGGCATGGGGTGAAAATCAACTTCCCCTTTTACCTTTTAAGCTCTTTGAATGCTTCTATCCTTAGTTGGCAAAGGGATCCAGAAGGTGATCATGTCTGTTATGAAGGGCTTATGGTCCTCATTTATGAGGTTTTGAAATCAAAGAAGGTGGAGAGGCCCCGACTAAATAGGAAAGCTCTTGAGGACTATGATACTGACTGGAAAGAGTCAAAGGAGCCCTTCATGGAGGATACTAAGGATGATGTGGGTGATTCTGAGGAGTATCTGGAGTCTATTCCCAAAAGAAAGAAGAAGAAGATTAAGAAGGAGGACTCAGAAATGGAGATGAATATGGAGGAAGAGGAGACCAATGAGGAAAGTATCCAGAAGCAAGGTAAAAAAAAATGGAGCCCATTGGAAAGCGTACCAGAGAAAAACAAGGGAGGAAGAATATTGCTAAGAGGGTCTTAATTTCCTCTAATGAGGGTTCTTCTTCTCAGGAGAAGAGTCTCGATAACTAGGAAGACCAGGTGGAGAATGAGCTAGCTCTGGAAGAGAGTATGGGGCTTAATCAAAATGTTTTGGTTGAGGATAATATTTTGCATGATGTTTCCCAAGATGTGAGAAAAATTGAGAAGGATGGGTAGGAAAAGGACACGGTCAGCATGAGGAAGGATAAGGTAGAGAGTTCCAAGGAGAAGACAGAGGGAGGGAACAAGGATTTTGAGAATCTGAGTTGTCTGGCTTTTTTTACTACCATTAGTATAATGAAAAATGATATCACAACTATGAAGTCTCATATCCATCAGCTCCAAAAAGAGACTGGGGTCCTTATCAAAATGAATCTATGGGAGAAAACCATGGGCCAAACTATAGATGAGCTCATTGAAACTATCAGAAGGGCTGAGGGGCTCACTATCTTTAATGATAGAATCACTGCTATGGAAGAAAAGATTGAAAGTGATGAAGGGATGAAAAAAAGGATTGAGATTATGGAAAACATAATCGAAAAACTAGAGAAAATGGTCGGGAATATTGCAGAATAGAGCTTTGCTATCCTAAAGGCTTCAACTGAGCATGTGAAAATATCGGTGGACAAGTTGGATCAGGGAAAAGGGGAGCATGCAATAACTAAATTCAAAGATGATCAAGGTCCCAACAGGAGAACTAGATCCAGGTTCAGGAAGTTGGAGGATGATAAAAATAATGACATTGAAGAACTAAAAGTGTTTGTAGCTAACATGCAGATGCTGGCTAATCAGGCGGCAGAGATTATAAATCTTTTTGTTGTCCTTTATTTTTCTGCCTGTTCTTTTTGTGTTTGGACTCATGTGTGTAGATTGTTTTGGTGTTGGTACACAAGTTTTATTGGAGCTTTAATGCATATCTTGTAATCTTGATGTAAAAGGTTTCGGGTCCTTTCAAAACCTGCTTTTACGTATTCAAAACACAAAGATCATTTAGCAGTAGAGGAAGAAATGGCATGACAAGTTTATTGAGGATAAAAAGTTATATGTTGGTGATTAGGCTTTGTTATATGATTCTTGTTATCAGCACACTCGAGGCAACTTTCAAACAAGGTGGTTGGGTCCGTATAAAATTATTTCTATTTTTGCAAATGGAGCAGTACATCTATCAACTATTGATCTAGCTTGATTCAAGCTTCTTGTCAATGGTCACAGACTCAAGCTTTACCATAAATTACAAAGTAGAGATAAGTTCCTATAGCAGTTCACCTTCCATGAAGAATCAAGCGGTCCTGCAGCAAAAGAATCTAGATCTTCCACTTGGATTGTCACTAATCTCTGATTTGCATCAGAGATTTCATAACAAAATTTCACATTCTATGAAATTATTTATCCATAATAAATATTCATCATCTTATGTCTCTATCACCTTCCTATTTCATCATATTACTCTAGCAGTAGATGTTCACACAACAATAATTATCCTTCAGCAACCACAGATTAGTAGCATATGCTATCGTACATATTATTTAATTCATTTATTTTAGACAAGGTATATTTATTTTGTTACTACTCTTTCACATGTGGCTTGGTGGGACCCATGCCTACACTTAGCTAGGGGAGGGGATATTTAATCACATGTATATTTAAAAATTTTCCTATCTTTTCAAAATCTTGCATTACCTATCATTAATTTCACCATATCCTATTAATAATTATAAAAGGTTGATTAAGATGCCATGTCATAATTAATTCATTAAGTACCTTCATGACGTGTTGAAGGTGGCAACTTCAGAATGTGTGAAGGTAATTATGAAATATTATGGAAACCTTTTTCTTTGATAAGAAATAAATCTATTGAATTGGTCGTATTTTGAGAAAAGGAGTTCTGCATTTCTTGAAGTTTGAACTACTAGTTTTTGTGTGTCTGAATTGCTTGAAAGTTTTAGCTCTTCATCTAGAATTTTTGAGGCTATTTGTTCCTACAGATTGGTATCATGGGTGGTGAATGAGTGAGACATGAGTCAGCTAATCATACATTTTTATTGGATGATCTTCCTAGCTGACAAATGTTTGAGCAAAAAGGTTGGTTGGACTATTGCTTAAGGCTTTATGTCTTTGATCAGGATGTAGCTTTTCAATTTCTGAACACTTTGAGGAATGGAGTTTCAATTATTAAAGGTCTATGAGTTGAATGCAGTGAAGAAATCATCACAGAAGTATTTGGCTTTCTGCAGGCAGGAGATAATTACAAGAATGACCTAGACCCTCGCTCGGCTAGGGCATAGTTTACACTACATGATGACCCCAGGTTGGTCATTGACATAAAACAAGGAACATGGAGACTTTCTTTTCCAAATGATTATATGCATCCAACATTGCATATTATGAAATACTTCACCTATGAAGGTCACTAGACTTGGATGCATGGGCTACACTTTAATATTCTCAGTAGCTTATGCCATGCTAACAAACCATTAAATCTTCCTAATTTCATGTTCAACATTTTAAAAAAGCAAGTTGTGAGTGTGCAAATAGGTCAGCCTCAATCCATGTCACACCATTGTTTAATAAATTTGATGGTAGAAATGGAATTGAACAAGAAGTCAGTAGGGACATGGAAAGAATTTCTAGACACTGATGAAATACTACCTAGAACGGTCAGCCCTACATGTCAAGGATTGGGTAGAAGGGATAAAACAACCCAAGGTATTGTTAAGATAGTTGAGAGGTTGGAAACTACTCCTGAAGCTTCCACCTCTAGCCCTAGGCCTTCCAAAAAGAAAATTGTTGAACCCATTCCCACTACTTCTTAGTCTAAGAAGGATAAGGATTTTGTTGCTTCACAAACCCTCAATCTTCTATAAAGACTAGGTCTAGTAGCAAAAGAGAAAAAGGAGAAACCCTTGAAAATGAGGAATTAACTCTAGAATCTCAATCTGATAAGGAAGGAAGTAATGAAAAGACTGATTAAACTCCTTCACCAAGGAGAAAGAGAGTGCCACAAGAACCTCCTTCAGCTTCTATTGAAGGAGCATCCTCTAGTAAAAGGATAAGGAAAACCCCTAAGCACTCATCTGATACTCCTATCTGGTGAAGTGTTTGGTTTTCTTCTTACTTACCCCAAGAAAAGATATCCAAGACTCTTGTAGTTAATATGGAATCCTTAGAATCTATAGAAACTCCTTCAACAAAGACTATGGGAAATGCAAGTGATGACTAGTTAAACAGTGATAGTGTTCCCTCTTCAAATGAGCATGATGTCACTGTGACTCAAAATGAATCACCTACACAAAGTGAAGATAATAACCATGATTTCATTATCATTGACAACAAAAAAGAAAGTTTAGAATCAGGGAGAGATAATGAAACATGTGACTCTATGGACAATGATGATGAATCATATGGAGAAGACATCACATGTGGTCAAGATGTTCCTGCAACATCAAAGGAATTACCCTCTAAAGAATTTCCTGAGATTAGCATAGATACTATCAATATTATTTTTGAAAATTTAAGACATGATGGGTTGGATACACTTGTCCAAGTAGCTTATCAAAGTGTAGAAAAGAACCTTGAGCAGACCATTGTTTTATGGGTGGAAAAAAATCTATAGGTAACATGGAAAAAGAAACTCCTAATTTAGCCCCCATGATGGACTAACATTGGTAATCAAGGTCCAATGTTGCTTCCAGACCTGTCTACTCCATTAAAAACTGAGTTAAGTTTGTATTAGCAGATGTTGTTAGAAAGAGCACAATGGCAATTGGAGAAGAAAAATTTGAAATAGGTTATTGATGAGAAAGCTCATCAAATTGAGTAGCAATTAGATAAAATTGTGGTATTGGAGGAGAAAGTAAAAAAAAAATACATAATTCATTCCAAAATTAATGAAGTGCAGGTCACGCTCACTAGTATATGCACTATTCCTAAAGGAACAATTTTTGAATTTTTAATTAACTAGAATAGTCCAAGGACTTAGTCCTTCAGTTGCTACACCACATGAATTTCATGACGCATTTCATTCCTCTCCAATGCATATTAAGAATCTATTATGTGAACTATACCTACACAACCTAGCAGTCCCTATTGACAGAGATTGGAACTCACTCATGTATGTAGGAGATATCCAACTCTAGGCCTTTATGTATTGGGTGCAAAATGAAATCAGTAGGGAGCACCAAGCTAGACCCTACAGGGGTGATGAGATGGAGATGCCACTCTATGTTAGGCCTAAGACTAAGGAGGCTAGAAGAACATTCTATGATTGGGTAAATGTTTTTTATTATGGTAAAAGCAGGTTTTGAATGGGCCTCGAAACCATATGCAATTAGTTTTTGAAGGGAATTGTAACCCTAGGAGTAATGGGAAGAATTAACTCAGTTCTAAGAGAAATAGCTGGGGAAAAAAGAATAACCTTACAACACCCCCTAGCACAAAAAGCCAGTAGATCTACCAGTAGCACAAATCTAGCAAAACAACAGTTGCCAAGAGAAAGAAACACAAAAAGGCTCAAGCTACTGAATCCAAACATGTAAAGCCAATGCTTTACAACAACATCAAGTTAAAAGGGGAATCAAGCTTCCTGAATGGGATATAAGGGTTTCGATGGCTCTCATAACCAGGTGAAATGCTACTTGAGGATAAATATTTTAAGCTAGCAGCCCAGAACGAAAAAATAGACAGCTATAACTAAAGATAAAATAATTAGATACCAGCTGCCTAGAAAATAGGCCTTTGCCTCACACCAAATAGTTTACTGGAGAAAAACATCTCCCCAAACAGATATCTAGGGTTTTATCAAGGAACCCAAAAACCTCAACAAGAAATTCATAGGGTAAGAAAGCCCCAAAAATGCCTTTAACCATAACCAAAAATCATGAGCCATGCAGGGCCCTTGAAAATTTTTAGCATCCATCTTCATACTTCTACCAATAGCCAACAAAGCAATAGCCCCTAAAAGCTTTAACATATGGGACATATAGATGCCCCCAACCGCATCTTTAGTAGCAACTCTAAAGCTTAAAGCCATAACAATCTGCACCAAGGAGATATCTCTATGGTAACCACCTACACCATTCCACTTAGTGCCAAGATTCAAAGGGAAAAAGTTCAAAAACCACAGACCTTCCTGCACCAAGGGCATAACCCCAACAATGAGTTGAATAGCCCACTTAGCCGAGTTAGGCATAGGGTCCTCCTCCATCCATATCCAAAGCACCATCATGTCATTCATAGAAGGAAGAAACCACTCGCAGCTACTAGCCCCCATCCAACTGCCCCTGTCCACCTCAATAGGATGGGCTTCCACCTCAATAGACTCCTCCCTCTCTATAGGATTAAGTAAAGAAGATAGCAGTAACAGAGAAGGACTCTTCCACGAAGAAACCACATGATGACATCCCACCTTGATAGGGATGTACTCCCCCTCAATAGGAGTAATGAAAAGAGCAAAAAAACCCAAGTTAGAATAGTCCCTACACAATATTACAATATAAACCAACAGAGGGACAAAACTGATCATGACACAAAACATAGTAGAATGGGAATAGACAAACTTAGCCTTAGGGGACTCAAGTCTTCCAACAAAAGCATCCTGAGACCCCCAGCAGAGCATATCAAAGATAGAGAACCATAGAAGATCTCCCCCATGAAAAATACTCCCACTACCACAGATCTGGCAGAGAAAATAGAAAAAATCTTATTGCCCCACCTCCTTCAGCTCCGGGAAAGAAAGGAAGCACCCAGGAGACTGGCCACCAACAATGTTGAAAAATATGTCCTTTAAAACTAGCAGAGACCCGCTAGAATCTCCATTGTCAACATTATTAGGGTCATCCTTGGCTTCACTCTCCTCTTCCTCTCTCCGAGACCATAAAACCTAGTCACCCCAGCCAATGTAGCTGAGGTAACACAAGCCACACCCCTTGAAGCAGTCGCACAAACACCCCAGCCACTTTTGTAGAGGTTGCACAACAACAAAGTGGAGGTCGGTTGAAGCCTCATCCTCCCCACCATCTTCATCATTGTTGCCTTCCCCTCCCTTAGCATCATCATCGTCCCCTTCTCCATTACCAGTAGAAACCCCAGGCCCTCTTCCGCTTTCACTGCCCCTGTTCCTGCCCATCGTTATGTAGAGTTGTACTATTTGGGTTGCTGACAATGTTGACAATAAAGTAATACATATAATCTTTAATACATTTACTATTTGGGTAAATGTTACATTGACTAACAATGGGAAATAGAAAATGTATCCCTTAAGGGAGAGGGCTTTTAAAGATTATGAAGAATTTACTGCTATAGAGATCCATGTAGCCATTACAACCAAAACACATAGATGGGTTAGGATGCCTGAAGAGTTAGGGGCTAAAGAGCCCCATTCACCATAGAATTTGACCTTGGTAAGTCACAGATCTCCTTGGTATATTATATTGGGTAGAACCAAAACTAGTTACTGGTTTCCCTTAAAATTTCAACCACCAATTCTTATGCAACCTTTGTTAGGAATGAATGAAGATGCAGATGATCATGACATGGCAGTTGAGGTGTGTAGGTGGAACAAGTTAGAAGTGGACAAGGGCTACCTAAATTACAAGGAGGGAGCATCTGGACAATAGATTGCAGATGACTTATAGATGAGGGACATGATTAAAAACTTTATGCTTGCAAGAGGACTAGCAAGACCTTAAGCTGGGGGGGATGATGAGCCATATTAATGGCATATTTTATGATGAATTTTTTATAGTTCAGTGGGGTGTTTTTGTATAGTTTTATGCAGACTTTGATGGTATTATATGTATAACTTATATATGTATAAGTGCATAAACAACACTTTAATACTTTATGGATCAAAAGGATATGCGATATAAGTTGGAACTTATAGATATAATATGACAGATGAATTAGTAATTATACATGTGTGTTTTTTAATGTTCATCTCTCCTAAGTTGTTTTGGGTTAGGATTCATGTAGCCACATATCATGCAAGAGTTAGTTGATGAGATAATACCTTTTCTGATTTAATGATGCAAATATATGTTTTGAGTTTGGCATGTGTTACTAACTCCATGTAGGAACAAGTCAATGGCGTATTCATTGAGAAGCATGGTGGAATTGACAAGATCAACCCTGTAGCCAAAGCAATAAAGGCATAACCACACATCACTCTTCCTTGGAGCAGTCAAACGGTTGCCATCATACCTAAGTGCAGATTTAGAAGAATGACCTACTATATCTATGGAAGACTCATTCTCAAAAGTTGTTAATTCTATTGTATGACATTATGAATCTTCTTTATCCTCATTGTTGGAGTGTGTGTGTGTGTGAAAATTGTACCTAGCTGTAGACACAACACTTTAGTAAAACATTAGAGGTTAGCAAAATCAAAATCTGTAGATAAATGAAAAGCTAAGCTAAGCAGATGATTTACTACCTTCTAGTAGATGAGAGTATGTATTCTCAGATTAGAATGAGATTGGTGACAATGCAACACCTAAATGAAGGATTTAAATGATCAAAAGCAATGAAGATGGAATGTAGATTAATCTATCTTTTTGGATTTTTGATGCAATATGATGAAAAATTGATATGAAATTGATCTAAATGAATGAAATTATTATGCAAATTGATCTAACAATGATATGCTAAATGCTATGAATTCTCAAAAACAATAATGAAAATCTCACAATAGCCTTGATTTGCAAAATTTTGATTCTTTAGATGCAAATTCGCTAGAGTGATTGTGCAAATTCGAGGTAGTTCTTTTGTGAAGAGCTGAGCCTTGTTTTTATAGAAATCTAGGGCTTGAGGATGCATTGAGAAAAGCCATAAATCACTCTTGATAAACTCGGGTTGATTTTTGAGTTAACAAGAAATCAAAATTAATTAACTCATAAAATCATGCAAAAGCAACTTTTTGACTTAAATCAGAAGTTTAGATCAGCTTTTAACTCAAAATAGATGTTGAGTTTCAAAAAGATAACAACTTGAATTGATTTTTTGATTTAAAGTTTAATTGTTCTTTGAATGTGCATAGATAATCATGAATTAATTTAATAATAAAGTGATTTATTCTCAACTTAACTAATTTTTGAATTAAAACAATTAATTTTATGGGTTAATCGATTTTTTAATCAAACTGATATTCAAAAACTATATCATTAAATATTGACAATTTGACATTAATTAATTAAATAAGAATTTAATCAATTATTTGATAGATTTTGATTTATTGTCAAAATTAAATAATATAATTTAGGAATAAATGTAATTAAATCTAATTAAATGATTAAGTGGTAGAATTAAATTAATTAATTAAATATTTAGAATATCCAATTAATCAAACTTTAGGATAAATATGATTTATCACCAAATAATATTTAATTAAAGATAATCAGGATAATTAAGAATATTCAAAGAATATTCCCTGATGCAGAATTAAGATAAAATCAATTTTTGATAAACTGATGTGCAGATGTGCCTTAGGTTAGGACTTTTATGTTGATTTTGATCGATTTGTTGATGTAGAAGGTCAATGAACCTATAGCCCATTTTTGGGGTATTACATTTTGCCCATCTTTGAATTACTATGCGAAGCGCAGTGGTTCAAAGATTAATCTATTTTTGGTGATGATGAGGACTTAGTTATGTGATGGAGAAATTGATTCTGAAAGATTAACCGATTTCGAGATAGAAATTGATTGATAGATTTGAAGATGTTGATTCAGGCCCTGATTGACCAAAGAATCGAGATGATGCTAGCTATATCAACAATGAACCAATGATTATGAAGTGTCAAAATGCCTGATTCTGAACCTATGATTACGAAGAAGTGATTGTCCTGACTCTAGACCTGATTGTCCAAAGGAGTCGCGCGGATGCCAAATCTGAACCCTTCAGTTACAAAGAATCAAGGAAATAACATGACTGAATCGTGGTTACAAAGAGCTGATATAGTTTGCAAGTTTAAGAGAATACCAGATTGATATGGATCATGATGAACCTGATATGCCCCAAGCGATGTGCCCCAAGCAACTAGGTCTTTTGATGAATCAGCAACTAGACGTGGTTGTTGTCTTGATTACTGAGGGAAAAATTTGACTGACATATTAAGTTAATGATATGCAATACCATGCCCACTTCAGGATGAAAATTGAAATCTGACAAGAAAATTCAGCATTGAATGGTTTAGAAGTATGTTAATTGACTGTAGAAGTGGTTATACACGTTCAAAAATGTGTTCTGCATCATTTGGAGGTCCTGAAGACCAAGTTTAACTAGGTTTGACCATGAGTTGACCATGGTTGACCAAGTTGAAATTTTGATAGTTTGATGTAAGATAATCAATTAAGTTGAATTCTGGATTTCTTTGATGATTGAAGGTCGATTAAGCAAGCAGTTTGTCGTCTTGGGTCCAAAAATTTTTAATTGCGATTTTGACAAGGTAAACGATCTCAGATTTCGATTTTGATCCTGAAAATGGGTTCAGAACATCAAAATTAGCCAACGGTGCAATTTTCATGGAAAATGGAGCACTTTGAAAAATTAGGTCAAAACCTATATAAGGCCCAAAAGGGTCATTTTTATTTCATTATTCACTTTTGTCTTTTGTGAGCCTTATGGAGCCCTCTAAGAAAATGGACAAGGTACCTGTCTCCTCTCACCGATTCGAGCATAGCCGGTGATACCAGTGACCTCCCCAGTACGGGAACCCGGTAAGTGGACCTATGTGCCTTTATAGTATTCAAATTTTTCCATGTTAATTTTAAATCCTTTTTCATATGTTTTTAGCTTTTTTTAATTTTTGCACCACAAAAAGTCATACGAAAGTCCACTGGGGCTCATACGAGTTTTCATTTTCATTTCAATTGTCATCCTAGAACTACCTAAAACTCGTATGAGAGGGAACCATGTGTCATACGACATTTTGTCGGGTCCCTCAATTTTCGTACGGGAGCCTACGCTTTGTCATGTACTCATGGATTGTCGTATGGCAACCTATAGAAACTCGTACGAGTTTTGACACCAGTCTAAAAACTCGTATGGAAAACAGCGAGTGTTTTTCACCTCCTTAGGTCAAATTTTTTATTTTGTTGATTTCATAGGCTAATTCCTTAGCATTTAATGTACCTTCTGAAGTATTCAACTTTGCAATTTTTGTACTGATTGCTTGATTTTTTACCAAGTTACTGATAGGGTACCTTGTTTCTATGTTGTGTAGGTCGTCTACCCTGATGTTCATGTTCAAATTTCATACTTGGCAACCCAGAGATTGTGCGTTTCACTACCTGACCCGATGAGGATTCACTTAGCTTCATGTGGATTTGAGTATCTTATACGGTTGCTTGAGATTTAGGTGAACCATGGTTTACTTACTGCTTTGATAGAGAGATTCCACTCTGAGACACAGACCTTCCACCTGCCTACCAGAGAGCTCATAGTTACTCCCGAGGACGTCTACTAGATATTTTGGATACCATTCCATGGTCCTCATCCTGATTATGTCAATTCAGGGAACTCTAGTCTTCTTTCTTTTCGTAGAGTGTTCGATGATAACACTCAACTGAATCAATCTATCTCATGGGAGACATTAGTTCAGAGATATGGGCACACACATAGACTGGACTTTATTATAGCAGGGATGATCGGTGGGATCATCATGTCCGACTGTCAACAGAATGGTCTATTAATGGGCCAGGCACTGATGGTAGCTCGATTGATGGTGACTCCTTCTGATTTGGGTTGGGGACAGTGTATGCTTGCCCACATATTCTCCAAGATGCACGAGATAGTGTATCAGGAGAGAAAATCAGTTGTTTATGGTGCTTTAGTTGTACAGATTTGGGCATGGGAGCACATCCCAATATGTCAGTCGGTATGTCAATCACAGAGATAGCCATAGGAGCCGATGATATATGTTTATTCTGGATATGTCACATAGGTTCGCATGGGGATTACTAAGTATTGGAGGCGTGTCCTAGATGACATGACCTTTTGTATTTGGAGACCATATTTATAGGTTGAGGCGTAGTCAATTGCACGTGCTTAGTTCAATTTGAGATATGGGACTTGGATGGAGTGCTCGTTTATCTTATGCTCTTTGTGCTTAGGAGTATACAAGATATGTTCCCAGAGATTGGGACTATAGACCACAAGTGGTAGATGCTAGGGTTACTAATGCTTTCGTTGCTTGGCTAGCAAAGCATCCCATGCATAGGTTTTTTGATCCCACTGATTGATACCTTCTATGGAGGAGGTAGTGGATGTTACAAGTGCACTGATGGGTCGAGGTCAGAGGTGTCGAGATGTTCAAATTCCTATACCACAGCCTACACCTTTGAGGCCTAGAGCCATTATTACTCCATAGAGGCTATCTAGACATATGAGACCACCTCACCCCTCTAGTTCTACAGTAGACAGGCCTGTAGTTTTATAGAGGAGATCTTCTAGAGGAGAGCATGGTACACTTCATAGTATTGGCAGTGTAGATGAGGTATTGGGTGCTCAGTAGGATGTAGGTGTTGATACTGATGTTGCATAGGTTGATACTGATTTTGATCTGGGTGATGAGGTTAGACATTGCAAGGCGCGCAGAGTAGAGGCTGTTGATCAGCCCACTGAGGACATAGATATGCCTGGTGTGGATGTAGATCTTGGATTAGCTTAGACTCCTTAGGAGGTTATTAGGTGACTTAGGCTATAGATCAGAGACATGAGATTGCAAGCTGCTAGACTTGAGACATAGCTTAAGGATTTTGAGAGGCAGCACTTAGAGCAGCGGGAGGAGAATAGATGATTACGGGTAGAGGTTACTCATCAAACTACATGGGGTGCCTGTTATGTCATTACATACTATGTTGTAGTTCCTGCTGCATAGAGGGTACCTTCATACTCTTAGTACATGATTGCTTCAGAGGGAGCGAGAGCACCGTGGGCCAAGGTAGCACCAGATGCACCACCACCACCTCCACCAGATGTAGAGGATCAAGAAGACTGTTGATCTGTCTTGTTTTTTGACAGTGTTTGTCATTTTGTCTGTAGATATTGATTTGATCTAATAGCTCTAAGGAGCCCATTCTTTTGTATATTGTGCCATTAGTGCACCCTTGACTATTTTGGTTATATGATATATATGAGATTGAGTTTTGGTTATGACTTCATTTGTACTTGTCAATTTTGGATTTATGATTATATCATGTGATGTAAATGCTATGGGTAGTGTAGAATGTATGAAATATGCAATGCAATGATTTCTTTCAAATGTATGGATTTATGCAAATGTAATTAATAGATGGAAAAATGTATGATTTTGATTATGTTTTTGGATGCACATGTATGCAATGCAATGCATGAGTTATGATATGTAAATGTAAGTGAAATGATACACATGATATATATTTTGAAGGTATTGATGAAGACAAGTACTCGGTCATTTGTCAAAAAGGATGTTTAACCCAGGATGGTGACTGCTTGTGGATCAGTGAAGAGACCTTCATTGGAGACTCAGTCTTCATGTTGTGTTAAGCATTGTTGAAGAATCTTTTAAGTGTTAAGCTGATTTGGCAATCGTGAGATAAATGCAACCATGCAAAGTGCAAAGTGACATGTAGAATGAAATGAAAACCTAGGACCTAGGACTTAGTCACTGATCATGTGTCAGTCATTTTCATCACATAATTTTTATTAGGTAACTAGATAAATCAATACAACATTCACTAGTTGGGAAACTATGAACATATGAATATCGATTTTGGCGTCAAAGTCAATACAATGCCCACTGGCTAGACAACCATAGACATATGAATATTGATTTTGGCGTCAAATTCAATACAATGCCCATTGGCTAGACAACCACAGACATATGAATATTGATTTTGTTTTCAGAATGTCGGATTAGATATAAGCATCAAGGCACAAACGCCAGGATGACCTGAATATCATGTCCATTTTGATATTGCAATTTGTATAAGCATAAAAACATAAACATTGTGATGACCTGAATATGCCTTGTGTACAAACACATCAAGCAGTCAAGAGATTATTCTAAATCCAATGTTAATTACCCACAGTGACCCTTTATCGTTCACATCCTTAGGTAAGATTGTGTTTCACAGTAGGAGTAAGAATTCACTAAAAAAGACAATAGTTAGATCAAACTTCCTTGAATTTTTTGGGTATCAATGGTCAAGGTACTCATGGCCATCCAACACGAAATGGAGGCTCTTACAGACGGACACCATTTCAATCCAGAATTTCCAAAGTTGTTATATTTTCACGTACAAGCAGAAAACAAAGAAAATATTATGCCCCCAGTCATCACTCTCTAAATCCTATAAAAGACATCATCAAAGAGCTCGAAGGACACAATATGTGAAAATATCAATGCGAATCAGTAAGCATACAAGGAGATAAAAGTAGTGAAGCATAGATTGTTTTCAGTTTGTTGTTGATGTTTGTTTGTGTTTGATTGCAAAATCCTTTTTGGTAAGGAGACTGATTGACTAACTCAGATGTAGCTTCAAAGGAATTTGATTGGATATGACTCATTTGAGGTATACTGGAGACCATAGGATATGACATTGATTGCCCCCAAGTTTGAAACATTAATAAGAGACAGACATTTGAGCTGATTGGTGTACAGACCGACTTTATTGAAAATTGGAATGTAGAAACAAACCAAGAGATATGCACAAACTAAAGCAAGACTGAAAGCTGGGAAAGACCAAGATTGTGCTGATAGATGGAGCATTTTGAAACAAGTGGTGCCCATTTGCCAGGTTTTCACCATCTTGGCAAAGATTCTATTTTTGCTACCAAGGCGCCTGTTTCCAGGTTTTCACCAAGGCACTTTTTCTTTTTTTCTCATTTTTTTGTATTTTGATCTTTTCAAATTTTTTGTACTTTTGATCTTTTCAATTTTTTTGTGAATCATCAAGGTGCCTATTACTAGGTTTTCACCAAGATGTTCATTTTTTTCAGAAATTTTTATGATTTTTTTAAGACATTTTGCAAAGACTGAATGCCTTAGGCGTAGCATTTCTTCAGATGGAGAATGTTGATTGGTTCTCAAAGTTTTTCTCCTCCAGTCATTGAGATTTGATAGGCTCTAGAGCCAAAAGTAGCAGTGATAACAAAGGGACCTAGCCAGTTGGGTTCAAACTTCCCTTTTCTTTCTCTATGTGATTGATTTTTAGGATTTTCTCTCAAGACTAGATTGCCAACCTAAAATTCTCTGTGTCTGACTTTCTTATTGTAACCTCTAGACATTATCTTCTGATGTAATCTAAGATGATCATATGTTGCTTGTCTACGCTCATCTAGTATTTCAAGTTCTTGCAACCTAGACACTTTGTAGTCATCATCAGTTACTAGACCATGCATTCTAATTTTTAGTGATGGGATTTCAACCTCAATAAGCAGTACCACTTCAGACCCATAGACTAAAGCAAATGGTGTAGCCCAAGTGGGCATTCTGATACTTGTTCTGTAGAACCAGAGAGCTAGATTAATCATGACATGCTAGTCTCTTCCTGTTTTATTAACTATGTGATGCAATATTTTCAATAGGTTCTTGTTTGATGCCTCTGCTTGTCTGTTCCCTTGAGGATAGTATATGGATGACCAATGTTGTGTAATCTTGAACTATGAGCATAAGGAATCTAGGTCCTTGTTCTTGAATTTTCCACCATTATCTGTGACTATAGATTATGGAATACCATACTGACATATGATGTAGTTCAAAATGAACATATAGATTTGCTTTCTGGTTGCTTGTGTCAAAGGAACTACTTCTACCCATTTTGTGAAGTAATTTGTAGCTATGATGATATGGGTATGCCCGTTAGAAGAATGAGGATAAATGGCTCCTATCAGATCAAATGCCCATTGTTGAAAATTCCATTGTGTAGTAAAGGGAATCAAATCTCTCCCTAGAGCATGAATCAAGTTTCCATGTACTTGACACTTTTGACAATTCTTTGCATACTTGATAGCCTCTTTTTCCATGTCAGGCCAATAGTACCTAGCCCTAATAAGTTTTTGAGCTAGTGTTAAACCATTTGAATGTGATCCACATATTTTGTCATGGACTTCTTCTAATGTGTGTTGAGACTCGTCATGTTCTAAACACCTAAGAAGAGTACCGTCTAGACTCTGTTTGTATAGATCATTGCCAATGATAACATATAGAGATGCATTTCGGATAAGGTTTCATTTCTCATACCGATTAAAGGATTCAAGAATGATTTGGTCTTGAAGATAGGAAAATAGGTGTTTGTATCTGGAAGAATCATGACCTACAACAGTGCAAATCATTTAGGTTTAGGGGGAATCATATGTAGGATACGACAGTGCTTCAACTAGGAACTCATAGCATAGCTCATGTTCGGGATGTTGTAGTAGGGATGATAGCATTGCCATAGCATTAGCAGCCTTGCTCTCCAATCTAGGAATTTTCTCAAATGTGATAGATATGAAATATTTCTTGAGATCATCTACCATGCGCTTGTAAGGAATTATATTTTCATCCTTCGTTTGGTATACATCATTGACTTGATGGATAACTAGTTGTGAGTCTCCATGAACATGTAACTCTGTCACTCACCACTCAATTGATATCTTCATCCCATTAAGAAGGGCTTCATATTCAGCTATATTATTTGTGTAAGGAAACTTGATTCTGAATGCTTTAGGTATTGAGTAACCTTGAGGTGTTATGAAAAATATGCCTGCTCTGGATCCATTCTATGTATAGGAGCCATCAAAGAACAACTGCCATGTTCTAGAAGAGAGATTCATGATAGAGGAATCTGGGAATTCTATTTGTAGTGGTGTATCATCAAACATAGGTGCATCAGCCAATTGATCAGCAATGACTTGGCCCTTGATAGCTTTTCTTTCAACATATTCAATGTCAAATTCACTTAGTAGCGTCACCCACTTAGCTAATCTACTTGTGAGGGTAGCTTTTCTCAATAAGTATTTCAATGGATCTATCTTAGCTACCAATTGTGTGGTATGAGCTAACATGTAATGTCTTAGTTTATGTGATGCAAAGATCACATCTAGACAAGCTTTCTCAATCATGCAATAGTTCTTCTCATAGGCGACCAATGTTCTACTAATGTAGTAGATGGCTCTCTCTTTCATGTTTTCATCGTGTTGTGCTAGCAATACCCTCAGCGATGTATCAGTGGTGGAGACATACAAGATCAGTAGCTTCCCCTAAATAGGAGGCATCAAGATAGGAGGATTTGATAGATATCACCTAATGTGGTTGAAATTTTTTTCACACTCTTCATTTGATGCAAAAGTCACACCTTTATGTAGTGTCTTTGTGAAAGGTTGTGATATATCTGCTAACTGAGATATGAAACACCTGATTGATTGTACTCTCCCTTGTAGAGTTCTCATTTGACTGATATTCTTAGGAGGTTGCATCTCCATGGTAGCTTTAACTTTAGCCGGATCAACTTCAATATCCTTCTTTGAAACAATGTAACCTAAGAGCTTTCCAGAAGTGACACCAAAAGCACACTTTTTAGGGTTCAGTCTAAGACTAAACTTCTCCATTCTATCTAGTATTTTTCTCAAGTCATTTAGGTGTTCAGATCTTATCATTGATTTAGCCAAGGTGTCATAAACATAATCCTCCATAGTTCGATGCATCATGTCATGGAAAATAGACATCATGGCTCTTTGATATGTAGCACCAGCATTTTTAAGGCCGAATGGCATGACATTCCAACAAAAGGTACCCCATGCACATGTGAAACTAGTTTTCTCTTGATCCTCTAGAGCAATTTTGATTTGATTATATCTAGAAAAACCATCCATTAAGGAATACATCTTGAAACCCGCAGTCATGTCCACTATCATATCAATGTTAGGTAGTAGAAAATCATCCTTAAGGCATGCTTTGTTCACATCTCTAAAATCGGTGTATACTCTGATTGATTTATCTAGTTTGGAAACATGCACTATATTTGAGATCCACTTAGCATAGTCTATCACTCGTATAAATATGACTTTTAAAAAAATTTCTAGTTCAGCTTTTACAAGAAGTGTTATATGTGGATGCATCTTCCTTAATTTTTGTTTGATAGGTTTCACTCCTGGAGCTATAGAGAGATGGTGCATTATGAGATCAGGATCCAATCCTGGCATATCTGAGTACTTCCATGTGAATTTGATCTTCTTTTCTATTAAGAAAGTAGTGAATGCTTATTTTTTATCTTCTGATAAGGATTGTGCTACATGGATCAGTTGTGGTTCCTCTGATGTACCCAAGTTGATAGATTGAGTCGGTTCAATCATTACTAGAGATCTGTCCTATAAATGACTTAGAAGTACATCAAATATCTCATCCTTAGGTGCCTTAGAGAGGTTTTCACCTTCAGATATGTCTTTTATTTTTACTATTTTAGGTTCTGAGACTGCCACAAAGTGATTTTCACCCTCAGAACTCTTCTTCTTTTTGTTTTTATTCTTTTGACTGAGATATTTGATATCTGACTCCATCATATAACACTAGGTTCACTAATGGAAGTTTTCATAGGTTCAACGACATTTAGATAACAAGAAAGGGCATAGTCCGATTTGAAGGTATAGATGTCTTGGTTCAAATTTTCAAACATTTGGTCTATAAGCTCTAGATATTGGATAGTAAGCTCAGGAAGGGATTGGATAATCATGTTAACACACATGGTATTGGCATCATTGGAAATGATCTGACTCACAAAATCAAAGGTGATACTACTACTTGAGATGTTTTGTTCATTAAGAGTCACAATGTCATTGTGGGATTCCACTTTGGGAATAGGTGGGTCAAACTCATTAAGTTTGGTACTTTGTTCTAGACTTACATCAGGTGTAGACACATATTGGTAAATGAAATCAACATGTTTTTATGTGATGAGTTCATCTTCTTATGGAATGACTCCCCATTCATAGTCATTGGATTCATCTTTTGATTCTGGACCTCTAGGGAATCTAAGAACATGTGTAAAGTCAGGACAAATCCCCCAAGTAGGATTTCCTTTCGAGTCTAATTTGAATTCATACTCATGGGAAATTGTTTTAGAATCACTAGTGTTTTCTTCTTGTTTAGATTAAATATGAGTCGATTCTTGTGTGGCGACTATCATTTGTGCAGCAGTAAGTTCTTGTGTTTCTACTACAATGATTATTTGTATTGGTTCATCTTCAGCTTTGAGAAGATCTAGTATTTCTTGAGATAAGCATTCATAAGGAATTAGTTCAAAGCTCTCTGAATCATCATTGTCTGATTGTTTGTTATCTTCTTCCTCATTGTTGGTCTCTTCTAGTTTGATATGTTCTATTACAGGAGAGGAGTTACCCTTGAGATAAAAGGGTTTCTTTCTATAGCCTAGGCATGTAGTATCTTTTTTTGGTCGACCTACATGTGCAATGGGTGCCATGAGACCTTTGCCTCATACTCCTAGAGGTCCTTTACTAGGATATCCCATTTTAGCTATCAGTTTATCCCCTGGCCCACATGACTTGGAAGGAATTTTTGGTGTTTTAGAGTCACATGCTTTAACAGTTTTGGATTGAGACTCATCTTTGTATAGTCATGCAAGCACAACTTCATCCTCTTCAAATTCTTGTTTGGACACTTGTTCTGGAACAAAACTTCCATTATAGATAATTTGAGGTTCTTTAGAATCTAGTTTTGGATGTTTTAAAGACTATCCATAAGATTTAGGTGAGATGGGGAGAGATGTGAGAGATAGGACTGGTTCCATATTATATTCTCCCATGCCATTGTCTTTGATTTTGACTTCTTTTTCAATTTCTTCCATCTTGGATGTAGATGCAACCTTTGTTTTCTTAGTGGAAGATTCTTTGTTATTCGGAATAAGTTTTTCACCACTTTCCTTCAATGCATTACAAGTTGTAGATATATCTAATATCAGGTTGAATTGTTTTTCATAAGAAAATTTCACACATTGATGGTATGTGGAAGGAATAGCTCGCATTTCATGTATCCAGGGTCTCCCTAGGAGAATGTTGTAAGCCAAAGGTAGATCTAGAACTTGACATGTGATGTCTCTGATAACTGGACCTATTTTGATAGGTAAGATAATTGTTCCTTTGGAAGATCTTTCTTGTTCATCATATGCCTTGATAGTTATCTTCTTTTTAGGATCAATGGTAGCTTCTGATAATCCCAATTATATGATCAAGTTGTAAGAACAAATGTTTAGACCAATGCCTCCATCTATCAACACGCATTTGACATGATGGTTTTGGATCAAGACTTCAATGTGCAAGGGTTGATTATGTGGATGACTTAGTGAATTGTCATCTTCCTCTAAAAAGGAGATATACTAGGGGGATGTCAGATCACCAACCATAGTCTAGAATTTGTCTAGATCAAGATTGTCAGGAATATTGGAATTGAGTAGAGCTTTATCCAGAATAGCTCTATGAGCAGGAGATATCTGAAGCAACTCAAACATGGATATATTTGCATTGGTATGCTAGAGTTGTTGGACAATATTGTATGATGTTGGCCTCATGTCTTTAGGATTTGATGATTTAGAGGCAGCCCTTTGTTTAGAAGCAAATGAAAGATTAAAAGGCATCTTAGAGACATTTGATGAATCTAAATTTTGTCCTTGTAGATGCACCTAAGCTTGTGATCAAGTAACTACATTTTCTGATTGATTATCTCTATTTTTTCACACAATGGTGATGACATTGCAATGTTCAGATAAGCAAGGTTCCACCATGTTTATGACATCATTATTTCCAGAGTAAGCATAATTGACTTTAGCACCCATATTAGGTTGAGAAGATGAATCTCCTTGATTATGTTTTGGAAATGGTTCTGTGAATGTCATATGATCATTATTTCTCTTATGATTGTCAATTACAAATTCTCCATTATCAATCTTGTCTTGTATGAGATGCTTCAAGCATTGGCAGTTACTGGTTTTATGACCCTTATTGTGATGGAAGTCACAGAAATCATTCTCTTTCCACCATTTTGGTTTAGTTTCAGGATCAAACAGTTTTATCTCAGGCAATGTGATGATTTTGTTGGCCAATAGAGTTTTCATGGCAGACTCCAAGGATTCTCCAAGAGGAGTAAACTTGCATTTAGGATCTGCAACCCAAGGTTTATAGTCAGATGGCTTCTTGTTTGATTCTATCGCTTTCATCTCTGAGGCTTTGATGGCTTGGGTACCAACAGTGAGATTGAAAGCGAGTGCCTTATATGGATTATGGACATTGCCAACAACGCCATCCGTGACAATGCCTTTATTCTTGTTCTAGTTTTTGTTCTTATCTTTGGAGCTAGATCCAGATGCATACTTCTCTTTTTGAAGTGATATGTCTCCTTTTTTCACAAGCACATTCTTAATTTTGATTGCATTGTCGACCATCGTATCAAAAGATGTGTGATTTTGCATTTGTAAAGGGTAGTTGATCTCTGGAACAAGATTATTGTTAAAAATTTATAGCTTCTCTATTTCTGGAATGGGTCTAACATATAGAGAAAACTTCTTCCTCCATCGTTTGAGGTGTTGGTGCTCAAAAACGCTGGTTGTTTTGAGGCCAAATGACAGGCACAATAAATGCCTCTGCAATTCTGGTTCAATCGAACCAAGGCTAGTAGGCCTAAACTGAATATATTGTCTAACTGCACAAACAACGTGCGTAAACAATAAAATTTCTTCCAAAGAGGTTACTGATCCTCGGAAGATAATGTAACTGAATATCTTAATAGGCAGATAGTTAAACTAATGCTATGAACTAACAGTAAACCTAATCTAATGTTTTGTAAATAAAGTAGCAGATTTTCTTTGATACAAAAAGATAATGAATCTTAACTAAATTTATAATAAAGACCAGTGCCTATTCCTTATCCTCAATATGATTACTATGTGTGATTTCTTTAATTGATGATCAATGATAAAATTCCTCTAGTTCAATCTATTAATGACAATGTGACACTTTGAATCAAAACGTATAACTTTGGAGACAAATTTAAAATAAATCGATCACTTCAAGAAAATGATTAATTAACAACAACAAACTAAAAAGGAAGACAACTATTCAAATGGAATTTAATCCTCAGAGGATAGACCAATTGAATCCTACAGTATTCAAAAGGCACGCTTAGCCATACACAATGAGAAACCAAGTGAATATAGTTCTACAATTCCTATTTGGTCTTGTTGTATAATAAATCAAATATCGTAAAGAAAGTAAAGATACTTTATCCAAAGAACCAATTCAAAATAACATAGAGGAACAAATATCACCGATGAATTTTGAACAAAGATTTTGTATTAAGCTTGAAAAATTACTCGATCCGCATGTATTGATCCATAGGATCCCATAAGGTTTCAGAATAAAAGCATGCACTGGTTTCAAATATTTCAATGTTGATAAAAATGATGATCATCTCTTTGTTACAAATGTTTCACTATAAATATATTATCAAAGGTTTCATGTGAAAAGACATACCCTTTCACAAGACCTAATCCTGGCAACTGACCCTAGAATATGCCTAATAAATCATTACAATGTATGTTCGGGATAAATTTCCCTTATATTTCATGAATACCGTGCATAATAATTTTTTCTTTAATTTCCTGCACACACAAAATAACCAATATTAGTTTATAATAAAAAAACATTGTATGATGTGTTAAATTTATAAAATATTTATTATTTATTAATACTTGTTTGAAAAATGAGTATCATAAAAATAAAAATAAAATGAAATCATCACAAAAATTTATTAAGTTGTGAAACATTCACACAATGAGATAAATAAAATGATATGTTCATAGTTATCTTTTATTTTAAAAATAAAACATATTGCACTCATTCTAAAATAGAATCCACTTAATGAAATTAACCCCAAAAATATTTCAAATATGAAATACTATTATAATTGTTAAAATATACACGATTAGGGAATCTAGAAATTTTACTTTCCAAAACAACCCTAATATACTCCAAAAAGAAATAACATCTCCATAAAAGTAAGTAAAAACCCTAAACCTTAAAATAAAAATAAATAAAAGAGATTACCTTTTAGGGATTAATAATTAAAATTAAGTGTCAACCCTAAAAACATATAATCTCTTACATTATTTTAATAGAATCTATTTACTAAGTTAGTAGAAATATTAACATTAAGAAGGTTAAGTAAAAAATCAAATAGAAAAAATAAAGAGAAAACAGACCAAAACCCTAAAATTAAATTGACACAAAAGTGAGAAGTTACATTTAGGGAAATAATTAATCATTATTCAAACCCTACCATATAAAATTTAATCTACAAAATATGCACAATTAAAGTTCAATAATAATAAAATTTCTACACCCTAAAAGTATTTCATATTAACTATAGGTGAAAATGTGAAAATGAAAAGAAGTTAGGTCACATGGTAAATAAATTAATCAAATAACAAACTTACCATGTCATATAACTTAAAATAAGTAATTACAATATTGAAAATTCTCCCCGATAAATAATATTAATTTTAATAATTTACTTTAAAAGAAATACAATTATCTTATATTTATATATTTATTTCTACACATACTCTCGAAGAATAATGTAGAGTAGTTGGTAAGGGTAGGGTCGGGTAGATAGGTAGGAAGAGGAACGGGTCGAGAGGTCGAGTGTTCAACTCCCTCTCCCCGTTCTTTTTCCTAAAAATTAGAAAATATATAAATACAAAATAACATAATAATCATATTATTAAATTATAAAAATAATTAGGGAAACTCCCTGTGTGAAAAGTGATTTTGATCTCTCGCCTGCACATAAAACAAAAATAAATAAATATCTCCTCCTATTCCTCTCGAAGAAAACATATAGATTAACTGGTTAGGGGGTAGGAGGGTAGATAGGTAGGAAGGAAGGGTGGCTTGAGAGGTCGAGTGTTCAACTCCCTCTCGCCACCTTTTTTCCAACCTATTTTATTTTTTCAATAATTATTTATTTTCAAAATTAAATATGCAGAAAATAATTTACAACCTAATACATAAAAATAGAAAATAACAAACACACATGCCTTTTATCCATTTTAGTTTTTTATCATAGGAAAATTATATAAAAATGAAAATAAAATATCATACTTCCCTAATGTTTCATATATATTTAGGCCTGAATTTTTAGGTGCCAACATGAGGAAAGTCAAGAATGGTTCTCCTGGATATTGTTTCAGATTACAAATGTCGATCATAGTGACTGGATGTTTGATGTTGTAGGAGTATTGTTGATAGAATAGCTTGATTAACTCCTCAAAGGTCTTGATGGTTGGAGGCATTTTTGAGAACCAATGAATGGTTGATCCTCCCAGAGATCATGGGAAAATGTGCATTAAGTTGGTTCATGCATGAATTCCATGGATTGAGTACAAAATTCTCTAAAATGATCTTGGGGATCAGAGTTTCCATCGTATTTGTCATATTTAGGCATTTCCACTCTTTTTGGGAATGGTGGCATGTACAAGTCTTTATCAAATGGAAAAGGACATAGAGCCTCAATGGAGAACTCCTTAGGTTCCTTCTCTTTTTCAAGTTTGTTAAGCTTGACTTGCATGGCATGCATCTGTTTCATCATAGCTATGATAGGAGTTTCTTCCTCTTGAGTAACGATATATTCGACATTAAAGTTTGGAGGAAGTTTAGCTCCTTATTGAGCTAACTCTAGAAAGTATGCCTCTCTATCTTCCCTCAAGAAGTGTCTCATCATTCTCTTGAAGTTATCATCATTCTGATATTGGGAAATTTCATAGGGTGGTTCAGGATCTCCGCCATGATTGGAGTGCTGACCTTGAGAGCCTTGGTTTTCTCCGCCTTGAGACATAGTGTTGTTGTGAGGATTGTTGGGAATTGATTGAGGTGGGGTTGGTTGATTACCTGTGTGAATTGATGTAGGAGGAGTGAAGTAACCACCTTTTAAGAAGAGATTGCCAAGAGCATCTTCTCCAAATTTAGTTGTGTCGTAAGGTTGATGAAATGTCTAAGCAATCATAGAAGATGTTGTTGAAGAGGGTTTTGGTTGTCCTCCTTGTTTTCTTTGTGATGAAGCTCTAGTTTCCACCATTAACCTTAGGTGAAGAAAAAGAGCAAGATGCAGATAACTGAAGAATGACTTGATTCAAGAAGATCAAACGATGCAACCTTGTCAAGATTGGATTGATTGAAGCTTGATTGGATGTAAATGAAGGATATTGTGCCCTAGTTTTATATGTAGACGCCCAAAAGATGGCAGACACGAGCTCGCAACACCTAGCCATTTTGAGGATTGATTCTGAAAATGATGTTGACAAGGTTTTGACACAAGATGAATGAGATTCAAATTGATAGATCAGAAGGCTAGATCAAACTCAAGAGACCACTTTAGGCAAGTTGATTGGATTTTTTTGATTTTTTGCTATGTTCCTGACACAGTGAATATTTTGACAGAATTTGAAGGTTGACTATAAAAACTAGATTTCTAACAAATTATGGAGGTTTCTGGCAACTTTTGAAAATTTTCATACGAGTTTCTCAAGGCTCATATGAGTCTGGCTTGGCTCTGGCATGAATTTTGACAAAGATCATATGATAATTGACACTAGGGTTTTGATTTTACTTGACTTTTCAGACAAAACTCGTACAACAATGTATAGGCTCCTGTACGACAATCAGGGGGTTCTGAAATGACTTTTGGGTAAAACTCATATGACTTTCTGAGACTATGGGATGAGTTTTGACTCCAAAAAGGATTTTTGCTTCAAATTTGCAATTTTTTAGTTTTTTAGTTTCAGATTGTTTGCAAAAAATTTATGTCCAAGTTTGAAGATCTGTGTAATAATTCATCTAGGAATTGTCTGTTTTAAGTAACCAAGTAGATATCAAACACGTAGAACAACAAGCAAGGGAAGCAGTCAATCATCTTAAAACAATGAACAAGGGAAAAAGCAACCTTGCACATGAACAAGCAATAGTGACTTATTGTGCTAATCCCTAGGAATGCTACTTATGTATGTTCTCAAAAGTTTTTCAATAATGCACATAGTCCTAGAAAATGAAAAATTGGCCTCACTAGGGTTTTTAGTAATGGTCTAACTCTACAACTTTTGTGATCTCAAGAGGGAAAACTCTAATCCAGGTGCACCGGGGTTTTGATACAGTTTGAGAATTTAATTAATCAGGAGCTACTAGGGAGATATGATAGCCCAATAAGAGACCACACTTGTGGAGATTTCTTCCACAAAGACATTTATTTAGCGGTTGTTGCTACCACGGCAAAAATGGCTATTACCACTTGAGGTTCCATCCACGTGGTTGACCTAATAAAGGGAATGTCCACTATAGTTAACCCTCTCTAAAGGTGACTCACAAAATATACCACATGGGGACTTGGTCCAGATTCAAGGATCTGAGTTTCTGATACTACCCAAAAAGGGACTAGAGCATAATCCTCTAGCCTTTTCACTTTTACCCAAACATAGCAGATAGATTTTTTGACATGCTAAGATTGAAATCACCTCACCAAGGCTTGTGATGTCAAAAACAATATCTACTGAGCTCTCTAAGTGGGACCAAGAGAGAACATACCGATCAAAGTTGAGGACCAAACCAAGTGAACATGAGATAATCTCAGTATCCTCCCTACCTACAAGGGGATCTGTCGTCAAGATGAGCTTCGCATGCAAAATAAGTAAATGAACCCCACTCTCTCAAGATCATCTGCAAATAGTGTTCATAGGGCCTAATTACTATGTGTAAAAAATATGCAGAAAGCAAATCTATGTTTATTTTATAACCCAAAATTGAAGTGTGAATTATGAAAGTTGGAAAGGCACACAAGCTTGACACATGAGAGTTCATTTTATATCCCAAATTGAAGTGTTATTAGATGCAATAGAATACTTGAGTGCCTTCGCAATGTGCTTAGTAGATTTTTACCTGATTTTTAGCTATGTTGAGCAATCCCGCGAGCAAAGAGATCAGAAACAACAGATATCAATCAGTAGGGTTAGCTGTGAAAATCTGAAATCAAATCTGAAATGATTGTTCTTCCAATTCTGCTATCAAAAAATGAAATTCTGGCACCAAAACTCGTACGACAGTGGACTACTGCTCGTACAATAGTTTAGGCATGAAACGACAGTGGGTCACACGCACATGACTTTTCAAAAACTCATACGATAGTCTGCATATAGTCAACATGACATTTCATATTGTCGCATGTCGTACAATAAACAAGGGGTCCTGGTACGACAATTTGTCAAATGTCATATGAAAAATGTATGGATAGAAAGTAAAAATTATAGTTTTGAAAGAAAAATGATAGAAAATTGATCAAAAATAAATGGAAACCCATTTTAGGGCCCCACGGTTGGCGCCAGAAATGTGTGTGTGAAAATTTTACCTAGCTATGGACACAACACTTCAGTAAAACATTAGAGGTTAGCAAAATTAAAATCTGCAAATAAATGAAAAACTAAGCTAACCAACCGATTTATTGCCTTCTAGTAGATGCGAGTATGTATTCTCAGATTAGACCAAGATTAGTGATAATGCAATACCTAAACGAAGGATTTAAATGATCAAAAGCAATGAAGATGGAATGCAGATTAATCTATCTTTTTGGATTTTTGATGCAATATGATGAAAAACTGATATGAAATTGATCTAAATGAATGAAATTGTTATGCAAATTGATCTAACAATGATATGCTAAATGCTATGAATGCTCAAAAATAATAAAGAAAATCTCACAATAGCCTTGATTCACAAAAGCTTGATTCTTCAGATGCAAATTCACCAGAGTGATTGTGCAAATTCGAGGTAGTTCTTTTGTGAAGAGTTGAGCCTTATTTTTATAGAAATCCAAGGCTTGAGGATGCATTGAGAAAAGCCATAAATCACTCTTGATAAACTCAGGTTGATTTTTGAGTTAACAAGAAATCAGAATTAATTAACTCATAAAATCATGCAAAAACAACTTTTTGACTTAAATCAAAAGTTTAGATCAACTTTTAACTCAAAATAGATGTTTAGTTTCAAAAAGATAACTTGAATTGATTTTCTGATTTAAAGTTTAACTGTTCTTTGAATGTGCATAGATAATCATGAATTAATTTAATAATAAAGTGATTTATTCTCAACTTAACTGATTTTTGAATTAAAATAATTGATTTATGGGTTAATCAATTATTTAATCAAATTGATATTCAAAAACTATATCATTAAATATTGACAATTTAACATTAATTAATTAAATAAGAATTTAATCAACTATTTGATAGATTTTGATTTATTGTCAAAATTAAATAATATAATTTAGGAATAAATGTAATTAAATCTAATTAAATGATTAAGTGGCAAAATTAAATTAATTAATTAAATATTTAGAATATCCAATTAATCAAACTTTAGGATAAATATGATTTATCGCCAAATAATATTTATTTAAAGATAATTAGGATAATTAAGAATATTCAAGGAATATTCCTCGATGCAGAATTATGATAAAATCAATTTTTGATAAACCGATGTGCAAATGTGCCTTAGGTTAGGACTTTTAGGTTGATTTCGATTGATTTGTTGATGTAGAAGGTCAATGAACCTATAGCCCATTTTTGGGGTATTACAGAGTGATCGTAGTTATAGGAGTTAGTTTTCAATATTTTCTTATAAATAAGTTGTTGACTTAACTTTCAGAAGAGATTCGAGCTAGGAAAGTTATTGTAATCTTGCAACAACAAATAGATTTCAGTTTTGTTTTACTCCAAGTGTACTTTTCAAATGAATGAATAGAATGCACATTAAAAGTTCCATCTTTTTATCTTGACTGTGTACTATTCACTCATCCAAGGAGGCCTACTTGGTGAGTGAATCCCATTTTTAGTTAGGATCTATTTCATGCTTTCTGAGAGTTAGAAATAAATTTGTTGTTCCTACAGTCATTGGTAGAAGAACTAACAGGATGTTCCTGCAACAAAGGTAGATAGAGTAGTACCTATCTATGATTATTGCTTTTAGTAGAATAAACTTGTTTCTTTGTCCTATCTTAGCCTTTCAAGCTTTCAAGTATTTTAAATTCCATAATTTATACAAGTGGCAATTAAGATAGTTTGGAGCATATACCTTGCAGACACTATTTCAAGTTTACATCCCTGGTTGATACTACAAATGAGCTAAATGAGTCAATTAGTTTATGTTTAGGATGTCCAATCTTGAATGAATGAGTATTGTGCTCTAAGTTTCTAAGATATTTATTTGGTCAATTTGGCCAAGCACTTACTTTATAAATAAGTGCCTTTTCTACATACCTTTATTCTTCTTCATAATCTTCCTTCATTGTAATATACACCACTTCTTCATTATTTTTAGTCTTGATATCATCTTCTTCTTCAATTAGGTAGCATGCATTTTTTCCTTTATCTTTGTAGTCTTGGTTTTCTCTGTTTCCTCACTATCGGTTACCTCTGTGATCTCAGTAATCTCTTATATCATTCTTTATTTCATTTGATCTTTCACTTATCCTCTCATTATCATTCCTGTCAGAACATCTAGCAGCAATATGACCAATCTCTTTACATTTGAAACATATTAAGGGTAATTTACCTTTGTATTTTCCTTTGCCTTTCGGTAGTCTTCTAGCCAATAATGCTTCAAGTTCTTCAAGCTCATCTTCTGGAACTTCATAATAACTTCCATTTCTTATATGATGTCTATTAGTTGATCTTCTAGTATTTAAAGATGACACAAATACATATTCTACCTTAGGTACAACACTGTTATCAAAGTTATTAAGCTCAAATGCAGTTAATCTACCAATTAAACTATCAAGGGAAACATCATTACCAAGTACGACTCTCATTTCATGTATTGTAGAGACTCTAATAGCATAGGCAGGCAACAATGTTCTGAGAATTTTTCTTACCACTGTTTCTTCATCAATAGTTCCTCCTTCTCCTCAAATATCATTCACCACTTCCTTGACTCGGTTGTTCTATTGAGTTATGTTTTCACCTTCTTTCACCTTCATATCATCAAATTTTCCTCTTAAGCTTTCTGCCTTTGCTCTGAACACATTTTGATCTCCACCATGAACTAGTGTTAATTTGTCTCACATTTCTTTTGTAGTTGTATAATTCTTAATGTCTTCAAATTCATCATTTGATAGAGAAGAAGCAATCTCAATCATTATTGCATTATGCTCTTGTCTTTCTTTCATCTATGTGAAAGTCAAAGGACCTGTAGATTCTATGAATTGATTTGCCAAATAGTATAGTGCAAAATCCCAAATACCTGATAGATACAACTTCATCCTGCTTTGCCATGTTGAGAAATTATCCTTGTTCGGCTTTGGTACCTCTCTCTTATACATCTTTGGATCTTTAACTTAAGTCCTTCAAACTTCTTCCTTCAAGTACTTGCGCTTTGATACCAATTGTTAGATAACTAAGAGGGGGGTGAATTAGTTATGTTTAGTTGTCCTATAGTCCTAAATTCATTTCATATGTATAGTATCAACTTGAACAAATAAACTAAACAACTCAGTAATAACTTGTGTGTGACTTACTAATTAATTAACCGACTGTCAGATAATGTAAACCAACTAGTAGTTAACATGTACCAATCTAACCAATTATTGTACTGTGTAAAGAAAAATATCAAAACATCACATCCATACACATTTAACACTTGATTTTTTAATGTGGAAACCCTGTTAAGGGAAAAACCACCTAGGACTGTAACCCAAATATTTTCACTCTTCTAAAGTGAGCTCAGTTAAGAGACTACCCTATTAAAGGTTACAAACACACTTTAAGGTGTGACCTTGTTAGAGAATTTATCACTAATAGTTCTCTATGACCATACATTCACTTGGATCAATAAGAAAACAACTAACATTCATAGAATGCCAATAGAAAAAGATGGTTAAGTCTCACTCAATTAAGATATTTTGATTGTAGCAATGGTTAGAAAGAAACAATGTACAACTTGATTCAAATGCAACTTATTTTTCTCATACTCAAATATGTGCTAAGCTCAATATCATTTTGGTCATCATAATCTCTTCTTTCCCCTTCTTCCTCTTCCTCTTCCTCTGCTCTGCTCGGTTATCTCCTTCTGTCACTCGGTTTAGTCTGCATAATCACTTGGTTCTCACTAATGAGTCTAATTATTGCCTCAATTTTGCTATGATATTTATATTTTGTTGATACTTTGACAAACATTTCCAAGACATTGTATTACTTATACTTATGTGAACCTATGCCAAGTACAACTAAAGCCACAAAATCTATGGGTAGCTTGAGTGATATGTTTTGCTAACTATTATAAATATAATGCGGTACTTCATATAATTATTTCAAGCTGTGTTCTAACATTTAAGTAGGAGTTGAAAATGTTGACTTGCATATGTGTACCAAATGTTACTAACCTTTCAGGTAAACACGGAGCGATATGAAGAGTGGCGCATTTGCATTAAAGAAGGAGTGTTAGAAGACCAACCATGGCAGGAGAATCCAGCACAATTCTAATGGATATGCCAAGCTTTGAAGGAGCTGTCGTTCTAGAGAATATAGGGAATTAGTCCTGTTATATTTCCTCAGAACTGTTATTCTGTTGTCAGCAATAATTGGATTACGTCGTGGTTGTTTTATCTCCTCCATATTTGGCGAGGTTTAATGAGACTTTCCTGTTATGTTTTCAATAAGTGTCAATCCTTGATATATAGGGATTTTGATTGATTTAGTAGGTAATGAAGAAAGATAGAATTATGTATTCAGTATAGTGGAAGTTGCTCTGTTTTGTTCTTCATGAGTTATTTAGTTGTTATGTAACTAGTTAAGAAGAATTTGATGGAAGAGTGATTTTGGATTATCTCTTGTGTGTGTAGTTAGCAGAAGCCAACCAAGGGGGCCCACTTGGAAGGTGGATTAGATTAAGTTAGAATAGATTTGCTTCCTATACTTTTCCTATTTTCAAATAGAGTTACTATTTTATTCTTGCAACATTGCCACTGTGTTTGTTCTTGTAGCATTTGCAGAAATGGGTATAATGAATGTTTTGAGTTATTAGGCAGGATTAGATTCCTTTTATAAGTTTTCTGCAGTAATTCCATTCAATAGTCAAGTGTGTTTACTTTCCTGTAGCAATAGCATAGATTCCTTTCATGCATTTTATCTTCCTACAGCATAGGTGTTATGACTCCTAAAGGAACTTAGTGCACAAACTGTGTTCTCCCATTTCAAGTCTACGTCCATAGGTTGACAATCTAAATGCATTTCATTATGGGGATGGGTAATCTGTAGCATAGATATCTTACCCTTAAGCGAGACAATGGCATGATTATCTCTACCTATTGTGAGACTGTTCATTTTTGGTGTCGTTGCCGAGGATGGTGTCAAACTAGGAACCTCAATGAGTCATTTATTTTTCAAATTAGTTTCCTATTTTTAGTTAATACAAGAAGTAGTGAGCTTGCTTCACAACTCATCTGTGTGTGTGAAAATTGTACCTGATCTGTAGACACAACACTTCAGTAAAACATTAGAGGTTAGCAATAATCAAAATCGTGTAATGAAATGAAAGCTAAACTAACCCAGTGATTTACTGTCTTCTAATAGGTGTGAGATTGATGTTCTCAGATTGTTATCAAGATCAGTGACCTTGACGACACCTAAATAAAGGATTTGAATGCAAAACTGATATGAAATATGAATGCAATTAATCTTCTCTTTTTTTTCTATGCAATGATATGATGAAAATTGATATGATACTATGCTAATATAGAAATTGATATGCTATAAATTGATCTAACAATGATATGAAAATGAATCTAAATGAATGTAAAAACCAAATTGATCTCACAATAGCCTTGATTCACAATAAGCTTTGATTCTCCAGATAGCAATTCACCAGCATAAGTTCGCCAATTATGAGATGATTTGGGATGAGTTGAAGCCTTAATTTATAGAAATCCAGGGCTTTGAGGATGCATTGAAGAAAGCCATAAATCACTCAAATAACTCAGGTTGATTTTTGAGTTATCTAAAAATAAAGGATAATTTAACTCACAAAAACATGCAAATCATGCGAAAAACAACTTTTTAAATCAAATTAGAAGTTTAGATCAACTTTAAAACTCAAAAATGATGTTGAGTTCCAAAAAGTCAATAACTTGCATTGATTTTCTGATTTGGAGTTTAATTGCTCTTTGATTGTGCACATGGATAATTATGAATTAATAAATAAATAAAGTGATTTATTCTCAACTTAACTGATTTTGAAAAATAAAACAATTGATTTATGGGTTAATCAATCATTTAATCAAACTTTTATTCAAAAATAATATCCTCAAATATGACAACTTGCTTTAATTAATTAAATAAGAATTTAATCAATTAATGATAGGAATTTTGATTTATTGTCAAATTTAAATAATAATACTTAGGAATAAATACAATTAAATTCAATTAAATAATTAAGTGGCAAAATTAAATCAATTAATAAAATATTCATCATATTCAATTAATCAGCTTTAGGATAATTGTGATTTATCGCCAAATAACTATTAAATTAAAGATAATTATGATAAATAGGAATATTACTAGGAATATTCCTTGATGCAGAATTTAAGATAATCAATTAGGATTTAATGATGCACAGATATGCCTTAGATTAGGACTTCGATGTCAATTTCATTCGATATGTTGATGTAAGAGGTTAATGAACTTATAGCCCATTTTTGGGATATTACATTTTGCCCCTCTTTGAATTACTGTGCGAAGCGCAGTGGTTCAAAGACAGTCTGTGTATGATGTTTGAAACTGATTTGAAATTGATAATTGATATGAGATAGAAGCTGATTGAAAGATTTGATATGAAGATAATAGGTCCTAAATGACCAAAGATAATGTTAACTATAACAGCAATGAACTGATGATTGCGAAAAAGTGTCAAAACGCTTGATTCTGAACCTTATGATTGCGAAGAAGTGAGTGACCGATTCTAGACTTGATTGTCCTTAGAAGAATCACGTAGGTATCACATTTGAACCCTTCAGTTACCAAAGAATCAAGGAAATAACACTAATGAACTGATGGTTATGAAAAACTGATACAGTTTACAAGATTAGGAGAATATCAAATTGATATGGATCTCGATGAATCTGATATGCCCCGAGTGATGATTGATTTGCCTTGAGCAATGAGGACTTTTTGATGAATCAGCAACTAGACGTGGTTGTTGTCTTGATTACTGAGGAAAGATATGATTTCAGCTTTAGATTACAGACTTTGAATGATATGCAATACCATGCCCCCTTCAGGATTAAAATCAAAATCTGACAAGAAAAATCAGTGTTGAATAGTTCAGAAGCATGTTAATTGATTTTAGAAGTGGTTAAACACGTCCGGGAATGCATTCTGCATCATTTGGAGGTCCTGGAGACCAAGTTTGACTAGGTTTGATGATGAGTTGACCAAGTTGAAATTTTGATAATTTGATGTAAGATAATCAGTTAAGTTGAATTCTGGATTCCTGTGATTATTGAAGGTTGATTATGCAAGTAGTGAATAATATAAACGATCTCAGATTTTGATTTTGATCCCGAAAAAAAATTCTACTTGCTATTTTGTTGGAGGAACCTTCATGTGAGATTCAACTCTTGTTAGATTTGAAGATGCAATTGAAGAATTGTTTAAGCATTCAAATTCGTTTAACCATTGTGAGATCATGCAGACATGCAAAATGCAAAGAAACATGTAGAATGAAATGCAACCAAAGACCTAGGACCTAGTCACTGATCATATTTTGATTTGTTATCATCATTGAACTTTAGGTAACCAGATAAATCAATACAATGCCCACTAGTTATGAAACCATAGACATATGAATATCAATTTGTATGCGCAGGAATCAATACAACACCCATTGATTAGGAAACCATGGATATATGAATATTAATTTTGTTTTTCGGAATGTCGGAATAGATATAAGCACCAAGGCACAAATGCCAGGATGACCTGAATATCATGTCCATTTTGATATTGCAATTTGTATAAGCATCAAAACATAAACGTCATGATGACCTGAATACGCCTTGCATTGCAAACACATCAAACAATCAAGAGATCATTATAAATCCATTGTGAATTACCCGTAGTGACCCTTTATCATTCACATCCTTAGGTAAGATCGCGTTTCACAGTAGGAGAAAGAACTCACTCAAAAAGACAATAGTTAGATCAAACTTCCTTGAATTTTTTGGGTATCAATGGTCGAGGTACGCATGGCCATCCAATTCAAGATAGAGGCTCTTACAGTCGGACACCATTTAAATCCAAAATTTCCAAAGTTGTTAGATTTTCACATACAAGTAGAAGACAAAGAAAAGATTATGCCCCCAGTCATCACTCTCTAAATCCTATAAAGGAAATCATCAAAAATCTCGAAGGGACACAATATGCAAAAATCTCAATGTGAATCAATAAGCATACAAGGAGATAAAAGCATGAAAAAGCACAGATTGTTTTCAGTTTGATGTTTGATTGCATTGTTGTAGATGCAAAATCCTTTCTGGAGAGGAGACTGACTGACTCAGATGAAGCTTCAAAGGACTCTAACTAGATATGACATGCCTGAGATGCATTGGAGGCCATAGGATATGACATTGATTGCCCCCAAGTTTTAAGCATTGATAGGATACAAACGCTTGAGTTGATTGATGTACAAACTGACTTATTGAAAACAAACTGGGAGATATGTACAAACTAAAGCAAGACTGAAAGTTGGGAAAGACCAAGATTGCACTGATAGATGGAGCGTTTTGAAACAAGTGGCACCCGTTTGCCAGGTTTTCACCATCTTGGCAGAGGTTCTATTTTTTCTACCAAGGCGCCTGTTTCCAAGTTTTCACCAAGGCACTTTTTCCTTTTTCTCATTTTTTTGTATTTTTCATTTTTTCAATTTTTTTGATATTTTTGATAATTTTTTGCTTTTTTTGTGAATCATCAAGGTGCCTATTGCTAGGTTTTCACCAAGATGTTCATTTTTTTAGGATTTTTTCTAATTTTTAAGATTTTTTTCAGGACATTTTACCATAGACTGAATGCCTTAGGTGTAAAATTTCTTTAGATGGAGAACGTTGATTGGTTCTCAGAGTTGTTCTCCTTCATTCGTTGAGAGTTGATAGGCACCAGAGCCAAAAATAGCAGTGATTACAAAGGGACCCTACCAATTGGGTTCAAACTTCCCCTTGCATTCTCGATGGGATTGATTTTTAGGATTTTCTCTCAAGACTAGATCACCAACCTGAAATTCTCTATGTCTGACTTTCTTGTTGTAGCCTCTAGACATTCTCTTCTGATATACTCTAAGATGATCATACGCTACTTGTCTGTGCTCATCTAGTAGTTCAAGTTCTTGCAACCTAAACACTCTGTAGTCATCATCAGTTACTAGACCATGCATTTTGATTCTTAGTGATGGGATTTCAACCTCAATAGGCAGTACTGCTTTAGACCCATAAACTAAAGTGAATGGTGTAGCCCTAGTAGGTGTTCTGATACTTGTTCTGTAGGCCCAGAGAGCTAGATTGATCATGAGATGCCAGTCTCTTCCTATTTTATTAACTGTTCGATGCAAGATTTTCAATAGATTCTTGTTAGAAGCTTTTGCTTGTCCATTCCCTTGAGGATAGTAGATAGAAGACCAATGTTGTGTGATCTTGAATTTGGCACATAGATCATCTAGGTCTTTGTTCTTGAATTGTCCACCATTATCTGTGATTATGGAATGAGGTATCCCATATCTTCATATGATATAGTTCAATATGAACATAGATATTTGCTTTCCAGTTGCTTGTGTCAAAGGGACTGCTTCTACCCATTTTGTAAAATAATATGTGGCTATGATTATATGGGTATGTCCATTAGAAGAATGAGGATGAATCATCCTGATAAGATCAAATGCCCATTGATGGAAATTCCATTGCATTGTAAAGGGGATTAGATCTCTCCCTGGAGCATGAATTAAGTTTCCATGCACTTGGCACTTTTGACAATTCTTAGCAAACTTGATAGCCTCTTTTTCCATTTCAGGCCAATAGTACCCAGCCCTAATAAATTTTTGAGCTAGTGTTAAACTGTTCGAGTGTGACCCACAAATACCATCATGGACTTCCTCTAATGCATGTTGAGACTCTTCCCATTCTAAACATCTAAGTAGTGTACCATCTAGACCTTGTTTGTACAAATCATGACCAATGATGACATATCATGAGGCATTTCAGATAAGGTATCTCTTTTCATGGCGGTTGAAAGTATCAGGGATAATTTGGTCTTGGAGATAGGAAAATAGGTTTTTGTATCTGGATGAATCATGACTTACAACAGTGCAAATCATGTGGGTTTCAAGGGAGTCATATGTAGGATAAGATAGTGCTTCCACCAAGAACTCGTAGCGTAGCTCATGTTCAAGCTACTGTAATAAAGTAGATAATGTTGCCATTGCATTGGCAACCTTATTCTTCATTCTAGGAATTTGCTCAAATGTGATAGATATGAAATACTTCTTTAAATCATCTACCATTCTCTTGTAAGGAATGAGCTTTTCATCTTTAGTTTGGTACACATCATTGACTTGATGAATAACAAGTTGAGAGTCTCCATGAATGTGTAGCTCTGTCACTCTCCACTCAATTGCTAGTTTCATACCATTCAAAAGGGCTTCTTATTCTGTAATATTTTTTGTGCAAGGAAACTTTAATCTAAATGCTTTTGGGATTGAGTATCCTTGAGGAGTTATGAAAAATATGCCTGCTCCAGATCCATACTATGTATAGGAGCCATCAAAGAATAACTGTCATTCTCTAGAAGAAAGAGTCATGATAGAGGAATCTGGAAATTCCATTTGCATTGGTGTATCATCAAGCATAGGTGCATTTGCTAATTGATCAGCAATAACCTATCCTTTGATAGCTTTTCGTTCCACATATTCAATGTCAAATTCACTTAAGAGCATGACCCATTTAGCTAATCTACCTATGAGGGCAGCTTTTCTTAGGAGGTACTTGAGCGGGTCAATCTTAGCTACCAATTGTGTGGTATGAGCTAATATGTAATGTCTCAGTTTTTGTGATGCAAAGATCACAGCTAGACAAGCTTTCTTGATCATTGAATAGTTCTTCTCATATGCAACCAATGTTCTACTGATATAGTATATAGCTCTTTCCTTTTTGTTCTCATCGTGTTGTGCTAGCAATGCCCCTAGTGATGTATCTGTTGCGGAGACATATAAGATCAATGGCTTCCCATGAATAGGAGGCATCAAGATAGGAGGATTTGATAGATAATTCTTGATATGATCAAAGTTATTTTCACATTCTTCATTCCATGCAAAGGTCACACCTTTATGTAATGTTTTTGTAAAAGGTTGTGATATATCTGCTAGCTGTGATATGAATCTTCTGATAGATTGAACTCTTCCTTGCAAGGTCCTCATTTGACTAATATTCTTTGGAGGTTGCATTTCCATTATAGCCTTTACTTTAGCTGGATCAACTTCAATACCCTTCTTTGAGACTATGTATCCTAAGAGCTTTCCAGAAGTGACACCAAAAGCACACTTCTTAGGATTTAGTCGAAGACTAAACTTTTCCATTCTGTCTAGGATCATGCTCAAGTCCTTTAGATGTTCAATTCTAATCATAGATTTTGCTAATGTGTCATCAACATAATCTTCCATGGTTTGATGCATCATGTCATGGAAAATAGATGTCATTGCTCTTTGATATGTAGCACCCACATTTTTAAGCCCAAATGGCATGACATTCCAATAGAAAGTACCCCATGCACATGTGAAAGCAGTTTTCTCTTGAACCTCTGGAGCAATTTTTATTTGATTATATCCAAAGAAACCATCCATTAAGGAATACATCTCGAAACCCACAGTCATGTCCACTATCATATCAATGTTAGGTAGTGGAAAATCATCCTTAGGGCATGCTCTATTCACATCTCTAAAGTCTGTGCACACTCTGATTGAACCATCTAGTTTAGAAATAGGTACAATATTGGAGATCCATTCTGCATAATCACTAACTCAGATGAATCCAGCTTTTAGGAGCTTTTCTAATTCAGCTTTTACCAAGAGTGCAACATGAGGATGCATCTTTCTCAATTTTTGCTTGACAGGTTTTATATTAGGAGCTATAGATAAATGGTGCATGATAAGATTAGGATCCAACCCTGGCATATCTGAGTATTTCCATGCAAAGTTGATCTTCTTCTCTATTAGGAATGTAGTAAATTTTTTCTTCTCTTCTTCTGATAATGATTGTGCTACATGTACCAATTGTGGTTCCTCTGTTGTACCCAAATTGATAGATTGAGTGGGCTCAATTAGAATTGGAGATCTATCCTATAAATGACTTGGGAGGACATAAAATATCTCATCCTTAAGCACCTCAGAGAGGTTTTCAACTTTGGATACATCTTTTATTTTTACTTTTGTAGGTTTTGCGACTGCCACAAAGTGGTTTTCACCCTCATAACTCTTTTTCTTTTTATTTTTATTCTTATTTTTCTGACTAAGATACTTGATGTCTGACTCCATCATGCTAACGCTCGGTTCACTGATGGAAGTCCACATAGGCTCAACTACATTGAGGTAGCAAGCAAGGGCATAGTCATTCAGGAAGGTATAAATACCATGGCTCGGATTTGTGGAGGTTTGATCAATAAGGTCTGGATATTGGATAGTCAAAATAGGGAAAGATTAGGAGATAGTGTTTACGGATATATATCTATCATCATTGGTCCTAACCCAACACTCAAGTTCAAAGGTGATATTACAACTTAAGACATTAAATTCTTGAATAGGCTCAATGTCATTGTGGGAGTCCAATTCCGCCATAGGTGGATCAGACTCGATAGGTTCATCATTTTGCTCTAGACTTACATTGGGGTTAGGTGCATATTGGTGAATAACATCAACATGTTTCTCTATAATAAGCTCATCTTCATCTGGTTCTGGAATGGCTCCCCATTCATATTCATTTGATTCAACTTCTGATTCAGGATCTCTAGGAAATCTTAGAACATGAGTAAAGTCAGGGTGAATACCCCAAGAGGGGTTACCCTCAATTTTTTATTTGAATTCATACTCATGGGAATCAGTTTTAGAATAACTACCACCTTCTTCCTCTTGATTGTTTTCAAGATTAGCTGGTTCTTGTGTTGCAACTATCTCTTGATTGATAGTAGGTTCTTGTGTTTCTACTACATTAATTCTTTTGATTGGATCATTTTTATCATCAAGAAGGTCTTTGATCTCCTTAGGCAATTTTTCATAGGGGATGAGTTTTGAGCTATCTGAATCACTATCTGATGGTTTTGTTTCTTATTTCTTAAGAAGAGGTTCTCCTGGTGCGATCTGCTCTATGACATGAGAACAATTACCCTTCAGGTGATAAGGTTTCTTCTTAAAGCCTAGGCCAACAGTATTCTTATTTTCTCTACCACTATGTGGGAGAGGTGTCACAAGACCTTTTCCTCTAACTCCTAGAGGTCCTTTACCTGAATATCCCATCTTAGCTATCAACTTATTTCTTGGACTGTATGACTTAGAAGGGATCTGTGGTGTTGTAGAGTCACTAGTTTGAACATTGTGGGATTCAGGTTCATCTTTGTATAGCCATGATAGCACAGCTTCATCCTCTTCAAACTCTTCCTTGGATACTTGTTCTGCCACAAAATTCTTTTTATATGCGTCAAGAGGTTCCTTAGGTTCGGGCTTGGATTGTTTCAAAGATTGTCCATAAGAATTAGGTGAGATAGGGAGAGATCTCAAAGATAAGACTGGATCCATAGTATATTCTCCCATACTATTTTCTTTGATATTAACCTCTTTTGCAAGGTCTTCCATTTTAGATGTGGATGCTTCTTTAGTTGATTCAATGGAAGATTCTCTGTTATTAGGCACAAGCTTATCGACACTTTCCTTTAATGTATTGCAAGTTGTATTCAGATCTATGGGGATAGTAACCTCTACTCCTTCATAAGGAAACTTCAAACATTGATCGTATGTAGAAGGAATAGCTTGCATTTCATGTATTCATGTATCCATGGTCTATGGTTCTGGATCAAGACCTCTATATGCAATGGCCGGTTATGTGGGTGACTCAAGGAGTTGTCATCTTCCTTTGAAAAGGAGATATATGGTAGAGATGTAAGATGTCCAACCATAGTCTGGAACCTATCTAAATCAAGGTCATCAGGAACATTGGAACCGAGCAAAGCTTTGTCTAGTATGGCTCTGTGAGCTGGAGATATTCGAAGCAACTCAAACATGGAGATTTTGGCATTAGTGTGTTGGAGTTGTTGAACAATGCTATAAGATGTAGGCCTTGTATCTTTGGAAGATTTGAAAGCAGCCTTCTGTTTAGAAGTAGATGAAAGATTGAAGGGCACCTTAGGGACATTTGATGAATCTGGGATTTGTCCTTTTAGATGTGTTTGGGCTTGTGATTGAGTAACCACGTTGGTGGATTGATTTTGTCTATCTCTTCTTACAATTGTGATGACATTGCAACTTTCAGAGAGACATGGTTCAGCCATATTGATGATGGCATTATTTCCAGGGTAGGCATAGTTGACTTTTGCCCCCATATTAGGCTGAGAAGTTGAAACTCCTTGACCATGTTGCAAAAATGGTTCTATAAATGCCATATGATCATTATTGCTCTTAGTATTGTCAATTGTGATGTCTCCATTATCAATCAGATCTTGAATGGTGTGTTTCAACCGGAAGCAGTTATTCATTTTGTGACCTTTACCTCGATGGAAATCATAGAATTCATTTTCTCTTCACCATTTTGGCTTAGGCTCAAAATCAAGTGGTCATATTGCTGGCAAAGAGATGATGTTATCAGCTAGTAGTGTTTTCATAGCTGATTCTAAAGATTCTCCAAGAGGAGTGAACTTTTGATGTTTATCCCAAGATTTGTATTCTAACTTCTTTTAAAATGGTTCGGATGACTTTTGTTTTGAAGCTTTTATGGCTTGGGAACCAAGAGTTAGATTGTAGGTCGGTGCCTTTGATGGGGCATAGATAGTATCAACAATGCCATCTATGATGATGCCTTTATTCTTGTTCCAATTTTTGTTCTTGTCTTTAGAACTGGATCTTGATTCGTACTTGTCTTTTTGAAGTGTGATTTCTCCTTTTTTCACAAGCACTTTTTCAATTTTGATAGCATTATCCACCATCTTATCAAAAGATTTATGATCTTGCATTTGTAGAGGATAATTGATTTCTAGAACAAGGTTATTGATGAAGATTTCTAGTTTTTTTATTTCTGGAATAGGTTTGGCATATAGAGAGAACTTCTTCCTCCATCTCTTGAGAAATGTTAGGAATGGTTCTCCTAGATATTGCTTGAGATTACATATATCAATCATGGTGATGGGATGTTGAATATTATAGGAGTATTTCTGATAAAACAATTTGATCAACTCCTCAAAAGTTTTGATAGTAGAAGGCAATCTAGAGAACCAGTGGATGGTGGCTCCACCCAGAGATCTAGGATTGAGGCGCATCAGATAGGTCGGTTCATGCATGAACTCCATGGATTGTTTACATAATTCTTTGACATGATCTTGAGGATCTAAGTGTCCATCATACTTATCATACTTCGGCATCTCCACTCTTTTCAGAAATGGTGGCATATACAAGTCTTTGTCAAAAGGAAAAGGGCATAAAGCTTCCATGGAGTACTCCTTGGGTTCCTTTTCTTTCTCAAGGCTGTTAAGTTTGACTTGTAAAGCATGTATCTATTTCATCATAGCCATTATCAAAGTTTCTTCCTCATGTGTGATGATAGCTTCGACATTAAAATTAGGAGGAGGCTTAGCTCCTTGATGAGCCAATTGTAAAAAGTATGCTTCTCTATCTTCTTTCAAGAAATGCTTCATCATTCATTTGAAGTTATCATCATTTTGATATTGAGCAATTTCTTCAGGTGTGGGTTCCTGATCTGCACCATGTTGAGATTGAGCTCTTTGAGAGCCAAAGTTTGTCCCTACTTGAGACATGGTAGGATTTTGTGGACTCCCTGGAATAGATTGATGTGGGGTTTGTTGGGTACCTTTGTGAGTTGATGGAGGAGGAATGTAACCAATTTTTAATCGAAATTTGCCAATACTGTCATCCTCGTAAAGACTAGAATTGATGAGTTACTCAAGAGTTGGACCCCTGGTAGTGGTTATAGGTAAGGTCTGGGATGCTTCTCTAGATTTCTTGTGTGAAGCTCTGGTTTCCACCATCAACTTTGAGTGAAACAAAAGAATAAGATCTAGATAACTGAAGAATGAATTGAATCAAGATGATCAGATGACACAACCTTGTCAAGGTTTGATTGATTTGAAGATTTGATTAGACATGGATGAAGGATATTGTGCCCTGGATGTATGAGTAGATTTCCCAAATGATAGCGAACACAAATTCACAACACTTAGTCTGTTTTGATGATTGATTTGAAGATTGATAGTTATGACAAGGTTTTGACACAAGATGATAAAGACTCAAATCGATAAAACAAAAGGCTAAATCAGATTCAAAAGGCCACTCTAAGAAAATGATTGGATTCTCAGTAGCTACTGCTCTATTCTTGACACAGTGATTTGTTTGACATGTTCTGGAAATAGGCTGAAAAAGCTAAGTATCTGGCAATTCTGACAATTTTCTAACAACTTTCAAAAATTTCCCAAACGACACTCTACAGACTCGTACGATAGTGGGTATGCTATGAAATGATAGTTGGAAAACTCGTACAATAGTTGAAAAACTTGTAAGACAGTGTGTATGCTATGAAATTATAGTTGAAAAGCTCATATGACAGTTGCTAGCAGGTTTTGACTTTTGGAATTTAACTGGTAGAAAGACTCGTACGACACTGGGTTCTCTATCATATGACAGATGGGCAGTAATGAAACGACACTTGATAGAAACTCATATGACTTTCTGACCTCCTGAGACAACTTTTGACTCCAGAAAGGAATTTCACTTCAACTTTTGCAAATTTAGGGTTTTCAGTTTCAGATTGTTTGCAAATTTCAATGTCCAGATTTGAGGATTGTAACAGATTTGTTCATTTTCAGTAACTAGATAGATAAACAAGAACGCAAAATAGTAAGCAAGTGATTTCAAGCATGTCTGAAAATAATGAACAAGGGCAAAAGCAACCTTGCACATGAACAATCAAGTGACTTATTCATTCTAATCCTCAGAAGCGCTAATTGTGTAGGTTCCAAAATGTTTTGCAATAATGCACATATACCCTAGAAAATGAAAATTTGGCCTCACTAGGGTTTTTAGTAATGGTTTGACTCTACAACTTTTATGATCCAAAGGGGTGAACTCCAATCATGACGCACCAGGGTTTTGACACAGTTCGAGAATTTAATCAATCAGGAGCTGCTAGGGAGATCTGACAACCCAACAATGAACCACACCTGTGAAGATTTCTTCCACAAGGACATTTATATAGCGGCTGTCACTACCATGGCGAAAATGGCTATTACCACTCGAGGTTCCATCAACACAGTTTTCCCTATGAAGGGAGTGTCCGCTACGGTTAACCCTCTCTAAAGGTGACTCACAATAGTATACCACAAGGGGACTTGGCTATAGATCCAAGGGTTTGATGCCTTTTCACTTTTAACCCAGACAAAGTAGGCAGATAAATCTGACATGCTAAGACAAAGATTATCTCACCAAGGTCTATGATATCAACCCCACGTGATCTATCAACCTCTCTGGAGAGAGAATGTATCAATCAATAAGGGAAGATGCACGGACCAAGTAGAACGTGAGACACACTAAGTATCCTCCCTACCTACAAGGATTCCATCATCAAGAAGGATTTCACTAGGAATCCAATCTCTCAAGAACCACAAATAGTGTTTATAGGGTCTAATTACTATGTTTTCACAGATATATCAGAATGCAAATCTATCCAAAAGCATTCAAAGGCACAAAAAGGTGGTACACTTAATGCTTCAAATAAACATGAGGTGAGTCCACAAAGTGGTGCATTTAACTCCTCACACAAATTTAAAAGCAAGTCCACACCCTAGAATACTAATGAGATCCGAAAAGCACAAAATGGGAAAGAACTGGTGGAACATTTAACGCTCTTTCTAAGTAGACCCCTCCCTTGAATACGGCGCTGACCTTGCAACCATAGGGTGAAAATGAGGGGCGAGTAAGAATAAGTGAGTCCAATATCCCCAATTTTTCTAATAAGATCAATCAAAAATATCCTAAGACTGCCCATCAATACTTAAGGTGTTACAACCTAGTATTCAATTATGTAGATTTGAAGAAAAGCATGCACAGAAAACACTCAAGCTAAACACATGAGAGATTCATTTTAGGATCCAAATTGAAATGTTATCAGATTAAGGAGAATACATGGAATCCTCACAATGCGCTTAGTAGATGTTTACCTACTTTTAGCAATTCTTGCACTTTTTCCAATCAAAACCAGCAGGAGTCAATCAAAAACAAAGAATTTCAATTGTTAAGATTAGCCGTTAGTCAAAATCTGAAAACCAAATATGACAAACTGCCCTGAAAAATGAAATGACGATTGAAATCTGATGTTGAAACTCGTACGACAGTGGGTCTATTACCAGACGATAGTCTGAAACTCATACGACACTGGGTGTGCTGTGAAATGACAGTGTGTACTGCATGACATGATCCTTAATCTGATAGACTATTGTATGATAGTGGGTACAGTGTGAAATGACTTTTGTCAGAAACTCATATGAAGATTGTACAAACAAAAATTAAAAATCATAGTTTTGCACAGAAACCGAGGAGAAAAAGATAGAAATTGATAGAATTGAATAGGAAACCCATTTTAGGGCCCCATGGTGGGTGCCAAAAATGTGTGTGTGAAAATTGTACCTAATATATGGACACAACACTTCAATAAAACATTAGAGGTTAGCAATAATCAAAATCGTGCAATGAAATGAAAGCTAAACTAACTCGATGATTTACTGCCTTCTAATAGGTGCGAGATTGATGTTCTCAAATTGTTATCGAGATCAGTGACCTTAACGACACCTAAATGAAGGATTTGAATGCAAAACTAATATGAAATATGAATGCAATTAATCTATTTTTTTTATTTTCTATGCAATGATATGATGAAAACTGATATGAATCTATGCTAATATAGAAATTGATATGCTATGAATCGATCTATAGGTTAATCAATCATTTAATCAAACTTTTATTCAAAAATAATATCCTCAAATATGACAACTTGCTTTAATTAATTAAATAATAATTTAATCAATTAATGATAGCAATTTTGATTTATTGTCAAATTTAAATAATAATACTTAGGAATAAATACAATTAAATTCAATTAAATAATTAAGTGGCAGAATTAAATCAATTAATTAAATATTCATCATATTCAATTAATCAACTTTAGGATAATTGTGATTTATCGCCAAATAACTATTAAATTAAAGATAATTATGATAAATAGGAATATTACTAGGAATATTCCTCAATGCAGAATTTAAGATAATCAATTAGGATTCGATGATGCACAAATATGCCTTAGGTTAGGACTTCGATGTCAATTTCATTTGATATGTTGATGTAAGAGGTTAATGAACTTATAGCCCATTTTTGGGGTATTACATCATCAACTTACTTGCATGCATCGAAGAGGGTGAGATGCTCATGGCAGATTTCTTCCAAAGGAGCTTGTTAAACTGAAAGAAGAGTTTGAAGAGCTTGAATTACCATTTCTTGATGCCAGTCCTGAGTTTGTTGCATCATCTTCAACAGAAGAAGAAGAAACCCAAGAAACATTTGACCTCCGTCCTTTTGTAGAAATATTAGCTAGTTTTCATAATAATAATCCTACTCCAAGACCACCTATTTCTCAAAACCCTCCAGTCAACAATACTTTCCCGCCATAGTTTCAATATCCAACACCTCCAATAATGGCAGCTCCTACATTTCCATTTCCAATTCCAAGTCTTATTAACAATCCTAACCTCAAGAACATACCTGCTTCAGCACTTCCAAAGTTCTGTGGCCTTGTTACGGAGGATTCTGACACCTTTTTGTTTGAGTTTGACATACTATGTTGAAGTTTTGACTATAATACTAATATTCATAAGCTTAAGTTGTTCCTAGCAACACTGAAGGAGTCAGCCCTCAGATGGTTCATGGGCTTAGGAGTGAATGCAATAACTAGCTGGGATGGAATGAGAGATTTGTTTCTAAGAAAATATAAAGAATACTACAAGGGAAGTGATTCAAACGGAGATGACTTCTTTTGTATGTCACAAAGGGAAGAAGAGACATTAGAGGACTACATATCACGCTTCTTATTTAGCCTACAAAAGAACCCACAACATGCATTGCAGGAGGATTCACAGAAGCTGATTTTTCTAAGAGGAGTGAATGAAAATTGTCTTGAAGCTCTGGACCTCATGGCCGGAGGTGATATATCTCAGTCCTCTTAGGATGACCTTTAGAAGATATTTATGAACTATTCTAGAGCAATAGTCAAGAAAGGAAGGGGATTTTGCTCAGCATTGACCAAAGGAAGTGGCTCTGGTATTTCAAAGATGGAGATTTCAAACCTGTTATCAAACTTCAAGCAAGACATCATCAATGATGTTGCTACACACTTGGACACGATGACCTCCAAGAAGAAACATGTAGATGCAGAGGTGCAACTGGTCGAATATTGTCCTCATTATCGCAAACAAAAGAAGGATTATTAGTCCAAATTGGTCACAAACCTGGAGAATCAGCATCTTCCAACTAAATACTTAAAGATAGACAAAGAGGACGAGCAAGTATTCTTCATTGCTCAACACTGGCCATGGGCCACAAGACAAGGTATGCCTCAAGACCCATTACAAACTTCAAGTCCATATAATAGTCAGTGGCAAAACTAGAATGTCCAAAGTCCTCCACAATATAATCAACCCACTTGGAATAATGCTTGGCCAAATAATCAAAAGAATCAATGGTATCCTCCACAGCAACCCCAATGGCCACAATTTCCAAACCAATGGCAACAACCACAAGGAAATTGGAAGCCCACTAACCAGTGGAGAGGACCTCAACAATGGCCTAATCCAAATCCTGGATATCCACCTCTACCACCTCCAACAAACATGCCTGCAATAATGACACCACCTCCAAATACAAATCCTCAAAAGCAGACACAATTACCTACTCAACCTCAACCGAATCCCAACAGTCAACAACCACATCAACAAATGTATGCTACTAATGCTCAGCAATACCCTACCTATGCACTTGATATAGCTGATATACACCTAAGATCAAGAACTACCTTGCCAGCACCTAAACCACCCCTTATCACTGAAGTGCTAGACCTTCCTACAATAGCAGTACCAATTCCAAAAAATGATTTGCCAAATAATGTTACATTAGAAAAGGTTTCCAACTCAGCCAATGCTCATACATCAGTTAAACCACCTTTTCCTCAGAGGCTTAGCATGGAGAAGCCCATACCAAAAGAAGATCAGCCATTTGATATCATTGACCAGCTTAAGAACATGCATGTCCAGATTCCCTTGTTTCAAGCAAAATAAAATATGTTTCAATTTATGGAAAAGCAATAAAAGAAGCTTGTCTTAAAAAGCTTGGGAGAAAGAAAAAGGATCCTACAACAGTTCATGTTATAGGACAATTGGCTGATATCATGCTAGGAAAATTGGTAATACCAAAATATTCAGATCTAGGGAGTCCAACTGTGAATATCATTATTAATGGCCAGTCTGTAAAAAATGCATTAATAGACTTAGGTGCTACCATTAATATAATGACTAAGGATACTATGAATAAATTGAGTATTGAAGGGTTGAGAGCTACTCCAACAATATTGCAATTAGCAGATAGCTCTACTGTTACTCCTGATGGAATGATAGAAGATATAATAGTTGCCTTAGATTCTTGGGAGTACCCTGCTGATTTCATGATCCTTTCACCAAAAGTGAACCTTGCTAGTTACCCTGTTATTTTAGGACGTCCATGGCTAGCAAAAACTGATGAAAACATAAGTTGTAGATCAGGGAACATGACAATATTAGATGGGCAGGCCACTAAAAAATTATCATTGTATCCTCTAGCTCAACCGTAGCCAGATTTGAGTACACCTATATGGCCAAACTTAGGAGATGGGGAAGAAGAATTGAATTCTATGGTTCAACTCATGATGTTACATAGGCAATCCTTTCTAAAGCTGCAAGAGGAAGATGAAGTCATTCGGAGCATTCTTAATAATGACTATGTTGTAATTAAAGATGTATCTGAGAGTTATGTGTTAGAGTTAAGTACATATAAAGATAATTTTGAGGATTGTGTATTACCTTCAGAACCTAATATTATCCACCAGTTGCTACCTAGTGAAGTAAACACAATTCCTATACCTAAAGTATCCATGCTTGACCTTACAACTATTGTTGAGCTTTCTAAAGGTCATAATCTCCATGTGAATAATAAGTTGCCTCCACAACAAATGGAACAACTAACTAAACTGCTACAAACACATGAGAAAGCCTTTGCATGGGATTATGGGGACATGTAGGGATTAAGCCCAACATTATGTACTCATGGGATATATATTAATGAAGGAAGCCTACCCCTTTTCCAACCTCAAAGAAGCATTAACCCAACATTAAGGGAGATAGTTAAAACAAAATTGCAAAAGTTATTAGATGCTGGCTTTATATATCCTATATCTGACAGTAAGTGGGTATCACCTTGGTAATAGTACCTAAAAAGGGGGGAAAATGGAGGATTTGTGTGGATTACAGGGAGTTAAATAAAGCTACTAGGAAAGATCACTTCCCATTACCATTCATTGATCAAGTACTTGATACTTTGGCTAGTAAGAAGTATTTTTCCTTTCTTGATGGATATAGTGGATACAATCAGATAACTATTGCTCTAGAGGACTAGGAGAAGACTACATTCACATGTCCATGGGGGACATATGCCTATTCAATTCTCCCTTTTGGATTGTGTAATTCTTCAGCAATGTTTCAAAGGGTTGTGATTAGTATTTTTGTTGACATTTCACATGATTGTATGGAGATATATATGGATGAATTTATAGCATTTGGAGTGACATTTGATGAGGCTTTGAAAAATCTTGAAAAGGTACTAATCCGGTGTAAGGAGCATAATCTATCCCTTAATAGTGAGAAATGCTTTATGATGATGCATGAAGGAGTGGTACTTGGGCATTTCATTTCAGCAGTAGGAATTCAAGTGGACCCAACTAAAGTAGAGGTAATACTTACACTACCTACTCCTACTAAACAAAAAGATGTAAGATCTTTTCTAGGACATGTTGGGTACTATAGATGTTTTATTCAAAATTTCAATCAAATTGCTAGTCCTTTGTACACATTGCTTACCAAAGAAGCTGAATTTAAGTGGACACAAGCATGTGATGAGTCCTTCCTGCAACTAAAGAACCTCTTAACAACTGTACCGGTCCTAAAAGGACCAAATTGGTCTATTCCATTCCACATCCATATAGATGCATCAGATTATGCCATAGGTGTTGTGCTAGGACAAAAGCCTACTAACCTTGAGAATGTAATTTACTATATCAGTAAAAGTCTCCATGGCCCTGAATTGAACTACACAGTTACTGAAAAGGAACTCCTAGTTGTAGTTTATGCATTGAACAAATTCTAACACTATGTCACAGGCTATCCCATTTTCATTCACACTAATCACTCTGCAATAAAATATCTGATGAACAAACCTGCTATAACAAGCAGATTGGTAAGATGGCTCTTACTACTACAAGAGTTTGACATCACAATTGTTGATAAGCTAGGAAAGGCCAATGTAGTTGTTGACTACTTATCTAGACTACAAAATGTTGATGACGACACTACTCAGGTTGAAGATACATTTCCAGATGAACACCTATTCCATATAGCAATCAAAAACCCATGGTATGCAGACATAGCCAATTATCTTGCAGCAAATAAGATGCCCCCACATTTTTCTTAGAAAGACAAGAAAAAGCTTGCAGAAAAGAGCTTTCAGTTTTCATGGATAGATAACAATCTATTTTACACTGGTCCAAATCAGATTATGAAAAGATGTGTGAGAGAAGATGAAGTATATGATATACTCCATGCTTGTCACGATGAGCCTTGTGGAGGTCACTTTGAAGCAAAGTGAACAGCCCTAAAAATCTTAACAACAGGATATTATTGGCCTCAATTACACAAAGATGCAGCCAGTTATACAAAAAAATATGATAAATGTCAGAGGATGGGTCGAACAATGAAATCAGATGAGATGCCACTTAATCCACAAGTAGTAATAACACCCTTTGATAAGTGGGGTATGGACTTCATTGGACCAATTGATCCACCATTAAATGGAAAATCCTACATTTTGGTTTGTACAGATTACCTGACAAAATGGGTCAAAGTGAAAGCTATGCAGAATGCAAGGGATGAAAAAGTAGCAAAATTCTTGTATGAAGAAATCTTTACTAGGTATGGAGTCCCCAGAGAGCTAGTAAGGACCAGGGTGCACATTTCACATAAAACTTGATTACAGATCTAATGAAGGAGTATAGCATAAGGCATCAGAAGTCTAGTCCTTATCATCCGCAAGCAAATGGATAAGCAGAGGTGACCAATAGAGAAATAAAGACCATATTAACCAAGATAGTACAATTGCATCACAAGGATTGGAGCAATCGATTGACAGAGGTAGTTTGGGCTTACCATACCACATGGAAAACAACAACAAGGTTCACACCATTTGAATTGGTGTATGTAAAAGCAGTAATGTTGCCCATAGAATTTGAACACAAAACATTGCGCACAACACTTGAGCTAAATATTAAACTTCCTACAACACAAAAAGAACATCTCCTCCATCTCAACTCATTGGATGAAATGTGCAAGTCCACATTGGAAAGAATAGAGCCAATCCAGAACCAAAGGAAAAGATGGCATGATTCACATATCAAGAACAAGAAATTTCAAGTAGAAGATTGGGCTTTACTATATGATTCCAGATTCAAGGAGAACCTAGGGAAGCTGCAAACCAGATGGCTCAGACCCTATGAAATTCAACATGTTTTTGATAATGGAGCAGTTCAGCTGACCACACTTGATCCAGTACAATTTAAGCTACTAGTCAATGGACATCGCTTGTGCCTATATCACAAGCCTCAAACCAAAGAAGAATTCTTGAAATAGTTCAACATGCACAGTTTAACAGCCCCTCAGGAAATAGTTCTTGTAGTAGAAGGTGAAAGCCTTCCTCCTGCAGCATCACTATGACATATGTTCAATAGCACTCATAATAAAATTTCATTTAATGAAGTATACTTCTTCATTCACTTTTCTCTTTTCTTCTCATCAACTCATCTCATTCCTATTTCTACCACCCACTCAAATTCCATGTCACGCACAATTTCTATTTTCAAATGCTTTCAATAAAATGCCACGTCAGTAATCTAATGTGGCCACCAAAATCAACACTCTCCTTAGCTCACATTCATGTACAGTAACTAATCACCAGGTTCAACTTTATAACTCCTTACTTTTAGCACACAGGTTTAATTAATTATATCTAGTATTGCATTAAATGTATAATATAAGCCTTAAGCTAGTTTCCCAACCTCGTGCTAAATTTAACAAGTGAGGACACTTGTTCAACTTTCATAGGGGGTAGGGGAAGTGTACTAACTTCCAAGTGTCATTCCTAAACTACCCTTTTCATACCCCTATCACATCAGTGTTGTACTTAGGCTGCGTTCCATTAATTTTGTAATCCTTCACACATTTCCCATACTTTCAAATTCTGATTTCGTGAACTTGACATTACTTCAAAAGGATCATAATTAATTTGTGAAGTAACTCACACTTAAGGTATTGATGACCTCTGAAATCAATGCCATTATTATAGTTCATGTCAAGTAAAACAAAGGTAATGCAAGAAAAAATATCAGTATTTTCAAGAATCACAATTGCATTTCAAAAGAGGGAATTTGTGGAGAAGCCAAAAGCTTAGTAGTGGGTTAGAGAGCTGAAAATTAGAGAGTGGGAATTATTAAGATGGGTGAACAATTATAGAGACATGAACCAATCGTTCATGGTATTTTGCTGGTGGATGTTCAAGTAGTCTGCAGGTTCAATGCATGCGGCTGGCTTGGCTATTTTTTTTAGCTGATAGAGTTTAATGAGGAGGTTGCTGCAGAATTCATGGGTACATTTGAAGAAGGAAAAGCAACCATATGGGGATTGATAGTATTTTCTATTGAAGAGATAATTGTGGAAGTTACAGGGTTACCAATTATGGGAGAACATTATCCAAATGAGCATGACGCCAGGTCATCTCAGGCTCAGTTCTCCAGGCCAGGTGATCCTCCGCTTGAAATTACTAAGTAGTGGTGTAGCAGATTGTCCCTTCCATAGCCATTTCTAGAACTAGCTACACAAATCATCAGGTATTTAACTTGTGAGGGAAGGTTTTCAAACCTGCATGCTCATCACTTTAAGTTGCTTAGTTGTATCAGGCATAATCTTCAGGTTAATATTCCTAATTTTCTTTACAATATGCTAAGTATCAGTGCCGAGGAAACTCAAAAAGGCAATGCAAACTCCATTAGTCACCATGCCCTAATCAAGATTTGGTTAAAAAATCTCCTAGGGATATTTCCCCCATGTCATGGGTAGAATTTGTCCAAACCAAAACTTTGTAACCTCAAGTAAATCTTGTGGCCCAACCTCTAGAAGATGCAATAGAATCTTTCGACCCTACTAAAGAAGTAGCTGTGAAAGAGAAAGAACCAGACTTACCACTAGAAAACCAACCTCTTGAACCTACTCCAAAGAGTAATGCACCCACTTCTTCCTCAAGAAAAGGAAAACAAAAATTTAGAAAATAAATCCCTAACTTAGAAGGAGAAATTTCAAACCCTGCAATTCAAGTTAATAAAAGAAAATGGTTGAGTCCTACAGTAACTACTCCTATAGCACATAAACCAAAAAGGTCTTGCCAACCTAAAATTACAGCGGTTGAAGAGGCAATTGTGCGTAGAAGCCCTCGTATGAGAGGACAAGTGTCTCCACCTCCTCAACACCCAGAAGTCCCAGCACCAAAACTTGATAAAGAGCCCTCTGTTGAATATATTCCTGATGACTCCCCTACATAGACATAATACTATCATATGGAGGAGCCTCCTAATGAGCAAGAACCTAGTAGTAGCATGCCACAAAATGATCAAGGAATGCTTGAACTGAGCCCTGAAGTAATGAAAGAGAGCATTCCTGTGAATGTTCAATCTACTCCTCCTCAGCATCCTGTATATTCTAATGTATCCATTATACCTTATCAATCAACATGGTTCACTGAATTCTTCTAGCAGACTGTTAAGGAGAAGAAAAAGAAGGTTCAAACACAAGAGTTTGCTTCATCAACAATTCAATCTGTCCTCTTTCATCTATACAACCATTTTATCTTTCAGAAAATATGGTGGAAGCAGGAAAGAAATCAAATGAAAAGGGAGATATTTGAGAAGGATGAGGAGATTGAATCTCTCAAAGAGCAGCTAAGGAAACAAAAAGAGCAAATGGACAAGGCCTTAAAACCACCTGACCAAGTGATGGCTTGTAGACCACCACCTAGGGTATATGCTATTTGCTTAAAGGAGCAATTTCTTTTGTTCCAACTTATGATGACAATGAAAGACATTGATTGTGAATTCAAGTCAGCCCAAGAATTCTATGGTTTGTATCAGACTTTTCCATCATGGCAACAAAATCTGTTATGTGAGCTTTATTTGCACAATTTTATTATCCCACATGAAACAGAGTGGAATCCTTTGCTCTATATAGGGGACATTCACTTAAGGGCCTTGATGTCATGGATGCATAATGAGACAAACTATGACAGACAGTTGAACACCTACAGGGATTTGGAGAAATCTGAACCTTTGCCATTAAGGGCTGAGTCACATAAGCATGATGTTCTTTTGAGGGATTGGCTCAATTTGACTTATGGGAGACCAAAGCCAGAAATTAGGGAAAAAGTATTTGCATTGAGGGATAAAGTTTACAAAGATTATCAGACATTGCCTAATTTTACAGTCCAAAGAGCTCTTTCAGGAGTCAGAAGTAGGTGGAACAGGTTGCCAAAAGCTTTCAGAAAAGTAGAACCACATAGCCCGATTAATTATGAAGCAACTGTCCACAAGGTGGCTATTTACATGAAGTTGGGATAGCAGCCCAGAAGGGAATTATGGATGCCTTTATCCTTCTAGTCACCTACACTCTTTTGGCCCCTATATGACATCAGTGCTACTAGACTAGATTAGTTGGTTGAGGAGCATCAAGAAGATTACTTGGAATGCACAATGGGGTTCTACTACACTTTCAAAAGTGGAAAGAAAGGAAAGATGACTGTTGGTGATTTCAAGACCATAGCAAGGAAATACAATGCTTGAGGAAAAGCATTCTGATAGTAGGGGGCGGATGATGAGTCTAATTATTGCCTCAATTTTGCTATGATCTTTATATTTTTTTGATACTTTGACAAACATTTCCAAGACATTTTATTACTTATACTTATGTGAACCTATTCCAAGTATAGCTAAAGCCACAAAATCTATGGGGCGCTTGAGTGATATGTTTTGCTGACTATTATAAATATAATGCAGTACTTCATATAATTATTTCAAGTTGTGTTCTAACATTTAAGTAGGAGTTGAAAATGTTGACTTGCATATGTGTACCAAATGTTACTAACCTTTCAGGTAAACACAGAGCGGTATAAAGAGTGGTGCATCTGCATTAAAGAAGGAGCGTTAAAAAGACCAACCATAGTGGGAGAATCTAGCATGATTCTGATGGATATTTCAAGCTTTGAAGGAGCTGTTGTTCCAGAGAATATAGGGAATTAGTCCTGCTATATTTCCTCAGAACTGTTATTCTATTGTCAACAGTAATTGTATTATGTCGTGGTTGTTTTATCTCCTCCATATTTGGTGAGGTTTAATGAGACTTTTCTGTTATGTTTTCAATAAGCGTCAATCCTTGATATAAAGGGATTTTGACTGGTTTAGTAGGTAATGAAGAAAGATAGAATTATGTATTCAGTATAGTGGAAGTTGCTCTATTTTGTTCTTCATGAGTTATTCAGTTGTTATGTAACCAGTTAAGAAGAATTTGATGGAAGAGTGATTTTGGATTATCTCTTGTGTTGAGTAGTTAGTAGAAGCCAACCAAGGGGGCCCACTTGGAAGGTGGATTACATTAAGTTAGAATAGATTTTCTTCATGTACTTTTCTTGTTTTCAAATAGAGTTACTATTTTATTCCTGCAGCATTGCCACTGTGTTTGTTCCTGCAGCATTTGTAGAAATGGGTATAGTGAATGTTTTGAGTTATTAGGCAAGCTTAGATTCCTTTTATAAGTTTTCTGCAGTAATTCCATTCAATAGTCATGTCTGTTTACTTTCCTGTAGCAATAGCATAGATTCCTTTCAATCATTTTATCTTCCTACAACATAGGTGTTATGACTCCTAAAGGAACTTAGTGCACAAATTGTGCTGTCCCATTTCAAGTCTACGTCCCTGGGTTGACAATCTAAATGCATTTCATGATGGGGATGGGTAATCTATAGCATAGATATCTTACCCTTAAGCGAGACAATGGCATGATTATCTCTACCTATTGTGAGACTGTTCAATCACTTCAACCTGTATGACCAACTTCACATGTATGCATCAACAATTTGCATCCTTTATGCAATCTTCTTTCTCCTCATGTTCTTATTTATTGTCTCCTTATATAGACATGTAAAACCATTTTCATTTCAACCATAGATTTCACCTCTTAATCTCTATCATTGGTTTTGCCTCTTTAACCTTCCTCAGAACTTGTGCCTTAAACTATTTTCAATCTTCATCATCTAATCATCCTTGAATTTTTCTAGTTGTATCTTCATAAAAAATATTTTCTATATTCTTAGAATCTTTTAGATTTGTCTAGCTCATCATCACATATTCAACAATCACATGTTCCTCCTTATTTCTCCTACTCGGTCAATATTGTGATATGTCAGTTAATACCGCACTCGGTGTACACTACATCTTCTCGGTGTACACTAAGTTCTTCATATACCGACCAAAGTAACTTGTACATTCTTGATATTTAACACTTAGTAGAATCATGTAAGTCAATCAAATCACTATCATATTGTCATAGACTCATCAATAAGTTGCTCAATGAATACCTTATTCATAACTTACTCATACATCTCATCTTCATGCTAATATCTCCTTTCCTTCACCAACATCATCTCCTTCAGATGTTTGCAACTATCATGATAAGTAAATTCAAATCTAGTTGATATCAATGACAATATAACAACTGATCTAATGTCTCACATATATCTCAATAGCTTGGTGATCATCATCACATTCTCCCATTTTGTTCTCCAAGTAGTCTATCAGCTGTAGTTTTAACAAAAGCTCTACCATCTATCATGTTCTTGTTGTTCAATGGTATATGTTTATACCTTATTTTATGACTAACATCCTTTTTGGTTAAAGGTCAATTTACTGATGTATCTATATTTTAGCACACATTGATTTAAAATGAAGATATTTAGTTATATCATAAAAGGTGCTCAAAGGATACTCTATGTCAGTGCTTGTTCAGAGGTTAAGTTCATACAAATATTGATGGCTCTCATGATCCTGCGATTAAAAATACTTGAAGTTTATTCCATGTGTGATTGCAAGATAATAACATGTATCTTGGGCCAGCAAGTGATTATGAAGTGGGACCAAGGTGTGTGACAAATGTAAGTAATTGATTGGTTGATTTTGCAGACAAAGAGTGCTATGTTATAGTTTTTGATTATATTAAAGATTAAAATATTGGCAACTTAAGTGCTAATCTTTTAGCACATGGGAAAATCAACGAGGATGTTTATTTTGAGTAAAAAGGTGATCAATGGTTATGGGTCTCTTATGGCTAGTTGATGGTTAAGTTGCTGTAGAGATCTATGGTTCGTGTGATCCCCTGATGAAAGTTGCTCGAAGTTTATTTTATGCGGGATGACGGGATTGTGCCATGTGTACTTGTCGATAGAGTTTGAAGGATAGTGGATCAATATGTTGACATGCTTCTTTTTTTGATATGGTGCCTTCTCATTGGTTGGGTTGTTGGTCCTATTTTTTGCATGTTGGTCAAGTTTAGTTTGAGTGACCATAACCATTGAATGTTGCCAGCAAGGAAGGAATCAAGAACTTCATTTTAAACTTGATGTAATGTGGGTAATCTTGTGCAGTCGAAAGCAAATTAGACTGAATGAAGTTTGAAACTTGAAGGAAAATGACCGAGAACTAAATGGAGGCAAGCCATCATGATATAATGAGATTCAAAGCTCAGTACAAGGTAGAGTTTTAGGGATAAGAACAGAGATGTGAAGGGATATCCATTTAAGAGGTGTTTTCATATGATGTGCACAAGAATCAAAGGGTCACTTACAACTAACAAATTCAGAAGATTTTGTTTCAGAGGACTGATAATAAGATTTGATACTTAAAAAAGAGAATATGCAGAGTATTGTTACACACAAAATACCTACCGTGCAATAGCAGGAGTATATAGAAATTGAAACTTATAAATACCACTTCCCAATAGAATACATTATTCAAGTGTTAGCAGAAATGGATGTTCTAGGGAAGGCTGATGACTTCTAGAACATGGCCAAATTTTTTAAGATGTAGTTACAAGAGGTTTATAGGGACAGAAAGAGGGAGCTAAGTGCATTATATATAGAGGGATATTTAAATGGAGAACCATAGCCAAAAGCATATTTAAAGCTGAATGGAGTGGTAGACTCAAAATCTACTAGGATAGTGTTCTCATGTTTCTAGGTGGTGGCGTTACAGATAATGGCATGATGAAGAAGAGGCCGATGTGACCTTGATATTTTATACATTCTAGTAGGAACATGTTTTAGAATCCTTCCTAGCAAGAGGAGGTGGTTGCTGAGAATCTTGCATCCTTGTACTCTCTATAGTTAACAATATCACTAGAAGTAGGTTTTTAGAGTGTTTTGAAATCCTTGGTGCAAGTCTCCTCTGCAAATATAAAAGTCCATATGGGGCATGATATTGGCACAACTCATGAATGTGGTATTCTCACATGGGACTTTTCATTTTCTACCAGTTAATGGTTTGTGCATCTGTGAAGGTTAGGAGGTAGCAGATAATGCTGGTGTAATGATTCAATGTATCAAATCTTGTTAGGAGGTCAATTTTAGGTTTTGACACGAAGCTTGTTATATTCCAAAAGGTTTTGGAATCCCATGGTCATTAGTGTTAAGGAAAAGGGGAAAAAAATGAGGGAGAAGATATTTATCAACAAATCAAATTTGGAGAAAAGGGGACAAGTGTCAACAATACACAAGATCTAGAGTTCTATTTTATATATTTTTATTCTTCCCATTTTTGGAAAATGGTGGTTGAGCCTTTAGGGTTTTGGTGGTCAAATTTGTGGAGGTCTAGTCTCTATGTATTCTTTCTAGTAGCTAGTGTCTAGATTGGTATGAATAGCTTTGTAAAACCATTTTATGAGACATCACTAGTGAATTAGTGTCTAAATTCTTGCAAGTTTTGAGGGATTGAGTTATGTAACTTTTGTATGTCAGAGGTAGAAAAGTTTTTTTATATAATTTTTTTTTATTCAAAACTCTCTAGTGTATAATTCAGTCATGTTTTGAATAAAATAAAATAAAGGGTTATTCTCATTTAGTATCTTGTTGTGAGATATGTGATTTCTATTCATGCTTTAATCTAATGGGTTAATTAAGTGTTTGAGAAGAGTTATAGATTGGCTAGGATTATGCAGGTATTTTGATAAGTAGGCTGGGTTAGGATTTGTTGTTGAAGAATATTGTAAGGCAATGTTATTAGATCATATGTTATTAGTGAAATGTTTTTGTATAATGTTATATTTCTTATGACTCAAATGCCTAATGGGATAAGACATTGATCTCATCTATTGAGGGTTTAAAATTTTTGTTGTTCAGATCCATGTTGTTCTTGCGACAAAAAAATGTTAAAAATCACAGAATATCTTTATATTTGTATTTTTTTATAGTTTTTTTGCCCCAAATATAATGCTCCATTCAGGTTGATGGCAATTGGATAATTAGCCATTATCTAGTATCTCCCTATTATGTTGATTGCTTTATATGAGATTACCTACTTTGTGTTAATGCTAGTTGTGAGTTTAATGTCATATTTTGAGGGCATTAAGGGATCACCCTCCTAGGTTTTGCAGAGCCCAAAGTACATAAAGTTTTGTCAAATCCTTGTCATTTGGTCCAAGTCTCATAGATGTATGCTTATTTGAGTTGGATTTTCCATAAGAAATTGTTTGATCAAATTGGTTGTTATTTTGTAATGTAAACCTTTTTCAAGAACCAACAAAATGGTGACTCTATTGGGGAATTATGAAAGAACTTTTTCATAGAAAAATTTATAGTGAGCTCCTCCTTGTTTTTATAAATTAGTTTCAAGCCATGTTGTTGTTTAGAGTCATATGTTTATTATGAAAATTTCTTTCTCCTTGTCAAGTGAGTTAATTCTCAGATATGTAGCATGAGATTTTGTTTTGGTCTTTCAATGTAATTATGTCCAAATTTGTTCATGTTTCAAAATTATTTCATATCATCTCACAAGTTGTGAGTGGCGACTTCAAGATCTTTGTACCAGTTGTATTATTGTTGTAAATAAATGAAGGACTTGTAGTAGAGATAAAGCATATCTCTGCCCTTATAATGAAGTACCTAGTCAAGGAAGGAATACACATGAGGTCATGTTGTTGGATATGGTGGTATTGTTGTGTTGTTGTTGGTTTTTGAGAAAGTGTGAGTTGAAAGGAAGTTTCAACTGTCAAATAATTGTCCTCTTTAGAGAGGTGGCAAATCTACAAAATAATTTGAGTGAAGGTGTGAAGAAAGCTTCAGATCTACAAAGTTTTCCAACCAACAAGCTAATTTGTAGCCACAACACTTCCAGGCAATTTGATTTTCATGAGAGAATGTTTTCTATGAAAGTCATATTGTAGAGATTTTGTTCCCTATTAAGTGATTCCAACACTAAGTGAGGGTTGCATACTTCTAAGATTTATTTTTCAGCTTATGCATCAAAGTGTTGAAGTATGTTTGAATCTTATTTTGTGACAGAGAAATAAGTTCTATGCTACAAGCTATAAATTTGAAAACTGTATAGATGGGTGTGGTTTGAATGGAAAATGTGAAAAACCAAATATGCTTTCACATAGTATGCAACCCATGACAGGTTCTTGTAGTTATTTCTCTATGGAAAGATATAGGCCATTTTGTTTTGATGGTATTAGAGGATTCTCCAATGTTGTTCCTACTGAGATTAGGAAATATTTACCAAGGTTTAGTGAAAAGAAAGTTGAATCAACAAGTAAGAATTTGCTAGAGTTTTCAGATTTGATGGGTGATTTTGAGATTGGTGAGTGTTGTCCTCAATTTTGACATCACAAAATTGTAGCAACCCTACAAAATTTCCTTATGAATTTGTAGGTGTATCCTCCATTCAATGTTTTGGATAATGTGTTATAAAGATAATTTGTCATCCCTAAAATGTCCTTTATTTTGCACACTGCATGCATCCTTTTTGAGGGTTTCCATCAAGTTAACCACCTTATTGCTTGTTAGGATGAGTTTTTCTTCTATGACTACAAGTGCTTGATTTTTGACAATCTTCAAGTCCTTTTCTTTATTTTCCCTTTCTTGTTAGTAGTTTTTCATCTTGTTTTTCCTTTAAGTCAATGGCTCTTTGAATTCCACTCGTTTTGAGCTATCTTAGACGTCAAACAGAGTTGTATAACTCAAGTTATGATGCAAAAGGTGGGGTTTTTCAGGCTAGCTGCATGTTCTAAATTCTTCAAAAGTGGGTTTTTCATGGTCGATTGCATGAGTTTAAATTATATTTAATATATAAAATGGATTTTGATGTCCATTTTTAAATTTCAACTCATTTAGAGTTGATTTAACTATAGTTTTTAATATTTTTGTGAAAATTAGCTCTTTGTGATCTATTTTCATGTTACTTTATTAAAACTATAGTTATATATTAAATTTAATTAAAATTAAATCACTTAAGTTCTCAAAGGTGAGGTTTTTATTATTCGCTGCATATTATTTATGTGTAAATCACTTATCAAAACCCACTTTTTGAATTTTAAGTTATTTAATCATTAAATAGACACATTTTATATGCAACTGCATATGTTTATATGTTTGTTTAAATGAAAAACATATGAAAGTGGTTTTTTCTAAGCCCATAAACATGTTCTATCAAAACATGCAATTGTCCTCCAAAAGAGCGTATTTAATCCTTATTGAAATGCAAAGTGTTGTTTCCATATAATGCAGAGACATGTCTAAACTACTTATTTAAAGACAAGTCATGAAGTGGCTTTTTCTAAGATAAAAACATATCTTTTCAATGTGTATTTGCACTTGAAAAGTACATTTTTAATAGAAATTCATGAGAACACACTAAAGTGTTGTTTTTTACATCAAATACATGTTTCTCTTGACATGTTTTTCAACTCCTAAAGTGCATTTTTAATCCAACACTCAAGGGCATCGATTTTGGAGGCATTTGCATGTCTTTTTGAATATGCAAAGACATGTTTAAAATAATGTTTTTAACCAAAAAATGAGAATGACTTTTTCAAAGGCATTTACATGTTCTTTTAACATGTTTTTGCACTCAAAGCTTGTGTTTTCAACCAAGATGCCCTAGGTGGCAATTTCATGAGAAAATACATATCTTTTTGCACATGTTTTGGCACTTTTAAAGTGTGTTTTCTCCCATTTGGATTCATTTTCTTAGGGCATCAATTTTGGAGGTGATTTCATAAATAAAAAACACACAAGGCATGTACGTTTTGGTCAAAACAGTCCGCTTCTTAGTCTTCCTCTTCGAAAAATGACTCATGCTTGAAAGATTTGAGCATTTATTATCACTCTTTCAACTCTAGAATCGATTTGTGGGTAAGTTATTTCATTCTCAGCTTGTTTTATTTCTTCATTTTATTGAAAACATACCCTAGGTGCCATTTTTCACCATCAATGCATATGCATTGGAAATGGTCAAAATAGTTTCTATTTTCTTGCATTTAATCTCTCTTTTCTTCCCACTTGGATGAGAATGCATATTGAATCTCCAAAATTGAAGGAAAAAGACTACGAAAGAGATCTATATATATTTTTAAAATCTCATCCTTCCTAAATCCAAAAATCCTTTGGATTCATTTCATATTTTTCCCAAGATTTGGAAATATTTCTTCTTGAGGATTGAGGTAATTTCTTAAGTCTTTTTCCTAATTTCTTCCCAAGGTATCTTGTTAACATGTAAGTTTTCATTTTTAGATTTACATGTGTTTGAATTCATGATCCTTCTACTTCTATCTTTCATTCTTAAGTTGCATATGCAAGAGTCTCTACTTGCTTGCATATGTAGTCAAGATTAAAAACCTCGTTCTATGACAAAAAAAGGAACAAGTCCATGCTTGTGTATACATGCATTATCCTTCAAAAAATCCACTTGCATAAACTATTGTCCCTACCTATTTAACTGCTTCCATATGACTTAAAACTCATGATGGTGGTTAATTCAACTCCATTATAAGAAGAAATGATATCCATTCATTTTCTTACCTTTTTTATCCTTCATAATTCTTGTTGTCTACATATGTAATTACCCTTAAGAAACTCGTTCCCAAATTCTCTTTATCATTTTTGAGTTGAAACCAATCCATTTACTCAATTACCTTCATACACCTTCATTATCCCAAGTTCTCCCCCTTGTATAAAAATTGTACAATGGATCCTTCTGAAGAAGATGTTCTCACATTGTGGAATTTTTATGTAACAATTGCTTGATCTCATAAAGCTGCTATGTCTGAAGGGATTACATCTACAAAAGAAAAGGAGAAAAAGAAGATGAAGTACCAATATGACTCATATCCCTTCACAAGTTATTTCATATTGTGAAGAGGTTAAGGACACTGATATCTCACATATGAACTTTTAAGATTTCCTTCAAAGGGTTGATGTTGTAGTTTCAGAAGACATGGTTTCCATAAAGAAAAGCATTATTCATCTTGTTTCTACTTTTCCATTGGCTGCCCTTGAGCCAAAATTCATGCTTGCATGTGTGAGGAATTTTGATCCATCATCCAGAACTATCAAGGATCAAGATGGAAAGACTATTATTAGTCTTGACCCAGAAACCATTAACGTGATCTTTCAAGTGCCACTGGTTCTTGTTGTTATTAATATTACCAAGAAGAAGGCTCTAGAGAGGTGGAATGAAGACACTTATTATTGTACCAAATATATCAATGACAACTGGTTGATTAGTAAAAGGCCTAATCTTGCAAGATGGCCAAAGGGAATTTGCTGCACAAAGTTCAAAGAAGAGATTAGTGACCTCATTATATTATTTAGTCACCTTTTAGGATTGAAGACATAAAATAGTTTTGAACCCTGGATGTACAAGTATATTTCTCTTATTGTCAGATCAAAGAAGAAAATATTATGGGGAGAAATGATCAATGATATCCTATGTGAACAATTGTCTCAAGTTGTCAATACTTGCACATTTTATGTGAACTCATACCTGGTGTACATTGTTGCTTCACTTGGTTCTTTTTCAAGTTTATCTTCCAAAGGAGATAGGTCATTGGTTCCTGTATATAAATATTTCCCTCAGCTTCTATTCAAGACTAGTCAATCTCATTATCATAGAGTGCAAGATGCTTTTTTATGGGCATTTTATGTGTTTATTTGATAAAGTATTCCAAAAAAGTGTGTATCTGATGAAGCATGGGTCAAAGTGAATGAGTATGGCTGGTTATTTATTCAGTTTCCCAACTATACTTACATGCAGTTTGGTTACTTAAAAGGTGAACCTCATACACTTCCAAGGTGCTCAACCGGTAAAATTATACTCATGGAGTTGGCTAGGCAACTCATGGCTATTTAGATCCATCTAAATACATTGCATAGGCCAGGTGTGGGGATTTATTTATGAAATCCACTAAAAATTGGAGGATATTCTATTAATACAGTGCCAAAATCCAATAATATGGAATATAAACTTTAGAGAATCACTTTGAAGAAGTTCATGGCTAGGAGTTATTTTGATTGGCAAGGGCTTAATGATAAAATGAGGAGGACATTTGTGCATGTATATCATCTTGAAGACATATGGATAGATCTCCACATAGATGCAAATGTACAAAAGATGGATTATTGTCGGTTAACTACTAAACAAATTGTTGACTTCAACCTTGCAGAAATTCCTCCTAGGGTTGAAGATGATGGTGATGTTCTTGATATAGTTTATACTAACAATCATGTTGAGATTTTTCCTATTTCATCTCGATCTTGGTTAGGTAAAGATAGAATTTCATTATGGGATCGATTTCAATCTATCCTTGCAAATACCAACATTTGGCTAAAGAGAAGGGGTCTGAAAAGCGTCAAGATTAAATCAGGAATATATTTTGATTGTGATGGCCCGATTGGCAAGAGATCAAAGATTAAAGGTAAAACCAAAGATGGCACTCCTCCTCAGCAACTAAGCCTATTATCCCCACTATTCCTAAACTTACCATCAAAGGAGGCAAGGATACCGGAAGAGTTCTTGAAGTCAAAGCTGAAGAACCCAAAAAGGTTCAAGTAGTTTCTAGTGATGATGAGATGCTTGACTCATTTAAGGTATCTTCACCTATTGCACCCCTTCCTATGGATACTTTAGTTACAATAGTATTTCCCAATTCAATGCTTGTGTCAAATGAATCTCCTTATTCACCTTTGGGCATAGTTGTGGATGTGTTTTCTATAGAGAAGATCCCCCCTATGGACTCAATTATAGTGACGCTTTCTTTGTCTATCTCATCAGATGCCCCTATAGTTATATTTGAGGAGTCATACCATAGCTTTGAGAGTGTTTTTGATGCATACTCCATGACTATTCCTTCCATGGTCAGATCTTCCATGACGGTGCTTGTTACCACTTCTATACAATTGGAGTAGTTTATGTCAGAAGTTACTCATAGAAACCCTACACCCATGACAATCTTAATAGAGGCTCCTCCTCTTGTGGCTACAGTTGCACGGGTAGATTCAGTTACCACTCTAGCCATTAATCTGTGGCAACATCATCTTCTTCATTTTCTTTTCCTTCTTGGCTAAGTGTCATAACCTAGAATATGAAGAAAGAAGAAATTATGTTGGAGGGCTTTGATCTCAGACAAGTTTCCAAGCCTAAAGCTCCAAAGAATAAAAATGCCAAAACAATATCGAAGATTTTGATTAAAGATAATGTAAACAAGTATGCTAAGATTGCTGAGCCCTTGATTGATAAACCTATAGAGGAGAGGCAACTTTTTTATTATAAATTCACAAGGATAGAGCTTGGCAAGAAGACATGCTTGGGTTGTCAACAAGATGCTCAGGATGTCGTTACACAACTTACACATAGAAATGATAACCTATGGGAAAAGAAGAACATATTAAAATAAGAGAATGCACGTCTTCTTGAAACCATATAAATGATGAATAATTCTCAAAATATTGCTCCCATTTCAGTATCAGGCCCTAAGGATTATGAGAGATGTCAAAGGAAGGAAAAAGCAATTGATGAATGGTGTGATCAATTAGAAACACAAGGTATGAAAGTTATTAAGGATTCATACAAGGTTTTGGAGCATATACACTTAATTGTCAATGAAATAAGAGAGCTTATTTCATCCTTTCATCAACAACTGAAAGTCTTGAATGAAGATTTGAATGTCTGGAGAACCATGCAAGAATTAAATCTTAATAAGTTGTGTCAATATGAAATCATTTCTTATGTTGATGCATATTTTGAGTCCCTAGATTTAATGATCAACAAAGAAAGGGTTCTAAGTAAATTGGTTACAAAATTGGAATCAACATTGAACTCATGGAATGAACAAGAATGTCAATGAAAGTTGAGTTCAATAAAATGTCTTGTGAAATATTCTCAAAGGAAGATGAACTGATTGAAGAGGGAATTGTGATGATAAGGTTTTCAGAGACAACCCACCTACAACTTGATGTAGATGATTTAAGTCTCACCATTCTCTACCGGTTCATGGAATACAAAATGTCCTTGAATCAGCTCCAAAGTCAAGTAACTAGCTATACAAAGTCACATGTTCTATGCAAGGTCATTGCAATTGCCCAACATATAGGTGCACCTGATCTAGTTGTTATACATGAGTCTCTTCAAAAGTTTGAGGCTTATGTAAACATTCTATGAAGCTGACTCCTAAGAGTCCAAGACACATTTTCTCTCTATTTTGTTAGCATATGATTGACAAATTGCATGTAGTACATGTAATGATTGTAACTACATGAAAATATATTCCTGTATACCAGTATCATGTAATCATATTGCAAGTGCTTTAAGCCTTGTAACATTGAACAAGTCAAAGATATCTAATAAGTTAGTTGTTGAATAAATCAAAGTGGTTGAGGGTTTCCTCTTTTCTCTCCACTTTTCTCTCTCCTATAAAAGAGAGAGCTCATTGTAAATATTTATGTTTTGTTTTAGGCAAGAAAGCTATGCTTGAGAAGCTTGTGTGGTGAAGAATTTGTGTTTCATTGTACAAATGTTTAGAAGTGAATGAAAGGAACAAGATTTTCCAAACTTTGTGTTGCAAGTCTTGTGATTGAATGGTGTTTTCTTATGTTGTATTATTTAATCATCTTTGAGTTCACTTTATAGTTTAACTTGTGTGAACCATTTGAGTTTCAGTTCTCCTTTTGAGAGACTTTGAGCTACAGGAGGAGGATTTCTATAGTTTAATAGTGGTTGCAAATACTATGAGTTGAAGACTTTGAACTTCAACATTGAGTATTTTCTTTTAATTTTATAATTACTAGTGAGAGACTTTGAGCCTCACTGGTTATTTTAGTTATTCTTCAAATAGGATTAACCACAAGAGACTTTGGGCCCTTGTATTAATCCACCAAATATAATTATAATTGTTGCCTTATGAGTCGTTCTTACATCTACTGCTAAGTCATCAGTATTATCATAGTAGTAGGAAATCCTTGTAGAATTAGTAAGTTGTTTTTGCTTGCAAATCTTTTCTTAAAAAAGAGAGGAAAAGGTTGCAAGAATAACCCTTTATTCAATTTCAATTGAAATCCTACTGAAGCCACCTACGGTAAGAAGGGAGCCTCCCCTATTACTGAGAGGAGAGATTTATCTCATTATATCATTGCCTAAAGTGACAATTTTGTAAGGTGTAGTCTTAGCAACTTACAAAAATTTTAGCCAACTATGAGGAAGATGTTTTCATTAAGATTTTTGTTCAAACTTTGAAGGAAGATGCTAGAGATTAGTTTTCTTTTTTGCCAAAATGTTCTATTCTTTGTGAGAAGAGTTAAGTGCAGCTTTTATGAAACAATTTGCTGAAAGAATTAATCCAAGTTCAATAATAAAAAGATTCAAGGACATACAAAAGGAAAAAATAAGAGTTTCTTCCTTCCTTCAATCTCAGATTTGCAAGAACTTTGGGTGATATTCCTAGAGACTATAGACCAAATGATGCAATATGTTTGGCATTTTATATGGATGCATTGGATGAGGAGATGATTTGTTTATTGAAAGAAAAAGAGCCTAAAACTTTGCATCAGGCTTTTGTGATAGAAATGGATATTGAGAATAACATGAAATATGGAATCCCAAGGGGTTTTCTATCTGTTGATGTTTGTTGTCATAAAAAATCAAATGAAGATGTGTGTGAATTAAGAGGTGAGAGTAAATGTCAGAATATCTATGTCCCTACTGATCATACTAACCATGTGTTTAATTATGATTCAAATAATGATATGAGAGAAGATAACTATTTGTGGACAGTGGTTATTCCTTATGTTTTTTATTAAGGTAAATATAGGTTGTGAAGGGACCCCAAAACCCTTTACATGCTAGAAAAAGATAGAAACATAGTGATAAAGCATAAAAATGACAGTGGCCATTAAGCACTGACATAACCAAAACAAGTGCATGGCAGAAATATAACAGTTTAAATGCTCTAGACCACAAAAAAGAAAAACATATAGTGATGAAAACAACCAGTTTAAGAGTTATTCCTTATGTTAATGATGAAGAGGTTAGTGAGAAATATTGTAACATTGTTGAAGCAGAGATAGAAGTGATTTATGATTTCACACTAGTGCATGTGATGGAATAATTTGTTGTTCCACTTTAGAAGCTACATGTCAAGTTAGTTTTCTATCTTATGTTCCACAAGAGTCCAATAGCTTGTATGAAAAAGAGCTAGAAAGTTGTGCATCAGATGAAGATAATGTTGGTATACGAGACTTTGACAACATGGATTCATTTTTACATGAATCGGTTATATCTGATGTTGAAAGCTTAAATGATGAAATACCATCATTGGTGGTTGATAATGCTTTTGAGTTAGAGGAGCCCTCTGAACATACTATCTCAGATTATGAAGAGTACAATGATGCTAAGGAAGGTTCAAATTTGTGTGTGGAGGAGACAAAGATGTTTGCATCAAGAATTAATGCTTGGTTAAATCCTTTATTTGATGAACCTCCTTATTCATCAGATATTAATGATGATTCTTTTTGGTGCAGATATAATCCACTTTTATTGAGAATTTGGATGAGTATCCTAAAGGCATTGTTTATAAATGTTTTACTTTTGAAATGGATCTTGCGGATAAGTTTGAGTATCATACTACAAGTCATTTGGATGAGCATGACTACTTTTTATCTCCATTTCAATTGGGATGCACTTTGATGGACCAGGAAAGTGTGATTGAAAGTAAGGAATATGTTAGACATGGAAGATGGTCACACATACAACAGTGGCATGGAAAAAGAAAGCATGGGTTGGTTGAGATCAGATCTTTCAATAGATTGATTTTTTGGAAGAGGTAAATAAAATTGGCCTGTTTTGATGGCCATGGGCCATAAAATGTGGGGAAAAAGTGTTTTCATTTTTGTTTCCTATTGGTAAAATTTTAGATCTATTTTCCAAAGCTCTTGTAAATAGTGAATAAAGGAAGGTTGGATGATCTGATTCACCTGAGATTATACTTTTCTTGCTTCATTCCAAAGGAATGAATGTCCCCAACTAGAGCCATTGATAGAGCCTAAATTTGAGACTTGCAAAATTTTGACTTATCCTTATAGAAATTTTGGCCATTTCCTATTGTTTTTCTGTTAGGGTTTTGGGTTTTGGTTTAATAGCAGAATTTTCAATAAACCCTAGGTTATTCTAATCTATTGTTAATTTTTGGTTCTTAAGGTCGAGGGTGTCATTGTCATTAAAAGGGAGACCAATTTGTTTAAATCCTAGTGCCAATTAAGTCTTGACCCCTTTTAATTTTTACCCATGCCCAAGTCTTTTTCCTAGGTCTTGCCTATGTTTTAAAGGAACCAAGTGGGACCTCATTACCTTTTAACAATAGAGGGTTGTGTGTCTTTTTGTTATTCACCCTATGATTCCATGATGATGTCACAATCTAAATTTAGTTCATCGCGAGATGGCGAAGCTCTGCCATATGTCATGTTCTTGTTGGTCAATGATATATGTTTATACCTTATGTTATGATTGACGTCCTTTTTGGTTAGAGGTCAATTTATTGATGTATCTATCTTTTAGCACATGTTGATTTTCAATGAGGATATTTTGTTATATCATAAAAGTGCTTGAAGGATACTCTATGTCACCTCTTGTTTAGAGGTTAAGTTTCTACGAAGATTGATGATTCTCGTAATCCTGTGATAAAAAATTCTCAAAGTTTATTCAATGCATGATTACAAGATAATGTCGTGTGTCCTAGACCAACAAGTGATTGTGAAGTGGGACCAAGGCGTGTGGCAAATGATAGTAATTGATTGGTTGATTTGTAGACAAATAGTGTTATGTTACAGCTACTGATTATATTGAAGATTAAATATTTGCAACTTAAGAGCTAATCTTTCAGCACATGAGAAAATTAACGAGGATGTTTTATTTTGAGTAAAAAGGTGATCGATGGTTACAGGTCTCTTATGGCTAGTCAATGGTTAAGCTGCTGCAAAGATCTACAGTCTGGGTGATCCTATGATGAAAGTTGCCCGAAGTTTATTTTATGTAGTATGACAAGATTGTGCCATGTGTACTCATCAATAGAGTTTGAAGGGTAGTGGATCAAGATTTTGACATACTTCTTCTTGTGATATGGTGCCTTCTCATTGGCTAGGTTATGGGATCTCTTTCTTGCATGTTGGTCAAGTTTAGTTTGACTAATCATAACCGTTCAATATTGCCAGCAAGGAAGGAATTGACAATTTGATTTTAAACTTGATGTAGCATGGGTTATCTTGTGTAGTTGAAAGAAAATTACACTAAACAAAATTTGAAACTTGAAGGAAAATGACTGAGAACTAAATAAAGGCAAGCCATCATGATATCATGATATTCAAAGCTCAGTACAAGGTAGAGTTTCAGGGATAAGAATAGAGATGTGAAGGAATATCCATTTAAGAGGTGTTTTGATATGATGTGAATAAGAATCAAACGGTCACTTACAACTGACAAATTCATAATATTTTGATTCAAAGGACTGATAATAAGATTTGATATTGAAAAAAGAGAATATACAGAGTATTGTTACACACCAAATACCTACCTAAAATTTTAAATGAGTAAAGTCACATGCAAAAGAAGGAGTGTACAAAAATTGAAAGTTATAAATATTACTTCCCAATAGATTGCATTATCCAAGTGTTAGCAAAAATGGATGTTCTAGGGAAGGATGACGACTTCTAGAACATGGCCAAATTTGTTAAGAAGCAGTTACAAGAGGTTTATTGGGATAGAAGGAGGGAGCTAAGTGCATTATATATAGAGGGATATTTAAATGGAGAACCATAGACAAAGGGATATTTAAATTCGAATGGAGTGGAAGACTCAAAATCCACAAGGCTAACATTCTCATGTTTTTAGATGGTGGCATTATAGATAGTGGTAGGATGTAGAAGAGGTCGATGAGACCTCAAGATTTTACACGTTCCAGTAGGAACAGGTTTTAGAATCCTTCCTAGCAAGAGGAGGTGGTTGTTGAGAATCTTGCATCCTTGTATTCTCTATAGCAATATCACTAAAAGAAGGTTTGTAGAGTGTTTTGAAATCCTTGATGCGAACCTCCTTTGCAAATATAGAAGTCCATTTGGGGCATGATATTGGCACGACTCATGAATGTGGTATTTTTCATGGGACTTTTCAATTTCTACCAGTTAACAGTTTGTGCATCTGTCAAGGTTAAGAGGTAGCAGATAATGCTAGTGTAATGATTCAATGTATCAAATATTGTCAGGAGGTCAGTTTTAGGCTTTGACTCGAAGCTTGTTGTATTCCAAAAGGTTTCAGAATCCCAAGGTCATTAGTGTTAAGGAAAAGGGGGAAAATTTTTAAAAATGAGGAAGAATATATTTCTTGAAAAATTAGATTTGGAGAAAAAGGGACAAGTGTCAAAAAAACATCAGATATGTAGTTCTCTTTTGTATATTTTTCTTCTTCCCATTTTTGGAAAAGGGGGGTTGAACCTTCAAGGTTTCGGTGGTCGAATTTGTGGAGGTCCTGTCTCTACATATTATTTCTAGTAGCTAGTGTTTAGATTCGTATGAATAGATTTGTAAAACTATTTTATGAGACATCACTAGAGAAATCAATGTCTAAATTCTTGTAGGTTTTGAGGGATTGAGTTATGTAACTTTTGTATGTCAAAGGTAGCAAAAAAATTTTTTATATAAATAAATTTTTGATTCAAATTTCTCTAGTGTATAATTCAATCAAGTTTTAAATGAAATAAAATAAAGAGTTATTCTCATTTAGTATCTTGTTGTGAGATATGTGATTTATATTCATGTTGTAATCTAATAGGTTAATTAAATACTTGAAAAGAGTTACAAATGGCTGGGCTTGTGCAGGGGTTTTGATAAGTAGGCTGGGTTAGGATTTGTTGTTGAAGAATATTGTAAGGTAATGTTCTTAGATCATATTCTATTAGTGAAACTTTGTTGTATAATCTTATATTTCTTATGACTCAAATGCTCAATGGGATAAGACACCAATCTCAACTATTGAGGGTTTACAAGTTTTGTTGTTCAGATCCATGTTGTTCTTGCTGCAAAAAAATGTTAAAAATCATAGAACATCTTTATATTTGTGTTTGTTTTGTATTTGTCTTGCCCCAAATCTCATTATCCATTCAAGTTGACGTTCAATGGATAATTAGTCATTATGTAGTAACTCCATGTTATGTTGATTTCTTTATATGAGATTATCTACTCTGTGTTAATGCTAGTTGTGAGTTTAATGTCATGTTTTGAGGGAATTAAAGGATCACCCTACCAAGTTTTCACAAAGCCCAAAGTACACAAGGTTTTGTCAGATCCTTGTCTATTGGTCCAAGTCTCATATATTTCTTATTATTGGAGTTGTGTTTTCCATAAGTAATTGATTGATCAACTTGGTTTCTATTTTGTAGTGTAAACCCTTTTCAGGAACCAACATATAGTGTAATGCGAGGTTTCTATCTAGGAGAAGCTCGTGGAGCAAAAAATAAATTATACTACCCTGGAGGAATAGTTATCACATGAGTGAGTAGTGTGAAAAAAAAAAGATAATCATCTTGTAGAAGTAGAGGGGTAGTTGGGATCCACTATGGGAGAGCTAGAGAAAATGAAGAAATATCTAAGGGATTCCATCACACTAGTAAGAGATGCTTGAGAGAAATAATTGACAACAGATCATGACTTGTGACTCATTCAATAATAAATTTTTAGGCTATCATCCTAACTCTCACCCTCCCTCCTAGTAGTTGTTATTATTGTAATGCATCAACCGTTCTTGCTTTGTCATCAGTAAGATGAATAATTTTTTAATTTTTTTTTGGGAGGGTGATGTTGGTGGTAGTTTTGACAATCTTGATAAATCATGTTTTGTTATGTATAAGGCAATGTAATGAATAAATAATCTCTCACGTAGTTGTAGGTAATTAATGGTAGACACTCTTAATGATGTAGAGCTCCCATAAATCCAACAACTTAGATAGAAAATCAAATCTAAGGTCTCAACAAAGGACCCAATTCATCACAGGTTCAAAAACCTCTTCAGTTTATGCAAATCTCCAATGCACCCAATGCATCAATACAATTCTTCAAACAATTAGACAACTTATTAAAGGAATAAACATATTAAAATTCCTAATTCTAATACACAATATCAACCATCTCAAATTGTTCCATCCAAATAAACAACTTTCAAGACATTATCCTTGCAAAATTCAAACACCAATCACTTACCTTGTCTCTTGGTTTGATAACATTGTTGTCTTCAAGACAGTCTTTAAAGATTGATTGATTTGACCATCAAATCACAATATTATTTTTTATGAAAAGAATAAAATTTTTATACAACATAAAGAACTACCATTTCCAAAAATTACAATGTATTATGAGTCCATTTGATTCCTCAACCAATAATTGTTTCAGACTGCCACTTCTTGAAGCATTCTCAGAAAATTCATAAGCCCTACCTGCTAGGGCATCAAATATCTTTCACAATATATAACAAAATGACACCAAAATAATTTCATATGAAAAATTTATGATTATAGTTTCACAATATGTAAGCCATTAAATTTTACCATGCTTCAATCATGAGATAATCACAAACCATTGCCTGCAACTCCATTTAACACAGTTTTAAACCAGTTTTCACCAAAACCTTCATAACTTTCACAAATCTAAACAAAAATGACTCAAACCAAAAGGAAATGAAAGGTTATTCACATATATTTCAAATTAATCTAATTATAGGTCTTAAATATTTCATATGCATCCATACCAAACACTGCAACATGATTGTTCTCAGGAGATCTCAAATTTGCAAACAACAACTTTCACCAAAACTTGCATATCTTCTTCATTTCTTTACAAAATTGACCCAAACCAAAAGCATGAGAAAGAGAATTCATCCTCCTATCTATCCAATAAGGGTTTTCAGGTCGCACATGGTCATAAAAGGCCTAAAAACAACAACTTAACACAAGAAACCAATCAAAATGCAAGATTCAAACACACCCAATTGTTCCAAAATGTTCTCCTCCTTCTCTCTGATGATTTGAACAACCAATACACCATATTTATAAGGTATTTGGTAGTTTGTAACTTCATAACCACATCCTAGACCAACCATCTACTTTTTTACATCATTTTTTGCAATGTTAGCAACTTTCTCAATGTTGCATTTTACAACTTTTTATGCAACTTTTACACTTTTGACAAAATGACTTTGAAACTTTGTCAAACCTCTCTATACATGTCCAAATAGAATATTTAAGACCTTTTATAATGCATTTACCCTTCCATGGTCCTTTTACACAAATTTGACCATGTAGACCTAAATAGGACCTATTTGACAACTTGAGCAATATTGTGCACATGCTTACATTTCTTGTCAACACATTTACAAATGGATTCAAAATGAATCAATACATCATATAATTGATTTTAAATGACACAAAAACCTTATACATCTCATGGTGACCTCCAGGATTAGGTGCCCTTGCACCACTTAACCAACCATCGAGTGCTTTATATTGTGAATTGGTACCAAGAATAGAGCCAACATTGTATAGACATTACATGGAATGAGAATTTATATCTCTATGCCAATTTATTGTGTTGTTTGTTCTATCTGAAATATTATGTTCTTTGTATTCTATTTATATCTCTATTTACTCTAAGTATTAAATACATACCCTGAAGGAAGTAAACATTCTCTCTATGGATTTCTAGTATAGTTAATAAATATAAAATTTTCTAACTAATTCTAGGATGCTATACACATCATTGTTACAAACTCTCATAATTGTCACAATTTGTAATTCCTATTTCACAAATGTCATTCAATTTCTCTCTAATGTCCATAAGACTATTATTTATGGGTGGGATCGATGCGAACCTAATCTATTTTGAAAGGCGTAGACATGTCAAATATTAGCCTAAACAGTATATACCTAAAAATAAATAGTAATTCACAAAGTCATTCAGATTAAGCTAAAACAGATGCGCCCATGCACTGTTTGATTTGCTCAAATAAAAAGAATGAGGGTATGCTCTCAAAGCACCTGGAGCATGTTCCTAATGCAGATTTGGAGAGATTGAGATTCATGAAAACCCCATATATGGCACAATATTGGGTAGAACACCCAAAATTGCCCCTAAGGCTTCAAGAACTCAAGATTTATGCAAACTAATATGATTAAACATATTTTAGAACCCAAAATAGATGTGAGAATGATGCATAAACAAAAATTAAACTAAGTTAATCCATTAGTTCTATGCTAAGATGTGAGCTAAAAATGCTTGAAAAATGATGAAATTTACTAATTACTATGAAAGCTTTGAATGATTTTAGCACTATTCTAGCATTATAACAATACTGAAATTGAAAGTGAATTGGTATTTTGCTCTTAGAAATGAGGAGTATTTATAGGATTTTGGAAAGGGTTGGGTTAGGAGGTTGAGTTAGGGTTTGGGGTAAGGTTAGGGGTTGAGTTTGGGTCAAAGATAACGATTGACTTCTTCTAGAAGAGTCTAGGCTTTTAGATGAGGATGAATACTTTCTAGAAGAGTCTTGGCTTTTGGATGAGGATGAAGACTTTCTAGAAGAGTCTAGGAGTTTCTAAGAATTTAGGAAATAGATAAAGGTTTATTTATTTCAAAAGGTTTTAGGTTTTGAGGATATTTATTAAAATATTTTTAATAAACATGAGGATTTAATATTTAATCTTAATTAAATATTTTTGAGTTGGGATTAGGGTTAGGGAATGATGGAATCAACTTTTAATCAAAATTAAAGAGGGATTAGAAGATTCTAGAAGAGGTTTAGGATCTTTAGGATATTTCTAAGGTTTTGGGAAAAAAAAAAAAAAAATATTTATTTTTTGGTTTTTTGGTCAATTTATTAATTAAATAATTAATAAATGTTTTTGAGTTGGGATTAGGCTTAGGAAATGGTGGAATCACCCTTTAATTAAAATTAAAGTGAGATTAGAAATTTCTAGAAGAGGTTTAGGATCTCTAAGATATTTCCAAAGTTTAGGATTAAAATAAATTTTTTATTTATTTTAAGGTTTTTTGTCAATTTATTAATTAAATAATTAATAAATAGGGGAATGGTGTTTAAATTTGATTTAAAAATTTCTAGAAGGGATTTCTTAATTAAATATTTTAAATTAAGATAAAGGGATTTAATGACATAAAAATAAATAAATTAATTAAATAAATAATTAATTAATAAATGATGATATCATCAAGGGTTTTTTAGAAAATAAAAATATTTTATTTTCTAATGGATTTTTAGGTGTCTACATTTTTTCCCTCTTTGATGTGATGTCGCAAGTGGCATGGTGTCAAAGACAAGAAAATAAGATGCCCCAAGCTAGAATTTGGAGGAATAAGGGGTTGTGCCCCCTCGAGAAAACAACGCAAGGAGTAAACGTTGTGGAATTTTCTCGAAAGGAAACAGAGAGAAAGAAGAAACAGGGAGGATAAATAACCAAGCTTCCAAGAGCAAAGATGGGTGAATGCAAGATGAGCTGGAATGCAAAATGCAGAATGCAGCTAAATGAAAAGATGCAAGATTAATTTATATGATGCAGAATGCAGGTGTTTTCGGGAGCTCCAAGTGCAAATGTGGAGAGCACAACCTAGTTTAATATAGCAATGCTAGAGACCTACCAAGGATACTAGGATCACGAGGCCTTGGCACCAGTGTTGCATAGGACTAACGCTAAAAAGACACGCAGGGTTGCCCCAACATCACACATGATCCCGAAAAGGAGGCATAGTAGAAATGATGTTGGAGAAACCACAAGCAAATGACATTTCCCAAGTGCACCATGTAACCCAGAAGATCACATGTGAATCGTGCAAGGGTCACATCCGACTAACTCACAGGCAGAATCAAAAGAGCAAAAGACCTTGCCCCAGATTGTCCTCATTTGCAGCGCACCATGATATAAAGGATCGTGGTGACTTTGAGTAGAGACCAACGAGAAGCTGTAAAATATTAACAAGATCCAAAGGACAAAATCCAAGACCAAAATGACAACTCCAAAAAGAAATCCTTTGCCAAGGAGAGAGATTTGATTTGACTGATTGATTGATGGTGGGAAGATTGGTCTGAACGTGTGGAAGGATGCATCGACACAGACCTGGTGTGATTGGTGGAAGATTAGGTCTGATAGGAAGAAGGATACATCCTCAAGGACCCACTGATTGATGAGAGAATGAGTGTAGTTGTTCACTGGCAAATGATGAAGTCATAGAATAATCACTGTGATCAAGAATAGTCAACAATTGATGTTGCAAAAGTATGAGGCTGGGTAGGACAAGAGTTCTGATCAAATGCTGCTGCAGGACTAACAAGGATTATGTACAACAAGAGGGGATGTTATGTACAATGGATGGGAAAGGAGATTTACATTGGCTATGTATAGAAGCTCAAGATTTGGGATAGGAAGATGTCGCTATACAGGATATGGTATAAGAAGGATTGCGCTAGACAAGATATACATGATAGGGTACTAGATATGGTACAAGATATGTGCAAGCGGGATTGTGGATTTGCTTGAGGATTATAAAAAAGAGGAATGCTGGGGGATGGTGGATGGGGATGAGGATGGTAGAAAAAGGACTAAGATGTTGGGATGGGGGGATGGGAGTTTGATAGATAATGACTCGGTCCACTATGTATGGCACCTGTTTGCTAGGTTTTCACTAACATACTTGTCCAAGGCATTTGAATTGCCAAGTTTTCACCATTGGACAATTATTTTCTTTTCTTTTTTTTGCTTTTTTTATGTTTTTGTATTTTTCTGCTTTTTTCAAATTTTATGGATTTTCTAAATATGTAGGATCTGGTTCAGGCATAGAACCTCTTCAAATGTATGATGTTGATTGGATCATTCAAAGGCTCACCTTCTGGTGTAGATAGTTGATAAGCTCCGGAGCCGAAGCATGTTGTGACAACATAGGGGCCCAGCCAAGTAGGCTCAAACTTGTCTTTCTTTTCTCTGTTTGCTTGGACTTTCTGATTTTCTTTGAGGACCATGTCACCGACCTGGAACTGTCTAGGATGGACCTTCTTGTTATAACTCATTTTGAGTCGATTTTGGTATGCAACCAGGTGATCATGTGCTTGTTGTCTCTTTTCATCTAACAGGTCTAGCTATGTGAGACGAGCCACATGATAGTCTTCATCAGTGGTGTAGTTCTTCATGGAGACTCACAATGATGGGAGCTCGACCTCAATCGACAAAATGGCTTCAGCACCATATACAAGGGAATATGGGGTGGTGCCTGTGGGAGTGCGATAAGAAGTGCGGTAGGCCCAAAGGGCGGGATTGATTTGGAGGTGCCAGTCACGACCAGAATCATTGATAACCTTCTTGAGTATTTTCAAGATAGTTTTGTTGGTTGCCTCAGCTTGGCCATTTCCTCGAGGGAAATATGGACTGGAGAAACGGTGATGGATGTGAGTCTGGCGCACAGATCATCCACATGTTGGTTTTCAAAAGGTGTGCCACGGTTTATAAAGATGGTAGATGGTATGCTGAAGCGGCAGATGATGTGGTAAAGGATGAACTTGGATATTTGGATGCCAGTAGTTAGGGTGAGCGAAATCGCTTCAACCCATTTGGTGAATTACTCTGTGGCAATTATTATGTACTTGTGTCCATCTGAGGAAAGGGGAGTGATTAAGCCGACGAGGTAAAAGCCCCAACATGAAAATGGCCAAGGTGGCGCAATGGGTTGCAAGTCTTGTGCTGGTGCATGAATCAGATTTGCATGTTGTTGACATGGTAGACATTTTCTGACAAACTCACAAGCATCATGTTCCATGGTTGGCCAATAATACCCAACTCGAAGCAACTGCTTAGCTAGAACCATGCCACTCGTGTGGGCACCGCAAATTCCAGCGTGGACCTCTTGTAAAGCCAAGATGGCCTCGTTTGAATCTAAACACCTAGAGAGGATATTGTGATACCCTCGATGATAAAGGGTGTTGGCTACAAGAGTGTAGCGAGAAGCTCTGCAAATAAGGTTTTGGCATTGGTTGTTGGTGAGATGGGGAGATATGATACCATTCTTTAGATATGCATGGATGTCATGGTACCATAGGGATTGAGGACCAACCAAGACACACACCATTTCTGCATCGACGTTCTCATAAGCTGGCATGTGTAGCTTCTCAACTACGAATTCATACTGTGATGCATCACGTGGGATTTCTAACAAGGATCCGATGGTTGCCATTGCATCGGCCGCTTTGTTTTGAAGTCTTGGTATCTGTGTGAACTGTAGATTTAGAAAATGCTCTTTCAGTCTATCCATTAATTCTTTGTAGGGTAGCAGCTTGTCATCCTTTGTCTGATATTCATCTAGGACTTGCTTGATAATCAGCTGTGAATCTCCAAACACTTGCAGTTCTGTGATATTCCACTGAATGGCTATTTTGAGACCTGAGATGAGTGCCTCATATTCTGCAATGTTATTGGTACATGAAAATCCCAACTTGAATGACTTTGGGATGTAGTCACCTTGAGGTGTGACGAATAGGATTCCTGCCCTTGATCCATGTGATGTGTAGGAGCCATCAAAGTATAGTTTCCACATGGGCTGTTCTTCGATCATATGTAAGTGTTCATCAGGGAATTCCTTGATTAGTGGATAGGCATCCACCAGTGGTACCTCTGCTAGTTGATCGGCAATGACTTTCCCTTTGATTGCTTTCTGATCTATGTACTAGATGTCAAACTCACTGAGTAGCATGACCCATTTTGCCATACAGCCTGTGAGAGTTGTCTTTGATAGTAGATATTTGAGGGGATCCACTTTTGAAATGAGCTTGATTATGTGGCTGAGTATGTAGTGTCTAAAATTTTGAGTGGCAAAGACCACTGTGAGGCATGCTTTCTCCACGGGTGAATAATTTAGCTCATAGCCAACTAGAGTTCGGTTGATATAGTAGATGGCCCTTTCTTTATTGTCATCATCATGTTGCGCTAAGAGTGCCCCCAGTGCTGTAGTGGTCGTCGAGATGTAGAGTATGAGAGGGTGATGCAGAGGACATCAATGGTGATCTTAAAATCTACCAATCTTCATTTCTCTTCCCTTGAGCAACATACTAGAGGTTCGAATCTTCATCAATTCAATCACAAATAACAATAACTTACTAAACACAATCTTACTTTGATGTTCAAATCATCAACATACCCTTGTCCTTCATATTGTACGACCAGATGTGCATATACAATTGATCATTGGTTCACCGTCTATTCTTCCATTTTGAAAGATCCATAATAAACTGAAACTATTCAATAGTTTTTGCCTCACAAATCTTACTCTTCACGGCTTTATGCTCCCTCGAACTTGCTTCAAACCATGGTCATGGTAGACTGAGAATATACTTCCTTCCCATACCGAATACATCTTGTCTATCACTTGCATGATATTCCTCAACATCGGCTCCTTCGGGATCGGCCTCCAAAACTTTTGTCATCATATCTTCTCCTAACCATTCCGTGGCATCATTAGTAGTCCATCACCATCAACCTGCACCTAGTAACGGTTCTTGAAACTGTTTTCAAAACTTGTGATCTCAAACACACCGAGTATAGCCTCTCAGGTAAGGGCTGAGAACATATTACCATACGGTCTGACATAGTACATGCGTACACACAATCCATATTCGCCACGTTTTCCTCGCTGCAAGATCGATAGCCGCTAAATATCATCGGTTGACAACAAATTCAAGAACTTGGTTTCGAACCAATTCTTTGCAAAATATAATAGTTCACCATACTTATCTCAATCTGAACAGTCATAAATTGACATACGCACTAGAAGGATTCATTAAATTCTTCATTGTGAAACCCGATATCATTTTTTTTTTGCTTCATAAAAGAAATAAAAATCTGGTACAAGAAGATTTTGGCCTTCACCAACTCAACCGATTAAGTAAGTAATAATTTTCAAATGGAAAACCGATACCATGAACTCAACATCGGATTGTAATTAGAAAGCATTCCATTAATCAAGTCTCTCTCCTATGCCAAATGCCAACACGACATTTTCATACCGCAGATGTGCCCGTAAAGACATCAAAATCAATAATTAAAATTGAATATGTCACCAACCTGATAGCATTGAACTAATTAAATATTGCTAATTCAAAACCTGACATGCATATATCACTATTCGGCTTCTTAAGACAGAGATCGATAATAGACAAAAAAGGAACACATGAACTTAAATAAAATACATTCCATTGAAGCCCCAAGTTTACAAATAAGAATGGCTCTCTGGCTTCTAGCCAGAGAGCCCAATCATTTTCTCACTCTTATCCTTTTTCCAATCCTCTTCCAAAGTCGATCTCCATTAGGTTACACAATGCTTCCTAATAAAGGTAAGCTTTGACGGTTACAACCGTTTCACCACCTTATCACGGTGCACACTTAATTTCGGTGTAGTGACATTTACTAACAACTAAACCCATTTCGGGTGCCTTTCCATACATTTTCCATTACACATATATGATCCAGATTATAATGAAATAATAATTAATTTATTTCTTCAAGTGGTTCCGAGATCGTTTCAAATGATTTTAAAACTAAATTATTAGTACCATGACTTTAGCGATGTCAAATTCATAGGTGGAGGTGGTGCTCCTGCATCATACTCCCGAGTTTGAAGATTTTCCATGTCCCATGGAAATGTATTGGTGAGAACCTGTGATCGTTGCCGCTTCATCATCATTACTTGTCAGGATCACTCAATCGATGCCTCCGCTGAACATCTCTTGCAACTCTGACTCCCATCCATGGAGTTTATAAAGGTCACCTCCAAGGATGCTATTCCAGAATCCACTCTTCCAGTGCTGCTACACAACCTAACTTCTGTCCCTCACTTGGGAGTCCCTCTTGCCTCTCTCCCCAAGACTTTTGGCGACACCAATGGACTAGCTCCTCTAGCCCTCTTGGACCATCCCATGGCCCTATGACAGATCTTATCTGCCTTCCTACAGCTGAGTGAACCTGCATCCAATCTGCAACCACAAACTTCATACCAAGAATCCCAATAATAAAAACCACTTTCCATGCCCAAATCTTTTACTAGGCTCCGATACCACTTGATGCAGAGGACATCAATGGTGATCTTAAAATCTACCAATCTTCATTTCTCTTCCCTTGAGCAACATACTAGAGGTTCGAATCTTCATCAATTCAATCACAAATAACAATAACTTACTAAACACAATCTTACTTTGATGTTCAAATCATCAACATACCCTTGTCCTTCATATTGTACGACCAGATGTGCATATACAATTGATCATTGGTTCACCATCTATTCTTCCATTTTGAAAGATCCATAATAAACTGAAACTATTCAATAGTTTTTGCCTCACAAATCTTACTCTTCACGGCTTTATGCTCCCTCGAACTTGCTTCAAACCATGGTCATGGTAGACTGAGAATATACTTCCTTCCCATACCGAATACATCTTGTCTGTCACTTGCATGATATTCCTCAACATTGGCTCCTTCGGGATCGGCCTCCAAAACTTCTGTCATCATATCTTCTCCTAACCATTCCGTGGCATCATTAGTAGTCCATCACCATCGACCTGCACCTAGTAACGGTTCTTGAAACTATTTTCAAAACTTGTGATCTCAAACACACCGAGTATAGCCTCTCAGGTAAGGGCTGAGAACATATTACCATACGGTCTGACATAGTACATGCGTACACACAATCCATATTCACCACGTTTTCCTCGCTGCAAGATCGATAGCCGCTAAATATCATCGGTTGACAACAAATTCAAGAACTTGGTTTCGAACCAATTCTTTGCAAAATATAATAGTTCACCATACTTATCTCAATCTGAACAGTCATAAATTGACATACGCACTAGAAGGATTCATTAAATTCTTCATTGTGAAACCCGATATCATTTTTTTGTTGCTTCATAAAAGAAATAAAAATCTGGTACAAGAAGATTTTGGCCTTCACCAACTCAACCGATTAAGTAAGTTATAATTTTCAAATGGAAAACCGATACCATGAACTCAACATCGGATTGTAATTAGAAAGCATTCCATTAATCAAGTCTCTCTCCTACGCCAAATGCCAACACGACATTTTCATACCGCATATGTGCCCGTAAAGACATCAAAATCAATAATTAAAACTGAATATGTCACCAACTCGATAGCATTGAACTAATTAAATATTGCTAATTTAAAACCTGACATGCATATATCACTATTCGGCTTCTTAAGACAGAGATCGATAATAGACAAAAAAGGAACACATGAACTTAAATAAAATACATTCCATTGAAGCCCCAAGTTTACAAATAAGAATGGCTCTCTGGCTTCTAGCCAGAGAGCCCAATCGTTTTCTCACTCTTATCCTTTTTCCAATCCTCTTCCAAAGTCGATCTCCATTAGGTTACACAATGCTTCCTAATAAAGGTAAGCTTTGACGGTTACAACCGTTTCACCACCTTATCACCGTGCACACTTAATTTCGGTGTAGTGACATTTACTAACAACTAAACCCATTTCGGGTGCCTTTCCATACATTTTCCGTTACACATATATGATCCAGATTATAATGAAATAATAATTAATTTATTTCTTCAAGTGGTTCCGAGATCGTTTCAAATGATTTTAAAACTAAATTATTAGTACCATGACTTTAGCGATGTCAAATTCATAGGTGGAGGTGGTGCTCCTGCATCAGAGGGCATCCTGGAACTGGTGGTACTAGGATTGGAGAGTTGGCTAGATATTCTTTGAGCTTATCAAAGCTTTTCTGACATATGGGATCCCATTTGAAGCTTGTGTCTTTGCATAAGAGATGCGTGAAAGGTCGGCACTTGTCTGCCAGTTGAGAAATGAATCGACGCACTGATTGAAGCTTTCCTTGTAGACTTTTGAGCTATCTAAGCGTTCTTGGTGGAGGCATTTTTGTTATTGCTTTGACCTTCTTGGGGTCAATCTTTATGCCTCGTCATGAAACTATAAAGCCTAGGAGCTTTCCAAATGTAACACCAAAGACACATTTCTTTGGATTGAGCTTTAACCCATAGTGAAGCAGGTGATCAAACACACTCTCAAGAATGTCAAGGTATTCATGGTGTGTCTTTGATTTTGCAAGAATACCATCCACATAGTCTTCTAGAATCTTGTGGATCATGTCATGGAAGATTGCTGTCATCACTCTCTGATATGTGGCTCTTGCATTCTTTATACCAAATGGCATCATGTTATAGCAAAAAGTACCCCATGGAGTGGTGAATGTTGTTTTGTGTAAAGTTAGTGAACATGCTCTACTGGTTTTGGGCCATGAGTGTACTGACTACTGATGGATTCTCTAGATGACTCACAAATGTTTCTATTGCTAGGGGAGCGGAGGGGATATTGGGATCTTCCCATGCATTGCCAGTTTGCATTTGGGGATCATAGGCTACCATCGCACTGGTAAAAATGTTGGGATCAGATGAGCTGGTGATTGGATAAGGATTTGTGTTCCTTCATTTTCTAGATCCAGATCTTGTCTCGACAGGCATGGAGATGCAAATGCTAGATGGATGCAAGATGTTTCTAAAGACTTTAAAGAATGATGGATGCAAGCTTAAGGAACCTCTAAGGATGGTAAATGCAAGTCTAAATGATCTCTAAGGATGGTGGATGCAAGTCTAAATGATCTCTAAGAATGGTGGATATCTAGAATGCAATGCAAGGATTTGGATCAACTGTAAGATGGCAGTGATGGTGAAGGATTGGTGGAATGCTCTAATTGGGATTGAGGATGATGAAGGATTGGTGGAGGATGGTCTGCTTTGGATCAAGATTTGGTGGAAGATTGGTGGGATGTTGGTGGAAGATTATTAAGTGTTAACAATGAGCTACTGTTTTCCCGATGGAGGATCAGTGATAGGATTTGGTCAACCTAGGATAGACTAATGATCTTTGGTTAACTGGATTCTTATCAATGCAAGCCAATCTCTTGCTCGAGATGATGAGGCTGTGCAATGAAAAGTTGGATTTCCTTTAGACAATGCTCTGTCAAAAAGGGAATGATTTCTGATTTATGATAGGGGATGGAAACAACTCAAAGGTTTCGAACACTAAGTGCTTTTGGATTTGGGTCTCTAGATTTGGTGCAAAAAGATGGTGGGTACTGATTTGGCTGACAGATGTTGGATTTGGATCAAGGATTTGGGATTCTGATTTGTGGATTGTTGATGGAATGATGGAATGATGGTGAAGGATGATGGAGCAATGCTATTTTCTAAAAGGATGATGCAAATGCAACTGGGATGGATGATCTATGATGCTGCTAGGAAGATGATGACTTTAGGATGCAACTAAGGTTTGGTGATGATGCAAGGATGAAACTAGGATGAAGGACTATCAAGATAGGATTTGAGATCTAAAGGTAGAATGGGACATGTGGTGGATCTAGCTAATCTTCTCTTTCAAGATTGATGTAACAATGGTTCACTCGAAATCGATAGGCAAACTGTTTGATTCTTGCATTATAGCCAATATTATCAAGCTTTTCTTGATATTTTTCTTCTGCTTGGGTTTTTTGGACAAAAGATTGATAGTTTTTAAGGTTTCTCTCTGTAACTTTCTTCTCTTGATAATCTTTGGATTTGGGCAATTTAGCTTTTGGATGTTTAATCAAATTGGGCATAGCTTGGGGAAATTCTGATAAAAAAGGTTTGGGTATTTGATTCCAAGGGTTTCTTCTGCAAGTTATTCTAAGTATCAAGTTTGTAGATTGGTTTGATTATCTCCAATGGCAAAGGATAGATTCCAACAAATTTTTTTGGAAAAGCAATCTCCACAAGGGACAAAGCAACCTTGTGGGATACAAATAAGATAACTGACTCTGATTCTGAAAAAGCTTTGAAAAGTGTATGTTCCGACAAGTGTTTTCACAGAGTTTCTAACTGTCAAGCACTTCAAACAGATCTACCTAAGGAAGGTGAGTATCAAAATCCTTGCCCATAGCTTGGTACCCCCTAAAAGGGGATACAAATGGTGAGTAATCTTAAGGTGATCCGGTAAACCCCTTGGATCGGTCCTTGCACAAGGATTTTGATACCTTCGGATGTGGATAGGGTAGCCTCTATTTTATCAAGTTTCTAATGGTTCCATGGAGTCTCCATACCCGGTTATGCTGACCGCCCGTGACTCACTTAATAGCCTAGCCAACAACGCTGGGGGAGGAATATTTACCATCCCCAGTCACTGTATTTGGCACGAACGCCCGTGGATTAGGAGATATAAGTGAGTGCTTTTTGCCTTCACTTTATTTATATACCGGCCGGGGGGGATACCAGTTTGAGGTCGTTCTCCAGAGAGGAAGCGCTTTTCTCCCCGGATAGGCCTCGCTAAAAGTAAAACAAGTGAACTTGTCTGAGTTCAAATGTTTTACGTTGCTTACTTTAACAAGATTTTGCAGAAAATGAAAGCTCCCAGATGCACACCATGAAGAGTTCTTTTCCAATTTGAATTAAGTGTGATTTTGATTGAAATTTTTTGAAGACACAAGTGTTTAGATTTTGAGTTTTTCTTTCTCCAAAAAGTAAGTGTTTGAGCGATTGCAAGTTCTTTCCTTTGAGCATTCAAGATTGAGATTGGCATGTTGTTTAAGGAACTTTGAAAAGAGCTTTGTTTTGATCCTTAAGTCATTCAAGATTTGATTTTACGTTTGCTTGAACTGAAAAAGGAAGGAATAGAGATTTTTGTTTCTTTTAAAGCATTCAAGAGTGTGTTTGATTTTCAAAATGACAATGACTCTTTAGGACTTAGCTTCATTCCTTTAGTTTCATTCAAGATTTTGTTTGCTCCATTTTTAGACCCCAAGGCAAAGTTCCTAGATTTAATTTGATGCGTGAATTTGAAAAACATTCAAGACTTTGCCACAAAAAGATGTTAGTTTTTAACAGAATTTTTAGGACTGATTTTAGGAACCCATTTAGATTTTAAGATGCAAATTTGAGATTTTTTTAAAGTACCCAAAGCTTTCAAGTGTTCCTAATTTTTGCATGAATGCTTCTAAAACCTTGATGTTGCAAGGATGCAAATGTTTTGATTGATTTTTCTTGTTTGTTAGAACAAATTTTGCAAATTTTAGTCCTTAACGCATTCAAGAATGATTTGGGGGTTCATTTTAAGCACTAAAACAAGGTGTGTATGATTTTGCTTCCTTATGGATTTTTTTGAGAAAAAATTGGCCAAGATCTCACAAGAAGAAGAAGAAGAAGAAGTAGACGGAATAGAAGAAAAATAAAGACAAGAAGAGGAAGAAGAATTCGAAGTGCTCTGTCCACCTAGAAGCTTGAAAATTTTGAAAACACTCCAAAATCCATCAGAATGTTTGCAAAGAACTCGTGAAGTGGGTCACACCAGACGTGCCAAAATGTGATCGATGTGAACCTAATCTATTTTGAAAGGCGTAGACATGTCAAATATTAGCCTAAACAGTATATACCTAAAAACAAACAGTAATTCACAAAGTCATTCAGATTAAGCTAAAACAGATGCGCCCATGCACTGTTTGATTTGCTCAAATAAAAAGAATGTGGGTATGCTCTCAAAGCACCTGGAGCATGTTCTTAATGCAGATTTGGAGGGATTGAGATTCATGAAAACCCCATATATGGCACAATATTGGATAGAACACCCAAAATTGCCCCTAAGGCTTCAAGAACTCAAGATTTATGCAAACTAATATGATTAAACATATTTTAGAACCCAAAATAGATGTGAGAATGATGCATAAACAAAAATTAAACTAAGTTAATCCATTAGTTCTATGCTAAGATGTGAGCTAAAAATACTTGAAAAATGATAAAATTTACTAATTACTATGAAAGCTTTGAATGATTTTAGCACTATTCTAGCATTATAACAATACTGGAATTGAAAGTGAATTGGTATTTTGCTCTTAGAAATGAGGAGTATTTATAGGATTTTGGAAAGGGTTGGGTTAGGAAGTTGAGTCAGGGTTTGGGGTAAGGTTAGGGGTTGAGTTTGGGTCAAAGATAAGGATTGACTTCTTCTAGAAGAGTCTAGGCTTTTGGATGAGGATGAAGACTTTCAAGAAGAGTCTTGACTTTTAGACGAGGATGAAGACTTTCTAGAAGAGTCTAGGAGTTTTTAAGAATTTAGGAAATAGATAAAGGTTTATTTATTTCAAAAGGTTTTAGGTTTTGAGGATATTTATTAAAATATTTTTAATAAACATGAGGATTTAATATTTAATCTTAATTAAATATTTTTGAGTTGGGATTAGGGTTAGGGAATGATGGAATCAGCCTTTAATCAAAAGTAAAGAGGGATTAGAAGATTTTAGAAGAGGTTTAGGATCTTTAGGATATTTCTAAGGTTTTGGGAAAAAAATAAATAAAATATTTATTTTTTGGTTTTTTGGTCAATTTATTAATTAAATAATTAATAAATATTTTTGAGTTGGGATTAGGCTTAGGAAATGGTGGAATCACCCTTTAATTAAAATTAAAGTGAGATTAGAAATTTCTAGAAGAGGTTTAGGATCTCTAAGATATTTCTAAGGTTTAGGATTAAAATAATTTTTTAATTTATTTTAAGGTTTTTTGGTCAATTTATTAATTAAATAATTAATAAATAGGGGAATGATGTTTAAATTTGATTTAAACATTTTTGGAAGGGATTTTTTAATTAAATATTTTTAATTAAGATAAAAAAATTTAATGACATAAAAATAAATAAATAAATTAAATAATTAATTAATTAATAAATGATGATGTCATCAAGGGTTTTTCAGAAAATAAAAATATTTTATTTTCTAATGGATTTTTAGGTGTCTACAATGTGTTATCCTTATAAATGAAAGATTCACATTATGTTTATTCTTATAATGTTTTACTCTATTTTCTCCTTTCTCCGAGATTTGCATTTGTTAGTTGAATTATTCCTCAACTAGAGTTTCTTGGATACATAAATTATCTTATTTCAATTAAAATTCTTTCCATTGAAAATTTCCTTACTCTAGGATATATCAAGCATTACATTTAAGTGAGTGGGAAGGAAATCTCAAGAAAGAGATCAAATTTTTTTTTTCATTTGTTGGATGCCTCATAGAATCATCAAGGGCTTTCTTCTCTCTTTTTCAGTCTAACTTTTTGGAGTTTTTATGATGAAGCTACATGAATGTGAAAATAAACTATTATATATTTTGTGAAAATAAACTAATACAATTCTAAGAGTTTTTCAATTTTGGTGAGAATGTTGGGATCTCTCATTTTTTCAATTTTGAATTAAATACAAGATTTAATTGGATTACATGTGTTGGGATCAAGGGCTTTTCCAAGAAAGTTAACAAAACTAATCTATTTATCTAAGAAAAATAAATTTAATCTATTGTAATAAAATAAAGATTCTTATTCTAATCAATAAATGTTAACACCAATATAGAGTTATTTGGGAAGATTTAAATTTTGTAATGAATAATTGAAACCTTTTTGAAAGAAAATAAAATAATTGCAAGATGAAGAAGCTCCACATATTTTTTTTGGTTTCATCAAAGGTGGTCATGTCCTCAAAGATCACAACTCCTTTTGGACCCTCTTTTGTAAGAATTGGAACCTCATCTTGATGACCATGGGGATATGAAAGCTTTCAATTTGGGCATTATAGATTACTTGAAAGATGTAGTTCAGACTTAAAATCTTCAATATATAGAGGAAAAAACTTTTTGAACATTTCATACCAATCATAAGAATATTGTAGGTGGAGGTTGCATTGCAAAAGGATTGATTATCTATATGCATTTCACCATCCTTCCGCTAAAATCAAGGGAATATGAAATATAAGATTATTAGCAAGAATATTGGCATAATGCAAAAAAAACCTTTTAGATGCTAAAAACAATTAGAGTATTCATAGACTAGGAGCTTCTTAATCACAAGGGAGAGATTCAAGGAAGACTTGAGAGCTCATGTCCATAAAAGACCAAAGAATTTACTGAGAGCCAAGATGAATTCATTTAAGTCGTGACTAAGTCTTCACTTTTTATAACTAATTCTCATCTCCTCTTAGCTCTTAGTCAATGCCTAGTCTTCTATCCATCAACTCTCCAGTACGAAGGTTCAATCAAGACTAAAATGAATTCTCAATCACAAGCAAAAACAATGGAGAAACAACTAAAACTAATGTAATTATATGTCTACTAAATGAGACAAGATTGTACCTTTTACCAGGGTTGGTTGCCCAGGAGACCCTACAACTTGAGACAAGTCAATTGGACAATCTTATAGTCTCTTGAGAGACCCTTTAGTTGAAGATTTACAAAAGGTTTTTGGTATTGTGTAAGTACCTATAGCTTAGTTTGGAGGTAGATGAGATGGATGAGAGGCTAAGATGCATAAATACATCATTATCAAGAAGGAAAAAGTTGAAGGATGTGTAATTCATGCCTTGTGAGTCATGAGTTGAACTGCCGAGTCATGAGTTGAATTGCTAAGTCATCATCAAACTACCATATTAGGCTCTACAATTCGACACTTAGTAGTAGAGTAACTTTTTTTTTCCCAATCCTAAGGCAGACATATTTTAATAAGACACCATACATTCTTTCACATCAATCCAAGAGATAAGTTTCTTAACCTCCTTTACATTTAAATTCCTAATTTAATATTTCTATAATTAACAACTACTATTTCTTTAATCTAGATTGATTTATGAATAAATGCATGCATTTAATTTGATTGACCAAGACTAAGCTTAGATAAAAATTTACAACCATATAAAACCTCCTTGAAAACAACAATAGCTTAAAGACAAACTTAACATTCCCTTGCTTCTAAGCATTTAATAAAATCCCTTTCGAAAATAATCAGCATAAATACTTATTTGTCATCCCTTCCCTTCTAAACATTCATTGGTCAAGATTTAGTAAGAAATTTGATATTGAAAAGAGTTTGAAGATAGCTCAAAGTTATTATTCTCAATTTTTTAGACTACTCACTCTCATACAAGTCACTCAAATCATTCATTAGTCCTTATAAATTGTTCCTCTCAAACAGATTAAAACAACTCTAGTTCTCAATACAATACTTCAAATTATTAAAACATTCACTCTTCATTAAAAATCATTTATTCATTCAAACAGCATACACAGCCTATTAGAGGAGGATAAGATCAACCAAACTGTTAGTTTGATTGTCAAGATTCATATCAGAAGGACGACTACGAAAAGAATCTGAAATTAGCTTACCACTGGAATTTTGTGATACCTTAAACTGTTTGTTCTAATAGACATCATTAAAATCTTCCATTTCATTTCATTTCATTTCAATCATTGTTCCTCAAAATTTGAGTGTTCAGCTCAAACGTTAAAACCACTCTCGTTCCGTAGAATGAGAAAAGGGGAAAATCCGATGTTAGTTCTCCACAGAATTTTATGCTCCGCTCAAATGTAGAAACTAACGGGAAATTCCAATACGCGTCTGTACTCGTCCACGTGGGCAAAAATAAATTCAAAGATTAGCCAGGTCAGACTACGAGTACACAGTAAGTCCAGCTGTGTTGAAAATTTCAAACAAATCCGACCGGGAATCATAAGAAAATACTAAAGCCTTAATTAGAGAATATAACGAGAGGTAGGTCAACCAATCATGTCTCCCCGCCAGTAATTAATCTAAGACATGACCTGCAGAAATAAATCCTAAATCTTAATTAAAACTCTCGCCATTATACTTAATTTCATTTCGATGCCTTTGTATGTGATCTGCAGTAGGAGAAAATATTAGTTTGATCAGAACAAAGAGGCGTCGGAGGGGAGTCTGCACCAGCGATCGTTTCACGGCCACCGGGAAAATGTTGAGAGATTTAATGGCCTTGTGAGGATTTGCGGTCTCGTTTGCAGGTATGCCCCGATCTGATCTGTTAATTTCGACCGCTGGATGTGAATTTAGGGTTTGTTTTGGGGAAAATTTATGTTTTTAGGGGTGTTAAATGGAGTTTTGTGTTCCTTCTTCCTAGATTTGTTGGAATTCGGGAGGAGTGAGCGGGTTGATGTGATGGATTCTTTTTTTTATAAAAAATTTTGTGCTATTGGTGTTTGATTCGGTTATTTACGGAGCATTTATTTAGGGGCGGATTAGGGTTATGTGTTTGGGATGAGATTTTATAAGGTCTCGGTAAGGTTTCGTTCCGGGGGTTATTTTCGGAGGATTTATTGGCGTTTCGAGAGCTTGTTGTGTAGAATTCGAGAAATATCACCATTTAACACCTCATTAGAGTCTAGTCGAGGATTGGAGAGAGAAAATAGGGGTACCTGATATTGCTTTCCTCATTTATGTTGGAGCATCAGCAACTAAATATTGAGATTTATGTTTGACTCTGAGCAACGTTCGGCCAAAACATGCAGACAGCTTTATGTCTTCAATATGGTATTAGAGCCAGGTTACGAAACTGGAGGACATAAATGTGCCTTAAATGGGAGGGACGGGGACGAGAGTATTGAAAGCAATTTGTACTCCGAAACTCAATGGCAGCATGTAGTGCACTGGTATTGCATTCCTATAGCTTACTCGAGGTCCTAAGATCATGAGTGCTGGTTGGTCCATGAAAATTGTACATCATACCCACCTATTTAACTATATTATAGACACGAGCTAGGCTTGTTTGCTAAATTCTGGCTCCTATAACTTTTGAGATCCACAAGGGCCATGTTTGTAAGTTATTATATATTAGATATTTCTTTCTGGCATTTTAGACAATCTTACTTTCAACTTTTTTTGCTGATATGAAATAGCTGATCAAGCTGATCACCTTTGACTCAACCTGCCAAAGTGTAAGGGATAAACCACCAGATCAACTTTGGAGTTGCTTCTGTTCTTGTCCTTTTTGGTTATTGGTCCTTTGTATTCAACAACATTGAAACCCTAATTTGTGTTGTATTCATATCTATTTTAGCGCAATCTGTTAACAGCTTAATTCATTTAGTTTGTTTCTCACTGTGGGAGTTGCCATCTTCTCAATTGTTTGGTAATGAAACTTTGTGACAGCTTAAGTGACATATGTGAATTCCAAGAATGAAAATTTGAAACAGTAAACACTTCTATCAGCCTTAGCAGATGAGTTTCATGAGAACCTTGGTGGGAAATACTTTCCTCATGGCAACACTGGAATATTGCTGCAATGTTTCTCAAAACATTGTTTATCTACGGTAACAAATTGTGTGTGAGAGGCAAATTGGCAATGTGCCATATTGTTGATTGAAATTAAGCTTCCAATGATTAATGAGATTTATTGTCTATCCACACCAAAGAAATGCGTGAGAGGCTAATTGGTAATGTAGCTTGTTTATTGAACTTTGGCTTTCCATAGTTGTGAGATTTGTGGGGACCTGTTCCTAGGCTAATCCAACGGCTTTTTTCTTTCTTTATGTATTCAATCTTTTTAGAAAGACATTTTCATTGCGATACATAATTACATATTGAGAATGCTGTTATTTATTATTGTGCTTGTCGGGGGGAATTCCAAGTTTTGTATTTTGAACCCAGATTTCAATTTAGAATTATGATTAGCTCTAGACAAAGTTTGTTTTTGCATCCACAGACGAGTTTCTCTAACTTGACTAGCTGCATGAGCTAAGCTTGTTCAGTAAACTCTGACTTGCATAGATTAGAGGATTCACAAGGACCTAGTCAATTAATTTTTAAATCTTCTTTACAACTTACAAGGGAATTACCATTTAACCAAGGATTTTAGCACTGTAACTTAAATAAAAAAGAATGGGATTAACCTAAGCACACAGCTTCAAGTTTTCGACAATTAGATTATGAAAGAATGGCTTTAGGACTAATCAGCCTTAATAGATGGATGATTTTATTATCAGCATTGACTGCCTAGGAGGGAAATCATTTCCCCATGGCAATAACATATATCTACTACAATGTTGCTCTTAGCCTTGGTTATTCCCACCATCAAAGAGAAGGGAAACCAGAAACCAATTCGGAAAATGTGATAATTGTTGGTTGATTATGTTGAAATCAAGTCACTAAGCGATTCTAAACTTAAGGAATACCATGATGCCTATCCCTAGAGGCTAGATGGAGATAGCTTCTGAAGTGAATCTAGTTAGGAATCAATGCCCAGCATTCTGAAGTAGAATGATGTGAAGGCTAGATTATGATGTTTTTCGAATCTGCTGTTTGTACAGAGATAATAACAGGGATATAGAATAAGAATAGAAAATTTCTATTTTGGCAATATTAAAGAGTAGTAATTTAATTTCAAAAAACATTGCGAATTCTATTCAGGATTTGGATATCTAACTGTCTAAGCTGACTTACTTGGTTTTGTTTGAAATTTATTGTGGGAGAGTTATAGGTGAGATCTGTCTTGAAAGTTCTTTGTGGATGTTGGTTTATTAAATTATCTCCCTTCTGTTGTTACTTTAAAGTATTTTGGCACGGTCCCCTTGTCCTCTCATTGCAATACTAGCACCATTAATCATGCTTCCAAGAATATTAAATGTAGAACATATTAGAATGCTTGAACCACAGCAACACAGTTCTAAGAATGAAGTGTCACTGAAATTCCAACACAAGGATATCAAACGTGCAAGACATTGTAGTCCTTAGGTGTATTGAAAATTTTATTGTTTTAATTTTGTTTCATTTTTCTTGTGCTTTTGTGTCAGCTGAAATCTGGTTTTCATATATTCCATGTTATTCATTATCATTTGGTGTATTGGCCTGAAAACCTGATCATTGCACTTTTTTTTTAGTTTTGCAGTTTCCTTTCTCCAACTCTATAAGGAGGGAATCTACCAATTGTTATATGCCCACCATTTTCAACCTGTTAAATGGCCAGGGGGAAAATTCATGGTAAATCTGGCAAGGGTAGTAACCAGATCATGGAAACTTTAAAAATGCAGGAGAACCCTAGAACCTTTTTGAAGCGCAGGCTCGAAAATGACGAGAATGACAAAGATGATCCTTCAACTCCGTTAAGTAAAAGGCAAAGCCTGGACAGCAATCCAGCAAATTGCAATTCAGAAGTTTGTATCTATTCAATCGATAAGGCTTGCAGCCCTCGGAAGGGAGAGTTTATGCGCTGCCTCTTTGGAAGTGAAAAAAAAGGAGACAATTGGAAAACTCGATATTTGAGGAGTATGGGAAAGCTCACGAACTATGTAGAATTGCCAATTGGAGGAAGAGGTGGTCATAAGCATGGTAAACGGTGTCTTCCAGATTCACCGCATGATAACTGCATTCAAATGCATCCAGGTCAGTCTGAAATGAATTTGCCCAAGGTTGGATTGTTAGCCCCAGATGAGATGATGGAGCCTATTGCCGATAATCATGCAACTCTTCATACTACCTCTTCTACCATTGAAGGTAGTTCTAGTGATCATGCATACCCATCTACTCCACAGAAAGCATTAACACCTATGACTACCAAGAAAAATGGTGTTACTTTTTGCAGAAGCTTTCCTGAAAATGGTGAGAATGATATTTCAATTACAGAAGTGTTTGGTGATGACTCAGTACGTTCTGTAAACCCATCATCTCATTCAAGGCCTTGTACTGTATCACCTTGTCGGAGTGATATGACTTTTGTGGAAGCTGATTCTATTGCAAGCAGGATTCGAAAATCAAGGTATAAAACTGAAAAACACTGTGAATCAATTAATATGAACTCCCCAAATTTTGCCCAGAATCAATCAGGAGCTAGTTCAGAAAAGTTGATGTCTCAGGCATCTGAAAAAAAAGTTCAGGAAAGAGATCCTGCAAGATTGACAAAGCATCAAGATATTATGGAATATGAGGAATCAGATTACAAACAAATTTTCCTTTCAAATGGTTGTGAATCTTCTGATCGGCCATTCTCTACCAGGGTGGGCGAGGCTTCTTCCCATGAAAATGGTACAACAGCTGACTATTCCGAGTACAAGAAGGAAGAAAGTAAGGAATTTGAAGGAAAGAACACAGAGAAGAATACCATGGGGTCTATGGAGCAATGTGAAAGAAATGAAGACCATGAGTCCAATTGTAATCGAGAAAGCTCAGTCTTACATGAAGCTCAGCCCAACCTACAATTTGCAGTATCAAGTGATGATACATTATCTCCGAGTAGTAGAATGCTACGTTCCAAGTCCAGCAAGTCGGGTGTATCTCCAACAAATGTTGCAACCCAGTTAGAAAGCATGCAAAGAGATGTTTCTGTATCAAAAAATCAGCCACTATGGAATTCCACTAAAATCAAGCTTAAGATCAAAATGCCAGAAAAGGCAGTGTTCGATTCTGTCCCATCAACTGTTAAATTGCTTCTTTCAACAGGTTTACTTGAAGGTCATGTTGTTCGATATGTGGGTCGGGGAGAACAGGTACACATCAAATGCTCTCTGTTGCACCAATAATATAACTAAGATTTTAATAACTTGTCTTTTTGTTCAGGAATTGCTCAGCGGCATTTTAAGAGGCACAGGAGTATTGTGCAATTGCAACACATGCAAAGGAAAAAAGGTGAACATAACACGCTGATGGTTTTCAGGATATATATATCTTTTATGCACTATTTTTATTATGTGGTGGTGCTTGTCGCTCATTCAATATGTTGCCCGCATTAAAGGTTGTCAGTATTTGCCAATTTGAAGTTCATGCTGGCAGTACGGCAAGGCATGCCAGTGATTTTATAATTCTTGAGAATGGAAGGTCTTTGCGTGATGTCTTTGAAGAAGCCAAGAGTGTTTCACCTGACAACTTTCGGGAAGTTATTAGCAAAGCTATAGACTGCTCGTCAAATAGAGGATTCCATGCTTGTCGAAAATGTAGAGGTAATGTGCTTATAATTATGGTTTAATTAGTTTTGTGTGCAAATAAATATATTGTCATACTTTGACATTTGAGCTGTGTGTTTTGTTATTTTAAATCACATTTGTAGTGGTATGTGATAGATTTTGTTGTTTAAACTGCTTGTAGCACCTATTGATGAATCTAATAAAGGGAAATCTAGTTCGATCTGTCGAATCTGTGATGAGGCCCAAGAAAATCAGAAGGCACTAACCGTTCGTGCGAGGTATGGTACAAAAGCAACTATTTTGACTTGATCTTACATTTCTCTCTATGGGTGCAAGTATGGGTTAACATAATACTACTTAAAATATCACTCATGCAGGCCTAATCCTAGAATTTTGGATCGGAAATTGAAAGACAAACCAAACACAAGGCTGCTCATCAAGTAACCGTTGCTTCTTTGATTTGTGTCTCCTTGAACTTTCTGTTGTTTTATTTTACTCAGCTAACAGTGAAATGAAATTTGAAATGCAGGCGCTCTCCTAGTGTTTCAGATGTCAAAGTGCGGGAAAAGTTCATTGTTAAGGCTAGGATGCAACAGAAGTAAATATCATGTTTTGTTTGAGGATCTTGTTTCTTGTGTGTTTTTGCTTTATCTTTGGTAACTGACACTTAGACAAAATTGTGTGAGCTTCTGCTAGTTTGACCACATTATTGAAACATTGATTGTTGATTAGGGTGTTCAATGACAGAGATCACCTAATAAGTAATTGGCACAGTGATTTAAATTTGTTTGCTTTGAATTCAAATTTGTTTTGCAGAGACATGACTTTGCATAAGATAATTTTCAAACCAAATGGTTTGGCAGATGGAACTAAGCTGGCTTATTATGTAAAAGGACAGGTATTACTTGTCTGGATTAGTTACATTTTGGTGTTTTCGTGGCTGTTTTAGTTGTTTATTTTTCTTGATAATGAAAATTTCTTCTTGATGTGGTTGTTTGATTTTAACAGCGCATATTAGATGGGTATAAACAAGGACCTGGTATATGCTGCAGTTGCTGCAATACTGTGGTGTGTATGAAAATCTGTTTGTTTAACCAATAGATTCTATTTTCGTTGTTGACAACTCTAAGTTCTGATTCTGTTCCGCAAGCAGATTAGTTCTTCTCAGTTTGAAGCACATGCTGGATTTGCTTCAAGGCGGAATCCGTAAGTATGGTTTCACTGCTTAACTATCCTGTGTTTGAATTTCAAAATAGTAAACCTGTGTTGAAACTTGAATTGACAGGTACAATTGTATCTATCTTTCGGATGGGCGTTCTCTGCATGAAGTTGCAGTTTCTCTGACAAGCCAAAGATGTGTCGATGATAATGAAGACTATTGTACAGAATGTGGAGATGGAGGAGACCTGCTCTGTTGTGATGGCTGTCCAAGGGCCTTTCACACAGGTGAATGCTACATCGTTATTTCAGAGCCATTTAACAAAGATTAATTTGCATGGCATTACAGAGTTTAGCAAAATTTTAAAATGGAGTTCAGTCAACCAGGTTTGAAATGGGAAAAACTTGGGAAGAACTTGTTAAACTATGAAACGATATAGTATTTATAATAGTAAAACAATATTTTGATTTTGTCATTTCATGGCAAATGTAGTGGATAGAGTACATAAAAATTGACTTTATCCAAAAGTGGCAATTATAATATTTTATAGAAAATAATATTGAGGGAAAATGGGAAACAGCAGAAATGCCATTTTGGCAATGGAAGGAGATGTGCTTAAATTGATACTACAGAATGCTGGTGCCAATTCGCAAAGTTTATGCTGTTTTTTGATTTTTTGCTTGTGTCAAAATAAAAAAAAGATCAAACCTTTTTTTGCCAAAAAATTGATGTATTGAACTATTTCTGTGAGTTATTCACAGGTTTTTGAAAAACATGCCATTTATTCACTTCTTTAAAACTTTAAAGCATTTTGGAGTTCGAACTTTAGGTTTGACTGCTGCGCAACTCTGTGGTTTGCAATGGTTGCGGGTCATGAATAAATTGCAAGTAATCAGAGCCTTTTGCATTCTCTACTTCTGTGGTACATATGCACAAGAAGATTATGTGTACTTGTTTTTCTGTAGTAATTTCTACTCTTTTTGTAGGACCATTTGCTGTTCATTGTAGAGGTAATGTATGTTGTCCTGCGCTTGTTTGTTTCTCGCTCTATTGGATGACTTGTGATTTGTTAAGAATGCAAAAAATAAGAACTTCATATTGGTGATTTAAGAGGCTTTCACCCAGTGTTACCTGGGGACACATTTCCGGCAAAAATTGACCCGTCCCGGAAACTTGGAAACTTCCAGAAACCTGCCCCCTGGCTGTCCCATAAAATTAATGTTTCAGTTTTGATAATTTGTTTGACTTCCACTCTCATGTGAACTCTAAATTTAAATTATTTAACACAAAAATTATATGTTAAAGTTCTATAATTTATATAAGCATGCTTTATCCATGTTTTCATATGAATATTTAAAATTTTTCCAATTTTTTATATAGCTGTTCCCACTGCCATCTCCTGCCGTCCCCTGCTCCTCCGAGAAAATAAAATCTGTCCTAGAAACCTGTTTCCCCGTCCCCCATCCTCCGTCCCGGAAACCTAGGGTAACATAACTTTCATTTATCCTCTTATTCTTCCTCTATAGTAATTTGGTTTTCTAGTAGATCCTTCTAAGTGGCTGTAAGTCTATTTTTTGACTTCCATTGTTCTGTGGTGCACTTTCATAGACAGTCCTTTTTAAGGAAACTGGAGTAATTTCTTCTAGACTATCTGGCTATCGACTTGATCTTTCTTAGGATATGCATTTAACACATTCTTTCTTGAATTCTCTGCCTACTATCTTTGAGCCCGACAAATTATGAATCAGAAGATATGAGTACTTTAAAATTTGAAGGCCTGGATACTTGTAATTTCTGCAAGTTTTTTTAATTTATCTTCCAGTTTTTTCCAACTCTTCCATATGTCTTCCATCATACAGTATATATTTTGAAATCTTGGATAAATGGGTCAAGTTGTTACAATTATTATGATACTCAGTCATTTATGGTTACATCAACTCACACGAGCCAAAAATTGGCATGCTTTAATCTTTTGAATGCAATAATTTTGGTTCCTTCTAATTAAGTTTTTGTTGGACTATATTTTTATTGCTAACATCTTGATAGACTATATACAGACATCAAGTATGGTCCTTTTATGCTAGCAAAGGAAAAAAATTAACTTTGAATGTTTAAACATGTTTATTATCATACATGAACTTTGATTAGTTAAAATCATCTTTAATTTCAGGTTTTAGCTAACTTCTTGCATCTCATCTCTTTGTTTTCCTTATCTGATCTTGAATCTGATTGTTAAATTTTTATATACTTGACAGGTTGTGCACGACTACCTGGCATTCCAAATGGAAATATTTGGTATTGCTTTTACTGTCGATATCAGTCTGGAACCATAAGAAAGTCATCTCTGGAAAAACCTTCCAATCGCTGTACACGTGTTGTCAAGGCACCAGAGAAAACAATTGGTGGTTGTGTACTGTGCAGGTATCTTTTATTAAATTTATATTTAATGTCTGTTTGGTGTATTCATGTTGGTATTGATATAATCTTAATGCAATTTTTTTGAATGATGGCCAGATATACTGCATTTTTTTTGATAAAGTATTAAGGTTCTATATTGCATTTTTTTGATTAAGTATTGGGGTTCTATTAGGGAGCCCCAGCCCAAAATACAAACATGAAATGGTATCATAAAGATATAAAAAGATTCAATAAACAACCCATGCAGGGGCAAAACAGGCAAAATATAAACACCAAGACTGCAGAGGCCGGTCATTCCCTTTTTCTCATGAGAACATAAAACCATTTTTCTCAGACTGTTTTCTAGGGGCTGCTGTTCTTTCTTTGACCTGAGTACAGCCCACTGTATCCTTCTCCTCATAATCTGACACTTTTGGAGATGCTGATAAAGATTAATATATGGTATTTAAAAGTGAGTCTGGGTGTTTGATCCTATTCCCCCTGACTTATCCTAAGCCAATCCTGATGACGAAGACGCATACCGGTTTTAAATAAAGAAATAGTAAGTTGTGAATTTTCAGGTTTGGTGCAGTCTGCATCTATCATTCTATCTTCCTGCATTGAATAGATTTAGGACAAACCACAGCCTGTAAAGCCACTATGGCAGGGGAACAAACGACAACCATCTATGTGGTGTGGGGTGAAGGAGCCTTATTTGCACCATTTGATTGCACTACTCTTTTCTTCACTTTCCTCTCTACAAGAGATTGCTTGCGAGTTGCAGTTGAAGAGGATCTATTAAATTCGTCAGAAGATTCAGGCTTTGTCCTCTTTACTGATAAGTGAAATAAACATACACCCTTTACCTGTTAAAGGGTGTGCTCGTTTAACCACGGGTGATGACACAGATCATTGTTGCCCTCCCAACCATAGACGATGTATTCCTATCATCTCCCCCGAGCACTACTTATGTATCGACCTGTTAGTCTTCCACATCGAAATGTATTGATGAATAATTCAACACCAAAGATGAGGTCTTCGATCTCATTCTATATCCGATTGTTCTTTCTCATGAGTCAGCCCTCTTAATAAGAGGGATGACTCTACATAAGGTGGCGACTATCCAAGGCGAAGAGATATGTCCCTTAGTTATGTCGGCCCCATAATAAATACAACTTTTATGGTGATTGGTCCACATAGCAAATATAAAACATAACATATTAGTATCTTTGAGATATCTCCCGCTGCTAATCACATTACCCGATAATACGTCAACACTCCCTCTTTATCTAGGGAGATATCTTCTCAGGTACTCATGTCAAAACTATCTGTGCATGGATGCCTGGAAATGGCCCAATTTTGGTATTCGATCCTTTATGCTTCGATGAATACTAATAACCTGTTCTTCTGTTTACTGGTACTGCCATGAGCATTTGCACAGGTTCCAAATGCTGTCTTCATACTCGCTTTCAAAGCCATTAGTTACATATCACTGCAAAATGCAGCAGGCCATTCATCTCACCAGCGCTACCATCATACTGCCATTTTAATGCGCCTGGCAGAGTTGGAAGAACTATTGAAACACTTAATAGAGGTAGTGTTCGGGCAGTATTGAATGTATACACAACAGTCAACCGGAGCATTCAGGTTCATAGCAGAGAAATACACCGTGAGTTATATGCATATTCATGGTGCTGCAAAATATTTGGAAACCGACACAAAGTGACAATAATTTGCTTCATTGTTTTCATCTAACACAGATAGATGAATAAATACCACTGAATTTTATCGATTCAGATGCTTCTCTGCGCCTCAATAAACCTTTTCACTCTCATGTCATTTCATTGTTTCCAAGAACACTTCACAGGCACATGGGTCATTAATGCTCTGATACCATGTTAAAGGGTGTGCTCATTTAACCATGGGCAATGACGCAGATCATTGTTGCCATCCAAACCATAGACGATGTACTCCTATCGTCTCCCCCGAGCAATACTTATGTATTGACCTGTTAGTCTTCCACATCGAAATGTATTGATGAATAATTCAACATCAATGATGAGGTCTTCGACCTCATTATATATCCGATTGTTCTTTCTCATGAGTTGGCCCTCTTAATAAGAGGGATGACTCTACATAAGGTGGTGACTATCCAAGGTGAAGAGATATGTCCCTTAGTTATGTTGGCCCCATAATAAATACAACTTGGATGGTGATTGGCCCACATAGCAAATATAAAACATAACATATTAGTATCTTTGAGATATCTCCTGCCGCTAATCACATTAGCTGATAATAAATCAACACTACCATGTTGTCTCTTTAGAATTATTTGGTTTGACCAACAAGCACTACTGTGCTACATGATCCAGCTTGAAGCATCATTTGCATTTTCATAATGCAGAACCTATACTTCTGCACATGGTTGTCCATCTTGAGCCATATCTCATCCAGCAGGCCTTTCAAAATATCCATTCCCCCCCGAACTGTGTTATGTAGAGAACTATAAGTTTCAGGTCCACTGCTAAAAATCTAACAAGTTTACAATACTTTGAAAATGCGAGTCAATTAACAATTGAAGAGGAATGTATGGCAAATGCATCCAAGCCAGTATAATGTAAAAGGTTACCATCAAGGGGTTAAATGCAGGGAACCATGGCTTTATTAGCAATATGATTATCTCTGAACTGTAGGCCTTGTCCCAATAAAGATCAATCTTTATTTGATTGACATAAAAGAACAAAATAGCTAAAAGCCCTTGAACACTGGGATAAATTTCCTAGTTGACGAATTGGGACATGCATTGCCATATGGCAATTTTTATGGGAGGGGGTTAGATACATTTTGGGCACGTCTACCAAAAAAATGTAAAAATCATAAATATGTACATATTTGCAGCCTAATTAATACGACTTGAATTTAAAATACCACATTTTGAATAAGTTTGTCATCCTAATTCACTATTAAATTTGAACAATATGAATCTACAATTTTAAATTTATATAAAAATTAAATATTAAAATTAAAAATTCAATATATTAAAATTTACATAAATTTTAAAATACTAACATCAAATTAGATATAAAATTATTGAAAATTAATGTCGTTAATGGGATGTCATTGACTCTGATTTCTATAGATAGTTCAATAATCAAAGGACCTCCTTTGATAGGAACATGGAAGATGACTTTTGATGGCGTTTCTAAGAAATCTTGGTCCTTCAAGAGCTGGTTACATCATTCGAGACTCTAATGGAAAATTGATCAAAGTTACCTCAAAGAAACTCTCCCTGAGGACTAATAAAGAGGCAAAGATGAAAGCATTTTACTAGATGTACAACTGCTCAAAACATGTCCTCTAAATAAGGTGATTTTCTAGGGCAATGTTGCGCTTCACAACTCACACCTCACTTAGTCACTTGAGTGAGTGGGGACCCCCCTTTTTGTCTTTTTGTGCTTTCGCTGATCAGACTTTCGGCTTCTCGATGATACATTATATGCTTGAAAGCCTGACCCTTGAAACTCCTCCTTGCCTTGTGTTTTTTCCTTTTGTTTGTTCTTTTGTCTTTTGCTGATTGAATGTTGGGGGATGGGAGGTGTCATGGCAACATGGCACCCTCAAAAGCTTGACCCCTGGATCTTCCCATTTTTCAATGTTTGTTTCTTGTTTTCGGTGATCGACAATGGGGGAATTGGGGATGCCATGGAAACATGACACCTCCAAAAGCTCGACCCTTGATGTCTTGAAGGGCTACAACTATGTAAACCCTAAAAAGTACCTTTTTCGCTGATGCATGTTGGCCCCTATATGAGGGTGTTCTGCTGCTCATTTGCACACCTTGCCTCTAGCGAACTTTGAGAAACCTTAGAGTGACTAGTGCCTTTCCAAGCCAGTAGAGCCTTTGTCTTTAGTGTGCCAATGAGATCTACAAACTTGTAGCCTGTTCTTTTGTCAACCAGACCTCTGCTTCATCATTTTTAGGTAGGGTTTGTGCCCACGCCATTGGGTTTTCTATTTTTTGGTTGCTGTGTTTCTGTTGTGTTTTTTCACTGCTTGGCATTGTAGGTTAGTAGTAGTTTAGCAATAGAATAGAGCTTAGTAGCTTTAGTTTCTGGTTTTCAATAAGCACTTATTCGGTCTTGTCGGTAACCTAGGGCATTGCAAAACCTAGTCAAATCCATCAACCTTAGACAAAATCGGGACAAAGTAGAGGAAAAACCCTATTCGAGCCTAAAAATAAACTAAAGAACCTTCAAAAACCCAACTTGCATAAAATTGAAAACCCTAGCCTTTAAATAAAAAATTGCGAAGTGTTGGATTTTTGAATCTGACACCCTTGATCGATGATCCCCAAAAGGTTTTTGATCTTTCGCTGATTAGGCGTTTGGGGGATCCAACTACCCAAAGGAGGTTGGGGATCTCCAACACTTGATCCCTTGAAACATTGACGACAAAGGTTTATTTCTGTTAAGGTTTTAGGATCATTGCAAATGTAATAGCACTAACTGATTTTATGTGTTTTCCAAATGCAAAAATCTCTTGCATTTATATTGAGAATGAGCCAAGAAGAGACATGTCCCTTAATAGGACATGTCTATTCATTATTATGTAATTAATATAATGACAATTATGATTATATATATATATATATATATATATAATATCCCTTGAGTATTATATTAATTTCTCTAATATTTACATAATAATAATATTTATATTTATATATATATTAGTATATATACATCTCATATATATATATATATATATATATATATATATATATATACATATCTTTACTAGTATTGACTCATAGTGTTTATTCGACTGAAGCTACAAAACATCAACACTCCCTCTTAGCCAGGGAAGATTAAACACACGATTAGGATTAGAAGATATCATTTACTGTGATATTAAATATATGGTCTAACTAGGAATATTAAGTCGAATGATATTCACCATAACTCATAGATTCATAAGAATATCATCTCATGATATTGAGTGTATTGGCCATAGAATATCAAGTAGCATGATATTCACCAAGTACTCAAAAATAATGTGAAAAGATACATTACATTAATGTAATATCAGAGTTTATAGAGATATCATCTCATGATATTAGGAGTAATGGCCACAAAATATCAAGTCACTTGATATTCACCATGTACTCAAAGTACTGGCCTACCAACATCAAGTCTCATGATGTCAACCAGGTACTCAACAAATATTTTAGATATCACCTCAATATGATATCAGAGATATGGTTTGACCAAGAATATCAAGTCTCATGATATTCACCATAACTCAAAAAATATTTTAGATATCACCTCAATATGATATTAGAGATACAGTGTGACCAAGAATATCAAGTCTCATGCTATTCACCATAACTCAAAAATTTCTATGGGTAGTGTATCCTTAATGCAAGGTATCATCTATTGTGATCTGTTTCAGCCATCACATGATGTCTATCACAATAGAAGGTCAATGGTCTATTTAAGGAATTGAATCCACCATGCAAGAAATCATCTATTGCGATCTGTTTCAGCCATCACACGATGTCTATCACAATAGAAGGTCAATGGTCTGTTTAAGAAACTGAATCCACCTTGCACGAAATCATCTATTTTGATCTATTTTAGCCATCACACGATGTCTACAAGGTCAATGGTCTGTTTAAGGAACTAAATCCACCATGCAAGAAATCATCTATTGTGATCTGTTTCAGCCATCACACGATGTCTATCACAATAGAAGGTCAATGGTCTGTTTAAGGAATTGAATCCACCATGCAAGAAATCATCTATTGTGATCTGTTTCAGCCATCACACGATGTCTATCACAATAGAAGGTCAATGGTATGTTTAAGGAACTGAATCCACCATGCAGGAAATCATCTATTGTGATCTGTTTCAGCCATCACACGATGTCTATCACAATAGAAGGTCAAGTTATTGTAAGATTGTCACCTTTCAATAACTCTTACAAATACAAGTGACAATCATTTGGAAGTTGTCACTTCCTCATGATTTACACAACACCCTTATAGGCATTCATAATTCATAGTCATCTGACTATTTGAACACTGGAGATTCCAACTTGATATGGTCTACTCCCTCTAAATCAATACGACCGAGATTATCAAAAGTTGATTTAATCATATCCTCTATCTACTCCCTCTGAAGCTCAAGTTCTTGTATCAACCTCTTGTCCTCTTTTGAAATGTCAGACTCCCTCTGCATCTGGTCTCAATCATTAATTTGTTTTGCAAGCATTAAGTTCTTTCTCCCTTGAATGCAATTTTCTTGTGCTTACGTCCTGAAGGTATGTCAGAGAGAGATTACAAATAGCTCACTAAACTAGCTTGACCGAAAATACCAATGATAGAAGCATACAATATTTTTCTAACCAATAGTATAGAATGAATTACAAACTTAAAAAAATATGTGCATTAATAAAACATGAAATACTTATCTTTTATAAATTTTAAGTATTTCATTTTGCAAGGTGAGCCCATATAGAAAATATCATGCAAATTCACAGAATGATGTCTTCGTTCTCAAACATTACCATAATTATTCACATGACCTATCTTGAATATCCAAAGGTTCTATACACTATCACAATCTTCAATCTTATTAGATCTCCCTTCAAGTGGTTAGGCTTTTAAAGAAGGAACCTCGCTCTTTTACAGATTTTGCATAGATCTGTACACAGTCGGTAATAACTTTTGAACCCGACACTTTCTCGCCAATTGCTCCGGTGAGATTCTTATAAATTTGGTTTTCACAAACATATCCAAAATTTAGCAAAATCCAACGGTGCATTTGTGAGATATGGTCCTCATACTGAGATTGTATTTTTTGAGACAGTCACACATTCATCATCAACAAACTATTGCAACTTGGCTCTGATACCATGTTAAGGTTTTAGGATCATTGCAAATGTAATAGCACTATCTGATTGTATGTGTTTTCCAAATGCAAAAATCTCTTGCATTTATATTGAGAATGAGCCAAGAAGAGACATGTCCCTTCATGGGACATGTCTATTCATTATTATGTAATTAATATAATGACAATTATGATTATATATATATAATATCTCTTGAGTATTATATTAATTTCTCTAATATTTACATAATAATAATATTTGTATATATATATATATATATATTAGTATTTATACATCTCATATATACTAAATATATATATACATATCTTTACTAGTATTGACTCATAGTGTTTATTCGACTGAAGCTACAAAACATCAACAATTTCAAAAGAAGGGCTGGTCTTTAATTACTGGGCCCAAAGGTCTTGTCGGGGATGTTAACATCCCTAACCCTTGAAGGATTAGGGATGCCAATAGTCCTGACCCTGAAATGATGGTTCTCACTAAAGGGCTCATCCCTGAACTTTGAAACCTAATATATTTCGGGGGTGTCACTGCCCTCGACCCTCAAAAGATTGGGAATTGCAATATCCCCAAGCCTCGAAAGGGGTTATTTCTTTGAAGCTCGGGCATTAACATATGAGCTAATTAAGGTCCAATATTTTTGCGGGTATCTCCACCCCCGAACCCCAAAAGCTTTGGTAAATGGTTAAGGATGGATAAGGGTAAATGGAATGAAGTTTTGGTGCGATTGCTTGACCTTTTGGTGCATTTAGATTGGTTTTAATAAGACTATTTGATGGTTTTAACTCGTGCTATGTAGAAGAAGTATGGCAACTTTAACACCCATGAAGTACAATTTCTAGGGCTACCTCCCACCATCCAAGCTAGTGAACAAGCACAAGAGATTATTGATACGGACCTGGGTCATCTAGATGTGAGGGAATTCGTTCTCCTTTTTCCAGCCTTTCCATTGTGCTAGCACTGTGGTCAACAGGCAATTTGCTTGTAATAATTCTCTGCATAGGATAATATCTAAATTTGAAAATCTAAAACATCTCAAAAGAAGTCAGAGACAAGGAAAGATTAAAGGTAAATAACGTAGAAGATAGATCAAGATGCAATACACACAATACCTTCACCTAAAACCTTTCTTTATCCTTAGAGCTGAAGAAGAGTTGCACCCAATGCTCTTTTGATTTACTCCTTGATGTATAAAACGTGGTTGCTTATGAAACTAATAGCATGATGGTAGATATGCAAATGGGATGAGAAGCCTCTAATTTATAGAATTTTCAGGAGGGAAATCAAGGGCCAAGGTGCATTGGTTGATGGAAGGCTAGGATTGATTGAGGATTAGGGTTTGGGATTAGAATAGGCATGTCACAAATGCCACATGAAGGGCAAATCCCTATCTGAATGGCTAGGTTTTGGGGATGTAGAGTGTTGTGGGAGGATACATTAATTAAATAATTATTTAATATTTATTTAATTAATGGCTAGAATAGGGTAAACTCAAGTATGGTTAGGTATGGACACATTTAGGTGTCTACAGAATTCTGCGAGCCGCTTGCTTCACTAAAAGAATATTCCACCTCCCATTCCTATATGGAGGTAAATATGCTCATAGACTACTTATGAAACTATGGGGCAGAGCAGCCAAAAGTCATCATTTCAAGTTATAGGCTATCAGATTGGTAGGGGATTGGTAGTGTGACTCATGAAGAGCAAGGCAAGCCTCACTTTACATCAAATGCTTTTTTTACAATCCTCTGGAGGTGGGATTGGAAACATTATATCTAACATGCTGCTAGGCATCACTTCATGAACATCTGTTTATCTCTCAGTTAACTTTGTAGTTGATTTGTGTTCTTGCTTTGCTATTTGGCAATGATGGAGTCTTTGGTGTTAGGTGCTAGTGTTTGTCAGATGGCCTTCATAGGAGAAATCATCAAGCCAAATTAAGAAAGGTCTTTTTCTTCTAGGAGGAAGATATGATGACAACCATCAAAGAAATATTAGGGCAGGATATCTTTGAGGATGCTATGCTCTGTCAGTAAATTTTGAAATCTCCATGTTGGTAAGCAATATTTTCACTATCATTAAAGATATGTAAATCATAGCATCATTAATATTAGGATCAATACATTAATGATTATAGCATAATCCTTATAGTCAACCATATTAGAGGATGGTCATCCTTGTATTGCGAGAGCATGGAAGGATTTCTGATCCATTCCATCCCCCGTCCTCTAGTCAACCTGCCTCACAGCCCACAAGTATGACAGGACCTCCAATCCAACCATCTCGGGGTGGTGTGCTTGATAAGCCCCATGAAGACTGTCCTCCTCAACCAAGCCCCAGAGCCTGTAATGGATTTCTGGTCCATTGGCCTCTTGGCCCACAAGCATGGAAGGACCTCCAGTCTATCCATCTTGGGATGGTGTACTTGATGAAGAATGATTGATACTTCAGCACTTGCAAACTTAGAAGGCTGGCTGTCCTTCCTATTTGCAAGACACTTTCTTAAACTCAAAACTGATTGCTCAAGGAGTTTTCTAGAGTATCACTGATTGCTTGCTTTCTTTTTATCACCATTTCTTGAAGGATTGATGAGTGGATGCTTAAATGATACTAAAATGAATTGATGCTGATCTTATTGATGCTTTAATGATTGAGATTTGAATGATTTGATGATAGAAGGATTGATACTTGAATAGTTGATGTTTTGATGATGGATGTTTGAATGGTTGATATTAGTATTTAAACTAATTTTATTGATGGAAGAATTGATTGTTGGTCTGTTTGCTTGATTTCTTTATTCTCAATTGATGATTTGTGGATGATTGAAAATGATTTCCTTTGATTTGTTGATTTGATATATAGGTGAATGATGATTGAATGAACGTTGAATTCATAGAGCAATGAGTGATGATTGAGTGGGCGCCTGATCTGATGTATTGGTGGGTGGTGATTTATAAGTTATCCTTGATTGGAATGATTTCTCCTTTATACTTGGTTGGTCAAAGGGTCTACACCTTTCATAAGAATTGAGTCACCACCCTCCAATGCTGCCTTTTGAGAATAATAAATTCTTTTCCAAATTGATCTCCCTTGGATGTCCTCCTTAAATGAATCCTTCTTCCCTTTATATCTTCCAATTTGAAAGAGAAGTCACAGCTTTTCATTGTATCTGCTCTTTGTAAGGCTCACAACCTTTTACAATTACCACCCTTTGAAAGATTACAATTCTTCATAATCTCTGCCCTTTGAAAGAGTTACAACCTTTCACAGGTACCACCCTTTGAAAGAGTACAACCCTTATTTTCTTCCCATTTCTTTCTTCTTCCATCAATCCTTTAATGATTCACTCGCTTCATTCTTTCTTCCTTCATATCCCCTTTCAAATGAACTCTTCTTCCTCTTATATCTCATGTTTGAGGGAGTCATAACTCTTCATTTCATGCTTTTTTGACCATTAATTAAACTTATTTAAATTTTAATTATATTCTATTATATTTTAATTTCATTATTACTATTTTTGTTATTAAATCCCACTTTAAAAAGGGGGACATTACATGACTGAATTCCTTGGTGATTTATACAGTTGAGCTTTCTTTTGTGCCCTACACCAATATGAGTTTTGGGATATGGTCCCCATTCAAACAATGAGGTTCATTAAAGCTTGAATGGAAGCCATAATCAACGAATTGGCAGCCATTCAATGCTCACTTTGCAATGTTTGTGGCTTGTAAGCATATCACCCAATAGTGAAGGTGGCGGATCTTAGCCACTTTTGAAGTCTTCTCTACCTCAACAATGATTCAATGTGGCAAAGATAGAAAAAGCAATTAAGTTTTTTGGCTTGTTGTGGGGCCCTTGTCAAGCAAAAGGATGGATCATATTCCCTAGAGTTGGGTGGTTTCTAATTACAGCAGTTGGTTAAATCTGTGTTCTCAAGTTGATCCAGTATTTCCTTTGGATTAATATAATGTCAATCTGCAGTTAGTGATGGTTACAATTTCATAGTTGGTGTATGGTAGGGTTGTAATCAAACTATGTATTAATGGTACATATGTAGCCAGTTATAGTCAGTCTATTTTATCCTGGAAAGTTTTTCAGTGTTTGGGGTCTGTGCTGTCAATAAGTAGCATTGCCCATTTGTCATTTAAGGTGTACACTGTATCCATCTTTTGTTATCTTATCAAACAGCCTCTGCAATATATTTTCAACATTATAATATAATGGGAGAGGCCCTTACCCTTATCCATCTTCTGGTCTCTTATCAAACAACCTCTGCAATACATTTTCAATTGAATAATGGGAGAGGCACTTACCCTTCACTTTAATTAAACAAAATAAATATATGTAAAAACTACAATTTACCTTTTGTATATAATATAATAATAATTTATAAACTGAAACTTACAATTTTTTTAAATTTTTTTTCATAACCTGTCTAGAATGGCTTACGTGGGCTGTTTAAAACACAATTCCTTGAAGTTGCGGAAATTTTCAAACGTGATACAGATTCAATTCAAAGAGCTGGGAGTGCATTGCATAGAGTTTGGCATGCATATATATTGTCTCATACAATATTTCTCATTCGGAAAAGCAATTGAAAGATTGTTTCACTTTCAAAAAAGCATGATTGATTTGAAGCATATTCTCTGGCAAGGAAGTTTCATAACTTAAAACCCTTCTGTTTAAAACAGTTCAAATGATGCAAATACTAATTATTATCTAGGGATCTAAGATTCTAAATATTACGGTTATTTTAGCTTCTTAATTAATGCTAACAAGATACATAGTGCCATTCAAAACAAAACAGCCTGACATTTTGAGCATCTTCCAGGGTTTTAATGTTAAATGGTGATTGGACACATTTTCGAACAAGAAACATAGTGCCGTTTAAAACAAAACAGCCTGACATTGTTAACATCTTCCAGGGTTATAATGTTAAATGGTGATCAAACACATTTTGGATGATACTTTAGGATTTTGCAGAGGTAAAAATTAAAAAAAGAAAAGCATGGTAAATTTTGTTGCCTTTTGGAATTGTAATGAAAGCCATCATATCCGACCTGTAATTGTTTGGGTATGCTTGATTCCATTTCCAGATGATTCCAAACCAAAATAATTGAACCTTACTCTATTTCATAGGTGATTTATATTTGTACCTGATTCTTGTATGACTGATAAGTGATAACCCAAAAAATTCATATTTTCCAACCAAATTGGTAACATAGTAAATTTTTATTGAATCCTTATGACTAGAGTGCTAGGTTTTTGAAATTCATGCATCAACTCTCAGAGATTGGCCATAAAGAACTAAATTTTTTAAATTTACAAATGAGCCCTAGTTTTGAAAATTTACCTTCTCTTGCATGACTTCATGATCAGGCTTAAGTAGTGGATGGATGTCTGGGCATGTGACAAGCTCCAATCGATTTGATTGGGAACTCAACACTTTTGCATGGTGCTTTGAGGGAGAAACATAGTAGGAACTGAAGGAGTGATAAGCACCTTAGTGCTCATAGGACAAGCCTTACTATGAGTTTATGAATCCAATACATCATGTGAAGCCTTGGGAAGAGAAGGGTCTTGAGGACTGACAATACTGCCTCTACAGTGGGAAGGGAGGCATCTTCTCAACAAGACCACACAGTCAGAGTCGACTGCTGTTGGAGTTCATTTCTTGTGTATATCACCATTAGATTTAGGGTTTGCAGGTGAAGCGGCAGGAATAGGCATTTCTAACTTACTCTTCCATAAAACTTCATTATTATGATCAGCCAGATTTACTGCATGGTGACCCAATCTTTGGGATTTTGTAAGCTGATTTTCTATTGGATGTGCTTCACTTGGAAACGACTAGGAAACACAACCTTCGATCTTTATTAACCAGTGGTTTTGATAAGAAGAAACATCTTTTTAGAAGCTCTAAGCACAGTGGGAATCATTTATAATGAAGATCTTGTTGGATTAATGAACTTGTCAAAAAATTAGCATGCAACTTCTATATCTACCATTCTGAAGCAGAAACGTCAAGCACAGTGGGAATCGTTTATAATTAAAATCTTATTAGATAATGAACTTTTCAAAAAACTAGCATGCCTCTTCTGTATCGACCATTCTGAACTAACTGAAATTGATTACCCGGTCTTCCAATTCACTTCAAGAAGCTTCTATCAGGACACTATAGGTATAAGATGCATTTTATGAGCTGAAATTGGTCAAATTCAGCATTGGTTGCAGCCATGGGAAGAGAGGGGTCTTGAGGACTGATACCCAATACTGCCTTCCAAGCGAGAAGGGAGGCATCCTTTAGCAGAAACCACACACTCAGATCTGACCGTTGGAGTTCCTTTTCCTCCGTATCATTACCAATAGATCTAGGCTTACAGGTGAGAGGTGGGGATAGACATTTCAATCTTATTCTTATATAAAATACTATTATTATCAATTATGATCAGCCTGATTTACCACATTGTGATAACTGATATGTATCTTTGGAATTTTGTATTAAAATTCTGTAGGAATATGCTTCTTTGGAAAGAAGTGGTATGGAATACAACCTTTGATCTTTATTAACAGGGATTTTGATAAGCAGATCCATCTTTTTAGATGCTCTAAGCACTTTGAGAATTCTTTATAGTTAAAATTTTATATGATTAATAAACTTTTCAAAAAATTAGCATGCAACTTCTGTATCTACTATCCACAACTGACTAAAATTGTCTACGTGGTAAGCTTGTTTCAGGATGCTATAGATACAAGATGCATAAGCTGAAATTTGATCAAATTCGGTATTAGTTGCAAGATACTATTCTAGCATTCAGGGAACATCTATATGCATTATTTCAGCTTAGGCATGGTTTGAGCAAATGTGTTTTCTTCTTCTTTGATTACTTAGTTGATTGCATGTCCAAAATAACTTTAAAAAACTGTTATTCTTGTTACCTAGATTCTCGTTATCATATACATGTATGATTTCAGCTTAGGCACGGTTTGCAAAAATGTGTTTTCTTCCTCCTTGATTTGTTAGTTGATCACATGTCCAAAATAACTTTAAAACACTTGTTTTCTCATTATCTATATTTTTGACCTTGCTACTTTTAAAATGCTGTTTAACCTGGAAACAGTTTTTTTAATGGACAATATTGGATTGAATCATTGAAATGTACTCAAGTTATTTAAATACCCTCGGCTATCTTGACAATCTCTTTACACTGATAAATATTTGTGAAGTAAAATTGAAATGTAGAAGTTGTCATTCTTAATTCTAATGGTGGCTGCCATAGAACTATGAATTAATGAGCAATCTCTTTGAAGTCGTAACCTCAGTTCAATGCCATTTTTCTGCTTTAAAACATACAATCTTTTTCTTGATAACTGATTACTACAGTTACGGTGCTTCACAGCAGGACTTCTCATTCAAGGCTCAAGTTTTAAATGTTTTTAAACTTAGTTTAAATGAATAAAAAATTGTCAAATTAGATGATAATCCCAGTTTAAATGTTTAGCTTATAGTTAATTAGATATTATTTGTTTATTTATTTCATCTCAAATGCTTATTCTTTTTCTGAGACGTGCAAACAATATGAACTAAGTGCTTTCAGTCTCTGTTATTGTCATGTTGATTCAGAATTGAAGATTTTAATAAATCTGGATTTGGGGATAGGACAGTTATGCTTTGTGACCAGGTATAGATTAATCTGTGCTCCATATTCTTCTGTATTTTTAGTTTTGTTTGTTTTAGAACTCAAAACTATTAGATTTCCATAATCCATATGAATGCTAAAGTAATTTCTAGATTTGATTGTGTAATTTTTTTTTTATCGTCAATGTTTTGGGTCACACTACATGATCCATCATTAGGATGCAAGAGAGCATTAGGAGAAGAAAGAACTGTCCAAATCTTATCTATTTTTTTTCATGTGCAGTGTGAGAAGGAGTTTCATGTTGGCTGTTTAAGAGACCATGGAATGGCTGATTTAAAGGTCATTTTTAATCCTCGAGTATATTTTAGATGTGCAATATTTTGACCTCTTTCTGGGACGTTCTTTTTTTAATTTTTTTTTAATAGTGAAGGTTTGAATTTCGATGCTGAAGTCCTAGGAACACTATGCCAAGTTTCTAGTAAAAGAGTGAATTTGTTTCCCGGTTATCTTGCAACAGGAATTACCAGAGGGAGAGTGGTTCTGTACCAGTGACTGTAAAACAATACATAATGCACTGAAAGAATTGGTTCAACATGGACCCAAAACTATACCTAAAGAGCTGGTGAAGAAGCAGATCAATAACGATGAAGAACAGCTGGGAACTAATATAAGCTGGCAGCTTCTTTTTGGAAAAACAGGCGACAATGACAAAACTGCATTGCTTTCAGAAGCTGCTGCTATATTTAGTGTAAGAATTTCTTCCTTTTGGATCAAGTTTGCTTTTTAACGGTTTGCATGCTTAATGGGGTGTTATTGTGGCAGGAATGCTTTGATCCTATAATTGATCGGGTGACAGGTAGAGACTTAATCCCTTCAATGGTGTACAGGTGATTGAGAATCTTCTTTTCTCCACTTCTTTTACCATTCTTTTAACCAGCTATCTCTTAATTTCTGTCTTTGTCTAATTCTTAAGAATAAATGTTGTTTGAAGTGTTCTTTTGTAATTGATTTGCAGTTCAAAAATTTGCTAACAAATTTATCAAAACTGTGTTTTGGTGTTCCTTTCAGTCAAAGTATAAGGGATCAAGAATTTGGAGGGATGTATTGTGCAGTTTTGACTGTAGAGTAAGTATTTAAAGGTTTTGTACTTCTACATTGAATAATTTATTTCTCTACGTTCTTGGTTATCATTCATTTCTAGGCTGTGATGGTTTATCATCTGTAAGACACATGCAGCAGTACTGTAATCATTTTTTTGCGTGAGTGTAGTTCGGTGGTGGTCTCAGCTGGAGTTTTCCGAGTTTTTGGACATCAAGTTGCAGAGTTACCTCTTGTTGCCACTAGCCCTAAAAGTCAAGGACTGGTGATGTTTTAATTTGTGTGTTTATTTAGTGATGTAATGCTAATCCTTCAAAAAATATTATTTTTTAGCTATTCCCAATTTTTTTTGACCAATGGGGAAAAATCACGTGCTTAACTTGTCATCTGGTTATGATATCCTATTATCCTGTCATTGGATTATATATTTGAATGTTCCCTTTCCAGTGGGAGTTGATCTGTTTTCCCAATTATTTTGGAACTTGTTAATTTAGCAAAACAATGTTGCAATCCATGTTCTCATTTGTTATCTGACTTGAATGATAGTTGTGAAAGCTTGTTCCTTCGTTTCTTAAAAGCTGTGTTTTTCCTTGTTATGATCTATGAATCTAGAAAGTGTTATGCTGGAAAGTATAAGCATGTTGCAGAGACTGAAGATTGCTTTTTCTTTCCAGGGCTACTTTCAAACCTTATTTTCATGCATTGAGAGGCTGCTTGGGTTCTTGAATGTTGAGAACCTTGTCTTACCTGCAGCTGAAGAAGCAGAGTCTCTCTGGATAAATAAATTTGGCTTCACAAATATGTCCGAAGAGCAGGTTTGTGTCAGACAGTCATTTTGAATTGTTCCATGGTTGTGTTTACAAAATGTTTTTGTCTTGTAATCTAACTGTAGCTTTTACTTGCAGTTCCAAATGTATAGAAAGGACTTGCAGATCATGTCTTTCCAAGGAAATTCCATGTTAGAGAAGCGACTTTCAAGCTTAAGCAGTGCTCATGCCAGCGCAAACAATGGTCTCTAGAGAGGTCCATTGAGCTGAATAACATTCTCAATGATACGCATATTCATCTCACTGGTGCTGTTACCGTTGGATAGTTTGGATGACCATCCGGAGTGTGCTTTTTTGTCCTAGATACCCATTTCCTAAAAAAACATGATTTGTATGGGAAACATCTTCAATCTGTGCAGGGAATCCTTAGTAAAGAACGCGAAATGGAAGAATGGTGTCTAGTTGTGCGTGTGTGAGAAGCAGTGCACTCTTTCTGCGTTTTTTGAGAACTCGATTTTTGGAAGGAATTTTTTTGATTGATGCCATAGAGTTAGCATACAAACCATGGTCTGACAAAAGAGATTGTGTGATAAGGTAAGAGGTTGATCATGCATAGAGAGTTTGCTTTGATATTATTATTATAATGTGCAGATCAAGCTTGTTAGTCCGGTTTTGCCAACTTGGTCCTTCCATGCTAATATTTATGCTAAAAGATAAGGCTTATGTTGTCTAGTACTTTAATTGAATAATCTCTTTCGGGTTTTTTGTTTAAACAGGCATCTGCAGGATCTTCCAGTGGACAACCTAGCATGGGAGCTATGCTGTTTATTTGATGAAATACAGCACGTGCACAGGAATATTTAGGCATTATATATTCCTTGGATAGGTAGTTTTCTATGTTGGCCATGTCAGCGTGGTTTACTCCTAATTTGGAGAGATTATAAGTTCTGGGTTGTTGGTATTGTTTTGGGAAGGAAATATTGTTGAAGTGCCTTTCTGGCTCTTAATCATCCTGTATGAGGATTTTTTGGAACCTAGATATTGATTATATGTGACGTTGCCCTTGGAGTAACACAATTCGGAAATCTTTGGAGCTGTGAATCTTGCTTATCATTGCTTATTGTGAATCTGAGAAGTCATTTTTGAAAGAGATGCTTGTAAATATTTTATGCTACAATTATTCTATTCGTGATTGAACATATGCCTAAGGACTGTGCAAGGATAATATCTGTGATCTTTCTTGGATTTTCTCAAAAATCAAGAAAGATATATATTAATGAAGGAAAAGAACTCTATGGTATGCGGGAACTGAATTGTCTGCATGACTGCAGTCTCCTTAGAGCAGAAGTTTTGCAGTTCTTAGATTGTCTATGATAATCACAAAATGGGCGGAACTAAAGTTTCGAATCTAGGAGGGGCTCTTTTTCATTAATGGAATAATAATAGAAGAAAGTTTGTGCTTTTTCGTACTAGATAAAAGATATAATAGTTATTACTATTTTTCTTAATCTACTTAGTGCACTTCTTAGCTACAGGGCTGGTAACATTCACTATAACTCTTTAATGCACCAAATAGCTGCATTTTAGCAAGTTGTTGCAGCTTCAATAGAAGTTTTCGTCCTCTAATTGTTTGTTAATTAAACATTTAATTTTAAGCATGACATTAAAGAAGCCCTTTGCTTTATGTTGATCTATGCTGATTGCAACATGAGGGCAATAATTGATGTTTATTTAATTCATACCATCTAGACAATTGGACAGTGCACATACAAGGCCGTGGTACTGTTGTGAGGTTTTCACACCATCGATCCATTGCAAATGGGGATCCCCTCTTTTGCTTTTTGGTGGTTGGTTTAGGTAGTAGGGTAGGTTGGCAACATTTTACGAGCTTGAGAGAGAGCACGATGAAGAATTGACTTTGAAGAGAAAATTGGTTGAGCAATATTCTTGACATTGATGAAACCAAACTTAGTGAAATTAGGCATATTGGAGTGCATTCAAACTTGGTAATATTTTGATCACGTGGAGTAACTATTTGTGGAAATATAAGAAATTGGTGGCGATTAACAAATGGATATAAAATATTGTTGCGAGGAAGCTATGTTGATTTGAAATGGATTTTGCCAAAGTTGATATGGATTTCCACATTATGATTCAAATTTGCCTAACTGCATGGTAATCTCAACTTCACTTACTATGTACTTGCCTATGTCACCCTTGATTTCCATTGCACATCAATTGCACTTTGCCTAAGTCACCCATGACTTCCATTGCACATCAGTTGCGCCTTGCCAAGGTCGGTGTAAATTTCCACGAAGCAATTGTGTAATTTTGCCCAAGAGATAAGTGGTTTTTACTTCATGCATAGAGGTTTCGCCTAAATAGGTAGTGGTTTCCACTTGATTGGTGGTTTTGCATAACTAAGTGGTGGTTTCTACTCCATTTACATTGGTTTTACCTAAGTGTAGGGTGGTTTACACTTGAGATTTTAACCTTTGCCCAAGTGTAAGGTGGTTTCCACTTGGTGATTAATGGTTTTGCATAAATGGTGGTTTCTACTCCTTTAAACATCGATTTCAACCTACTTAGCCTTGACTTTAACAAAAATGCTTTGAAATTGTGAAGTTTATTGGAGAATCAACTTTGTAAGTAGAGCTGGAGTCAAATGCCAATGGTGCCAATTGTGAAGTTTATTGAAGAGATCGATTTGAGCATGGAGATTGAATTCAAATTTGCGAGTAGAAGGTAATCATTTAATGTAATTAAACCTTCCATTGAGCTTTGGGTTAAATATTTAATAATATTAAGTAAGGGGAGATGGATTTTAATGGTATTAATTGGTATGGAAATTAATTTCAAATTGAGATAGGACCTAATTTGCGTGGATTTTACAAGAACAAAAAATTATTTTAAATGGAGAAGCCCTAATTTACCTTCATTACATAAGACCAAATTTGCTCTTCAATTTTACAAAATGAAAATGGATTTTGAATTGATTGATTAAATTTACCTCAATTTTGCAAAATATGGATTGATTTTAGATGTGAATTATATAATTCATCCATTGTGGCATCAAATTTATCCAAATGACATTGATTTTAACAAATGGGCGGTTGAAATTAATTGGAAAATTAATCATAAATGGCAATGGATTAAATATTTTCCAATCAACTTGAAGTTGTAAGGGGCCATGCATTGAATGAATTATATTCCAAGGCTCTTGATTTTGCAAAAATATCAATCACTTTCAACCAAAGGGGAGCCAATTCAAATTGATTTGTTCAAGGAGTCATCAAATTTAAATAATTGCATTGATTTTAAACAAGGAAAATAATATTTTTTATTTTTTAAATGATGCTGCTTATTATTGGTTATAAATCGATTTGAAGATGAGAGATTTGATTTCAATTTGCATTACCCAATTAAATTTTGTTATTGGAATTTAAAATGGGATGTTGGTGTTTAAATAAAATTGAATTGCTTATTTGGTTTCATATCCATTAGTTTCCTCTCATTTCAAGAGATGAATTAAAAAATAACAAGTTTGTGATGATTTTCTAAGTCCTAACTTGATATGATGAAATTATCATTTAAAATTTAATGATTGTTTACAAGTGGTGGTTTGCCTTGTAGGATAAGGAATGGTGGGAGCTTATGAAGGTGAAGGTTTTAGGGTCAAATACAAACAAGGTGCTTGCAAACCCAAGATCAGGTCTATACATTAAGAAGAGGTCAAGCATGCAAAAACAAGCCAAGGCAATGAGAATATTTCCATGAGTAGAAGAAGTTTATGAAGAGGACTAGGAGTATTTATCAAGTCTATTAGATAAGCATGCTGAGGTGGCACTCATTTCTTCAACCAATCAAAATGTGCCAAGTGTCCTAATGGAGGGGCTTCATCATAGTATGTCTTGATTCATTGTATTTTCCAAAAGAGGAAAAGTCAAAGAAAGTTATATTCTAAAAGAAAAATTGTTGTAAGCCCATGTGGCTTTTTATCATTGGCCCATTGATGGGTCTCTTCTCTTGCAAGCTTCTACCTAACTTCTTTTCTCATTGGCTTTTGAAAGCAATACAATTTTCTAATTGGCCCACATGGTGGTGCTCTTTTGTAATTGGGCGCACATTTAATAATTGTTAGTGGAAGTTATAGAACCCTAATTAGGGCCATGTTTGATTAATCTTGACCCTTGATATCAAATTGATCTTGGCCATTTATTGTAATTGAACTATAAAAGGCCAAGGCCTTCTCATTTGTAACTAATTAGAGATGAGATTAGAATTAGTTTAGATTAGCTAAGGGAGAGACTTGGAGAAATTGTTGCCATAATGGTATCAAAGTAATTGCTAATTCATTGTTGGTCTTCATGGTGGATTACTTGTGTTGCTTTGGAGTATTGCATGGTTTCTACATTCCTCCACTTAGAGTAGTAATTTTGTTTCAAGTTGATTAGAAATAGTGTTTAGTTGAATGGAAGATATTTTGAATGTATCCTTGGTGAAATCGCTTAGACAAAACCACTAGTTTCTTGCTGATTGTAAGCATGCCTTGTGTGGTTGAATGACATAAAATCACGAGCTTAACTTCGATTATTACTTGCATATTGATATGCATAGATGGATGGTGTTAATGGAATGGTGATAGTTTGAACATCTTACATCCACCTTATGAGATCACACTAGCTTGGTTGATGTCGATGGCTAAACTAAGTCTAGTGGAGTTACAAAGGCATTCATTATCTCTTACATTCTAGGAGTAGATTAACCTTCTAAACCCTTTTCTTTGCAGTTTGTTTGGTTGGTTGGAAGTAGTTGAAGTAGTTGATTTTGTTTATTATAGTGGCATATAACTCACATCAACATAAATTAGCGCTAGGAGGGCTCGAACAAAGTTCATTTATGAAGATATCAACAAGAATGAGATTTCAAGGTTATATTTGAGATAGAAGATCTCTCGCAAAGTTGAAAATTAAAAAAAAGTGAAAAACTTGAAAAATCCAAAAAAAATTTGAAAAATAAGAAAATCCAAAACGAAAGGTTTCTCAATGGATGGGCAACAGTTTCAAGGTCAAGACATTTGTCAAGTTGACATTTATTGATTTTGGGAAGCTTTGAATGCACAAATATATCCACAAAATTTGTCCAAATTGGCATCACCTTGCGAGTGCAAGATTCATGAGACAACTGAGCATAAAGAGTTGAATTGTTTAACATTTTTATCAAGGGTAGAGATGATACTACAAAGAAAGATGTACTTGTACAATTTGAAAATAAGATCACATGAAAGGGCCAATTTACCCAATTCATGTGGCACATTGGATTACAAAACCACCTCAAGACAAATATGATTGACACTGCTTGGTAAGAAAGATGCCAATGCAATATTTGTGCTTGAAGGGTTTTTATTCCTTTTGTTGCTTAAAATTGAGAAAAAGAGGAATGATATTGATATGTAAGAGACAAAATAAGAGCATATATGGTCTAATCCAACTAAAAAGTAGATGTCAAAGGGAATGGAGAGGAATTTGAATGCACCTGGAAACGAAATAGGGAAAATAAGTTTTTAGATCCGAATACCTGACTGTCAGAATCCTAGAAAGACCTGTAACTGTAGAACTAAGGTCTCGAGACCCGTATCTTCCTGGACCTAAAATTTCACTGAATATTGGGAGGGATAGGATGCTAAAGGAAATCTATACCCATGGATAGGACACTAACGTCATTCTATACCTTGGGTTTTGGTTTGAAATTCACAAGGGTGCTCCTTCTAGGCCCTATCTTCTTGAATCTTGTTCGAAAGCTCCGTAACCTATTCTTAGATAGAAAAATAGGGAAAAAGGCTAGCTAAAAGGGTTTGCCTTACTCAAACCTCTGTTTAGGAATCAACCTAAAAAATGAATGGAAATTGCATAAGAAAAGATGAAATAAAAGCTAGATTTGAATTGTAAATCACCTTATACCTTGATGATGCAATGCCTCTTTGGATGTGATCACAAAGGTTAATGCAATAACTTGATCCAAAAGGAAATCATGAAAGATAAGCCTTGGATGATGGATGTTGCATTTTTCCTCAATGCTTGATGAAGAAGAAGGAAGAATTCTTTGAAGGATTGAAGACTTGGATTCTCAATTGTAGAAGAGATCTTGAACTTTGATTGCTTGATTGATCATGAATGCTTGAAAACTTGATAGTGAATGCTTTCACTTGATAATGGATTCCAAAATGAGGAGAGATAGGGTTTTTTTATACTCAATCCATCATTTCAGGGGTTAAAAGTCAAGCAGGTTGACCACAAGACCATATCTCCCACAAATATCTTGACATAGGGCCCCATGCCAAATTTGGGCTCCAATCCTCAAGGACAAAATACCATTGGAACCTTGTCCAAGGGATAGAATGCCAATGGCATCCTATACCTAGGAGAATGAGCCAAATTTTGGATAGGGTGTCGAGGAAATAGGGTAGGTGTAAGATTTTTAGGTACAACTCAATTGGATGTCGGGACAACTCACGAAGGCCACAAATAGGGATATAGGGCCTAGGCGATGAAATGAATTATTTGATTGGGAGAAAAATAAAGGAGCACACTTGAAATAAGGGCTAAACTCAAATTTTGAAGAAATTAAATCAATATAGGAATAATAATATTAATTTGAAGGTCCAATGAGTTTTTGGAGAGCATAAAATTAATGTGGGAACTCATGCATATTGAAATGGGGCTAAAATGAGCACCTAATTAATGGTGCTTACTTTTTAGGATGGTCCATCTATCCCCCACTTTAGCGGGATTTTAAGCCTACCTCATGCTCACGTTAAAGTAGAAAGGGAGAGAAAGATGAAAATCATGGGCAAACTACAAGGAGATAATATATCTTTAAGTTTAAGGACACAATTCCCCAAACCAAGGATCTTAACTTGTACATCCATATGCAAGGACAAAAAAAACTAAGCCTAAAGCTTACTAAGTTTCCAAGTCAACTAGTTGAAGAGACTTTGCTAAAGAAAATGTCTCAACCGCTAGCATCATGCTTAGAAAGGTATCCAGACGTAATAAACCGACCAAGCAACCTTTTCATAATAACATAAGGACAAAATAACCCAGGGTCGTAATAACCCATGGACAAAATAACCTGTGGTCAAAATAACCCATGGACAAAATAACTCGTGGTCATTTTAGATCAATATAGTAAAGTAGAAATGACATAAAATCAATTAGAACATTAGAATTTAGATAATGTGTTTTCCATTTCTCTCAATGCTCATAGAGGAAAGTTCAAGGTCTACAAACCTGTTACATTGTCAATGCAACATTTTCATTTGAGATCAAGAAACTTGCTACATTAGTTTTTCGTGCCTTAGATAGACATAATTGCTGCATTTGAAACACTTCTAAAATATCCCTATTATATAGAAGATGAGGAGACTTTGTAGCCCATAATTGATTATTTTGAAGACACATATATTGGCAGATTAACCAAAAGAGGCAACAAACGATCACCCAAATTTACAATCACAATGTAGAATTACTATTTAGCTATTCAAGATGATCTTCCCAAAACCAATAATAATATTGAGAGATGACACAAAGGATTTTGTGAATTGTTTCAAGCATCACACAACTCAGTCTAGAAATTAATCGAAGTAGTGAAAAAAGAATAAGGTCTCCAAGAGAATAAAATAGAGAGATATGTGGCTAGATACACTAGACAATCAAGTAGGAAAAAATACCACAAACTCAAAGAAAGAATAAAAAGATTGGTTGATGGTTATGACAACCATGAAAATTTAGATTATATAAGAGGTGTTAGTTATTATTTGACATTTTAATTAAAAATTTGAATAATAATTTTTTTTAGCAACATACATGCAATTTATAAATTTTATTTTCCTTTCTTTATTTTCTTATGGGGATATTTTGTCCATAGGTTATTTTGACCACAACTTATTTTGGCTTGGGTTATTATGACCCTCGGTTGTTTTTTCCTTGGGTTATTGTGATCGGGTTATTCTGTCTAGGGTTATTTTGGTCGAGTTATTATGTCCTACAACTGCTTAGAAAAATAATGCAAAAGAAAAAGTCATCACTTGAAAAGAGAAATAACACACATTAAAGATAAGATAAGACTCCATGATCTAATCCACTATCGTAGCTATGAGAGCATGGAAATGAGAGAGAGAGACCATGAATCCAACAGTCTAGCAAGTTGTGTTATGCTAGGTGATTCATGGGAGAAGAAAAGGAGGAGAAGGAAAGGCTAGAAAGTTATGTTATACCAGTTCCACTTATCCAAAAGAACGAGGGAAGGAGATTTGATGGTCTAGCAAGTGCATTATGCTAGTCAATTTTACCTTAAAAAATTGGCACACATGGGCGACTTGTAAAATTTTGCACTTAGGGGCGGCTTATGGGATTAGTCCTATGGAAAGCATTGTCTCCATAGGGATCCATAAATGATGATCAATACTAAGGAAAGCATTGTCTCCTTAGGGATAAAAAAGGATGATCAATCCTAAGGAAAGCATTGTCTGCTTAGGGATAATAAATAGGATTAGTCCTAGAAAAAACATTATCTTCTCAGGGATCCAAAAAATGATCATTCCTAAGAAAAGCATTGTCTCCTTATGGATCAATAAAACAAGACCAGTCCTAAGAAAATAAATATCTTCTTAGGGATCCAAAAGTGACTAGTCCTAAGGAAAGCATTGTCTCCTTGGGGATCAATAAAAAAAAATGCTACATAATATACAAAGGAGGATATATATATGTCACCTCCTTATAATGGCAACATAGGACTATGGCGTCATCTTAAGGAAAAAAGATACCTACTCCCAACAACAAGGAGATATTCTTAAACACCAATGTATTCTTACACCCTTAGTAAAGAGTGAAAACTCTTGTTGAGCAAGGGATAAATAATCATGAAAGGATATTCACAAGTGGGAAGAGACCCTTGAAAGGAAGAGATATTGGATACAAGATTTCTACCTTCAATAGGAGTTTTTGAACAAAGATAAATTCTTCAAGAAAAAGAGGGGAGGAGAACAAGAATGCACCCTTTTAGCCTCATATTGCTAGGTGAATAAGATATTCTTGATGATGGATAATACACCTTAAGCTTACCAAGTAAGGGTATTTTTCTAGGATAGACACGAGCTTTGAAAGAAAGGAAAAAATTGTAGCTCGGGATGTAAATCTCCTAAAAAAGAGAAGATCCTTACATAAACAAATAACTCCATGCCAAGAAGGATATCATGTGATAAAAAATACCACATAACCTAGAGAGAGTGAATCCTTAGAAAGGAATAAGAGATTTAAAAATGAAACCTTGGCCCCCAAGAGTGAAGGCAAGGGAAGATATAACCCATTATATAACCTATGTGATAGATCTTTTATAATAGACATGCACTTTAAAGCAAGCATAAGGTTGCAACTAGAGATGCAAATTTCATGAAAAAGAGAATATCCTTGCATAAAAGAACAAATCCGTGTAAGGACATAATATTGTAAAAGAAGCAAGTCGACAAGGGATATTGGATCTATTGGAAAGGAAGACAAAAAGAGGAAGGATGATCTAGTATACACACCTTCCCTATTGCTAGATAAGGAAATCAAAGGACAACACATTATGCTCCCTAAGTGAGAGTTTATTTATAATAGACACACACTTTCAAGAAAGAATAAGGTTGCAAATCGGAAAGTAAAACTCATGAAAAAGAGAAGATCCTTACTTAAAACATCAAATCCATACAAGAAAGGATATCATGTTATAAAATAAATGAGTCAAAAAGGGATAAAATGGGATCTTGGGATAAATAGGCAAGTGAAATAGTGCCCTTTCCTACCAAGTGAGGAGATAAGAAATAAGGACTATTATATTTCTCACAAAGTATGATTTAACCTAAAATTGTGCCACCATAAATGACAAGGCCTCAAATGATAGGCTAGCAATGTGACATAGTGAGGAGAAACATAATAGGAACACAAATGTTATTTAGAATGGTCACGAAAAAGGTGCCATTCATTGTTACATGTCATTTGAATCATACCAAAATCAATAAATTCTTGAATTTTAGACTTCAAATAATAATACTCATTAGTCTCATGGCCACGAATTTGATGATACATACAAATGGAAGAATTGTCTTATTTTTGTTTGCTATTTTTTCATTTGTTTTTAAAGGAAGAGTAATTAAGTTGGCTTTAAGAAGATAAAAAAATTCTCTTGTTGTGATGAGAAATTAGGAAAATAAATTATAAATTGATTGGACAAATGGGAATATTGGAAACCTAGGGTTTATTTTGAAAAATGTGATGCACATTTCTCATGAGTTTCAATGCTTTGTTGCACATATCCTATACCATGTCCATCAGGAAGGTTTGATATAACCAAACGATAAGGGGCTCCTTTAGGTGGAATTGGATTAAAATTTAAAGAGGCCTAACTAATATCCATGCATGCATCAGAATAAGGTGTTTGGTTTTCAAGTTCAAGATTTTTTTAACTATAGAAGGTTGTGTGAAGTCTAAGGTTCCCTAAACATCATCTTGAAGAGTTGAGGGTTTTCCTATTTGTATTGGAGGAAGAATTGAAGAATGAAATGGAGATTTAATAGTGTTGAATTGATTAGCATTTGTGTGTGCTGAGGTTGGATTTGTATAAGGAAGGACATCAAGGATATTATCCTCTTGAGGATTGTTGTTATATGTGTATGGTACTGCATGATAATCAGATTGCATAACACCTTTTACAACAATCAATGATTGTTATGAGGGGTATCTTGAATGATATTGAATTAATTAGGTTATTTAATCTCAAAAGATTCATTTAGAAAAGAGAGAACATCAAGGATATCATTCTCTACATCTAAGGTAATTTTAGGAGAAGAAAAATCATCACTCATTAGTGCTTCATCTCTAGAGGGAAGATGAGTGGAATAGATAGGAGGGGAAGTGTCATTAAAGGAATTTTCAATCATATCAACCTCTTCCACAAAATCACCCTCTTGCATAAAGGTACTCCCATAGGGTAGAGTCACATCAAGAGAATAATCAACATCGTTGTCCAATGGTGCATCCTAAAGAGGCAGGCCATCGAGAGGAGTTTTAGAGTTATGTTCTTGCATCAATATGTCCCCATGAGGGAGAGAAGCTTTGGGATATGAATCATTGAGATGTTCATAAAGGGGATTGTTGTAAACCCTAAATCCTTCTATAACATTAATTAAATTTTGACAAAAGGAGAGTTTAGGAGGTTTAGAGGAAGACTTAGTAGGGATGAAGTCATCAAGGACTTCAATCATCATGTCAAAATATTTGCTACTAAATGGATCATCAAAATTAGTAAAGATTTGGACAAGGAAATCATACATTTTGTAATGAAACAAGCTAATGTTATGAAAAACATCATAAAAGGAACTAATATATAGACACATAACAATGCATGAAAATGATTTTTTTTTGGATTTTTATTATTTTTAACATGCAAATGCAAGAATGAATCTATTAATAATATGTAATTTTTATCTTTTTAATTAATGAATTCAAAAATAAAACTAAAAATAAAAACTAAATGCATAAAATATAACAATGAAATGCATACAAAGGAGATCTAGAGACCAAATCAAAAGTGGAAATGTTGAGTCAGGTTCACCAAAATGTACAATATGAAAAGGGGATCACATAAACAAAAAACTTTCCCCAATTCATATAGCATATTGGAATACAAAACCACCTCAAGAAAAATATGATTGATACCACTTAGTAAGAAATATACCAATGCAATATCTATGCTTGAAGGGTTTTATTCCTTTTGTTGCTTAATATTGAGGAAGAGAGGAATGCTATTGATATGCTAGAGACCAAATTAGAAGATATATGATATGATCCAACTAAAAAAGAAGATGTCAAAGGGAATGGAGAGGGATTTGAATGCACCTAGAAATAAAATAGGTAAAATAATTTTTTAGATCTGAATTCTTGACAGTCAGAATCCCAACAAGACCTATAACTGCAGAACCGAGATTCTGAGACCTGTATCTTCTTGCACTTAAATTTTCACTAAAGGTTGGGAAGGTTGGGATGCCAATGGAATTATATACCTTGGGTTTTGGTATGAAATTCATATGGGTACTTTTTTTGGTCCCAAATCTTCCTGGATCTTGTCTGATAGCTCCGTAACCTGTTCCTGCACACAAAAAAATGGGGAAGAAATTTGGCTAAAGGGGTTTTCCTTAGTCAAACCCCTGTTTAGAAATCAACCTTTAAAATGAAAGGAAATCAGATAAGGAAAGATTAAATAAAAGCTAGATCTAAATTCTAAATCACCATATACCTTGATGATGCAATGCCTCTTTGGATGAGATCACAAATGTTAATGCAATAGATTGATCCAAAAATAAATAAAAAAACATAAGCCTTGTATGATGGATTGTTTAGCTTTCCTCAATTCTTGATGAAAAAGAAGGAATAATTCTTTGAAGGATTGAAGACTTGGATGTTCAATTATAGAGGAGATCTTGAACTCGGATTGCTTGATTGATCACGAATGATTTCAAACTTGATACTAAATACTTGAACTTGATAATATATGCCAAAATAAGGAGAGATAGGGTGTTTTTATTCTAAATCCATCATTTTAGGGGTTGAAACTCAAGCAAGTTGACCAAAGGACCATATTTCTCGCTAATATCCCAAAATAGGGACGTAGGCCAAATTTGGGCCCCAATCCTCAGGGACAGAATATCATTGGTGCAATGTCCCAAGGAAAGAATACCAATGGAATCTAGTACCTAAGATAATGAACTAAATTTTTGATAGGGTGTTGGGGAAATAAGGTAGGTGAAATATTTTTAGGTACAACTCAATTCAAGGTTGAAACAGGTCACAAAGACCACAAATAGGGATAGAGGGTCTTGGTGATGAAATTAATTATTTGATTAGAGTAAAAATAGAGAAGAACACTTAGAAATAAGGTCTAACCTCAAGTTTTTAAGAACTTGAATCAATATAGGACTTATAATATTAATTTAAAGGTCCAATGAGTGTTAGGAGAGAGTGAAATTAATGTGGGAACCCATACATATTAAAATGGGGCTAAAATAAGAAACTAATTAAGGGTGCTTACTTTTTAGGATGGTACACTACTTTTGGGATATCTTCAAACCATTTCTATTTGTCTAATCCCATGTTAGAGTCATATGTTTTCTAATAATTTCAAGGAAATGATCAAGAAGTGATTGAGTGAAGAGGAACTATATGTGGAAGGTATGTTTCTTTCTAGTTGGTGTAGATTTCACAATGTGCCACATTAAGAATTCACTTGTCAACCATGTATCGAGATATTGTCAAGAAGGCCAAGCAGGAGATGAGATGGTTTGATTGTGTACAATGAAATAAAGACAAATTTTGGAGTGTATGCCTTGAATGAATGAGTTTTGAATAAAAGGAAGGAAACAATGATAAATTCATCACTCAATTTGGAAACCAAAAGATGAGTATATGGCATCTTCATTTGACAAAGAAAATAGAAACTTGCAGGAGCAAAGATGTAGTAGTGTTGTGAGCACTCGAGTCTTTTGATTACAATACTTAGTCACATTGAAGTGCTCTAAGTCGTTGGAGTCTTCAAAAGAAAATTTATAGTTAGTGAAACATATTTATGCCTCCTTCAATACCACTGCAATCCTCAAACCCAAGAAAGATTCATTGCTTGCAAGCCAATTGGAATTGACAAAATATCTAAAAAATGCAAAAAAATGTAGTATCAAAAGAAAAGTAAAAAATGATGTGAAAAGAAATATCATGAGTACTTGGCTATGATATTTTGTAATTATCTCTATCAAGGATGGGGACACCTGACTAGAAGTAGAGAAATGTTTGTGGGAATTACAATGATAACCTCGTCAGGGATATGAATGTCTGACTAGCAGCGAGGCTCTATCCAGGATGATTTTGAAGTATGGATATTTTACATAGCTAACTATGACGGATTTTAGGATGAATTCAAATGGTATTTTTGAATAGGGAAAGAATGCACTTGCACACACGTGAGTAATTGAGGATGTAGACTCTTAACTCAATTTTTAATTTCTTCTATTTGGAGTGCATTTCCTAGTTGTTTGATAGGTGAAATGAGAATTGATCAAAGGTTATAGGTTCCAATATGGTTATATTAGTAAAATATTCATAAATATTTCTTTGGGTGGGTGTTAGATATTGTGCGGTTTTCACACCATCACCCCATTGAAAATAGGGACACCCTCTTTTTTATTTTTGGTGGTAGGTTTAGGTAGTAGGGTAGATTGGAAATATTTTTAGAGCTTGAGAGAGAGAACAATGAAGAATGAGCCTTGAAGATAAAATTGGTTAAGAAACATTCTTAGAATTGATGAAACCAAAATTAGTGAAATCAGACTTATTGGAGTGCATTCATACTTGGTAATATTTTGATCATGTGGAGTTACTATTCGTGGAAATATAAAAAATTGGTGGCGATTAACAAATGGATATAAAATGTTATTGTGAGGGAGATATTTTGATTTGAAATGGACCTCACCTAAGTTGACATGTATTTCCACATTATGCTTCAAATTTTCCTAACTATATGGTGATTTCCAATTCACTTTACATGTACTTGCCTAATAGACCCTTCCATTGTACATCGATTGCACTTTGCCTTAGTCACCCTTGATTTCCACTGCTCATCCATTGCATTTTGCCAAAGTCACCCTTGATTTTCATTGCACATCAGCTGCACCTTTCCTAGTCACCTTTGATTTCCACTGCACATCGATTGCACCTTACCTAAGTTGGTGTAAATTTCCACCAAAACAATTGCGTAATTTTGCCTAGTTCATGAGTGGTTTCCACTTCATTCATAGAGGTTTCACCTAAGTAGGTAGTTGTTTCCACTTGTTGGTCAATATTTTTTCCCAACTAAGTGGTGGTTTCCACTCCATTTATAGTGTTTCTACCTAAGTGTAGGGTGGTCTCCACTTTCTAGATTTTAACCTTTGCCTAAGTGTATGGTGGTTTCCACTCCTTGTTTAAATATTGATTTGAACCTAGGTAGCCTTGAGTTTAACAAAAATGCTTCAGAATTATGAATTTTATTGAAGAATCAACTTTGTAAATAGAGCTGGAGTCAAATGCAGAAGGTGTGAATTACATGAAGCGATAAAAATACAATTAAATGAAGAGATTGATTTGAGCATGGAGATTGAATTCAAATGTTCCAGTAGAAGGTAATCATTTAATGTAATTACACCTTGCATTGAGCTTTGGGTTAAATATTTAATAATATCAAGCAAGGGGAGATCAATTTTAATGGCATTAATTGGGATTGAAATTAATTTTAGATTGAGATATGACCCAATTTGCATTGATTTACCATAATGAAAATAGATTTTAAATGGAGAGGCCTCAATTTACCTCAATTTTAAAAAATGAAGATCAATTTTTAATTGAGATGGGACCAAATCTGCTTCAATTTTACAAAATGAAAATGGATTTTAAATTGAGATGAGATTAAATTTACCTCAATTTTGCAAAATATGGATCAATTTTAAATATAAATTAATTAATTCATCCATTGCATCATCAAATTTATCCAAACGGAATTGATTTTAACAAATGGGAGGTTGAAATTAGTGGGAAAATTAATCATAAATAGAAATGGATTAAATATTTTCCAATGAACTTGAAGTTGTAAAGGGTCATGCATTGAGCGAATTATTCCAAGGCACTCAATTTTGTAAAAATATCAATCACTTTTAACCAAAGGGGTGCCAATTCAAATTGATTTATTCAAGGAGTCATCAAATTTAGATAATTAGCATTGATTTTAAACAAGGAAAATAATGATTTTCTTTTTAAAATGATGCTGATTATTATTGGTTGTAAATCAATTTGAAGATGAGAGATTTTGATTTTGATTTGCATTACCTAATTAAATTTTTTTATTGGAAATTGAAATGGGAAGGTGGGATTTAAATAAAATCGATTAGGATTTTTTTGAGATAAAATTGAATTATAGATTTGATGTCATATCCATTAGTTTCCTCTTATTTCAAGAGATGAATTAAAAAATAGTAAGTTTCTGATGATTTTCTAAGTCTTACTAACTTGATATGTTGAAATAATCATTTAAAATCCCTTGATTATTTACAAGGTGGTTTTCCTTGTAGGATAAGAAATGGTGGGAGATAATGAAGGTTAAGGTTCAGGTGTCAAGTAAAAACAAGATGCTTGCAAATATAAGACTGAGGTCTATACATCATGAAGAGGTCAAGAATGCAAAAATAAGCTAAGGCAATGGGAAGATTTCAATGAGTAGAAGAAGTTTATGAAGAGGACTAAGAGTATTTATCAACTCTATGATAAGTATGCTAAGGTGGTACTCATATATTCAACCAATAAGAACTTTCCAAGTGTCACCATGGATGGGCTTCATCATATTATGTCCAGATTCATTGAATTTGCATAGAGAAGAAAAGTCAAAGAAAATTATCTTCTAAAAGAAGATTTGATGTAAGTCCATGTGGAATTTTACTATAAGTCCATTTGGAATCTTATTATTGGCCCATTGATGGGTGTCTACTCTTGAAATCTTCTACCTAACTTATTTTCTCATTGGCTTGTGAAAGAAATGCAATTTTCTAATTGGCCCACATGGTGGTGCGCTTTTGTAATTGGGTGTGCATTTAATAATTGTTATTGGAGGTTATGAAACCCCAATTAGGGCTATGTTTGATTAATATTGGCCCTTGATATTGGCCCTTCATTTTAATTGAGCAACTATAAGAGGCCAACTCCTTTTCATTTGTAACTCATTAGAGATGAGATTAGAATTAGTTTAGATTATCTAACGGAGAGACTTGGAGAAATTATTTCCACAATGATATCAAAGTAATTGCTAATTCATTGTTGGTCTTCATGGTGGATTACTTGTGTTGCTTTGGAGAATTGAATGGTTTCTACATTTCCCCGCTTAGAGTAGGATTTTAATTTTTGTTGATTAGTAGTTTTTAGTTGAATGAAAGATATTTTGGATGTATCCTTTATGAAATATCTTAGAATAAACCACTAGCTACTTGCTGATTGTAAGTATGCTTTGCATGGTTGAATGACATAAAATCATAATCTTTAATTTGATTATTTATTGCACATTGATATACATCGATGGATGGCGTTAATGGAATGGTGATAGTTTGAACATATCACATTTACATTAGGAGATCACACTATCTTGTTTGATGTCGATAGCTAAACCAAGTCTAGTAGAGTCACAAAGGAATTTATTATCTCTTACATTCTAGGAGTAGATTAAGCTTTTAAACACTTTCCTTTGTAGTTTGTTTGGTTAGAAGTAGTTGATATCCACTGAATGAATAGTGTAAGTCCCATTGTGATACCCAACACATTGTGTCATTAAACTTAAGTGAAAGTCCAAAATAAGAAGGAACCTTGGGGTTGTCTCATTTGATCACACAATCCATGTACGTCGTTTAACATATGAAAATACTTATTCAATAAAGAGTTGGAGATTTGATGTTTCATTTAGAATACTAAGTATTTGATTTTGTATGTTGTAGTGGCATAAAAATCACATCAACATAAATTAGCGCTAGAAGATGGGCCTGAACAAAGTTTGTTCATGAAGATAAAAAATAATGAGATCTCAAGGTTATATTTGAGATAGAAGATCTCTCTTAAAGTTAAAAATTTTAAAAAAAAGTGAAAAAATTGAAAAATCTAGTTTTTTTTTTGAAAAATTAGAAAATTCAAAATAAATGGTTTCTCAATGGACGAGCAACACTTTTATGGTCAAGACATTTTTCAAGTTGATATTTCTTGATTTTGGGTGGCTTTGAATGCACAATTATATCCATTTTTTTTCTTGAATTGGCATCACCTTGAAAGAGCATGATTCATGAGACAACTGAGTTTGACATTATTATTAAGGGTGGAGATGGCACTACAAAGAAAGATGTACTTTTGAGATATCTTCAAACCGGTCCTATTTGTCAAATCCCATGATAGAGTCAATATGTTTTCAAATAGTTTCAAGGAAATAATCAATAAGTGATTAAGTGAGGGGGAACTATATGGCAAAGGTATGTTACTGTAATCACCTGAAAATGGACAAGATTATTTTAAGTGAGAAATCAAGGCAAAGATCAACACAATTAAATCAAATCGAGATCAAATCAAAGATAAATTGTAATTGAACATTAATCCAAAATTAATTGAAAATCAAAAGCTAAAAACTCAATTTAAATTGAATAAATCATGATAAATCAATAAATTGTGTAATTAATCTAATTAATTACATAGTTTAATTTAAATCAAATCAACTCATTCAAGGGGTACACATGGCTAAACAAATTAAATAAAATCAATTGATTAATTCCTATTTTCTCTCAACACCACATGGGAGGAAAAAGCCTCAACCAATAGGAATTGAGAACCAAGCTCACATGGATCAAGCCTAAAATGAATCTCAATCACTCATTGGAGGATGAATCTTGTCCACCCATTTTGTCTTCTTGTCCCAAGATTTGAGGACAATCCATTTAAATTATCTCCAATGGGTGGAACCAAGGACTTAACCCCAACTCAATCATGATCAACTCAACTACACCCCCTACCCTTGCCAAAATCTATAAAAGAAAGACATAATTCACTCATAAATCATCCACAAATATGAGAATAGCATCAAACCTCTTGCAAATTAGAGCTAGAAAGGCAAATATAGAAGCTAATTAGCATTTCAATTTGGAATTAACATTCTTATTATCTTTTCTTATCATTCTCATTTTAGGACTTTCACTAATGGAGGCTTGCTAAGAGCTTTATCATTAGCATCCCTAAATAGAGATCCATAGAGTGCTTAATTGTCAATTATTAGCTTAAATAAATTGCTATTTGTGGTAATTTAGTGTTTATTTTGAATTATTGATGATACTAACCCTATGAAGGTACTTTTTCTAGTACACAAAATGGAACCCACCGTGGGATAATTAATTTTTTTTCGCTTATCAATCGAAAGGGGCATCAAACATTGAATTAGATCAAATCAGGTACCATATCAGGGAATTGTCATCAAATTGACCATCAGGACATCAAATCAATCAGAACTGCATCAATCATATCATCATAATCTACATCTTACATCGAACGTCGAGATCGACCATCGACGGAATCCGGACCTTATATCAGTCGAATCAAGACACTCTTTGAATCAACACGCTTCACATGTCGACTCAAAAAGGGGCATTTGTAATCACCTGAAAATGGACAAGATTATTTTAAGTAAGAAATCAAGGCAAAGATCAACATAATTAAATCAAATCAAGATTGAATCAAAGATAAATTGCAATTGAACATTAATCCAAAATTAATTGAAAATCAAAAGCTATAAAATCAATTTAAATCGAATAAATCATGATAAATAAATAAATTGTGTAATTAATCTAATTAATGACATAGTTCAATTTAATTGTTTTGACAATGAAGATGAGACTTGATTTGGTAGAACAATTCTTGGAGCATTTCCAGGTAGAGTAATTTTTGAAGCTTGCCCCCTAGTTACAACATTAGATATTGCACCTCATTGCCTATCTTTTTCAGAGAAAGATGGCATGTCATTAAATCACCCACAAAACTTGCCTTTGCATATAGAGGTTCTAATTCACAAGCATAGGGTAAAAAGAGTCCTTATTGATGGAGGGGCTGACTTGAATATTTGTACCCTAAACTTGGTAAAGGCCTTAGAATTTTTTGAGGAGGCTATTGACGCAAAGAAAAAGATAACTATAAAAGCCTACGATGATGAAGAGAGAGCTCCTAAGGGTGTCATAGTACTTCCTATTAGAGTTGGCCCAATGTAAAAAGAAACCATTTGTCAAGTCCTAGACCTAAAGCTGACTTACAATATCTTACTAGGGAGACCATGGATTCGTGAAATGCAAGCCGTGCCTTCTACCTATCACCAATGTCTTAAATTTCCTTATCTAGGACAAGAAATCATGGTAAGCGGGGAGTCAACCCCCTTTCAATATTGTAATAACTTAAAGCCTATCAATGATTCCCTAGTACTGCATAATACAAAAGGGTCCATACCCCAAAGAATAGAGCAAGGAAAAATTTCAAAAGATCTTCCATCTCTAAAAGGAAAAGAAAAAAAAGTAAATGAAGAAGTTGTTGTTGAAAACATCCAAAGTCCTACTAACCTAGCTACATCGACAAAAGGGAAAGAAAAGGTTAGTGAGGAGATTAATCTTGAGACAAAGAAAGAAGACCAAGATAGATCCGTTCAAATCTACACTAAGGAGGCTCATTACCAAAAAATGGACCATATGATGAATTTTTTTGAAAAGCAATGTCAAATCAAACAAAAGGGAGTAGGTGAATACTCCTTATCCATGATGGAGCTACCCTTATCTCCAAAATCATATGGAAATCCATCTAATCTACCTCATAAATACAATGATCACTTTGTGAGGGATAATACATCTTCATTCATGGAGGAAGAAGACAATGAAATCCTAAATTGGATATACAAGGATGAAGAGTCAAGTACACATGAAAAGCACATCCAAAATGTAAGCATTCCCACACATCAATATCCGAAAGGATTTCAAATCATGTAGAAAATGGGATACAAAGGAAACGAACCTTTAGGAATAAGAAACGAAGGAATCATTGAACCCATTGAAATGACATGGAGAGATAGCAAGGAAAAGACATGATTAGGGTACCTAGAACAAGGGTACACTCAAAAGAACTATCCTAAGATCTATGATCAAATTTTATAATTAGGTTCTCAAAGTGATGAGGAATCCAAAAATTGGGAATGGGACTCATTATCAAGTGAGTCATGTCAAGATAAAGAAGTTGATGTTATCCACACTTATACTCCTAGCAAAGGAAAATAATCAATTACAGAATCAAATGAGAATCAAGCCTCAAGTTCTAGTCAAGTGGTCTTAGATAATGTCCTAATTTAGGATATTGAAATAAATCATTGCGTAGGAGAACCCTATGTAACATCATGGAGACCTACTATGGAAGAATCAAACCCTAGGTTTAATCCATGAGATTTCTACCCAACGAAAACCTTAGAGGATTCTAGTGAGGAGGATTTTGACCCTAGCTCTCTAGAACATTTGGAAGAGGCACATGGTATAGACTTACGTGATACAATTTTTGAACCTTCAAACAAAGTCATGTCCCTAAACCCTATTGGCCTAAACCAAAGCATTGATCCTTTGACCCTAATCCATCCAGAATTAATTGAATGGGATTCCATTGAACCTACCATACTCCCAACCTTTTTGAATGATAACTTGGTGTCTGAATACCTAAATGTGGTTGAACCTTCTTCTACCATGGAATATTAGGAAGGAGTGACAAAGGAAGGTATCCAAACTTTCAATTCAATAAAAAATGAAAAAAAAAAATAAAATAAAAATGGAAAGAATCTAATGTTGAAAACCACATTGTGGCAACATTAGATCAAAAAGAGAAAGAAAGAAAGGATGATTCCAAAGGTGAAAAACCAATTGAGGAACCTAAGGAAGGGGGTTTGGATACTTTACTTGAGCACTATGAAGAAAGATCTCCTATCTTGATCAAACTTACAGAAAAGGTGAATATTGGGTTAGAATTAGAACCAAGGATCATACACTTAGCAACATCTTTATCTAGTGAGGGAAGAAAAGACTTCATCAATTTTTCAAGGAAAAGAAAATAAATTTTGCATGGTCTTATGATGATATGCCAGGATTAGATCCAAATTTAATCATGCATCACTTGAACATAAAAGAAGGAGTAAGACCAGTAAAGCAAAAATTGAGAAAGATGCATCCACACATAGCTTTTCTTGTTAAAGTGGAGTTAGAAAAATTGCTGAAAGTTGGGTTTATAAGAGCCATTGATTATGCCCAATGGATTTCAAACATTGTACCAGTTTCAAAAGTAGACAAGTCCATCAAAATTTGCACGGACTTTAGGGATCTCAATCTTGCATGCCCTAAAGATGAATTTCTGTTATCAAGCATAGACGCCATCGTAGATCTAACAACATGACATTCAATATTCTCACTTATGGATGGGTTTAGTGGCTATAATCAAATAAAGATAGCACCCAAAGATCAAGACAAAACAACATTTACATGCGCATGGGGGGCATTTCATTGGAATGTTATGCCCTTTGGTCTAAAGAATGCCGGAGCAACCTATCAAAGAGCCATGACAACAATATTTCATGACATGATGCACAAGTTCATGGAGGACTATGTAGATGATATACTTGCTAAATATCACTCAAGAGAAGAACATCTACCCATATTAGAGAATTTTTTTGAAAGATTGGAGCAATTCAAAGCAAGGCTAAATCCGAAGAAGTGTGCATTTGGCGTTCAATCAAGAAAGCTACTAGGGTACATTGTTTCAACAAAGGGAATAGAGGTAGACCCCGCCAAAGTCAAAGCCATCATGGAAATGGAAGAACCTAAAAACATAATTCAGATGAGATCTCTTCAAGGTAGGATCCAATTCATTCGAAGGTTCATCTCTCAATTGGCAGAAAAGTGCCATAATTTTACTCAACTCCTTCATAAGGACATAGTTTTCAAATGGGATGAGAAATGTGAAGAAGCCTTCAATTTGTTGAAGAAATATCTAATGAACCCTCCAACTTTGATGCCACATATAAGAGGCAAGCCTTTGATTCTATATATTTTAGCGACCAAACACTCACTAGGGGCACTCTTGGCACAAGAAGATGAATCTGGAAAAGAAAAGGCCATATACTACATAAGTAGGACTTTGATGAAATATGAGTTGAACTACACCTTCATCGAAAGAGCATGTTTGGCCATAGTTTTTGCTTCCTAAAAATTGCACCATTATATGTTATCCCACAAGATTAGACTAATTGCAAAGATTGATCCCTTGAAATATCTTCTTAGCAAAACAACATTAAATGGAAGGCTAGCCAAACGGGTCATGGTGCTAAGTGAATTTGACATAGAATATGTGGATCAAAAATATATCAAGGGCCAAGTCATAGATGATCAATTAGCAGAATCACTTTGATGGTTCTTATAAAAAACATGGATCAGGAGAAGGCATACTTTTGATTAATCCTCAAGGATCTACAATTCCTAAATCATACAAATTTCTATTCCCATGCACAAATAACATAGCTGAGTATGAAGCATTGTTCATTGGAATAAAATTGGCATTAGAGTGGAAAGTGATAGAACTACAAGTCTATGGAGATTCACAATTAGTTATCAATCAAATTAATGATGAATACCAGACAAAAGATGACAAGATGGTACCTTACAAGAATATGGTTGATAATCTCAAGAAATGCTTCACTCTCATCACATTTGAGAAAGTCCCAAGAGAGAAGAATAAAGCAGTAGATGCAATGACTACTTTGGCATCACTCCTCCAAATACTAGATCAAAGTGCCAGATATGAATTCCTGGTAGAAGAAGTTGAGAAACCCACATTTGACCCTACCCATCCTTATACCATTTGTTTTCTAAAAACCCATGAATCACCTTGGTATGGAGACATTTACACTTACTTAAAAGACAAAATTCTACCTATAGACCAAACCGGAACCAAAAGAAAAGCTTTATCCGACAAGCCACTCGTTATACCTTAATATCTGAGACATTGTATCATAAGAGTCTAGATGGAATGCTTATTAGATGTCTAGAGAAAGAGGAATCAGATATAGCCTTACGAGAAATTCACGAGGGGATTTGTGCGTCACATTCAAATGGTTTAACCCTAGCTAAGAAACTTCTTAGGATAGGATATTTTTGACCTACGATGGAGAAATACGCTTGTCACTTTGCTAAAACTTGTAGAAAGTGTCAATATCATGGGAACTTGATACATGTGCCTACACAAGAGCTTCATCCTATGATGACACCTTGGCCATTTTATCAATGGGGTCTAGACTTAATAGGAATGATTTAGTCACCATCTTCAAATGGTCATAAATTCATTATCATGAAAACAAAGTACTTTACTAAATGGGTGGAAGTTTTACCCTTATCAACTACAACAAGAAAGCAGATATCCTTGTTTATCCTAAACCACATAATATGTAGATATAGTGTACCTAATGCCATCATAACAGATAATGCCAAGCACTTTAAAAATAAGGATTTAAAATAACTATGCACAAAGTTTCAAATGATCCACCACTCCTCATCAATATATTACCCCCAAGGTAATGGACAAGCCAAAGCAATGAATAAAAACATCTTAAAGATATTGAAGAGAATGGTGGACAATTCAGGTAAAGATTGGCATATAAAAATAAACCCAACCTTATGGGATTATAGGACAAGTATCAAAACACCAACAGGAGCTACACCATTTTCCTTAGTCTTTGGAACAGAAGCAGTTTTACCTTTGGAGGTAGAACTTCCATCCTTAAGAGTATCTCTACATGGTTTGATAAGTGAGGAAGATTATAGAGTTGCTAGGTTGCATGAACTAGAACTGCTAGATGAGAAACAACAAAAAGCATTTGATCACTTGAAAGTATATCAAAATTGAAAGTCAAGGACTTATAAAAAGCATATCAAGTCAAGAACATTCCAAATAGGTGACTTAGTTTTTCTAGAGAATCCCAAGAATCAAGCAAAAAGAGAAAAGAAAGAGAAATGGGAAGAAAAATGGTTAGGACCTTTTGTGATCACTTCTTCTTTTGGGACATGCACCTATAAGTTAGCTGATTGTGATGGAGAAGTGTTACAAGACCTATCAATAGTATTCATCTCAAAAGGTTCTACACATGAAGCAAATGAAAGAGGATAAATAAAAAGAGTATAAAAAAATTAGATGGAAAGCATCCTATTTATTGTATATAGTCAAAAGAGATCTTGAAAATACCAAAAATATTGAAAAAATAGAAAAGAGCAAACAAATCAGAAATGTAGAAAAGATAAAAAATAGTGGAAAATTGAGCATGAAGAAATGATCCTCAAAAAGATGTTGTCTTGGAGAAAACCTAGCACATAGGCACCTTGATGATATGAGAAGAAAAAAATTGAAAAAAGAGAAAATACAAAAAAATAAAAAAAGAGAAAATGTGCCTTGGTGAAAACCTAGCAAATAGGCGCCTTGGTAGCAAAAAAAAGGAAAAAGCTTTAAAAACAAAAAAAAGAAAGCAAGATCTATTCAATTGGTGAAAACCTGGTAAACAAGCACCATTGAAAGTCCAAGTCAATCGCATACCTTTCAGTCATCCTTGTAAATATTGCATTCACCAGCATTTGTATATATTGCATAATAAAACCCCATAGTTGCATTTGCAAGTACCTAAAGATTTTGGTCACCTATTTTGCAAATTGTCCTAAGTCCCACAATTGAAATCATATCAAACTGGGGGAAATCTAATCTAAAGGAGGAAGGATTCATCAAAAGAAAACTTCAATCAGTCATTGAATCAATTCATAAAAAATGCAAGTGAAACGCTTAATCAAATCCTCATTACAATCCAATTTGAACTCAATGCAAAAATTGATCCAAGATCTTACATGACCCTATTTTTATCAGGATTAAACGTATGAAATGGATGGAACTATACTTGAAATATGGATTTGAAAAATATTGCAATTTTTTTTCTAAAGTGTTGACTTGATTGATGAAATCATGTCTTTCTAGCGAATTGATGAAAGTTTTAAAACTAGACAAGCTATGATGAAAGTATGATATTTTATGGATTTCTGAATGACTGTCTTAAGATCAAAATTTTAAAGCACATATTATTTGTCTAAGGATGTGATCATCAAAGAATCATCGAGGACTTGTACATATGATGAAATTGAGATTTTTGTTTGTTTACGCTAAAGGATACCTTGGATATTTTCATGTTCAATATCATAATACCAAAATCCACTTGCAACATAGAATTTGACAAAATCGGTATTCACACTCTCATGATTGACTTCAATTAGTGATGGTCGTACCAGAAAAGAGATGGGAAAGCAACGAAAGAGGTTAAAAAATTATTCATATCATCATGGTTGAACTAGTGATGGTTGTACTAAATCAGGATTCCAAAAACTGCTCAATGATGAATATAAGCTCCAAATTTATGAATAGTGATAGTTAGTTGCATACATCCTAGATTAAATGCATTTAAAGTATTTTCCTTTCTTGGCTTCAAAAATTAAATTGCAAGAGGAAAAGAGAAAGGGGGTGTAGTCAAATGAAAAATCAAATGAGCATAAAAAACTATATGTGATCGAGTATGTTGGAAATCAAAAACAATAAAAAACAAAGGTGCATTCCATTAGTTCATGAGCATTTGTTAGATCCATGTTACCTTACATTCATTTAAGATTTTTCCACCCTATAGTTCACTTAGATTCTTGCCTTAAGTTGCATTCATTTTAACCTAAGTTCATTCCATAAAGTTTACACAATCTTCATAAAATTAATTGCATTAAGTTGCATTCATCATCCATATCTTGCATAAAGTTCATTTCATTCATATCTTACATAAAGTAACATGGCATTAGGTAGCATTCATTTTAAAGCTCATATCATTTAAGAGTGCATTCTTTAAATCATTCATATTAATCAATTAAGTACATTTACCATTACATTTATTAGTTAATGTTCATTACATCCATTAAAATCATTTTAATTCATCATTAGGTGCATATAATTTAGTTCATTAAAAAACATGGCACATTGCATTATTCATTTAAATTCATTCATCACTATCATGGCATGGCATTCATTAACATCATTCATCTATATCACATATAACATTTAGAATCATTAATCATTAAGTATCCATAATCATTATACATTACATCCATATATCCATAAATTCATTGCATCACATTACATCCATATATCCATAAATTCATTACATATTATCATCTAACACATCTATATATCATTTGTATCCATAAAGCATTACATATCATAAACCACATCATTAAATTCATATTGCATCCATTCATCTATTCTATGTCATACATAAGATAACCATTTAAACATAAATAGAACACATGCATTTGTCATAAAACTGCATTTTGAAAAGCATAAAACAATGCATATAGGAGATAGAATCATATAGATCTGCATATCATACTAAAAAACCTGAAAAAGGAAGTTCAGCACATGATGACATCACATAAAGTAACTATATTAGAAGTAAGAAGAAAAGTCTATGGTACCATCATCATAAATCAATAGAGTATCAAAGTCTATGATATTATCAATGAAACATATGGAAATCAAAGTCCATCAGAGTATCAACAAGTATGAACATATGAAAGTACATCAACTGATCCAAAGAATACAATAGAGTCCAATGTCTCGATATAAAAAATGAGATCATCATATACATCAATAAATGAAAGAATATATCAGATCAATACGAATAAACTAGCGGAGCCACCAGCACCATCACCACCATCAGGACTAGGACCAGTATCAGGAGGATGACTCGAACTAGCTTGTAGCCCATGCTGACTCATAGCGTCCATAAAAGCCCACATCATACCACTAAGTTTCCTAACCTCCTGTCTAATCTCAAAAACATTCAACTGTAAAGCTCGAACCTCTGATGCAACTGCCAGAGCCTCTAAACTAGGAACCTTTGTAGAAGAAGTCTATGGTGGAGGCATGGAAGAAGATGGCATAGAATAAGATGGAATAGATAACGATGGAACAAAACAAGAAGAAGATGGACGAGATGAAGAAGATGACATAGAAGCAGAAGCAGGTGCCTATGATGGAGGATCCTGTGGAACAACCGGTGGGATAACTTGCGGAGGAGCCTGTGCTGGCCTACTCTGTGCTTGATCTAATAAAGCATGTGATAGCCTGCCCTATGACTGATCTAATAGATCCTGTGCGGCCTGGGCATCCAACTGCCTTTGACGTCTAGCCCTATGATGACCCTGTCTACCTGCTAGATCCCTAACAACTAGGTGTAAAGCTCTATCCACACCTCGACCCCTCACCTGATCACCACCCCTAGGAGGAATGAGAGCAGTAGCAATAACTAGAATCAATACTCTCCCTGCTCTAGCTTCTTGATGACCCGGTCATCCCTGATGTGCTCGTATCCTACCTCCACCCCTACCACCATCCCCATCTCCACCATCATCTCCACCATCATCATTAGACTCCTCATCAATACCAGGTACCCTCTCAGTTGGATCTGTGAATCTCAGAAATGGGTTCCAAGTGAACCAATTTGCATTATCATTGGTCATAACAACATCAATAACATGCTCTCGCATATCCCATGGTAAATGACCCAGGTCCTGAATATCCTACTGTGTTGTCCTAAAATCAACAATAGGGCCCCATAGTGATCTCTCAACCTAAACTCAGGCATACATAGAAACACCCTATGGCATACCCTGAGTGCAACCATACTATCATAGCACTCGTGAAAAGAAAAATCTCTCTATGATATGTGGTGTACGACCAATCATCCAATGAGGACAACACATAAAAGGAAGCTTAGTCACCTCCTCCAGCCACAACTCACAACCTAGGTAGGGATGCCAGATGACTTGATCCATATCATTAATAACCCTACACAAATAATCAAGCTTGCCCATGTGGGCTTGTACAACCATACCCTCATACATCTAGGTGAATGGCCATCCCATATCTCGGTGGCATGCTACAATCGGTCATGTCACTGGGAGATGCTCCCAGGTCCAAAGTTGTAATAAGATAACTCCCATAGAGAGAGTAGAAGAATGTTGGTATACAACTGTATGCAGCTCATGATAGAGCTACGCTAGAACGCATGATCCCCAATCAAAGCATTGAGGCTGAGCCATAAGGTCCTCAAGAATAGAACCCCAACCGACTGTAAATCCATGTCCTCATTGATTTGGTACAAGGAATCCTCTGATCAATGCACCCAATACAGCTGGCAAAACTAGGAAGGAATGAAACTGAGACCACTGAATGTGATCATCACCAATCGTGGGATCTTGAAAAAATCTCTAACACACTGCACCATCATAGACCTGGTCATAAAATACCAACTCTCCTCGAGTAGGAATGCAGAGGAGGTGGTATACATCCTCAGGGGTGATCATCATCTCCCCCATCAGCAAGTGAAAATTATTATAGTCCGAGTGCCATCTCTCAGCCATAGTAGTGATCAGACCCCGATTCACTCAGAATCAAGGTAGGGGAAGTAGAAAGGATAGTCCACATCTGGCTATGTGTTGGCAATCCATAGTACTCATGTCATCAATCATGCCGAATGACAAGAGATATAAACCTTGAATGCCCAATGACTTAAGCATTGCCTGTAAAAAGTAAGTTAAATTACATCAGTTTTGAAATCAGTTATCTTTTGAATTATTCTAAGTCAATCAAACATTTAAAAAATATCAAACCACAATCAATTTTCCTGATTCTATTCAGAGAGGACAAAAAATTAATCATCATCCATCATCTAAATGTAGATTGACGATCAAACATTCAAACTATAATTGACTCAAACTAACATCCTACGACTCGCTACCAAATTAGGTTTATTACCTACACCAATCAACTGATCGACAATGTTGAACATTTCAGAAAACTAAGGCATTTGCAAATTTTTCCTACCAGGGTAAAAGCAGTGTTTTAATGTTTAAAAGCACTAAAATGCAAAAGCGCTATTTAAAAGATTAAAAGTGCTACCTAAATGATCAAAAGTGCTGTTCTACGACATACATGCTAAAAAAAATTGAAAGCACTAAAATAAAATTTAAACGCGCCAATAAAAATATCAAAAGCGCTAAACTAAATTTCATAAGCAAAATGTGCCCTAAATTCAATGTGCAAAAGCATTGTTTCGCAACGCGAAAGTGCTAAAAAACTAGTAAACGCACTATTAAATGTTAGGAATGGGAACACAGAGAGCGGGGGGGGGGGGGTTGAATTAGTGTTCACTATATTTAATCTTTTTACTTTACTCTTGAAATTTAACTTGAATTCTTAAGTACTGAATTGAACATCAACATAAACAAGATACATAAACACAACACATAACACCAATATGGTTACGGGGAAACCCAAATAGGTAAAAACCCTGGTGGGAATCGACACCCACTAAGAACTACACTAGTGTCTTGTGATCCTTGTTAGAATATCTACAACCCTATTAGGAGTCTTTTACAATAAGCCTGTTAGGGGTGGGGACACACTATCCTAGAGCTCATTGCTCAAGTGGTTAAGGCTACAACCTTCTAATCTTAGATAGACACTATATCTGTTGGATGAACTGGTGTTGTGACACTGCTTGTTTGATCAGTTCCTTTGATGCGCTGATGCTTTGATCTCTTGAAAAGCTCTAATACATTCTTACTGCTCTTCACACACTTTTTCTCTTCTTATCTTATCTCTTTTTCAACTTCCATAATTTATTACAAAGGTGCATCTAATATTTATATGCGCTACCAAAATAATTAACTAGGTCGGCCTATAGCCGATTACATACAATGCATCCAAGTGAATTGGCTCAAGCTTGTTTACAAACAAACATAATTACATGTCTACAACTTAATGAAAATAGGCACATAGCCTTTACGAAATAATAATATCATCGCTAATCAAATTACCAACAGTCGACTACATACTCTATTCTGTTCTGGCATTCACTATCTGTGCTACTTCAGCTGTCTATATCTTCACCATACTGTATCTTCTGATCATGCACTCTTAGACTTATCATGAATACACTCTTACCAACTTATCTTCTAGGGCGCATACCATAACTCTGTCGTACACATGTGCACTGATCTTCTAGTGCTCTATTAACTGTCTAGTCTTCTATACTTAACCAAATTATGATCTTCTGATAATGTGTGCTGACTCCAAAACACTATATTACTTTGTTTCCATAATGACAACACTAAATCTAGTCATATACAATAGTGTAGTCAATTTTCCAACAATCTCCCCCTTTGTCATTAATGAAAACAAAGGAATATGGAAAACTTACTCCAACTCTTTAACATACTCTAACTTATATCTCCCTTATACTCTTTGCTATACATCTTCTTTACAAATATATAAGACTCCATATTCTATACAATACTCCCCTTTGACATTAATGACAAAGGTGCTCCAAAAATGTATCTATAAGTACTTACAGTGTTAGGACATCCATATATGCTATCTGTAGGTTTTGGATCTCTTGTTTCCAAAATGAAATCAGTGCATTAACAATTTGTAGATGGGCGTATAAGACATATTGTAGCTTCTCCATCTTCTCCAAGTCTATATTCGGACCTTGATCACATGTCACCATAGTGGCATCAATCTCCTTGATGTTCTAATTTAGAATATCTAGAGAGGGTGCAAGAGCATTCCTGAGCTGTGTTTGCCTTGCCCTTATCTTAGAAATCTCTTTCTCATCCTTTTCTATCTTGTCTATCTGCCCCTTGTATACATTGGTGCACATGTTCACATCAGTGGAGGGGTCTTCTACTAATTTCCTTACATTTTCAATCATTGCTTCTGCCTCTTGGATTCTCTTGTAGTGATCAGTAGTTAGCTTATCTTGATTCATACAATCTACAATGATCTTCCTTCCCTTTGCAAAAAACTCCTTCAAAGATGCTTGACCAACCTTTAATGAACTTAGGTCAAGTGCAAAGTTACTAACTAGTTCACTCAATCTCTTTTTCATGTATTTCTCTTTTGGTACTTGAGATGTAGATTCTTCCAAGCTAGACAAGTTAGTCTTGAAGGCTGTAAGGATGGTGCTAACATCATCAACTATATGGACCTTAGACACTGTCTTGTCTGAAGGTAATGGGCTGTTCAAAATGTTGACTGATTCAACAAACAAAGGGTTCCTCATTACCTGTTTCTCTTTTTCTTTTTCCATAGCTAAGACATTGATCTTGATCAGGTCTTCTTCTCCCCAAGAGTCCAAACTAGTGGTGTCTGGTGTCAAACTTGACAACAATGATGATGAGGGTAAGGGAGTGATAGGAGTGCTATCTATCACTTCTTGCTTTACTCTAATTGTCCTTTCAACAGATGGTTCATCTATTGGCTCACTTCTTTTCACCTCTTCTTCTCCTTTCTCCTCTTCTACCTTTTCTTCCTCTTTTTCTGTCTCCTTCTCTTCATCTTCACCTGTTAGATCTTGTATAGGATAAAATATGGATGGGGTCCTAGAACAATGGTTTGCACATAAAAGAGACTCCAAAACTGATATTTTACACATACATGGAATTGTAATGATATGGGATGTAAATATAGAAGACTAATGTTGAAATGAAGAAATAAAAGTACTTACCTCAAAAAAGAATTGGCTGAAAACCCTGTCAAGCAATCTCAAAAACTGTTGATTTCTGTGCTCTTGAACCGAAATTGTGAGATCTACAAAACCCATAAATCTTTTTCAATTTTAAGGGAGGTCATCTTTGACCCAACTAGTGGGCAAAAGTCTTACCCTGGGGCACAATCCTACCCCACACTGAAGGTCATCCTTGACCCAAAATAGCTCTGATGAAAATTTTGTTTGCGGATCCCAGAAGTTCACCGAAAAGGGTATCCAGATCTGCACATCAATTCACTATCATGTACCTGTACCTACAAGAAAAATGGTTTTTTTTTTTGGATGAGGGGTTTGCCTTAGTCAAACCTCGATTTGGAATCAACCTTAATAATGGAATTAAAATAGAGAATTCTAGCAAGTAGTAGAAGTAGATCTAACAATGAAGGTATGATATTCAATAGGTATGCAATTGTATTTGAAATGTAAACAAGTATATTGATATGAAAGCTTGAACACAATATTAACAAATGTAAATCAAAACCTCCATGATTGTATGCTTGGAATCCACCTTGAGGGAAGAATGAGTGGATCTTGAAGATGAACAAAGGATCTTGAAGGAAGATCACACCACCATGATGGCTAGATCTAGGGTTTTGAATGATGAATCTTGAATGCTTGAACCAAATCCCTTCAAAGGCTTGAATGCTTGAATCCTTGATCTTCAATGGAGAAATTGAATGCTTGAATGGATTATTTCTTGAATGCTTGCTTGATCTTTCTTGAGAGAGAACTTGATAGCTTATGAATATCTCCTTGAGAGCTCTTGATCATGAAGTTGCTTGGTGAATAATGGATGTTCTCACAAAACTTGATGGAGAAAATGAGAGAGGAAGGCTTCCTTTTATAGTGATCTAGGGCACAATCCTCTAGAGGGGCCACATAGGGGAATTAAATTCTAATTGGGCCCATACCCCTATAAATGGACCTAGATTAAATGCAATTAAGAGTTTACCATTTTGGAGACCAAAACAATCGACCCGGAAGCGGGAAAATTAAACTTTCCTAAGCCCAACATCCCGAAACTCTCAGAACCTAAAAATTGGACCTAGGGTCAAGGATGAGGTCAACTCTACCCTAGGTCAGGGTCAAGGTCATCCTTGACCTAGGTCAAGGTTGAGGTTGTCCTTGACCTAGGTCAGGGACTAGTTTGTCCTTGACCCAGAAAGTCAAAGTCTCCAGTTTCTCAGAGAAAGTTGTCAGAAATGAGGTTGGAAATAGGGAAAGAGAAGAAGAATAGGGGGAAACAATAAGATTCATGCAAAGACCAATTCAAGGTGCTTGACATGACCCCAAACTACTTACTTAGAGGGATAAACACTCTTAACATGGAAGTGCTTCCATTTTAAGATGATACATTAAGCCCCCACTTTAGCAAGAGTATGGACTCGATGCAAACTCTTGGTAAAAGAGAAGAAAGAAGAGATCCAAGTGGATTCAAAATAAGATAAAATAAAACTTAGTTAAGGACATAAGCTCCTAGTCTAAGGATTCTAACTCAACATACATGCACGAGGGTGCGAAAAGAGAAAACCAAAAGAATAGGGGTTAGTACAAACCTAAATCAACTAGTAGAGGAAACCTTTCTAAGAAATGTTTCCTATACTAATATCATGTTTGGAAAGCTATCATAAAAGCATAAATGATTACATAAGAAAGACAAGAGCAACAATATCAATAACATAGCTTCATGATCCAGTCCTACTAGCATGAAAGTGAAAAAAGAGAAAGGAGAAAGTGATTACCTCGCCCAATAAGATGCCCACCTTACCATGAATCACCCTGGAGGGAGAGCCAAACAGACGGCCAAACTTGATAGTTCACCCATAAACTATGCTTTGAAATTGTAATGCATCTTCTGACGGCTTCTGAAATACCCATAGATCCACCTTCTTGTATCACTATGAATATGAAATGTGTGTCTCCTTAGGATTTAGCAACTTATGTGCATTACCTTCGGAAGATTTATCATATTGGAAATGCATGTCTCTTCAGGATTTAGCAAGTTATGTGCATTACCTTCCAAGATTTAACATGTTGAAAATTGAAAAATGCATGTCTCTTTAGGATTTAGCAACTTATGTGCATTATCTTCCAAGATTTAGCATGCTGCAAAACTAAAGGTTAGAACAAAAATGCATAATATAGAATGAGGGAGGCCGTATATATGCCATCCTCCTTAAGATGGAAAAAAAATACTATTTTGACATGTTAAGGAAAGAAAAGAACAAGGATAAAGCCTTCTTCAACATCAAGATAATATCCATAGACAACACCTAGTCCAAGCCAAGAAGGTCACAACTCCTATGAGGCCATGGAAGGGATGAATGCAAAGATATCATGCAAGAAGTGAAAAAGTAACCCTTTTGAGGGATAGCACACTGTTCAGCTTCCAAGGTGAGAGATTTATCAACCATGGAAACCCAATGTCAAACAAATAAAGAGGTTGTCATCAAGGATAGAGATCCTTAATGCAAACAAAAATTTTCATGTATGATTGGATATCACATAATAGATAGATACTGCTTAACCAAGGGAACAATGGATCCTAAAAAGATAGAATAGAAGGAGATGACATCCTTGCCCCCCAAGCGTAGGAAAAAAGATGGAAGGGGACCTATTATATCACTCACAACACTATACAAGACAACAAGCCCCCAAGTATTAGGCTATCATTGTTTACATAATGTGGAGCTCCATAATAGGAATATAAATGTTATTTAGAGAAAACGAGATTGAAATACAACTCATTTCCACATGATATATAAATAACCTTACTATCAATGAGCTGTCTAATTTTATAATGTAAAGTTTGACATTCATTAGTAGAGTGATTATGAAATCTATGATACAAACAAAAATGAAGAGTCTTCAAGTGTGGACTACATTTCTTTTTGCATTTAGGTCTAGTAATCATCTTAGCACGAAGGAGTTTAGGCAAAATAACTTCTTGGTCAAATTAATTCATAGTTTCATCATGGTTTGAAGTGTTATTTGAGATGTTAACATTGATGTTTTGTTGAGGATTAAATCCCAATCCATAAGAATGCTCATGCCCCCTAGTGTGTAAGGGCATTTGAATTCTATGTTTATACTTACCACATCCTTGACCATTGAATCCTTGTTTAACTAGGAAATGATAATCATGACCATAACAAGAATCCATATCAGAAGGAGTCAATGGAACTTCAGCAATCACAATATCATCCTTAGTAGATTTGACAGATTCATTATGGGTAGAAGAAGTGACAAAGTTATTACAAAGGGTTTTAGAAGTAAAAACTCATTGTTCAAATTATCTTTGTTTCTTCATAAAATCAAGATCAAAAACTTTATACTCTCTAATAAAGGTAGGAGTAAAATCAAAGGTTCCCCAATCATCACCAGGAAGAGCATTAAAGGAAGAAGGATTACTATTAGGAATAGGAGTAGTGTGGGCTTGAATATTCAAACAAGGATTCAACACATCATCCACATGAAGTGTATACATCTTGTTGTTATGTATAAACTTGAATTTATGGTGAAGGGTGGAAGGAATAACATGCATCTCATGCAACCAAGGTCTACCTAAAAGAAGGTTATAATTGAGAAATCTAGGAATAACATGAATAGGTGTATTCAAGATGACTAGACTTAATTTGATAGGTAAGGTAATGATGCCTAAAGTGTTCTTAGCAATGTTATCAAAGCCACATATAGGAACATTGTTAGGTTGAATAGTTGAAAGATCGGCTTTAATCGCTTTGAGCATGTCCATGCTACAAACATTAAGCCCAGATACATTATCAATCCAAGTCCTATGAATGATACTCTTATTGATAGTAAAAACAACCATAAGAGCATCATATTGATTCTAAACTTCTTTAGAAGGTAAATTCTTTTGAGCAAATACAATGTCAGGAGGACTCGGGTAGCATGCATGCACTGTAAGAAGTTATTGATGTTCTCTTGATTAGGAGGTGGAGTGGGAAGAGTTGCTAGAGATTTTTTCAAGGCTTCATAGTAGGTAGGTGAAGTTTGAAGAAGCTCCCATAAAGAAATCTTGGTAGGAGTATTTTGCAATTGGTTTATCAAATCATACTCCTTGATAGGAAGATGAGGTGGAGGAGGAAGAATGGGTTGAGAAGGTGGCAAAGAAGTAGAAAACACTAGATTAGGTTGAAGGTTATTCCTTATATGATATGTGTGAGCTATCGAATCTTGGTCATTGAAAGACTCTAAAGACTCCATAGGTTTACCTTTGATAGTAATGTGAGGGCAACCTTTGACAGTCAACAAGGGTTTCAGAAAAACTATATTAGTTGTGTCAAAACTACAAATAGATTCACAAGAAGGAAGCAAAGAAGACATCCTAGGAGGAGATGAGGTAGGATCTTGATTCTCCATAAGATCATCACTAAGAGGGAGAACATTAAGGGAACTCATATCATTCTCCATTTATGCCTCATCACTAGAAGGAATCCCAAATGGAGGTAAAGCATCTATAATGTCATCTTCTTTCACTAAGATGGCTGCATAAGGGGAGTGTGTTTTAGAAAAAGAGTTACCATCATGTATTAATATGTCATCCATTAATAAATCACCCTCTTGTATCAAATATTCTTCATGAGGAGGGGATAAATCAATGTCTTTATCCAAGGGATCATTCACAATGGTTTCATGAGGAAGAGAGTAATCAACATCCAAATCCAAAGGTTCATCCCAAATAAGAGGATTATCATCCCTATCAATAAGGCATTTGAAAGCACTTGAAAATAACTTATGCAACATGATAATGAATAAAGAAATGCATGTAAAATAGATCTAGATATATCCAAATGCATTCAAATGAAATTTATAAGCATGAAAAGGAAATCAAACACCATAAACACAATAGGGCATCTAATTCCACAAAAGAAAGAGTATTCGTAAAACGGGTTCACCAAAATGTAAGATGAAGGTGAACACACAAGATAATACAAAGGGAAATCTAACATAATAGGGCATCTAATTCCACAAAAGAAAGGGGTAAGTGTGTCGGGTTCTCCAAAATGTATAGGATAAAATATGGATGGGATCCTAGAACAATGGTTTGCACATAAAAGAGACCCCAAAATTGATATTTTACACATACACGGAATTGTAATGATATGGGATGTAAATATAGAAGACTAATGTTGAAATGAAGAAATAAAGGTACTTACCTCGAAAAAGAATTGGTTGAAAACCCTATCAAATAGTCTCAAAAATTGTTGATTTCCATAATCTTGAATCAAAATTGTGAGATCTACAAAACCCAAAAATCTTTTTCAATTCTGAGGGAGGTCATATTTGACCCAAATAGTAGGGAAAAGTCTTACCCTAGGGCACAATCCTACCACCCACTGAAGGTCATCCTTGACCCAAAATAGCTCTGACAAAAATTTTGTTTGCGGATCCCAGAAGTTCACCGAAAAGGGTATCCAGATCTGCACTTCAATTCGCTGTCCTGTACCTGTACCTACAAGAAAAATGGTTTTGTTATTTGGATGAGGGGTTTTCCTTAGTCAAACCCTAGTTTGGAATCAACCTCAATAATGGAATTGAAATAGAGAATGCTAGCAAGTAGTAGAAGTAGATCTAACAATGAAGCTATGATATTCAATAGTTATGCAATTGTATTTGAAATGTAAACAAGTATATTGATATGAAAGCTTGAACACAACATTAAAAAATGTAAATCAAAACCTCCATGATTGTATGCTTGGAATCCACCTTGAGGGAAGAATGAGTGGATCTTGAAGATGAACAAAGGATCTTGAAGGAAGATCACACCACCATGATGGCTAGATCTAGGGTTTTGAATGATGAATCTTGAATGCTTGAACCAAATCCCTTCAAAGGATTGAATGCTTGAATCCTTGATCTTAAATGGAGAACTTGAATGCTTGAATGGATGATTTCTTGAATTCTTTCTTGATCTTTCTTGAGAGAGAACTTGATAGCTTGTGAATATCACCTTGAGAGCTCTTGATCATGAAGTTTCTTGGTGAATAATGGATGTTCTCACAAAACTTGATGGAGAAAATGAGAGAGGAAGGCTTCCTTTTATAGTGATCTAGGGAACAATCCTCTAGAGGGGCCACATAGGGGAATTAAATTCCAATTGGGCCCATACCCCTATAAATGGACCTAGATTAAATACAATTAAGAGTTTACCATTTTGGAGACCAAAACAGCCAACTCGAAAGCGGGAAAATTAAACTTTCCTAAGCCCGACATCTCAAAACTCCCAGAACCTAAAAATTGGACCTAGGATCAAGGATGAGGTCAACTCGACCCTAGGTCAAGGTTGAGGTTGTCCTTGACCTAGGTTAGGGACTAGTTTGTCCTTGACCGTTCAGGTCATCCTTGACCCAAAAAGTCAAAGTCTCTAGTTTCTCAGAGAAAGTTGTTAGAAATGAGGTTAGAAATAGGGAAAGAGAAGCAGAATAGGGGGAAATAATCAAATTCATGTAAAGACCAATTCAAGTTTCTTGACATGACCCCAAAGCACTTACTCAGAGGGATAAATTCTCTTAACATGGAAGTGCTTCCATTTTAAGATGATACAGATCTTCTATTAGTACTTCTTGTATCTTGGGTGAATTGTCACCGCATATAGTTTCAACCTCTTGTGTGCTCAAAAAGGCTTCCTCAAACTTATCCAAGTTAGAGTCTATGGCCACCATTGCAATTTATACATTATCAATAATGATAGTGTTATCTTTTTTTGTCTCAGTCATGGGCACAAACTTCTCTGCCTCTATAGGTGCTACCATTGTAGGCACTGAATCCTGAGGACTTGTAACTTGTACATTTATGGTCTCTGACTCCTTAGATTTCTTTGAGAGTACTTGAGCCATGGGAAAAGTAGGTGGATACATGTGTTTGTTTAGAAAAAATTTCTCAAAGGATTTCTCTATCTCTTTGGCTGTCAACTCAAAGTTCTTGTCCATTATGTGTAGTGTTCTTAGCTTTGTTCTTAGATGCAGTTTTACCAGATCTAACAATAGTGTTTTCTCCTCTAAGGAACACACTGATATAATTTCATCTAGAATATTTTCCCTTATTCTAAGATCTTCTTCAATAGCCCGTTTCTTCAAGGATTCCAAGATATTCCAAACACTATCCAGGATGACCGTCTTAAGTTCCAAGACTGTCTTCTTGAACTTAATCATATGTTTTATGATCATGCCATGAACCTCTAAGTTATCAATTTCACTGTACATCTCATAAAACTTCCCTATCTGATCTAATCTACCTTCATCAACAATCCTTGTTCTCAAGACTTGAAGACTAGGTCTGAAACCTACCTTTGGAGGTGCTTGAGCATTTTTCTTACTTCTGGTTGCCTGCAAGGATGGGTGACTTGTGCTGGTTTCCTTCTTCCTCTTGGCCATTGCCTTATACTTAGGAGGTGATGTTAGATCAATTTTCATATTGGGCGCATGAGAGATGACATCTATTTTTCCCTGTTTATCCTTTGGATCATCTATCTTTTCAATCTTGATCTTCTTCAACTTAGGATCATCTTCCTTAGCTTCTACTATAGATGCGCTCTCAATCTCCAAAGCAATCTTTGCTTCTCTTGATTTTTCAAGATTTTCCTGAGTTACTCCATGAATTCTAAGTATCTTAGAAGTAATCTTTGATGCTTTCCTTTTTGTTGCTGCACTATTAAGAACTGCATCAACTTTTCTTGTCTTCTCTTCATAAGTCCCCCATCTAGGTTCATTAGGGTCCTTAGGCACTGATAGAAGAAATTTTGCATAGGCTTCCAAGATTGGTTCCTCAACTTCGTACCCAAGTGGATGGATCCATTTTTTTCTTGGCTCAACTACTTCCATACAAGTTATATCAATTCTACCATAAAGAAAATGCTATCCTTGTATTTCTCAACAATACTCTCTCGTATCCTATACCTCATCTGCATTCTAATCTTGAATGTCTTTAATTCCAACTCCATGTAGTCTTTCAATGTACTCTTAGTAGATGCCTTAAGAGATATTTGTGGCATTGTAGGTAAAATCTTGTCTAGATACAAATCTAAGATCTTTCCAAGTATGTGGAAGTACATGTAGATAATCAAAGACCCAAACCTAAATATTTTGGTCTTATCATGCTTGATTGCTCTAATATTATTTATCAATTGTGCGTGCAAGATCTCACACAGATTTAACTCACCATTTTCTCTCACAATTCTGATTGCTACAAGAATAGTGGCCTCAGATATACTATTCACCTAGTTGGTGTGCTAAAACCTATAACCTAGTATCATAGACATTAATTTGATGTCTTTCTCCTCTATAGGCTCAATTTTCATTCTGTGCCTATCACTTCTTGACTTACATGCTTGTTCAACTAGTTTTCTTACATACTTACCCACTGGAAGAATGATGCCTATCCTTGAAAGGCTTGTCATTTCATGAATGGGGTCTCCTATGATTCTCACTGGTACTTCACCTATCTAGAATAGGTCATCATGAATCCTACTGAGCAATATTTTAATCCATTCAGACTGATAAAACTCATATGCCATAGTATATTCAACTATGGGATGATTTTCCAGTTGTGCGAACTCATCTAGGAAGGTTTTGTCTAGCTTTATCATAGTTTCAATGTACGCTCTTATCCTGTCAAGTCCTACTGGTTCCTTCTTACAATAAATGTATGCATAGATGTCTTCAATGTGTGTTACACCCATAAGGGTTCTGGAGAATGAACCTTCTAAGTCATCTAGGGTAGACTTAAAGGGATGCCTCTTGAAAACATATATTTTTCTCTCCACACATCAAACACAACAAGTGTAGCCATAATTTACTTTTTTATTGCTTCAAATAGGTTTCCAAGAACTTCTGAATCATTACGATGGATTAGGGCTTCACAACTGATCAAACACACTCTTTCATTGGTGAATCGGGCTTCAATACTTCACAATCAACTGCTAGGGCTTCTGTGATCTCCAATCACTCTACTTCAAATGCAATGAGTTATCCACAAGTCTCTTTGTACTTTAAAGTGAAAATTTTGCCATTAATGCTTGCTGTGTAAACTAGACTTTTACTGATAATTTCAAACTTTCATTCTGTAGTCAATCAGGTAGTGTGTTCTTGCACATAGTATCACATAATCTCCAAAAGGTTAAATCCAAAGGCGCATACTCTGAGGCTGAGTATACCAACTGCATAGGGGTCTAGAGCTAAATTATCTCCCCCTATGATCCATAGGGTCATTCATCCAAATGTAGAGGGTGCATCCATTGTGGATGCATCCAATACATACTCATCAACCTTATCCTTCTTTTCCTTTGACCAAATCAAGCTCGCATCTTCTGCAGCTTTCACAAACTTGACTTCTCCTTCAGTATCTAATATTGATTTTCCTGGCTTTTTAGGGCTTTCCTGACTTTGCGTTCTTGATCTACAAAAATTTGAGATGTGTCCAACCTTGTTACAAGAGTGAAAAATAACTGGAGGCCTTAAATTCCTCAGTGCATTGATGTGGGTTACCATTTTACACTTTCTAGCTGAGTGACCATTATAATTACATATTTGACATGTAATACTCTGAGAACTCCTTGCATTTGTTTGATTCTGATTTCTCTGACTATGTTGTCTTGTTCTTCTGACTTGTTCTACAATTCATAGCTCTATGACCAAATTTATTGCATGAATAACAATAACCATTGAAATGTCTTACCTCTTTACAATTCTTTGCTATATGTCCATGCTTGTTACATGCATAACAAGTTCAGTCTACTAGCTTGTGCTCATCTTTAGATGGTTTAGTATTGTCTTTAGTCTGATTTTCAGTCTTCTTGGCATATGTGGTGTCTTCTGGTGCTTTCATTCTTGCTCGCATGTTAATCTGATATTGTGCTTCATTATATCCAATGACGTTGGTATCTCCTTTAAGCTTCAGAGCATATAACTGAGATTCAATCAGATCCTTGCTTGTGTGTAATTTATCAATGTGATTCTTTGCTTCAATCAACTCAGATTCTATCTTTTCTTTGTTGTTTCTTAGCTCCAAGATTTCCATGTTTTCTTGCCTCAATTCTTCATTTAGTTGATGGTTCTATTTGATATGCTCATCATAAACTTCTTGATTGTTAGTTAGCTTTTCATCCAACTCTTCAATTTGATCTTGTAAAGATGTGTTCTCCTCTTTTAGCTTCTTAACCATTTTTCCCAAATCATTGTTTGTGCAATCCTTCAAATCTCATCTCGATTTCTTGATGAATACTTGTGCGCTATTGACTTTCAATTTTAGTTCTTCAACTTCTTTCTCAGATCTATCAAGGTATTCAAGAGTTGCCATAAGATTCTTGTTCAAATGTTTTGCTTCTTCTGAACCCATTGATCTCCTCAAGTGGTTAAAATTCCCTTCAGAGGACTAGAGCTCTGATACCAATTGTTAGGAATGGGAACACTAAGAGGGGGGGGGGGGTGAATCAGTGTTCACTATATTTAATCTTTTTACTTTACTCTTGAAACTTAACTTGAATGCTTAAGTATTGAATTGAACATCAACATAAACAAGATACATAAACACAACACATAACACCAATATGGTTACGGGGAAACCCAAATAGGTAAAAATCCTGATGGGAATTGACACCCACTAAGAATTGCACTAGTATCTTGTGATCCTTGTTAGAAGATCTGCAACCCTGTGAGCAGTTGTTCTTTACAATGCTTTTACTACAGTGACCTTTTCAAGGGTTGGACCCTGTTAGGAGTCTTTTACAATAACTGTGTTAGGGGTAGGGACACACTTTCCTAGAGCTCACTGCTCAAGTGGTGAAGGCTACAATCTTCTGATCTCAGATACACACTATATTTGCTGGATGAACTGGTGTTGTGACACTACTTGTCTGATCAGTTCCTTTGATGCACTGATGCTTTGATCTCTTGCAAAGCTCTAATACATTCTTACTGCTCTTCACACACTTCTTCTCTACTTATCTTATCTCTATTTCAACTTCCATACTTTATTACAAAGGTGCATATAATATTTATATGCGCTACCAAAATAATTAACTAGGTTGGCCTATAATTGATTACATACAATGCTTCCAAGTGAATTGGCTCAAGCGTGTTTACAAACAAACATAATTACATGTCTACAACTTAATTAAAATAGGTGCATAGCCTTTACAAAATAATAATATCATCGCTAATCAAATTACCAACAGTTGGCTGCATACTCTGTTCTGTTCTAGCATTCACTGTCTGTGCTACTTCAACTGTTTGTATCTTTGCCATACTGTATCTTCTAATCATGCGCTCTTAGAATTATCATGAATACACTCTTACCAACTTATCTTCTAGGGTGCATACCATAACTCTATCGTACGCATGTGCGTTGATGCCCTGATCTATTGGTGCTTTGTTAACTGTCCAGTCTTCTATACTTAACCAAATTCTGATCTTCTAATAATATACGTTGACTCCAAGACACTATATGACTTTGTTGCCATAATGAAAACACTAAATCTAGTCATATACAATAGTGTAGTCAACTTGCCAACATTAAAATGCTTAAACGCGCTATTTTAATAATAAAATGCAAAAAAAGAGTGTTTTACAAGGAAAAATTCATTTTTTTTTCAAATAGATCCATGAATTGAAAAAACAGAGAGGATCAGGCACTTACTGGAGGTCCGTAGGTCGGTGGTTGATGATATCATCGACTGTGCTCAAATCTATGCTCTCTAATCAGGATCACCATCACGAAAATCTCAGAGGGAGTCAGAGAAAAAAGTCAACTAAGCAAGTGAAAATGAATAGTAAACATGACTTTTTACCCTTTATATAGGCCATTTTGACCTAAAAAGGGCATCTTTGACCAAAAAATGCCCGGGGACCCAAATTTGTCACCAAATTTGCTAAATCAGGGGCATTTGTCATCACATGAACACAAAATCAATATAAAAAATGAAATCAAAATTTATTATAAAATTGACCTAATTAATGCAAAATGACCTAAACCATCAACTTTTTAAAACATCTATAAAATTTCATTTCATTTTTGAGGGGCATACTCTCGGATAATCAGAAACAACAACAAATCATCAAATCAGGGGCACGTCCATCAAATCAGAGCGTAATCTTTTATCAACTTTTTTTTCGCTTATCAATCGAAAGGGGCATCAAACATCGAATCAGATCAAATCAGGTACCATATCAGGGAATTGTCATCAAATCAACCATCAAGACATCAAATCAATCAGAACTGCATCAATCCTATCATCAGAATCTACATCTTACATTGAACATTGAGATCGACCATCGACAGAATCAGGACCTTATATCAGTTGAATCAATAAATTCTTTGAATCGACACGCTTTGCATGTCAACTCAAAGAGGGGCATTTGTAATGACCTAAAAATGGACAAGATTATTTTAAATGAGAAATCAAGGCAAAGATCAACACAATTAAATCAAATCGAGATCAAATCAAAGATAAATTACAATTGAACATTAATCCAAAATTAATTGAAAATCAAAAGCTATAAAATCAATTTAAAGTGAATAAATCATGATAAATCAATAAATTGTGTAATTAATCTAATTAATTACATAGTTTAATTTAAATCAAATCAACCCATTCAAGGGGTACACATGGCTAAACAAATTAAATAAAATCAATTGATTAATTCCTATTTTCTCTCAACACCACATGGGAGGAAAAAGCCTCAACCAATAGGAATTGAGAACCAAGCTCACATGGATCAAGCCTAAAATGAATCTCAATCACTCACTTGGAGGATGAATCTTGTCCACCCATTTTTTCTTCTTGTCCCAAGCTTTGAGGACAATCCATTTAAATTGTCTCCGAAGGGTGGAACCAAGGACTTAACTCCAACTCAATCATGATCAACTCAACTACACCCCCTACCCTTGCCAAAATCTATAAAAGCAAGGCATAATTCACTCATAACTCATCCACAAATATGAGAATAGCATCAAACCTATTGCAAATTAGAGCTAGAAAGGAAAATATAGAAGCTAATTAGCATTTCAATTTGGAATTAACATTGTTATTAGCTTTGCTTATCATTCTCATTTTAGGATTGCCACTAATGGAGGCTTGCTGAGAGATTTATCATTAGCATCCCTAAATAGAGATCCATAGAGTGCTTAATTGTCAATTATTAGCTTAAATAGATTGGTATTTGTGGTGATTTAGTGTTTATTTTGAATTATTGATGATACTAACCCTACAAAGGTATTTTTTCTAGTACACAGTTACTTACTAGTTGGTATAAACTGCACAATGTGGAATATTCAGAATTCACTTGTCAACCATGTCGAGATATTATCAAGGAGGAAAAAAAAGAGATGGGATGGTTTTTCTATGAGAAACCAAATACAAACAAAATTTGGAGTGAATTCCTTGAATGTATGAGTTTGGAGTCAAAGGAATGAAACAATGATAGCATTCATCACTGAAGTTGGAAACCAAAATATTAGCATATGGAATCTTCATGTGGTGAAGATCAAAGAAACTTGCAGGAAGATGACATGGAAAAACTTAATGACCAAGATAGTCAAGTGAAAAATGAACATTCACACATTACTCCTCAAGAGGAAGGTGTTGAGAAGGAAATAAAGGAAACAATAGAATATATTCATGGAAGAGAAGTGATAGAAAGTGAAGATAAACATTTTGGGACTCTCGAGGGTGAATAATTACAAGAAGATCATCACAATTTTGAAAAAGGGGAAATCCTTGACAAAATTTCATCCATGATTCAAGAGGAGGTTTTCCAAAATGAGTTGCGGGAGGTTTCAAGCATCCTTGGAGATAAAGACAATCAAGTTGATAGATTGAATAAGGAATTGAAAGATATCATAGATGAATTTGACAAGGCACTATATATATCGTCTCTACTATGTTTTTTTTTTTTGGGGGGGGGGGGTGGGGGGGGGGAGTGTTAAGATCTCAAGGACCACTAGAAGAATTTCCTCTTGAGATTGTATTTGATAGAAAACTTATGAAGGCAATTGAAGATCCACCTACCAATGAACCTAAAAGTTTTGAAGACACCATATTTGATGAGTACTCATACATGCCACATTGGGAAGGTTTAAATGTAGAATTGCAAGATGTTTCTAAAGAAGCATAAATTGGAAATCTCATGATAGATGATGAAGCTTCAAGTGTATTTGGTGAGATTATGCAAGATATTTTAGGTGAAGAATAACTTGATCCCATAGAAGAGGGGATTGAAGAACATTTTAGGGGAGTGCTACAATTGGACATTGCATTTAAAGATACATTTGAAGAAAATTAATCACCAACTTCGAACTCCTAAAGTTGTGGAGAATTCATAGGTTTTTTAAAAAAAATACAGAGCATGCCAAGTTGTGTCTTTCCTTTCTTTTAATGTTGAAAATCATGAAATTTATTATTTTGACTATGGTGGTTTAGAAAAGATAACTTGCATTTGGTTAGACCATGACCCATATGAATTGGCCTAGTTGTTTATTTTACATGAAAATTTTCTTGAGTTTGAAATGGGGTGAATTTTTTTTCTTTCAAAGTAAAAGGATGAGCTTGCAAGATTGAGAACCATAACCCAAGCCTCATTTCTCTTAGACATACCAATAAGCCATATTCAGTTGAGTATGTATATATCTCTTTTGAGTGTTGTCTAGTTAAGTATCTTGTATATATTTAGGGTAGTTTTGTCTTGAACCATTTGGTTCAAGAAAGCTAGAATATATTTCCTTTTTGTTAATTAGTTTAGTTGTCTTAGGAGCCTAAATAATTATTTTCCTCGAGTTAGTTGACATGAGTTTTTTTAGTGACTCAAGTAGTTGTTTAGTTTAGTTTTCTTTAGAGGGTCAGTTTTTAGATCCACCTTGAGGCATTTGACTTGAGTAGTTTATTTTTTAAGATATTTTCTAAGGTAATTTAGTCTGGGGGATCCCAATTAGTGATAAAGTCAATGCATCACACAACACACTTTGGAATTTTTTGATTATATTTGTTCATTTTATTTATTAGATATCTCTCTGTAAGGTTATTACAAATTGGAGATAATTCTTAATAACCTCATCATGTGAAAAGGATTTGTCCTAAATTTGGAACGAAGCTATACTAGTATTGTGAGTACCCAAGTCTTATGATTATAACATCTTTGTTACACTTAAGTGCTCTGAGTCATTGGAGTCTTGAAAATAAAATTTGTAGTTAGAGAAAAATATTTACGCCTACTTTAGAGCCATTGTAATTCTCAAACTCAAACAATCTTAATTAATTGAAACCCAATTGGAATTGCTAGAATATCTAAAAAATGCAAAAACAATAGTATCAAAAGAAAAGTAAAAATGAAGTGAAAGGAAATATCATGAGTACTTGGTTATGGGAGTTTGCGAATATATCTATTGGGGCTATAAACACATGACTAGATAGTAGATAAATTTTATGGGAATTATAATGATAACCTTGTCGGGGCTACAAATGCTTGACTGACATCAAGGATCTATCTAGGATGCTTTTGAAATATGAATATTTTATGTAGCTAACTATGATGGATCCTAGGATGAATTCCAATGGCCTTTTTGGGTAGAGAAAGAATACACCTATACACACATGAGTAATTGAGGATGGAGGATTTTGACTCAATTTGTAGTTTCTTCCATTTTGAGTGCATTTCCTAGTTGTTTGATAGGTGAAATGGGAATTGATTAAAGGATCTAAGTTCCAATCTGATTATATCCTTGAAATTTTTAGCAACATTTCTTTGGATGGGTGCTAGATATTGTGAGGTTTTCACACCATCGCTCCATTTCAAATGGGGACCTACTCTTTTTAATTTTTGGTGGTAGGTTTAAGTACTAGGGTAGGTTGGCAACATTTTTAGAGCTTGAGAGAGAGCATGACAAATAATTGGCCTTGAAGAGAAAATTGGTTGAGCAACATTCTTGGCAGTGATGAAAAAAATTAGTGAAATCATGCTTATTGGAGTGCATTCATACTTGGTATTATTTTGATCATGTGGAGTTACTATTTGTAGAAATATTAAAAATTGGTGGCGATTAACAAATAGATATAAAATATAGTTTCAAGGAAGCTATTTTGATTTGAAATGGACTTCGACTAAGTTGATATGGATTTTCACATTATGCTTCAAATTTTCCTAACTACATCGTGATTTCCACTTCACTTTACATGTACTTTCCTAAGTCACCCTTGATTTCCATTGCATATCAGTTGCACTTTGCCTAAGTCACCCTTTATTTTCACTACACATTAGTTGCACTTTTCCTAAGTCACCCTTGATTTCCACTCCACATTGTTTGCACCTTGCCCAAGTCACACTTGATTTCCACTGCACATCGACTACACCTTGCCTAAGTTGGTGTAAATTTCCACCAAGAAATTGTGTAATCTTTCCTAAGTCATGAGTGGTTTCCACTTCATGTATAGAGGTTTCACCTAAGTAGGTAGCAGTTTCCACTTGTTGATTGGCATTTTTTACTAACTAAGTGGTAGTTTCAAATCCATTCATAGTGGTTTTGCCTAAGTGTAGGGTGGTTTCCACTTGGTGATTAATATTTTTTCCTAACTGAGTGGTGGTTTCTATTCATTAATTTAAACATCAATTTCAACCCACCTAGCCTCAAATTTAACAAAAATGCTTTAAAATTGTGAAGTTTATTAGAGAATCAACTTTGTAAATAGAGTTGGAGTCAAATGCAAATGGTGTGAATTACATGAAGAGATAAAAATTTAAATGAATGAAGAGATTCATTGGAGAATGGAGATTGAATTCAAATTTTCTAGTAGAAGGTAATCATTTATTGTAATCAAACCTTGCATTGAGCTTTGGATTAAATATTTAATAATAGTAATCAAGGGGAGATTAATGTTAATGTTTGAATAGGAGTAAAATGGATTCACCTCTATTCAAATTTAAAGGGGGGAAATATGAGATCTATCCTCAAACCCAAATTCCCAAAGAAGAGATCCAATTTTGATCAACCAAGAGGTTAATACACAATCAAATCAATTTATGAAGAATATGGAAGAGAGAGAGAGTAAATCCAATATTTCCCTATGAAGGAAAATATGCTTGAAATATGGAATAATTTAAATACAAATACTAACATCAAATTAGGGTAGATCTAGAAAATGTCAAATTATGATGTCTGTGTATACTTTCAGGCAATTCTGCAAACTGTTTCAGATTGGAAATGCCGAGACAGAGAAAACCCATAAATCTTTCTCCAAGATGAGCTCAGGTCGGGTTTGACCCTCATAAAAGGTCAAATACTACATTCTTTATTTGAAGTCCGATTCTGACTCTGTTTGCAGATCTCAGAAGGTTGCCGAAAAGGGTATCCAAATTCGCTCTCAGATCTGAAATTCCACACCTGTACCTACAAGAAATTGGGGGTTTTTTGTTGTATGGGGGGTTTTCCTTGGTCAAACCCTAATTTAGGAATTAACCTTGAAATTGAATTGAAATATAGTGTGCATAAACAAAGTAATTGAAACAAATCACCTCGCTTATGTTGAAGTCCTTGTAGAGGATTTGAATCCTCAAATCCATAAGTAGGAATGCTTTAATGGATGTAGGATGAATGTAGGATGTCTCCAATAAATGGAATTTGATCTTCAACACAAATCTTGACTTGATCTTTGCATATGAGAAGGCTTGGATGAATGGAGAAAGATGGATCTTCAAGGGGGCTCCAAAGAGATTGAATCCTTCAATGGATAACAATGGATCTCCTTGATGGATGGATGCTTGAACACTTGAATTCTTGGAGGCTTACTTGCACCTGAGAGCTTGAGAGCTTTCAATTGCTTGATCATGAAAACTTGATGACTTGATGTGAATAATGGATGAGAAAATGAGAGAGGAAGGCCTCCTTTTATAGTGAACGAGGACACAATCCTCTAGAGGGGCCACCTTGGAGAATTAAATCCCAATTAGGTCCTAACTTTAGAAAATATACCTAGATTAAATGTAATTAGAGGATTTACCATCTCGAAAACCAAAATGGCCAACCCAGAGGTGGGAAAATAAATATCCTGAAAGCCTGATGCCTGAAAATCAAAGAAAATGGAAATTTGAATGAGGGGGGAAAAATCAAGGTTGGACTTGACCTAGTCAGGTTTGACCTTGATCCTAACCTAGTTAGGTTTGAGCTTGATCCTGACCTAGTCAAGATCAACCTCAAATTTGACCTTGGGCCCAGATCTAGCCGGAACCAAATCAGGAAGTCCCGGGGATGCCCATAAACCTAGAAATGATATCAAAACAAGACATAATGCCAGTGATAGACACAAAATCCTATGATTACTATGATGAAGGCTAGGAGGACCTATTTCTAAATCCTACCTAGAAAATAGAGCCATGGAAAAGGGAAATTAAGGAGAATCCTCAAGATCCTAACCCTAATTCCACCTAGAATGAAGAAATCAAGTGCAGGGAAGAAGTGGAAAGTGGGGAGAAAGCCAAATACATGTAAAGACCTGATCAAGGTGCTTAACATGACCCCAAACCACTTACTCAGAGGGATAAATTCTCTTATCATGTAAGTGCTTCCATTTTAAGATGATACATTAAGTCCCCACTTTAGCAAGAGTATGGACTCGATGCAAACTCTTGGTAAAGGAGATCAAAATGAAAAGATAATCTTATTGTAATCCAAGGGACAAAGAGAAACCTTAAGCCCCCAGGGACTCAAGTCTTCATCAAATCCTAGATCACAATAAGAGAAACATCTCTAGAGAAACAAAGAAGGTGTGATTACCTTGCCCAATGAGAACTTATGTCCCATTGTGAACCACACAGAAAAATGGCGCAACTGGAAAGATGGAATTGAACCGCCTAGTGAATGTGGCTACTCACTAGTCAACCCATCAAGGATTCATCCTTAGGAATATTCTATTCCATAAGAATAAAACCAAAACAACAAAAGAGATCCAATCTTAAGGACACTTCTGACCTTAAGGGATCAAAAAATATGTGTATTTGAAACTGGAGGGATCAAGAGATCCTAAAAATATAAATCCATGCTTTAAGATTTAATTACTAATCCAAAAAGGGAAAAAGTATCTTGAAAAATATGTGTATTGGAAAGTGCGTGTGTGCAATAGGTGAGTAGAGCGTATGCCCCCACGTTAAAGTCATTGCTAACACTTTAACAGTAGCAATGGCTTTAACAGAAACATAAATAACTCCATTGATTACGTTTCCACATCGAGATGCCCCCAGACGAAGACAAATTAAGGGAAATTTCATAGAAACATACAGAGAACACAGAAGGGATCTACCTACCACAGGGTCAATATGATCATAAGATTATATATATATATATATATATATATATATATATATATATATATATATATATATATATATATATATATATATATATATATATATATATATATATATATATATATATATATATATATATATATATATATATATATATATATATATATATATATATATATATATATATATATATATATGATATTTTTGCAAATGAATTGACATCATTCCCCAAAGAAAGTAGAACTACAATCACAAAGGAGGAAAGATCACATAAGATATAAAAAGGAGAATCTTTTCAGACCATGACATGGAGACCAAAAAGAATTAGTGCTACCATATCTCAAATCCAAGCAGATTACACAAGGAAACATTTATGAACAATAGCACAGTTACGACATAACATTGAACAATGCATAAAAGAATAGAGATACATATAGAAGAATTTGAACAATAGTTTCGATTCCTTCATCACCTTGCACCAATTGAGTAACAAGGATCGTATAGAAGAATCTAACAACATTTAGCAAACATAGTATGGGAGAAGCATAATACAGTAGGCAAACACACAACAAAGCTACCATGAAGGACAAAGCAATCAAACGTGCCACCTACTTTCTCCATCTCATTGTATATCATTTAGGGAAGGTGGGTAACTTGCAAGAGGGACTATATCCAACATAGTAGGAATGATAGCCAGTTCCAAATAAGGATCCTCTTGAGAAGCACAATGTTTGACACTAGGTGTAAGAGTTAATTGTGATGAAAGCATATTAGGTAAATCAATGTCAATGTCAATAGTTTCATATTCATCATTAACATCATCAGTATCATCAAGAGTATCTTCTTCATCCAAATTAATCAAAATAGGATCTAAGATATGAATAGAATCATCATAATCATGCATGTGAACACCATTATTAGTAACAATCTATTCTACCACATTATGCATAGGTTTATCTGTAGAAGGTAGAGATCTTTGAGCTTTAGCATGAGCACGATGCTTTTTATGACGTTCATTAGCATATCAGTTTCATTTTGATTTATTTGAAATAAGTTGAGAAATAGGAGGAACAATCATAGGATCCTTCATAGGTTCTTTAGGAAGGTCAATAGGATTATTAACCATAGGAGAAACAATCATAGGATCTTTGATAGGTTCAGTAGAAGGAACTTGATTAACAGAGCTAGAAGTCATAGTTAAAGGAGGTATAGAAGGTGTAGGTAAAAGACCATGATTAAGATCCCTAGGAGGTGAACTTAATTCAAGAATTTTATGATGTTTATAAGCTTGATATGATTGAAAAAGATTATCAGGTCGAGGAGGACATGAATTAGGTAATGAAGGCCAAAAGAAATCCAAAGCAACACAATCTCTAGGCCTGGAAGGTTGATATAGACTATGATTAATCATCTTCACTTCTTCATCATGAATTAAATTAAGTGACTTATGGATAGGTGAAGCAACAACATGCATGGTAGTTAACCAAGGAAAACCTAGCTTAACTTTAAATTGATCAGAAGTAGGAACAACAACAAAGGTAGTGTTCACAATTTTTCCACAAAGTTCAACTGGTAAAGTAATAGAACCAAATGATGGATAAAGAAAACCATTGAAAGTTTGAATCCACACATCTGATGTATCATAAAATTCATGTTGCAAGCTTTTCATAAAAATATTTTCTTCAGTGATAACATTGACTAAGGATGTAGGATCAACAAGACAACCACGAGTAGGTTTCTGAGCAATCCTAGCAGCAATGTAAAGGGGAACATCATGAGATTTAATAGTCTTAGAGTCATCAAAGGTAATCAAGAGTTCCTGAGGTCTGTTATTCTTAAATTGTTGTCGAGGTTTAGGTTGAGTTTTTATTTTAGGTTTAGGTTTTGGTTGAGGTTGAAATTGAACTTGAGGTTGAATCTGAGGTTGAGGTTGAAGTTGAGGTTGAGGTGGAGATACAGATTGATCAACATGCTCCACTTGATTAACAACATGATTGAGATCATCCATCTTTGAATCATACACAATTTCCATAGCAGATGGTTGAGCAATAGTATTAGTATCATGCATAGGTAAAGGGTTCATATAGATTTGAAGGTTCTGATTAGGAGGAGAGATAGATTTATTCACACTACTATCCAAATTATCAATAGATGAAGCCTTAGAATCAATTAGATCTTGAACCTTATGTTTTAAAGAATAACATTTCTCAATATCATGACCATTCTGACGATGATAGTGACAAAAAGCATTTTGATCAAAAGATTTAGATGCAATCGTAGTAGGTAAAAGAGGTCGAATAGGAGGTAAAGTAATCATATTAGCAGCTAACAACCTATTCATAATAGCATGTAAAGATTTAGAAAGAGGAGTAAATGCATGATTTAATTGAAAAGTAGTGGATGCAAAAGTGGCATTGTGAGATGCAACATCAACTTGATCAACTACTACATTCACTTGTTTGTTTATCTTGACATAGTTGTTGAATTTTTGAAATTTGTTTGGATTAGGAGCCGCATCACTCTTATCAACTGGAACAGGAGCCATTGGAGTGTTGCTCTCAAATTGACTCACTTGTAATTGATAATGATGAAGCACTACACAAAGTTGTTGAAAAGAGGTAAATTCAGTAAGCAGAATCTTATCTCTAATATTATTTTGCAAATTTGAAATAAACATACGTTGAATATCAATATTAGGAATAGGATAGGAAATTTGAGCATACAAATGCTTAAATCTACCAATAAATTCAACCAATTTTTCCTTAGCACTTTGTTTACAATGCATCAAATTAGTCAAGGACACTTGCGGGCCAATATTATTTTGAAATTATTGAATAAAGGCATTAGCAAGTTGTGGAAAGGAATCAATAGAATAAGGAGGCAAGGAACAATACCATTGTAAGGCCTTGTCATGGAAGGTTCTACCAAACAGTTTGAGTAAAATCCTATGGTCATGACCATAATCACTACAAAGGATTTGGAATGTTTTAACATGATGAACAGGATCTCCTTTTCCATTATAATTCTCAAGACGAGGCATCTCACCTTGCTGAGGAACAGGAGTACAAATGATGTCTCAGGACAAGGGACTTCCCATGTCACATGTAGGAATACTAAACTTGTTTTGAGTTAAAGAAGCAAGTTGTTGTTGTAAGGATGATACGATTTGAGCCAAACTAATGATTGTTGAATCATTAGAGGAAAAAGGAGGAGTAGCAACATTAGACACACTAGGTATAGTGTAAGAAGCTACAGGAATAGAATACACAACTGGAGGAACACTAGGAACTATAGTTGGAAGCAGATTGGAATAAGTGAAAGGAACATTATGATATGAAGGTTGTGATATAGGAAGGGACAAAAGAGGAAAACTCATAGGAAAAAAGGGAACCGTCATAGTCACAAAAGGAGTATAGATAGGAATACTAGGTAAAGGATTAGAAGGAGGTTCAACACTAGTGATAGGAGGAATCAACCCTAAATCTTGAGCTTCTTGAACTAAAGGTTTAACATTTGAATGCACAAGGTGAGTAATACCACACAAGAGGTTAACACCTTGATCACTATCATGGAGAACTTTCTTAAGAGCCTCTATAGCTTGAATGGAATCTTGATTATGGTTCTCTTGAAGAAGCCAATTACCCATTTTATCAAGTTCAATGGAAAGTTTTTGGACTTTCTCAGGAGGAACTCTTAAAGCGTCATCCTCATCATGAGATGAGTGAGAAGAGTTTTGCTCCATAGTAGGATTGGAATCATGAAGAATCAAGTTATCATCCAGGATCCTAAGGAAAGGAGAGGAAGATTCAGGATCAAAGGCACCCATGAGTCTACGAATTATTCTAATCGGAATGTTATAAGTAGGACTAGTGGTAGTAAAGCTCATAAACCAATGTAATGCAAATGAACTAAACTAAGAACACATAGAGCATGAATATCAAATCTAATTAGCATGCAAGATCTAACAAAAATGAAAAATCTAATACTAATAAGATAAAAGGAAAGCACAATACGACATCCAATTCCACAAAAGAAAAGAGAGTAAGCTAGTTGGGTTCACCAAAATGAATAGGAGTAAAATGGATTCACCTCTATTCAAATGTAAAGGGGGGAAATATGAGATCTATCCTCAAACCCAAATTCCCAAAGAAGAGATCCAATTTTGATTAACCAAGAGGTTAATACACCATCGAATCAATTTATGAAGAATATGGAAGAGAGAGAGAGAGTAAATCCAATATTTCCCTATGAAGGAAATTATGCTTGAAATATGGAATAATTGAAATACAAATACTAACCTCAAATTAGGGTAGATCTGGAAAATGTCAAATTTTGATGTTTGTGTATACTTTCGAGCAATTCTGCAACCTATTTCGGCCTGGAAATGCCAAGACAAAGAAAACCCAGAAATCTTTCTCCAAGATGAGCTCAGGTCGGGTTTGACCCTCATAAAAGGTCAAATACTACATTCTTTATTTGAAGTCCGATTCTGATTCTGTTTGCAGATCTCAGAAGTTTGCCGAAAAGGGTATCCAAATTCACTCTCAGATATGAAATTCCACACCTGTACCTACAAGAAAATGGGGGGTTTTCCTTGGTCAAACCCCAATTTAGGAATTAACCTTGAAATTGAATTGAAATATAGTGTGCATAAACAAAGTAATTGAAACAAATCACCTCGCTTATGTTGAAGTCCTTGTAGAGGATTTGAATCCTCAAATCCATAAGTAGGAATGCTTTAATGGATGTAGGATGAATGTAGGATGTCTCCAATAAATGGAATTTGATCTTCAACACAAATCTTGACTTGATCTTTGCATATGAGAAGGCTTGGATGAATGGAGAAAGATGGATCTTCAAGGGGGCTCCAAAGAGATTGAATCCTTCAATGGCTAACAATGGATCTCCTTGATGGATGGATGCTTGAACACTTGAATCCTTGGAGGCTTGCTTTCACTTGAGAGCTTGCAATTTCTTGAGCATGAAAACTTGATGACTTGATGTGAATAATGGATGAGAAAATGAGAGAGGAAGGCCTCCTTTTATAGTGAACTAGGACACAATCCTCTAGAGGGGTCACCTTGGAGAATTAAATCCCAATTAGGTCCTAACCTTTATAAAATATACCTAGATGAAATGCAATTAGAGGATTTACCATCCCAAAACTCGAAATGGCCAACCTGGAGGCGGGAAAATAAATATCCCAAAAGCACGATGCCCGAAAATCAAAGAAAATGGAAATTTGAATGAGGGGGGAAAAATTGAGGTTGGACCTAATCTAGTCATGTTTGACCTTGATCCTGACCTAGTTAGGTTCAAGCTCGATCCTGACCTAGTCAGGATCAACCTTGAATTTGACCCTAGGCCCAGATTTAGTCAGAACCAAATTAGGAGGTCCCGGGGATACCCAGAAACCTAGAAATGATATCAGAAAAGGACATAATGCCAGGGATAGACACAAAATCCTATGATTACTATGATAAAAGCCAAGAGGACCTATTTCTAAATCCTACCTAGAAAATAGAGCCATGGAAAAGGGAAATTAAGGAGAATCCTCAGGATCCTAACCCTAATTTCACCTAGAATGAAGAAATCAAGTGCAGGGAAGAAGTGGAAAGTGGGGAGAAAGCCAAATACATGCAAATACCCGATCAAGGCACTTAACATGAGCCCAAACCACTTACTCGAAGGGCTAAATGCTCTTAACATGTAAGTGCTTCCATTTTAAGATGATACAATGTCATTAATTATGATGGAAATTATTTCCAAATTTAGATAGGACCTAATTTGAATCAATTTTAAAAGAACGAAAATGGATTTTAGATGGAGAGGCCCCAATTTACCTAAATTTTGCAAAATGAAGGTCAATTTTAAATTGAGATGAGATGAAATTCTCTTCAATTTCACAAAATGAAAGTGGATTTTAAATTGCAAGGATGAGATTAAATTTACCTCAATTTTACAAAATATGGATTGATTTTAAATATGAATTAATTAATTCATCCATTGTAGCATCGAATTTATCCAAATGACATTGATTTCAACAAATGGGTGGTTGAAATTAATGGGAAAATTAATCATAAATAATAATGGATTAAATATTTTCCAATCAACTTGAAGTTGTAAAGGGCCATGCATTTAATAAATTATTCCAAGGACCTTGATTTTTCAAAAATATCAATCGATTTCAACCAAAGGGGAGCCAATTCAAATTGATTTATTCAAGGAGTCATCAAATTTAAATAATTAGCATTGATTTTAAACAAGGAATGTTTTAATAAATAAAAATGATGCTGATTATTATTGGTTGTAAATCAATTTGAAGATGACAGATGAGATTTTGATTTGCATTAGCCAATCGAATTTTGTTATTGGAAATTAAAATGGGAAGCTGGGATTTAAATAAAATTGATTGGAATGGTTTTGACATAATTGAATTGAAAATTTAATTTTATACCCATTAGTTTCCTCTCATTTTAAGAGATGAATTAAAAAATAGCAAGTTTGTGATGATTTTCTAAGTCTTACTAACTTGATTTGTTGAAATTATCATTGAAAATTTCATAATTATTTACAAGTGGCGGTTTTCCTTGTAGGATAAGGAATGGTGGGAACTAATGAAGGTGAAGGTTTGAGGGTCAAGTGAAAACAAGACACTTGCAAACCCAAGATCGAGGTCTATATAAAAAGAAGAGGTAGTGTTTAGTTGAATGGAAGATATTTTGGATGTATGCTTGGTGAAATCGATTAGACCAAACCACTAGTTACTTGCTGATTATAAGTATGTCTTGCATGGTTGAATGACATAAAATAATAGGTTTAACTTTGATTATTACTTGCACATTGATATGCATTGATGCATGGTGTTAATGTAATGGTAGTAGTTTGAATATCTTACATCTACCTTGTTAGCACTTAAACTTGTAGATGAATAGAAGATTTAGAAAACTCTTGAAATCACAACTCATGTATACCCAATTGATGCATCTAGCACAATTCAAATGCTAAGGTATTAAGGTTTTAAAACCTTCTTCACTTCGAGTATAAAACTCAGGCGGGTTTACCTTTCTCAAAAGCTTCTACAAAGCATAACAATAGAGATCTATGTGTACACACTAAAATATGCACTTCTATGAACCATTACATGCAAGGTTGCTCAAGAATGAGGCCTCACAAAGTGGTTCATAGCTCTCTATTCATGGAGTTGCAAGGGACTATGATGTGTTTGCTCTCAGCTAGAGCTACAAGCTTGTGACCTTGCTAGTCAACCATACAATGAGAGATTCAAGTGAAGACAAGGGCAACATTGCCAATATCTCCAAGAATCACTATGAAGATGTAATGCAATGCAACTAAAATGAGGATGCAATCTAAGCTATGGAAATGAAAGTACAATGCCACTAATCTATGAAAGGAAATAGCAATTGATTACAATGCCTCCTATTTAGACTATGTGAGCTAGATCTATTGCATAAAAGGAAATCTACACTAATAATGCCATTATCATGCAACTAAGAAAGCAAATATGCAACTAAATGGAATGCAACAAAGATCTTCAAAGCTTGGATGCAAGAGTGTCTTCAAAGAAAGCTCCAAATGACCTAGAAAACTTGCAACATAACAATAGCATAAAACAAGTGGATATGCAAATGAAGGAGAGAGCTCTCCTTTTATAAGAAATGCAAAGAAATGGACCATTGAGATTAAGAGGCAAAAAGCCTTAATCAGCGGTGGAGCTTGAAAGAGGAGCAATCCATGTGCACAAACATCCTCCAATGAGAGTGAAGTGTTGACTTTTGAGCCTCATGTGAGACAAAAAGTGCTTTTTCCCTTTTTATAAAATAGGAATAATGCTTTATTTGTGCAACTTAGGATAAGAGGAAAAGGTGGGCTTTTTATTTATTAAAAGGGGAGGAAATATTCCTTTTAATCAAATAAAGACTTAGGATAAATGGTTAGCCCAAGGATAAAAATCCAATATATGATCGAAATTAAGATTTGATCAAGAGATTGATAATGTTGAAAATATTGATTATTGATAAAATTGATTCAGGATTGATAAATCAAATAAATGGGGCCCAAAGTCTAGGCGACCATTTTAGGGTGCATACACTATGTATAGATGATACAATTTAGAAAGTAAAGTAAATGTAAATGAATATATTATTTAAGTTTTTTGGTGGTAGATACAAGCAAATCAAGCAATAACTAGTGTCTTATTCATTGGGCATCAAAGTCAAACCCTACATCAACTGAATCCTACTAAGACAAATATACTCAGAACTTGAATGAAATTCCTAACATTCCTTCTTCCAATCACTATCCCTATCATCAAATTCATATATAGATAATTGATTCGCAAAAGCCTCCCTTAAGAATTATTCTTTCCTTGAAAGAACTTAAGCTTAACCCCTATGTCTACCTTATAAACAATGCATTAAAAAGCTTTACAATTTAACACATAAAAGAACCAAAGCATCCATACACAAAGACAATCAAAAAATAGTAACGAAGTTCCTATATTTTGTATTAATAAATCAACTAGATCGGTACAATTTGATAAAGATTTCTCATAAAATGTGGTCATATATTCAAAACTTTCTTTACATAGTATGACTGACCACTTGTTGCAAAAGAAACAAAATGCTATATATACTACTAGCCATCTTGGAATCCTCAAGAGGATGCAACAAGCTTCAGATGGCTAGGAAAGTGACTTGCACTATAGACAAAAAGATACAACATAATGACAATGACTGGAGAAAATAGAAAGTAGTTCCCAATGACTAGAATCTTCACAAGTGGCACCTTTGTCTGAGGATACTTCAGAGCAGTTACTTGATTTGTCACATGAATGATGACCACCATTACAGGCTAACCTACATCATCCTTTGTTTGATACATGCTCTCCCTAGAATTTTGGATTAGGTGCCATGTGTACTTTTACTCTTCTTCTTCTACTTCTGGCTCTAAAACAACTGGCTTCTTCTTCTTTTTCTTTTTACTTTTGTCCCAAGCTGCCACATCATCATTAGATGGCTAATTATAACTCTGCAACTCCTGTAGTGTCTTCAACTACTCTTCCCACTTGGAATCGGTTATGCCCTTAACCTTTGCAACAAACTTTGTGCAATCATTTTTTCACTTTGAACAAGTTGTCAATTATACCATTGCACCCATCCAAGTCCACAGAACCATCACCATCAAGGAAAGCCTCCTACCTAATCACCATTTGATCCATTGATGACTTCCACTCATTAACACTTACCACACTCCCATCATCATTATAAACAGAAGGCATATACTTACTATAATTCTTGTCAAACATGTCCAGCTTGGCCTTCGCTTGATTTGATTTTCCTTTGAAAAAATTTGTAATAGAACTAACTAATCCAATCTTCTCATATACCTCTGTTACCACCTCAGGGATATCAGGCTTATGTTCCTGCAAGGCATCAAGCTTTTCAAACAACAAAATCCTCCCGGACCATACACTGTAAAGTGGATCCAAAGTAGCCAATGACTCATTTATTTTCTCATTTTCCTTGTGCAAAAAAATAAATGACTGATGGACTGAATCCATCTTCTCTTTTATTTTGTTCTATCTATGTTGCACAACCCTTACCATGGTCTTCAAGGTTGCATCCACTCTTAACTTCTCTAGATCCTCAATTGGCCTATCAGGAACTTCTGCCTCTTGCTGAGGAGGGGCCTCAATTTGCAAAGGAAGAGGAGGAATTTCCTTTGAAGCTTCTTCAAGCTTAGCCTTTAAATCCTCAAGTTCATCCTCCAACTTCTTGATTACCATGAGCCTTAAATCTCTTTCCTTAGCAACCTCCATTGAATTTTCAAATAATCTTCATACCTTTCAAACAATTGGATGGTTTTTGCCTCATTAAGGTGGGAAAAGTGTGTTACTACCTTGGACACCTCAATATCAGTAGTGTTTTGGACAGTCCAGATGATTTTGTTTCCTTCCATCTTATCTTCAATACTTACTAAGGATGGCTTTTGAGTTCTAGGAGCCAAGGACCACAATGCAACAACTTGAGATTTAGGGTCATAACCACCCCCTCTTATCATGTCATCTATTTGTACCTCATATGACAAGCTACACTCTAGCTATTTCCTTATTTGATCAATAATGAAGGCAAAGTTCAAGTCCCATCCAGTTGTTAAAAACATTCCACTTGATCTAACCATCTCCATTGCCTCCTCCACAGTAATCCTTACAAGACTAGGGTCATATGAAGTCAAAGCCCTCATAGTCTCCTCACTTGGTTTCATACCTTCAAGAAGGGTCTTTGCAACCTCATTTTGTTTCCTCCAAATGAGGAAATCCCTAAATTCTTTACTTTGGATGAACTGGCCATCACTGAGGAACTTCTCCTGATAAAATTCTCTTTCATATTTTCCCAATAGTAAGGGAAAATCCCCTTCCTCTTTTGATAAAATATTCTTACCATCTCTGATGGCTTTCCTTAGCTGATGATGGTAGGCCTTGTTACTAGGCACAAGGCCGAATCTCTATCACATACCTTCCTCTATTTTTTCTCCTTTGCAGGCTCACCTACCTCAAGCTTTTGTTTTTTCAATGGTGGCTCTGAAGTAGCCCCCTCTTCTTGTGGATCTTGGGTCAAATTAATAATTGGTGAGTGCCCTACTTGAGGTGGACTACTACCTTCTTGTGAGTCATCAAGGGACTCCTCAGGTTTAGATGTAGAATAATCTCTTGGTACCTCTAACTTATCCTCAAGAAAACCCTCCAATTGATTGGATAGGGTGCCATACATTTCTATCATTTTCTCCATCCTTTTCAGGTATGGGAGTGTTATCACTATATTCAATTTTTCCAGCTTCATGCTAAATTTTTTGAAAACTCCAGTTCATAGACCTGATGGTATGGTTTTGAGGTTAAAACCCTAGGCTTAGTGGAAGCCCTAGCTGGTCTTAGGCCTTGTTCTAATTTTGGATTACCTTTTTGGTTCACTAACCCTCCAAATAAAACATGTGCTATTTTTGACCCTTTTTATTCACCACTTTACATGTTATGAGGTTAGGTTATAAAATCGGGACCCTTTTTAATATTTCCCTCAAAGCCTAAGTTTCCCGTGGTATTTTCCTAAGTATCAAACCCTTTAAAAATGAGTGGCTGTCGTTAAATCTCATAGCTCCCTATTGTTAGAATCTCTAACATATAATCTAGTGATGAGTGGACATTTGTCTCAGTGGGCCTGTCTTTGGTGTTGTGTTGGCAGTTAAACTAAACAGTGCATCAACGACTATCATTATACCGTTGGGTCGAGATGATACCTTTTTAAGTGTCATGGTATAGCGACAAGCATCTGATCAAGGTTTACTAAAAATAGTAGGATTTCTGACATGAGAGTCTCAGTGGTGTGTTTCCCAAGTTGACACCTGCCATTGGTGACATAACATTTGTGGGGTCAGACTTTTCAAAGTGGTAAAGCACGGTTTGATCTTGCGATTGTCGTTATACTGCTGATGGAAGATGTGGAGTATTTAATCATCGTGGTATAACGACAACCATTCGATGCTATACGATGGATGAAAGGTAAGTGGGGCCTTAAAATGCCATGTCACTCTGATATGTGTGTTTTTGATTGGTTGAAATAAATGTGATGTGGCGGTTGATAGAATATTTGATATTAAAGAAAGAATAGGAGGGCCCGCCTACCTATTCTTGCAAACATGGCATCTTTTAATTTGTCAAAAGGATAAATGAAGTGTCATAGTAGGGCCAACCTTCTCAGATGGTTAAGTTTTGATGAGATCTCACGGTTGTCAGTATACCGTTGGGGTAAAATGCACGATCTTTAAGGTTTGCAGTATAGTGACAACCGTTGATCTTGTTTAAAGATGATGACTAAAGGTGGGTACTCTATCACCAAGTCATGCTAATAGGTTTGTATTTGATTGGCCAAAGGGTAGTGATGACATGTCAGGTTGTCAGTATACTTGAAACTGAGGATAAAGTTTGGGTTCTCCGCTTGGTGATCTGTCCGACGTGGCATTCCCTAATTCAGTGAAGGATTTCAAAAGGGAAGGTGGGGTCATTGCTTGGGGAATAGATAAAGCACTATGAGTTGGAAAAAATCTTGCGATTGTCATTGCACCTCTAGATGAAGATGCTCAGATTCTACGTCTATGCTTTAGTGACAAAATGACACTTGTCTACTCTGATCAAAGATAAAGTTAAGTCACTTCTTTCCCCACATGGTTAATTTGAACTGTTCTCATTGGTTGAGAACTCGTTTGGGAAAAAGTAAAAAAGGGTTGCGTGGCTATTCTTCCTAATCATCCAATGTGCCAAAGGGAAATGATATCAACGGTATGAATTCAAATTTTTACTCTGTGATGTTGTTCACATCCTGTGAATGTCGAGGCCACCAAATTTCAATAATGGAAGACTTAATGAGATACGTGCGGATGAATTGTAAACGGGTGGCAACATTATATATCAAAATTTGATTGTTGTTTCTCTTTACCACTCTCATAAAAATTTTGGTGAACTGGATTTTCCTCTAGAGTGATATCAAGCGAAGTTTTTTCAGGTGCCTAGTAGGTCAAATTTTTTTGAATTCCAGAATTGTTTGAAGTCTGTGAAGAAATTGTGGGAGGAGAATCTTTTTGCTTGTTGGTATTTTTAGGGTTTTTCTCGGGTATTCATATATTGTTCTAGAAACCCTAGTTTAAAATACCACCAAAAAGAGGACTGTCTGGTAAGATAGAATACAAAGACATGAATGTCTTTGAAGATTTAATGCAGTTGCTATCGCATTCAGATAATAGGGTAGCTAGATTAAAGGAACTAGTTCTGAGAAACCCTAGGGATTATGTTAACAGTGGACTCCATGATAGAGGGAATTGGATGAGAGATGATAGGGTGGGTGAAGATCATAACGGTCTTATTTTGTTCAAAGCAACCTACTCATAGAGAAATTCCTGTGCCCCCCACAGCAACATATGGTAGTTTGATATTGGGAAGTTAGTAGTCCCTAGAGTCTTTATGGATGCTGAATTATTGATTCAAATTGCTAAGTGCTATGATCCTGTGACAAAATGTGTCAAGGATGTAAATGGAAATGATTTGATTAGTATCATAGAGGAGGAAATTAGGGAGGTCTTCTCATTAAATGACCCTTCTGTTGGGTTGGAGAAGATAGATTTTATAGAATTTACAGAGGTATACGAGGCTCAAAGGGATTATTTAAGGGTAGGGCCTCTGAGGGATTTCATAGATCAGGTTAGATCCATGTGTGTCATTAGTTCAAGTACACTAGAGCCCTTCAGGATGGATCTATTTAGTAAGAGAGCACAAGGTTTCTACAAGTCTTTGAATTTAATTCTAGGACATGATGAGGCCACTCATATGCCAATACCATATATGTTCATGATGGTACAGTCACTACATCCCCAATTGGCATTGATTTTTGACTTTGCATCTCACTTGGCTGATCTAATCCACGAGGGATTAATGGGAATTAAGAACATGAAGGTTAGTAGGCCTTTTGGGTGGTATTCAATGCTTATGCATATGTTCTTGTACAAGGGTGAGAAATTTTTTAGCTCAACAGTGAATATTGTGAAGGAGAGAAATGGAGAGACCCTTCTAGTCCAATTGTGGACCACAACTTTGTCATGGGACAAAGTTTATGCCAATTTCATTGCCTTTGATAGGGATTTTGCTTCAAGGCTTAGGACATTGTTATTCTTTGACAATCCTAGGATCCCAAGGGAGTTACTGAGGTTAATCAGACCAAAGGAATACTATCAGGACATTACTATTGTCCATAATTTTGGGGATATCATTTTGTACCCTATTTCCACAATTTTTAGAGTTTATGGTTGCAGAAAGGAACCTTATATTTTTCCCTACCAAGTTCCATTGAAGGTAGGATATGTCGAGATTCTGAGATAGATTGGTGACCTACAAGAAAGTGCCCTTACTGGTAAAGGAAGAGGGACTTTTTCCCTTGATATAAAAATTTCTCATCAATTTGTTATTACCAAAGGAGGATGGGTATACTTGAACCAAGTATTGCAGCCCTACAAAATGCCTATAATTGCAACAAGGTGTGCAGACAATGAGGGTTTTCTATCAGGGATGTTTAGAGATAAGATTAGGTGTGCTCTTATGGAGCACCAATTTTATTTTCCTGAAGATATAATAAGAAATGAGTTTGACCTTCAAACTCAAGAAATAAAAAAGGAAAAATGGGTCATCTACAAGAAAACTGTAGATTTCATTAAAAAATTTGATAAAGCTTATGATCCATTAAAGGGCTTTGAGCCATGGGTAAGAAAGGTAGAGGCTCTTATGGATCATTTTGAAGTCATTATGCATGCAGTAAATGAGAAGAGGGCTGCTGTGAGTAAGACAGACCCTGAGAGGGGTAGGCAAATTTTGAGCCAGCCAGGATATGTGAAATTGACCCCAAGAGGAGTCTATACAATGCAGAAGAGAAGTGGGTACATTGTTCTCTTACCATCACAACAAAGAAGTGAGGACATTCCTTCTACTTCTAGGGGAAAGAGGCCCATGAATGATCCAGTAATGCAAGGGCCCTCTCCAAAGAGGCAAAGACAAGAAGGGTCAAGGTCAGAGAAAAATGTATACTCCCCCTCTCAATCCCCCTTACATTTGGATGAACATGGGGTAGCAGAATAGTTAGTACAGTTGAGAAATGAGGGAAATATTTTTGTTTCAAATGATGAGATGCAAGAAGGGATGCCGAAGGAACCTAAGGAGGTTGCCATGGATCTTAGTATTGCTGAGTTTGAGGGTAAACAAATGGACCCTATTTTAAAACAAGCTAGTGATTCTTTTGTAGTTGATGATAAATTTGTTAGGACTAGGGCATTCTTCCAATTCTTATGGAGAATGAAAATAAACTAGTTCAAAGAGATCTATGAGAAGAAGAAAGAAGAATTCCCTGATAGGGACATCATAGAGATAGAGAATGAGAACAAGGAAGAAATGGTGAAGTAGTTTGAAAAGATCACTCCTAAGGAAGGGAGGGCTATGGTCCATACTGCAGGGGTACTAATTCTGCTAGAGTGGGATATTGCTGATGCAATAGTCTTTGATCAAGTCAGGAAGAGCAAGGTAAAAACTCTTGCTACTGCAAAACATGCCCAACAGACTGCCAGGGGAATTTCTTTTTCAGAAGATCATGTAGCCTTGGTGATGTAGTCCCTTAAGAGGGAGGAATATAAAGGAAAAAGGGAGGCTCTCTCTATAGGGTTTGTAGGGAATTTATTGGTACAAAGAGTGGGTGAGACTTCTGGAGTAGAAGCTTCAAACCTGATTTTAGAGACTACCAAGTTCAATGTCAAAGTGGTAGAGAAAGATGCCCAAGAAAAAGAAGAGCTTAGGCTCAAATTTGAAACTGTCCTCAAGTCTTACAATGAGCTCAAGATAGAGTTGATTCAAAAGGATAAGTTAATTGCTGAGCTATCAGGACCACAAGATCACATGTCACCACAACTAATGATAGCTAAAAAACCTGTAGTGGCTTCATCCTCTAGCCTAATTATTGAGTTTCCACCATCCCCCTACCCAGAGACACATTCAAAGGCAAGGCTCAATTGGGAGAAGCAACAATTTTTGGAGGAAACTAATCATTTCAAGAGGAAGAGGAAAGAATTGGACAGAATAAGGGAGGCATATGTGAAGGATAAGAGCCCATTGAAGTAGGAATATGAAGACAAGGTGACATAAGCTGTTATGTAGTTTGCTACAAACTTGAACCCCACCATCTTGTTTGATCATGCTAGAAGGCTGAAGGTATTACTTGTATCATTGGACAAATACAAAAGTGAGTTTGAACCTATTTTAAGGAAATGGATTGAGAGATCTCCAAATGTGAGATTATTTAGGATGCTATCTAAATCTCAAAATGATCCCGATCCACTGATCAAGCCATTACGCCATAATGTAAAGAAGCTAGTGGAAAATGACATACTCTTAGGTTATTTTGAGAGGAAGTCAAATTTGATGAAAAAGGAATTGACACTTCCTAGCTGTGACTTGATCCCAGGGGTTTTTAGGAAGAATGGCGAGTTCAAAGAGTTAATCAAATGGTGAGCTCAAATTGATGATGACTTCTCTGCTAGGATGACTAGCATTTTGACCCTGGAAAACACTTTATTCTTTATTCATACTATTGAGACTTTAATCTCAGCTAAGTCTAAGTTTGATTTTATTCAGCAGGAGATTAGTCAATTGGAAATTAGGTGGGGACAATTGTCTATCAAAAATCTAGAATTTGCAAGTTTTGAGTTCCCAAGTGAAGAGTTGTACAATAGGTGGAGGTATCAATACATACCTCATGTTGAAAAAGTAAATACTCCGCCAGCCTCTTGAAACAAGTAAAATAGTTACTTTTTGAGAAATCAGGGTTGTTGAGAAGTAGAAAAACATTTATTGTAGGATGGACAATGAGATATTGCAATCATATTTGTTGAAGGAAGCCAAGGACAACATTAAAGACATGAAGCAAGGTGGCTCATCCACATAATATCTCACCTTTTTGATCAATGTATTTATTGTAAACCCAATAGGGTTGTTGTAAAGTTTTTAGGTTAGGAATTTTGAAAACCCTAGAATGATCAGTAGGTTGTTGCACTTCCTTGTATATAAAGGATTTTCCATGATCATTCTAGGCATTGAGAGTTTAGGAGTTAAAAAGATAGAGACTTTGAAACCCTAGCCCTCAGTCGAGGATTGTAACTTTTTGTATCATTTTTATCAAAGAAATAGAGAAGAAGTACAGGTTGTTGCTGCTATTTTGTAAGCTTATTGTTCAGAATATGATGTATACAACGTTCAAGGTTATACTTAATACAAATCTCAATTCTTTGTCTCTCCTTTGAGTTTATTCTATGACTCTTTAAGTCTCTCTAAGATTTATATGTATGTGTTTGGCTTTGAGTTCTGATCTAGGATTGGATTAAATGTTGCTCAAGGTGGGATACATGTTTACTAATTTTTTTTGAAGATTTATATAAGTAGGAAAGAGTTGATGTGTTTATATTTATGTTTAAAGACCAATTCTCTACAAAACATCTTTGTATTCATTCTATCTTCTAATATTTTTCCCAATGGATAGGGCACTGACATGTATTTTCCTATCTTTGCTTTGTGGGGAATGATCAAAATCTTGTAATCCCAAAACATTCAATCAATATCAGTCTTTACATTTTATTTACTTTATATGAGTTTTTGTACCAAATGATGGAGAGTTAATGAATAATAGGTTGTTATTTAGTACTTTCTCACTGTCATCTGTTATAAGATCCAATATTGAGTAAGGAATAGAGTTGAATCTATTGGATCGGGTGTACCTGCCTTGGTTTTACAGAGCCAGAAGTGAAGATGGAAGTCTTGTCCCTATAGTTGGTTCAATTGCTTATAGATTTCCCATATTTGGAATTAACCACTCCTTAACATTAGTCATAAGAATATTGGTGTCTCATGGAGTGTAAAATCCTATCTAGGAACCAACAGGGAGCTTAGGGAAATAGCCATCAAAAGGAATCCCGACCTTCTTCAGTATGACCTCTATGTCTAGCAAATCAAAATACTTGCTCCACCTTCTTTGGGCTTCATCATGATCCAAAATATTTCTTATCACATCTTCTTCATCTAAGCCCTCATGCTCTCTGATTGTCCCAATGTTTGGGATCAAGGTCATCCTAGAAGTCCTAATAAAGTCTTCAGGATCAACATACCTGCAGGTGCTTGAAATCATCTTGAAATGATTGAGCTAGCTACTGACCTGATCAAGTGCCCTTTTCCCAATTAAGAAACTCCCAATTTTGAACTATCTTGGTGTGAAGGTACCCTTCCTATGAGACACCAAGTGTTCTCTGTCAGTCCATATCAATTGCCAAATACATTCCATCATAGTAACTCTAGGAGGCACAAATTTGGGTAGCAAATGTGGGGGTTGGGGGAAACCATAAACCCTAAGAACTATGAAATTGGCCCCAAGGTAGAAGTCACCCCAATTATGGTTTCCTGGCCACTTATCTTCATACTGCATTGGCCTTAACAACTTCAAAACCTTAGTTGACATCCTTACAATATTTGTTCCCAACAAACCAAGAATCGGATAAACAAAGTAATTCTGGAAAAAAACAAAATTACACTCATTGGACGTGTAATTCCAAGCCCTCAACCAATATTGCAATGGGTTAGGATGGCCCTCAAAAGTAGTTCTCAATTTCAAAATTGTTGCATCAAGATGATTAACATAGTGGTACAAAATCAAGTGCATTAGGAGGGAGTAATGCATAAACCTAATAGGTCTCTTATTTTCTTTAACAAATATTAGCCCCTCATGCATTCTATCGATCACATACTGAATGTAATCATAGTCAGTGTTAGAGTGAGAGTTCTGAATATCTAGAATTATCATTAATAGGTTAGCAAGCATTTTCTCTTCATCCCCATCTATCCCTAGAACCCTACACAACCCATGACACAAGAATTTCATGTAGTGATTGAATATTTTAAATTTACAAGGAGCATTCATACTTGCAGGGAGAGGAGCTATATATTTACCCTACTTGGGCATGTGCTTAACTATCTTACTCTTCACTAATCCAATATTACTCACATATTTCTACCTTTCCTTCTTCAAATCAATTTCAGTGGAAGAAGAGGCAAAGAAATCAAATGCCTTTATGAATGATCCCCTACTCAAGTTAAGAAAAATAGATTGGTCCTCACACCTAATGGTTCTAGAGATAGGATCATATAGCCTAGCCAACACAATAATCAAGTCGACATCTAAGAAAACATCAGGCACAATTAATTTTTCCATCCCCAAAGCCCAAGCATTAAAAATAGGAATTGGTTTATGCCTGTTATTGTAAAAGTATGAGAAGATTATGTAACCTGAACCTGAAGGAGTGATGGGGTCCCTACACTTGTCCATGAGATCTTCAAAAGCTGTATCAATGACCTTCTTGTTCTGGTTCGACCCGAGAAGCAACCTAAGGAACTCATCTGAATAATTGGGCTTTCCCTTGTCATCATCACCCTACTTTTTGTTGCTCCACTTGATGATGCAATGCTTGCCTTAGGATGACTCATCTTGGCAAACAAAAACTCCATAGTTCTACAAATTACTATACTTCTCACTCACTACTTCAGCACCAGCAACTTCAATTATCTTCAGAATAGCTTTGAGCATAGAAAGCAATGAAGTCCTACCTATATACTTTGAGAATTGAATGCATACAATTGCTAAATCATCACAAATCTTGGCTAAGTCACTTCTACATATTACCAACCTTCAAATCAGAGCTAGCCATGGCATGGATGTTGATAGGCTAATTTAAAAAATCAAATTATAGAGTGCTAGAGAAATGACTGTGACTTTTGGCATTAAAACCCTTAATTACTAACAAAACTTTGTTAAAACCTGATTGGATGACATTTTACCCTTTTCTAGCTTGGTGGAGTACCTTTTCCACATTGTAATGGCTCATAACATTGATTAGCATGAAAAATTAACCAGACTTGATTCAGAGATCAAGCGAACAAAGGATATCATGATCTCCGAAAGAAAAACTAATCTTAGGTTAAGTTTGGAGATTTAGCGACAAGGCCATTCACAAAATCTCAAAGTAATCTCTTAACTCATGACTTTACTCAGAGATTTAGTGACCAGCGTTGATCCCAAAGATGATGAATGGTCCTCAGACATTCTTTTAAAATCCATTATAATCCCACCATAATCAGAGATTAGGTGACTGAAAGCAACCTCTAGTTCTCATAACACTTTATTCAATCATAGTTAAACTCAGAGAATACGTGACCAAAGACTTCACTAATTATAGCAATCCTTTTCTTAACTCAGCTAAACCTAGAGATCCCATGAATAAAGCCTTTTACAAACCCATGAGAAGATCACCTTAACCACAGTGACATCTAGAGAATCAATGAACAAGAAAAAATCATAATCTCAAGAAGCCACACTTAACTCTCATTCCATCCCATGATTCAGAGAATGTGAATATCTCACATTCTCGAAAAGAAATGCTTAACAACAATTAGACTTTGAGATTGAGTGAATAACTCAAATCTCCCATTCGCTGAATACTTTTCATACCTTAGGTTACATTCTAAGATTATACGCTGATCGTAGATCCTAAAAAAAATCAGCGGTTGTCACTGAATCACCCAATCCATTAGACCTTTTCTTTTTAATTATGAGGCTTAGCGAACATAGCATTCGCTTAATCTCCCAAGGTTTAGAAATTTAACCTTTTCATTTCGAGAACACCTGACTAAAGGAAAAAAAACCTTTTAACTTTGCCTTGTCGCCAGATCGCCAAAATATTTGGGACTTTACTAACTAACTCTGAGATTCAGTGAACACATGACTTTTCTAGGTCACCAAATGATTTAGAACATTGCCAACTTTTCCTGAGATCAAGCGACTAAGAATAACTTTATCCTTTGCCAAAATATTTTGTTGGAGCAGCCAAACTTAGTGATCATGAAAATAAGTCTTAGTCACCGAATCACCAAAGGATTTACCATGAGACCCATCCTTTGTGAGATTAAAACAACATCGTTGATCCCAAAGATGATCAACAACCCTCGTCGAATTGCTAGAAGCTTTAAGACTTAGCTACCTGATTCGAAGAATAGGAGATAGCCGCCACACTAAATCACTAGAAGTTAAAGTGAAACTACCAAGAATCAAGCGAACATGAGACCACACAGTCATTGATTCACTGAATGTTAAGACAAACCATGACATAAACTGGGAGATTCAGTGACTAAGAAAAGATAACAAAGGACTCACCACAGTCACCAGTTCGCTGAAAGATTTGAAGACATGGAAAAATATTGCATGATTCAATGAAGAAAAGGAAAAGAAATGACCATGTGAAAATTGAGAGACTTAAGTGACCAAAAAGTAATGCACGAATATAAGGAATCAAGGCACACTTAAGACAAACTGAGAGAAAGACCAGACCAAGGAAAAACAACTTAGGGCAAGGGTTTTCCAACACAAATATGATATTTTTTGAGAAAATTTAAAACCCTAAACCAAGTGAAGACACATGTGAAGATATAGGACAAGGACCTCAAACAAAAACCTTAGAAAACCTAAAATATATCCAACATACCTTAGGAGATCTTAGTAGCTTGGTTGATTTCGATGGATAAACTAAGTCTAGTAGAGTCACAAAGGATTTCATTATCTCTTACATTCAAGGAGTAGATTAAGTTTCTAAACCCTTTCCTTAGTATTTTGTTTGTTTGGAAGTAGTTGATATCAATTGAATGAATAGTGTAAGCCCCTTTGTAATACCCAACATATTACATCATTAAAACCAAGGGAAAGTCCATAATAAGAAGGAATGTTGGGGTTTTCTCATTTTTTTCATAAAATCCATGTATATTGTTTAACATATGAGTATCCTTATTCAAGTGATATTTGGAGATTTTATGTTTCATTAAGAATACTAAGTATTCAATTTTTTATGTTGTAGTGGCATAAAAATCACATCAATAGGTACTCATCACATGGTTCCTACATAAATGATCTCATTTTCATTGTTAATGAATGTAAGCATGAGAACAGTGTTAATTTATATTTTTCTATTTGACCATTCATTGTGGTGCCCATTAATCTTTCACTATGTCCATAGGAGGTTTTGATTCATAAATAAGTGTTAATATTATTTTTTAGCACAAAAGGTTGATGATGAATTGTCACCTATTTTCTTAGGCTATTCTTGGTTGTCAGCTCATAAGGCAAAGGATTTAATTTTCTTATATGTACACGTTAGGTTCTTTTGGGTATCATTGGACCATCTTGATTAGAATTTGATGGTAATAATTTATGCTTATTTGATTAGTACCATGTTGTCAATTGGATGATGCATTTACCAAATACAAGCTTTTAGTGCCCACTACATGATTTGGTTTTTAATGATCTCGTTGCCATGGTTAATGAAAAAGTAACATGGGCATTGTGTTCATTTAGATTTTTTTTAGACCATTCATTGTGCTGTATGTTTGAATCTTCTTTGGTTAGGTTGTCTAGAGGTTTTGATCCAAAAATGATGCACAATATTCTTTTTTGAAACATACTTCCTGTTTGTTAGGTTATTTTTGGTCATTAGTTCATAGAGTAGAACTTTCCCTCAAAATGTGATTTTTCTCTAGGTTCATCACCTTATGAAATCAAACATATTGGTGGTTTATCTTTACCAAATTTGTAAATAAAATATAAAAAATTGTTGGCAAGTGGAAACATCATTTTGGAATATGATTCTAATGCACTAATATATTTTTACATATACTTCATCAAATATGTACAAAGGAAATAGTCATACGATGATGTTTACAATATGCATGAACTAGAACAATAACTCCATATGGTAAATAATTGGTGTTAGATTTTTAGGTGACTCTAAAAAACTCCCAGGATCAAATGAAAGATGAAGATAACTTCCACAAGATAATTTCAAGATAATTTCATTAAGATGAAATAATGATATTATTGATCATGGACATAATAAAAATGTACATAATAGGCTTTCTTATATAGGCAAGGAAATACGAGACTATAATAAGGAGTAGACTATAATAAGCTTAAGTAAAGTGTAATTAGTGAATAGTCAATTACACCAACACCAACCCTAATTAAACTTAGGTGAATGCACTTAAAATCACAATGAAATATGGGTCCTGGATACTAGGACATGTTAGGTATCCATGTACAATGCAAATGCAATGCAAGAAATATCTCATAAAGTGGAGAAAGGGATAAAATCATGGGACAAGACTCCCCTCCTAAAAGAGAGATGAAAGAAAACAACATGCATGGATGGATGACTCGAGACCCCCAAGAACTACATACATCATGTATATACTTTTGGCATAACTGATGTAGATGAGATGAGTAAGTATGTTGATGGATTTATGTTGTGTTTTGTTAGTTATGTTGTTTTCATTGATGTCAACTTAGATGAAGACATGAAATCAGTTTAGTAGTGGAGAAGTAGAGAAACAAAATTTGATCGATGTGTCCCACATGAATGGAATTAGGTGTTACAGTCTGAGTTGTGCAATTTTAATGACATTATTGGATTGATGTTGCAATCACATCAAGATTGATGATCGGTGGAAAGAGTTACAAGACTCTGAAGTTTAGGACAGTGAAGAAGGAAAAGAACAATGAATAAAAATTGGTTAGATCCTTAACCAGTGATGGAAAATTAGTTTAAAAACATGGATAAGTATTCCAGAATATGTGATGATGTGGAATGTTAGGTATGACTCTTATTGGTTGATTTGATTGATAATTTATGAAGAGGTGCATGAACCTAGGGAAGTGTAATATACTTGACTTTTCCTTGTCAAATCAATGGTGCGATGGATATGGAGGCCGACATGAAGTTGAAATTGTAATTATTTATTGGTAACATGTTTTAGGGTTGAAGGATTGAGCGAGAATTAATTCTATTGATGTAATTCAAATGTAATTTGGGTCTTAGCCAACCTAGTTAGTGAAGAACACACACACACACACACACACACACACACACATATATATCTTTTTGATGTATTAGGATAAGTGTGTGTAAGAGGTAGATTGTGAATGATGGAGTGTAATTGCAGTGTTTTGATGTTCTACATGTGAAGAATAAATTGAGCTTGAATTAGATCTGTACTAGTAGAGGATAAGTGCTATTTTCTTAGATCATTATTCTTGTTTTTCCCTAACAGTTGCAACAAATGCTCAAGACAAACTAAGGAGAGGGTGGGGTCCATAATCCACTCAACATGCCACTTCATCACAAGGGTGTCAAGTGACACATCACAATAATACACATCACAAACATACTTGGCATGCTTAGTGGCAAATTGCAATTTTATTTTCACAAGAGAAACTTACTTACAAACATACATTTATAGACATTGTCAGCCACATAAATACATGCAACACATTTACGAAAGAAATCATGTTACAACAAGGTCGTGCTCTTCCTAGAGCTGACCTTGGTTTCAAACTGATTGCACTTAGATCCATTCTTGTTTCCCCAACTTATATCCATGGCCATATACTTGCACACTCACTCAAATTATTAGTATCTCATGAATATATACAAAATAAAAACATATATAAATAAAGCAGTGCAGGATCCATGATAACATACAAACATGTACGTACTAGCCAACTGTATTACATGATTTCATCACAATTTTGAAACAACATAAGTAATCCATTTCCATATACATCACATGTAACTTTAACTTAATTTCTACTTTCTCAATTAACCCTAATTCATTTGCATACTCAATTTGTAAAACAATTCAGTATCCAACTCATTTCAATTTCTATTTCATAAGTCAATTTACATCAAAATGTAAGATTTGAAATTCAATGATCCTTCTATACCATATAATCAGGATCCACATATAAAGATATGTCTAACATCTTCATCTGCATAATCATATAAAAATCATCACCTAAAGCCAAAGATATGATATCACTATAAGAGTAAGTCTAATGTAAATGAATGATGGGACATCGAGACCTAACAATACAACTTACAACAAGTTCACCTCTCAACATGTGCGGTCTCACTATCCTAGAACAAGAATACTTACTAGACCCCTCAACACCACAATTTGATTAACCAGTCCAACAACTACTGGAGGGATCCATCCTACAAAATAAATGATTGATGAATCTCATGACTCCCTTCCTTAACTGGGTAGAATCAAGAAGGAGATCACATCTACACATTCCCTTAACCAAAAATGGTGTAACTCTTTTTTTTTCTTCTAAAATTACATATGAGGCACTGATTACCTCCTAAGATATTCCAGGGTCGAGACTCTAAGAGCTTCAACTTATCATCTTGGTAATATGGGAAAAATTCCATTTTTCCATTATTGCGCTCCTTAAAGGGATGCTACAACTAACTTGAATGAATCAAGGTCATATCTCAAAGGATTTCCTCTCACAAGCAATGACCTTCAAAAATAGAGGCTCATTGATGCACCCTATTCATCTATAGGAATAAATAGAGTGCCTTAAGATAATCCCCAAGTGTAGGATTAGTATGTTTTTTGTGATGACGAGTGGTCACATAAACTTGGGGTAAAAGGGTTGTTTAAACCATAGTATCATAGCCCTACCACATGGTGATCAACAAGTCCAAAAGGGATGACCTCAAACACTCATCCACAATTCCCAAACTTTAAAAGAATATGAGCTTAAAAATCCATTACCTTCTAGCTCAGCCTAGGGGTGACTCAAATCAAGCCATCCTCTAGTAGCCCCTATAAATAAAAAGAAGTCTTCCCAATAGGGATCCAATCGATAGACATGATAGCATGACTAAAACATACTCATATAGGGGTGTAAAACATCACCAAAATATCAGAACCATAAAGGCCCACCACATGGATCGCATCTCCAGAGTGGCCTAAGTCACACCTAACAATCCATCACAACCATGATAAGAAGATGAATGTTTCCTAGTTTTCCAAAACACATCATGGGATCGAGGAGGATTTCCATTAGCAAACATTCTAGCTTCCAAAGTGGAAAGGAAAGGTTCATACGTCATCATGTAAGCCATGAATTTAGGACTAAAATAAAAGTGACATAACTCCACTGATTCACATTATTTCTAAATGAGGTATGCCCATCCTCTAATCATTTGTTTAATGTTACAAACCAACCTTAGCCCTCACTTTCATGATATGATCTAACCAATAATGGTTTCAATGCAGGTAGTAGCTCCCACACCCGAGGAACTTCCGAACTATACTCTTAGTCAACAACTAATCTCAGCATGCATCTACTATGTTACTATCATGCACCACATCTTTACCATAACAAGGGTGCAATATAGTGTGTCTTTCATGGTGTTTCCCCCTTTATACATATTGTCAATGATCCACAATGAACTAGGTAGAGTCACAAACACAAGGATTAGCCAGCAAGTCAAAAACATTTGGTATAGTCACCCAGAACCAAAGAAAGGTAAACCTTAATGAGATACACATTAATTTCAATAGTAAATTAAAAAATGAGCTCATTTAAACAATAAAAGGAATGTGTTACAATCATAGAAAGATAATAGTTTTGGTGACCATTTCCAAGCATAAAATATCCAAAATGTGCTAGCCCACACAACATGAGGAAAGTTCCTCTGAAATAGATAATAAATAAAATAATAATAATAATAATAATAATAAAATCAAGAGTCATTCCCAAAGCATTGTGATGGAAAACAATCATGTAAGAGGGATGAAACACCACAAGTCATTGAGGAACCCACTTCACATCCATTTAGTGAACATATCCACTGCATACGGTTCACAGATATAAGCATTACTAAAATACTAGTAGTTGCAACCATACTCTTACCCTATAAAATATTCTCTTCCACCTTGTTGTATTAACCCTTATAATGAAGTAAATTCAGTTAGCTGGAAGCCTTCTACCACCCCACAACATATACAAAGAGATCCACTCATATTCATAATATGGACCTTGAACTCTCGAGGGGGGATTTCTTTGCATTCTTGGAATATATTTGAATCCATCATGAGGTTCTTCCCCATAGCTAGGATACGCACATCTCGTGCTACGTACCTAGAAAAGGGTTTATGAAATAAAGCATAACTTCAAGGTGTGGTAGGAATCTCCATGCAATCATAAATGATAATAAAAATTTGACTCACAAGAGGCGTAGAAGGACAGGAGGTAGGGCATGAGTATGGTCTAAAGGTCATAATACTAGGTACCCATGGTTACACAACAAGAAACAACCCACATAAGGTATCACACTCTCACAAAAATGACACACTCTTTTACTAGAGATCACAATATCCATGAGCAATCTTGGATCCTAAGCCATTATCCCAAGGCCTAACACAAAAAGTTTCATCATAGTCTCATGATGCCATAACAATATAAACATAAGATACATTATCACCCACAAGGTGAAAGTTAACAGGTACCCTTACCAAGCATAGACACAAAACTTACATTATGTCCACACAAGGTCACGCTAGCAAGAGAATTGCTACCAGGCTACCAAGTGCATTGGGAAAATCAACATACATACACAACCCACCCTGTCACACCTAGTGACATTACTACCTTGGTTGCTAAGCTAACCACACTATGGATCGCAAATGGTTTTCTAGGCACTCAAAACTAAGGACAATGTAAAACATCCTAGGAGGCACTCTTTTCTAATCCACATATTACTTGGGTTAGTTTTCTTAATAATCCCCCAAGATAATGCACTCGTGCACCCAAGCTAAAAGTCATCTACAAGCTCCTGAAGCTATAAACATGAGGCCACTCAATCATGAGATCCAGGTGGTTGAGCATGGGCTCGGTCTAGCACCCTCCTTTGAGGAAGTTACTGTACTCCGGCACTGGGTCATGAGTTGTTCAGGAAGAGGGGTCATGATTTCTTTCATGTATCTTTGACTCCCTACTCCACTTCCCATGTGCTAAGAAACACAACTAAGACATTTCCAACTCCACGTGCTTGCCATACTTCAAGTAGGCATCTTGCAGTGTTTTGAATATTAAAATAAGAAACATAATGGTTTAAGGTTCCCAGTGTTGAAACCGTGCTTTGATACTAGAATGTAATGCCCAAAAATTCAGACAAAAACACAACAACAATTTTTTTGAAAGACTCTAAAGCGGACACATAACGAACTAGGTTACTCAAGAAGCAAATGATACGAAGCTTAGGATACGTATGCTTCGCATGGGAAACGTCACCCAATGTCATATAAGGGAACAAGAGGCATGCGCTAGCATGCCTTCATCCCCTACTCGGCGAAGGACATTATGCGACAAGGGAAAGATATGGTAAGGGAAAATCAACTTTCTAATATGATCATGATGGTTCCCATGATAATAAGAGGTCGACTCTATAATTCTGGAGGAATGTTTAAAATCTAATAAAGAGAATGTTATAGAATAAAATAACCAGGTGTTAACCTAGGTCAATACTCGTAATAACTAAAATTCTTCTTCGAATAAAATAATCTTAAAGATCACCCATTTCAATAAAACCAAGGTTATTTATATAATTAAATCTATGGTTAATTATATTATTAATCATTTCATTATAATAATTTCCTATAATTTAACCCTAATGAAATTTAGGTTCAACAGAGATTAGGGTTACTACGAGATTTAAATCTCAAAATAATAAAACATTAATTATTAAATTATTCCTTCAATACATATATAAATATTTTAAAAAGTTTGAATTTATAACCTTATCACTCTTCCAAATTTATTTTTACTCTTCTTTACAACTAGTAATCTATCAAATTAAAAATAAAAGTCATAATCTAACATTATTGTCAATTGTTTAAAACATTAAAAAGGATAGTTAATCCAGATTATAAAAATCTTATTGTACTAACATATTAAAATTTATTCTGACTATCAAATGTTAATATATCTCAAAATTAATATTCCACCAACTTTATAATCAACCAAGGAAGTAATAGTTATACTTCGATAATATCTCATAACGAAGGGAAAAACTAACCATAATTATTAAACTTAATTACTACTAGTAAATTAAATTTTACTAACTTCTAAAAATTTCTCTCATAAATAAACCACTAACTTAATGAAATTAAAACCAACCTTTCACCAAATAAATAAAATAATCCACTAACTATATGGAAACATAGCAACATTTCACCAATTGAATTACTCACTCTTGCTCAATAAAATTAAATGACCAAACTATGACTTTAATAAAGTTCACGGGGAGAACATTATCACCTAAAAATAATAATTTAATAATGAATTGAGCCTTCCAAACTCTAATTTGAAATTAGGGTTTGGGGCCTTCTAAAAACTCCTAGAAAACCCTAAAAGCTCTCATTATTCACTTTCTTATGCAGGGATGAAGAAACAAAGAGGGATTATTACATTTTGAGAGAACATGGATGCTCTCAGGAAATCTAGAGGGACTGGACCAGCAAGAGATCTCTTAACTCATAAGAGATCCTCTCCTATCCAAATCCAAAAGCAAACCCATTTGCTCTGCAAACTGGGTAACACTTGCAGTTATGTTTTTTTTTTTCTAAGCATTTCCTTAGTTTACACTATGATCTCTTTTATTTTCTTATACCAGATCTGTTCATAGATCAGATGTGAATGGTAGTTTCTTTCTTAGCAAAATGTCGATTCGAAAGGCTGCTATGTTTAGTTGTACTTATTTATTTATATTTATAATTTTTTGTGGTTAATCCATACTACAAATCTGTTGAATGCGATCTGTTATCATGCCATTGAAATGGCGTTGTTTTTTTTTCAACATATAAATCTGGGCGCAAATCTTTATAGTTTTAAATAAAAATGTTATAATTTTTGCTAGGGTTTTTAAGGAGGCCCTACCTCCATGCACCCGTGACCAAGCGGGACCATGGCGGTCACTGTCGTGACTGTCACCACGACAGAGACCTAGATCTCCACCGTGATGGTAGTCACGGTAGTGACTACCGTGGCTCTAAGCCTCGACAGTGTCGTGACTTAGAGTCATGATAGCACATGTGGAAGCCACGCATGCAGGGAGTATGGTAAAGGGCTTCGACCCTCAACATTGCATAAATCCCATTTTTTTGATTAACAATGTTGCGATAATAAATAATTTAATATTATTTATTATATATTATACAATATATATTGTATAATATATAATATATAATAATAAATTATATATCATTCTGTTTCATTTATTAAATATTAATTTTATAATATTATAATATATATTATATTTTATACATTATTTTATGTATAATTCATAATATATTTTGTTATTTCAAATAATGTTGTTGGTTATTTAACTACTATTTGGTATTGTTTAATCCATACCCCTTTTAAGGAGTGTATTGTATATGATATTATATTCTATATTATTCCTATTTTTATGAATAATATAACATAAATAATACATATATATACAAATATATAATTACCAGAATGTTATCAGGGATAGGAAATGGATTACTTTAAAAAAATAATTTAAGAGGCAGTCAATAAAATAATTAACTATTGTAAATATATATATCCATATAGCATTATGTTATATATGTTTATATTTATTCCAATATAACTATCAGGGTTTATATATATATAACACAGTCCCACTTTTACATCAGAATTGGGATAGAAACAAAATATGATCTTAATCTTATTTTTTTGAATACATATATAGTAGATTTACAACTTTATAGGTATTGAATTCTTACATAATTTAAAAGCTTCACTCCTATCCTTTCCATACATTTATAGAACTTTGATTCATACTCAAATATGAAAATAAAATCTGTGCACAACTTCTATTTTGACATCAATACAATCAGGTACTAAATTTATAAACTTGATAGAAGAACTAACATGTACCTAGAAATGTAACCCTTTTAAATTCTAACCCGTTGTAAAGTAATTTGTTCTACAAATCCTATTAACAAGTTCAACTGTAAATTCCAAGCACTCATTGTTTAATCATAAGACATTTTCTAATGCAAGAAATCTGAGACTTAGTATTAATAGTCATTGAACTTTTACAACTTTTAATTGCTTCAACACAGATCCATACAATTTTAGCTTTTTAAGAGCTAATAAAAGGACCAATTTAAACTTCCTATACATAAGTATCTCATATTACATCATGCTAGAAAACTAATAAACTAAATAATTATCAGACACAAGAAATTCAACAATTTTCTGGGCAAAATAATAATTTGACATTTCCAGATTCATAACTAATCTACTTAACAAATTAGCAGAGAACTAAATTAAAATTCAATTAATAGTTGCAGAAACTAGAATTCTTAGAGAGAAAATACACTTCTATGGTTAATACAGAACTACTAAAATAACCAGTCTAATTTCTAGCTCATAAATATTACAATTTATTTGTACATGAAGGAAAAATGTATAGAGCAAAACTCTCTCAACTAATTACTCCTTATAACAATCTTTAGGAGTTTTCAACTTTAACTTTAACCTTCAAACTTGGACTGCTTCTTCAAGCCAAGAACCAAACCTGCAAACACAAGACCTTCTTCACATGGCCATGGAGGCTCACCTCCCAGCCTAGGCCATTACATGGCCACCCCTGAGCTTGGGGAAATAAGAATAGGATAGGATACACTCATACAACACAAAACATATACATTCAACACAATTTGGAACATAGAATTTCACATTTTACTCCCTTCCCAAGCTTGCACAAAGGACTCTAACATAGAATCCATAAAATGGGTGAAGGTGGAATCTTCCCTTACGGAGACACCTAACTTATAACAAACAACATTTTAGCATAATTTACAAGCCTTCACAAGGCCTTTCCAACCAAACAACTCAAATCCATGAGCATCTCAATTTCCCTTGTGGCCCCCAAAACAAATATAAGTAAGTTCTCATGGTGCCCATACAACCATGCACTCATACATAAGGAAATCCCAACTTAGGCCCTTCACCCCAAGTTCTCCTCTAATCCTCCCAAGGATGAGGAGTGAACTTGCACACCCATAAACATGAACAATTCAAGAAAACAAACAAGATTGAAAGCAAAAATCTCAAAATGAAAACAAACAATAAAAGATTCACACATGGTAAAACAATTTACAACTTTCACATAGTTCATTTCTTTCAAAGCATATTCAAAATAAATACAAGATAGAAAGCCACCAACCTCCTCCTAAGACAAGGCTGAAATGAAGAGTTGAAGATGAGCTTCCCTTGTCTCCAAGCTTGCTATCCTCAAATCTACTTAGTCCCCAAAACTTTTTAGATCTCCTCTCCCTCTCTAATTATCTCCTAGCCCAAGATGAACAAGTGTGTCCTTCCTAAGTCTCCCTCCCCTAAATTCATTCAAACATTCTTCTCTTACCTCACTTCCCAAGGCAATTAGGTTTCTAGATCTAAGACAAAATGACACTTTCCCTTACCTAAGGTTTGGAATAATTTCAACACATGAATATGAGAGACATCCTAAATAGCATTTTCCATTTTCGTACATATCAAAAAATGGCCCATTTGGAGAGGTAAAAAAGTGGCCTAGGAAAGTGGGAATAGAAGAAATAAGCCCCCTAACCCATGTACTAACCTTGGGGCACCAAAATTCAACCTAAATCAGACCCTAGGACTCCACAAAACCTCTAAAAAACCCCAATTAATCATGCATCCAAAAATGGAGTATTGGTTTCATCAAATCTTGGTTCCTTAACCCACCTACCTAGCTTAGGAATGCTCAAGACAAACTAAGGAGAGGGTGGGGTCCATAATCCACTCAACATGCCACTTCATCACAAGGGTGTCAAGTGACACATCACAATAATACACATCACAAACATACTTGGCATGCTTAGTGGAAAATTGCAATTTTATTTTCACAAGAGAAACTTACTTACAAACATACATTTATAGACATTGCCAGCCACATAAATACATGCAACACGTTTACGAAAGAAATCACATTACAATGAGGTCGTTCTCTTCCTAGAGCTGACCTTGGTTTCAAACTGATTGCACTTAGATCCATTCCTATTTCCTTGACTTATATCCATGGCCATATACCTGTACACTCACTCAAATTATCAATATCTCATGAATATATACAAAATAAAAATATATATAAATAAAGTAGTGTAGGATCCATGATAACATACAAACACATACGTACTAGCAAACTATATTACATGATTTCATCACAATTTTGAAACAACATAAGTAATCCATTTCCATATACATCACATGTAACTTTAACTTAATTTCTATTTTCTCAATTAACCCTAATTCATTTGCATACTCAATTCGTAAAACAATTTAGTATCCAACTCATTTCAATTTCTATTTCATAAGTCAATTTACATCAAAATGTAAGATTCAAAATTCAATGATCCTTCTATACCATATAATCAGGATCCACATATAAAGATATGTCTAACATCCTCATTTGCATAATCATATAAAAATCATCACCTAAAGCCAAAGATATGATATCACTATAAGAGTAAGTCTAATGTAAATGAATGATGGGACATCGAGACCTAACAATACAACTTACAACAAGTTCACCTCTCAACCTGATATAAACTTAATTGGTAGTTTATGCGAGCATACATATCCAATTGTGACATCTCACATTCTAAAGTGTGCATTTCTACCTACACAATTCATGACTCTACACACCCTTCCTACTGCATTTATGCTCAAGAAATTACATACATAAGGAAACAACATTTAACTTCTTTAAAATCTACATTTCACCTTATTATTATATATTGTGCCTTGTTCCAATTCAATTCCCTCAAAACATGCGCTCCATTGTGCTAACATATAAAGCAGATGAATACAATTAACCCTATTGAAAACTTAGTGCATCTAGAATCATAGACACGTGCACAAGGGCAACACAACAAAGAGTACATCACAAGATCGGCTCATTTTAATCACTATGGAACATCATTGAACAATTCAATAACACATATAATGACCCCAAGTCACTCAAGGCATCATAAATATGTTCTAAAATTGGATCCTATGAGAGGTACATCCTTACATGGGGCCAATATGATCTTACTCAACAAGTGAGAAGGTCAAAACAACACTATTAGGATGCTTGTGATAAGAGTCAAACGAGAGAGGCACTACAAGGTGGTACCATGGAAGAAGAAGTTGTGGTAAGTAAGATGCTAAGAACCTTGTTAACTACTTATGCCATTAGAGTGTCAACAATTAATGAACTGAGAATATTTGAAAAGGTGATTATTGATGGACTAATAGGTAAGCTTACTACTTTTGAGCTTAATAATTATGATAAAAATATTTTGAAGGTTGAAACTACTTTTAAGGCTTCTATGGTAAGTGTCCCTACTAGAAAAGGCAAAGAGTTTATGACTTAATTTGATAGTTTGTCTAGTTTCACCAGGGATATAGATTATATTTTGGAGGATGAGAGAGGACAAGGATAACTTGAAGCATTAATAGCAAGGAGGTTACCTAGAGGAACCAATAAGTATAAAGGAAATTTACCTTTAAAATATTTCTCTTGTAACAATATTGGTCACATTGTTACTAGGTGTCCTAATGGAGAAGAAAAAAAGGATAAAGAAAAATACAAGAAGTATAAAGAAAATCCAAAGAAACAATGTTATATGGGTGTGGATGAAGGTGTAACCCCTGAGGAATTTGATGGAAATAATAAAGAGGAAATTTTTTTTGTTTCTATAAAGGAAGATCATAATGTAGGAGACAAATAAGGTGAAAAATCACTTGTTTCACATATCAAATATAATGATGACTGGGTCATAGACAATGGTGCTCGCATCACATGAACAATGATAAAAGTAAGTTTGTTAAACTCAATGAATATGATGGTGGTGTTATGAGTTTTGGAAAAAAATCACCCTTCTTAGTGAAAGGTAAAGGTACTATCTCCCTTAATGGAAAATGATTGCAGACGATGTCTATTATGTTGAAGGTCTAACACATAACTTGTTGAGTGTGGATCAAATTAATGAAAAAGGATACCAACTTGAGTTTAAAGGAGGAATGTGTAGGATCATTGGAAGTTCTAGTGATGAGATTGCTACTGGAAGACAAAATAGAGGTAACTTTTTCAGTTGAATAATACAATTAATAGTTATTTGATTGCTAGGATTGAAGATAGCTAGTTATGGCATATAAGATTCTACCTTGTAAACTTTGATATCTTGGTAAAGCTAAGAAAGACTAATGCAGTAAGAGGATTTACACAACTTGTGAAACCAGATAACCCGATGTGTAAAGAGTGTCAACTTGGTAAGTTAATTAGTACATCTTTCATAAGAAAATCTTATTCATCAGAGAATATGCTTGATTTAGTACATACTGATTTGTGTGGTCCTATGAGACAAAAGAGTTATAATGGTGATATATAATTTATCCTATTTAATGATGATTATTAAAGAATGATGTGAGTTACATTCTTAAGCATAAATATGATGCATTCAATAAGTTTAAGGATTTTAGGGAAATGGTGGAAAATGAATCATGAAAAAGTTTGAAGTGATTAAGATTGGATAGAGGATGTGAGTTCACATCAGATGAGTTCATGAAGTATTGTGAAGATAATGGTATTGTAATTCCCCACTAGGGAACCCATGAGATATTAACCTAAAAAATGATACTAAGTTTGTAGAATAATTTTTTTTCTTAAATGTTTATAACAATGATGAAAAAACAAGTGGAAGTAAAACATAAACCCACAAGTACATAAACATAAATATAATATATCCATAGTATATTACACATCTCAAGGGTTCCTTGATGTAGAAACTACGAAATACAATTACATCCATAAATTACATATTACATCATAATTACATTTGAATGATAAAATACACATACTCATCAACATCCACTGCATATGTCACAGGGTATGTAATTACAATAAAATAAAAAGTACAAATAGATAAGTACAAGATCAAGAATAAGTCTCCAAGAAGATAGGAAAGGAAGTAACTGCAACCAGGATCATGCAACACTGGAATAAGGACGTCAGAGTCTCAAATGGTAAAAGAATCACTACCTCTTGATCTCGTGGAAACTTGTGGTTCCACCCCCACTGTGCTGAGGAGATAACATCAAATCCCACTCGGATAACAATACCAATCAATTAGGTAGTCTAAGCAAGGATCCTAGGAGCTCCTATCTCAAGGGTATAAAATCATAAGCCAAAGGTACACATAATAACCCAGAGGCAACCAACACATGTAGGAAACCTAGAATGAAATCAAGGAAATGTCATCACATATGTCAACACCTTGGAATGTTCTCACTGGACTTTGACTTCCAATTGTGATCATATGAAGAACTTGAAATCCTCTCATGAAGACAAGGATAACTGATCATGCTAGACTCACCATCACTACTAGATGAGAAAACATCTTCTCCCACTCCCATCCTTAGCCTATACTAGCACTCAAGGCACGAGTGATGAACCATTATCTTATTAATTCATTTTAATCTCCATTTAGTTTAATATTATCACTTGATTAAGTAACCTAATAAGGATACCCAGGTAGCCACTTCCGGGCTCCGATGCCTCCAAAGTAAGCCACTTCCCCTTTAACACCTAGATAACATACTCTAGGTTTAATAATCTTAAATCATGACTCTAAGTCAACATAGTCTCATATTTTTCCAAAACTGGTTCCAGGAAGTAACAGGAACACACAATGCAATTTCCATCATAAAATTAACTCCATAAGGCTGAGTCACATTTGATCAAATATCATTCAAGTATGCAAGGAAAAAAAATACAAACAATAATTTTTAATCCCACCTCTGGTAATAGTCCTACTAGGCCGACATACAAATCCGTTCTAATCTCAAACGTGAAAGGCAAAGTAATAGATAAATAATAGAATTTAATACAATAAACTAATTTGTAAATTTCATCATGAAATTAATTTACTTAATAATTACTAACAAACTATAATTACATTTAAAACAATTAAACTCTAACCCTAACAAATCAATTTATTTCATTAACAGAATAAATTGATTTTAGGAATTAAAATTACTAACACAATAAAATCTATAGTCTAAATAAATTAACTGGTTTAATAAATGAATAACATGCCACCATCATTTAAATAATTCAACCAATTGGAATAAACAAACATTAAATAATTACATCTAGTCAAATTAAAACATACATATGCTAAAACACACAATTCCCCTATATACACACACACACACACACACACACACACACACACACACACACACACGTTTATATATTGAAATAATAATTTAATACTTAAACAATATAAACTTTATTTTATTGTCTTATTATTTTATTTTATTATTTATGTTTTAATAATTTATATCTTAACTATTTATTATTATATATAAAATATTTTTAAATTTTTAATAATTTTTTAAAAATGAAACAAAAAAGAAATGTTTGTGGGGACCCGCAGGCCCCACCCCCTAACTACCCCCACGAAAGTCCCAAGGGCCTTCCACCGATAGTCCCTTGGGGGTATTGTGCTACAACCTTGGGCTGGCCGCCGACTAAGAAAAGGGAGAGGAGAAGGATAGGTGGCCCCACTTGCTCTAATTGTTTTTAAAAAATATTTTTCTTAATTTTTTTTTGTAGATATGTTTTCACCAAAAAATTACTGTTCCTTGAACATCGAGCCCCCCTCCCTTTTTTTAAAAAGGGATTTGTAAATGCAAAAATAGAATATATACATATAATATATATGTGCATGTATATACACAAGATATATAGACACACACACACACACACATATCCATTTTCATTACAAAATGCAAATTTGATCAATTAAATAATTTCCCCTTATTTTTGCAAAGAAAATAAAAACAACCAAATTAAAAGCCTAAATAATACACAATTCCTTTTGGTTATTTTACAATTTATTTTTTAAGGGTTTTAGTGGAATTTCCTTTCAAAACTAATGCTATATTTGAGCTTTCTCCAAATAAATCTATTTGTAAAATTGAACCTAGGGTTTCCAGATAAAATATTTTCTCATAAAATTTCAACAATCATTATTCTAATTTCTACCAACTCCATAAATTCAAAACCCTAATTGAAATCAAGAAAAATTTAAACCAAGGATTGCATGCATACCAAAATTTCCTATGTAGTCAATTCTAGAATTTCAACATGAAGAGAAATCACAAACAATCCAAAATATCCATTTCTGACATGCATGAAGAAAATACTTATTCCTGAAATACAAAAAATACAGTCACAAGGGTTACTAAACCCTACCTCAAACACCAAAGAGATAAATTCGACAATGATCAGAAACAAAGATAAATCCAAGCTTTTAGAAAATCTTCTCCAAATTGAATCCTTCACCAAAATTCTCCAAACCCGTGTGTTGAGAATAATGGCCAAATTTTCACAATATAGGAAATTGAATTCCACATGCAAAGTTTGGAACTCAACTCCACTCAGAGCCTTCTTTCCATCAATTCCTAAATTCCTCTAATTACAGTTCTGAACTCAAGACTATTTTTCTAATTCTTCCTGTTAAACCACTTAACTCAAAATTGACTAATTCATTTTATTTTATTTATTTCAATTTTGATTGTGCAACTTAATGAATTCAAATTAAATTAAATAATAACATTTAGTCTCCTGTTACGTTCTACATGTTATTTAATTTTCCATTTAATAAATACCTTTTATTAAAAAAGTTAAATTTACAAATAATTAAATCTAAAGTGAATGTATTTAATTAATTTTCATTAATTAAATATCTTTATTTTCACAATAAGCCCTATAAATGCATTTAATTAATTTCTATTAATTAAACACTCACATTTAAATAGCTAAAATAGAAAAATCTAATTTATTTAAATTTCACAATTAATCTAAATAAATTATCTAATTATAGAAACCACATCAATAACAAAAAACCAACTGAACTTAAAGAACCATAACCATGCTCAAGGAAGAAACTATAAATTAACGTCACCTGGACAATTTTGGAAAGGGTAAAATATCGGTATCTTGTCCACTATTTCAGGACAATAGAATGACTTAGGTTGGGATTTGAATTTGAATATTATCTCCTCTATGTTACTTGACAATTTAGGGAAGTCGATGCCTGGTACCTGCAAACCTGCATAAAAGACCAACATGTATGTATATATATATATATATATATATATATATATATATATATATATATATATATATATATATATATATAATGGTGGGGATTAGGACATCACATGGATCCTAAAACCAAGTAACTACGACTCCGTCTCTCAACCATATCAAACACATCAAACAAGAAAGTAAAAGCATACAAATGCAAGTATGGGGTAAGTATAATCATACTCATAAGCGTCATTTAAAAAATGTAAATCATCATCATTAAATAACTAACATCATCTAACTGCATCAATATAACATCCATAATTATTCATTTATTAAAAATCACCATGTAGTGTCATATATACAAAACCATAAACTAGTACATTTGAGACCTTTTTCCCATGGCAAGTCATTTGAATTGGGACGGTTTACCATTGATATTACAACACCACCCATCATCACAGTTTTGCAAATGAAAAAAATGATGGCTATGATTGGCATCGTAATTAAGACGACTATAACTGTTGTAAAAAGGGGGTTTCAACATAGCGAATACACCGTCGTGTCTATTTGTAGCTGTCCCAATTTCGATGGGTAGATGTCAGATGTAGTTATTTATCGACGAAAATGCTATACATGCGACGGTTAATCATCCTAATGTTCTGATGGATAACTGTCGTTTGTAGATTGTTTATCGACAGAAATGCTGTGCATGCGATAGTTTTTCGTCAGAATTTTCTGATAGATTGTTGTCGCTTTTCTAGTGATGTTGTAATTACGACGGAATTCATAATTTTTTTAAAAAAATATATATTTTTCGATTGAGTTTGTATCGATTCAGAACGGTGTTCTTGTAGATTTGGTTCTAGCTGGTTGCATTACTTTCGGATCTTGATCGACTTGCAAGGTGGTTTGGTGAGTTGAGGTCTTTTATTCATGCTCATGATTTGGTTATGTCATTCAGAGATGACTTTGCAGTAGATTTGGTAGATGACAAGAAGCTAGTGTGGTGATCAGAGATGCATTATTCCTGATGTGTTCGTGGGATATATGGGGACCTGATTGCATTCAGATCTGATTCGAGAAACTTCTTGACTTCTTTGGTCTGAATTGGATGTGCTTTGTTCCTATGGAGTGTAGTAGTGACTTGACTTGCAGAACTTGCACAATGGAAATTTTTAGATCACTATGGTGTCCATGATGACTTCAGAGAAGTCTTCTTCTTGGTGAGCCGAGTTGAGAGACTTGGATTACAGAAAGCGGGTTGTTTGATGTGACTTATGAGACATTGGATGCCTCTTCATAGCGGGTTCACGGTGCAGTCTGTGGTGTTTCTTTGCAACTAGGTTCTTGGCAGAGATCTGTTGATTTGGTAGCCATTGAGATGGATCGATATGACTTGATCTTGGGTCAAGACTTCTTGAGGTGAGTTGAAGTGATCATTTCTCCTTGAAGTGATTGATGTTTTCAACAGATAGCCATCACTTTTAGTTTTGTCATCGGTTATTCTTTGGTTTCCATCATAATTACGATGGCTCACACTATTTTTTAAAAAGAAATATATATTTGTCATATGTTGATTGAGATCTTAAATTATTGAGCTTCTCTTTGTTTCAATAATAGTTTAACATTCTCTACTTAATAGGGCCAACGACATAAAGGTGGAAGCTCATCTAGCCCCTCCTAGGATCCTCTTATGACCCTTTACGACACTTTAAGACCTCTAAGATGTATTCTTAGAGATCGTAAAGGGTCATAAAGGGTCATAAGGGGTCCTGGGACACAACAGCTAAGAAACATAAATGTAGGTATCATGGTCACAATTTTTTGGAGACACAACATAATTGAATGCTATACCCAGACGATGCAACACAACCACTACTCTTGTAGTTCTAAGTGGACACTGCGAGATCCAAAAACCAAAGATAAGGAATCTATATATGGTTTTTTGGATCCCACAGTGTCAACTTATAACTAAAGGAGTAGTGGTTGCGTTGCATCCTTTGGGTATAGCATTCAATTATGTTATGTCTCCAAACAATTGTGACCATGATGCCTACATTTATGTTTTTCAGTTGTTGTGATACCTACATTTATGTTTTGTAGCTGTCGTGTTTATTTGCATGTTCTTTATGTGTTTCACTTCTCTCCCTCGCATCGAAAATAAGATTTTCCCACTCTAAATTGAGAATGTGCATGCAACACAAGAAGAATATGCATGAATAGCAGATGGAGCTGAGAAAACACAACACATTTACATTTTTTTAATAGGTCAAAATTACAATGTTTGCGATGGTCTATAACTTACAATACGCAATTAAAGACCTCTATAAAAAATGCAACCCTATCGTGTTTTTCAGCTCCACCTGATATCCTATGTATATGAATTGAGATTGCATATTGAACTAGGCGTCTCCTTTTGCATTGCCTGAAACCAAGATACTATCACAGTTAACATCTAAAATCATTATTGAACTTTTTATTATTATTAAAAAGTACACTAGTCTCCTTTATTTCTTGTACACCATCTTTGTTAGAAAGTTTCTTCATGGATGGCCTCCACTTTCTTCCCCACTACAACTATAACCACTATTCATTCTCCTGCGGTCATTACTATCTTCTCTATTGATCATACCTCCATTGCAATTTCTCTGATGAAAATTTCAAAATTCACTGTTTGGTATTCCTTCATCTCCCCTTAACTCCATCACTTATGGTTACAAATCAAGTTCCAAGAATCAGAATGGCATGTCTCATCATCACAACTAACCCACCTTAAACAATTGATTAACCATTCTAGACAAGATGATGATTTAAGGTTTTTTGTGAAGCTTCTAACTTGGTAGTTGCAATCAACATTTGTATTAAAAGTTTTATTGTTGTTCAAGTAGTGTGTTTTAGAAAAGAAACCATTGAACATTCTAATACTAATTTCTCCCAAAATATAAAATCTACTAAAATTTAGCGAAAACCCCTCCAACATTACAACAACGTATAAAAGGAAACTCAGTGTTTCTAGTAGCGATAAATAGATTTTTTGAGAAGAGTAGAAGAAACAATATTCTTGGAGGGAGAAAACCTTATAGACTTATGACATACCTTTGTATGCAACCCATTAACATTTCAAATGCAAGAATGAAAGAAAACATGGAACTAAGCTCAAATACATGTAAATAAACATTAGTCATTATCAAATAAACATTGAGAAGTAAATGTCAGTCATTATCAAATAAACATCAATTATTATCAAATAAGTTGCATAAATGAGAATCATTTTTTTTTTGGCTTTTTCTTTTTTTTCTGCTTCCCTATATTGTTGCAGAGGCGTATTCATGTCCACATCATCATTTCTTCTCAGTCGTGCATGTGATCTCTTTTTATTTTTTGTTGTTGTTGATATTGACTATGTGGTACTCCCTATTTATGATCATTTCATGAAGAAATGTCTTGATGGCTCGCGGGAAGCTAGGGCATCATACATTGTTTATGAGCTCACTATTGAATACTGGCATTGTTTACATCTTTTCATTTGGAATGCTTGATGACCCGCGAGCTTTGAGAGCTAGGGCATTGTTTCTATTACCTTCAAGGCATTGTGTGAAGTGTTTGGTCTCTCTTTATTTGTTTTGTTGTTGATATTCCCTATGTGGTACTCCCCGTTTATGATCATTTCATGAGGAAATGTCTTGATGGTTCATGGGCTGTAAGCTAGGGCATCATGCATTATTTATGAGCTCCCTGTTTAAGCACTGAACAATCAAATAGGGATATGAGGTGCTCAAATAGTGAGCTCATAAACAATGCATGATGCCCTAGCTTGCAGCCCGTGAGCCATCAAGACATTTCCTCATGAAATGATCATAAATGGGGAGTACCACATAGTGAATATCAACAACAAAACAAATAAAGAGAGATCAAACACTTCACACAATATATGTTGTTGTATAAGATTTTATTAAGATTAAATATATTGTTTTATTAAGATTTTATTAAGACAAAGTATTTTAGGTTAGTTTTATGTTGTTTTATAAGATTTTATTAAGACTAAATATATGATGTAAACTCATAATTATACTTGATATATATATAATCCAAAGGAGGAATTATGAAATATATTTGTAGGTAGTTATCTCTTTTATAATGATGGAGGAATGAAAGGTAATGATGAATGAGGTTTTTTCTATTAGATCATACATTAATACACTTACTATTTTGAATTTGAGCTCGAGCATCATGCAATGTTATTGCTGTCATTGCATGATTGCTATTGTTGTGCACCATATATTGTTTTATACACTATTTATTTCATTAAGACCATGAGCTTGGCATTTGTAATGTATTTTCTATTATTGGATCAATGCTACCATGTTGTTGAGGCTGTAGATGCATTGAATCACCACTGCCATTCTATTTTTATAGCAGCAATATAACAAACAGAGCACCGGCCAATCAAATAGGGACATCAGTAAGACATTTAATGCATTATTACTTCATCATGATGATAAAAATTCATTGGCTCAAGAACATAGAATGTGGGTAGATGCATTGAATCACCACTTCCATTCTATTTTGATGAAGAAGAACTATGTTATAAAATTTTAAGGCATGAAATTTTATAACCGTACATATATTTTATGAGTATAACTGTACAATAAAAGAGTACCCACATGCCTTGGTTGTTATTGGTCTATGAAAGGTTTTGGTTTTCCTTTCCCAATTGAGATGTCATCCTAAGATTCAAAAGGACCAAATTAATAATAAGTCTTGAACATAAATGCATGATTGTGGATCCTCAAGTAGGAGCTATGATGCAAAGGAAGAACACTTATATGGGTTTACCCGCATAGGGCAAAAAGAGGTCTACACCTTACTGGCCCCCCCATCCGCAGCTAGAGGATTGGGAGGGGGTGCATCTAATCTGCTAGGTGGTGGTGGTGGTGGCATGGCACCCTCAGACTGCTAAGCAATGAATGAATATAGAGGAGCCCTCTGAGCAGTAGGAACCACAATACAATATAAAGTAAAGTAGTATGTCACCCTCTATCCTTGGTGGGTGGCTGTATGCACATATCTCTCTCTCTCTTTTCTCTCAGCTGTGTGAGATGTGCATCCCTACAAGTCCTCAATTGTACCAACTGGGCATCTCTATCTACTCGAAGCTGTACAATCTAAGTATCCCTCTCAGCTCTGACCTGTGAGAGCTATGAGTCCCTCTCTAATAACTGAGCTGTAAGGGTGGCCACCTATAACCTCAAAGCCACTCTCTCCTACTCACAATGAGACAAACTATCTTCATCACCACTTGTAGGGGGGTCCTGTCATGCCTTCTACTGCTGTGGATCCCAATCTCCCCCTACAGGTCTTTGTGTATGCTCATCATGATGTAACAATGGTCCTGTATCTCTCTGAGGAGGAGTGACCCATACTCTGTGCTGCCTATGGCTAGCATCACCTCTAGAGGCCCATCGCCTGCTACCACCCACTGCACCACCACCACTACCCCTATCATCTCCTCCATCTCCTTTGCCCCTGTAGGCCCCATCTCCATCCCTCCCTCCACCTCTATGGGCTCCATCATGGCCTCTCCCTCCATCACCTCCTCCAGCAGCTCGGGCTTTCCCTCCAACATCATCATCTAGATCATAGTCCAGTGCATCCTCAATACGTGGAATGACATCATCAGGAGTAGTGAATCTAGGATATGGATGCCTCAAATAATAATCATGATACTCATCAGTAACACCTGCATCATGGATATCTTCTTGGTAATCCTAGTTGATGCGATGCATATGGGATATCTCATAGATTGCTATCTCAAAAATCAATCGGGCTCCCCACTGAGCCTCTTCATTTTGGATCCTCACATAAAGACACGTCTCCAGAGATATGCCCTGTACCCTCCTGTACTATCAACATACTTTAGTGATAAAAAAATGCTCAATGATATAGCAGGTCCTACCAACAAGATACCTTGTCTGAAAGAAGTACAACATCTATCAGGCATCTGAGGGCCAAGCCTCACAATCTAAGTATGGCCGCCACTCTACATCTGTCACATCATCAAGGAGATGCCGCCAATACTCTAACTTGCCCAGGTGGGGCTGCTAAATGAAACTAGAATACATGTAAATGTAAGGAAAACTGGCGTTGTGGTGCCTATCAACAATGGGATGGGTCATGGAGATATGCTCCCATGCCCAGATCTACAAAAAAATACTCCCCACAATCATGGACATGGAATGCTGATAAACAATCTCATGCAGCTCACAGTACATGTGAGCTAGGATGCAGCTACCCCAGACATATCTCCTAGGAGACTAGATCATCTGTCCAATAACTCAAGACCAACCACACATGAAACTGTGCTAGCCCCTGTCAGGCATCATAATGCCACCTATCAAACTAGCTAAGTACATAGGTAGAGGGGCATAGTTGGCGACCATGTAGTCCCAACTCAGGTAACGACCCCTGATCATGTCATCTTGAAAAAATCTCCTCGCATCAGTGATCATTGTGGGTCTAGAAGACACGTACTCTATCCGAGTACTCATCACATAAACATGCAAAATCCTCCAGATGTCCTCCGGCGTCACTGTCATCTCACTGGTCAGTAAATGAAAGGTGTTGTGCTTCGAATGGCACCTCTTTGCCAGTGCTGTAAGAAGATTGTGATTTACCTGAATGTGAGGTAAATAAAAAAGACTCCAAATCCCACAATGGTGAACTACCTACTGATCCTCCAGACTCAGCTGATCGTGAAGAGTCAAGACCTAGGATGGCCTCGGGGATCTAAATGATACAACAGGAAAATCAGCCTACACAATAGAAAATAAGGGCACTATGTTAGCATTAGACAAGAGAAATTGGCTAAAAAATTGCTCAAAGTTTAGAAAAACAAGTGTACTTGGCTCAAAAATCAAGAAAAGCAAATGTGACTTGAAACCCTGGATGCGGATCAAGAAACTCAGGATGTGATCCAAAAATTGGGAGTGATTTAGGAAATCTCGAAGGTGAACTAGGAAATATGGGATGCGATCTAGTATACCAGATGCGACCCTATTATCTAAAAAGACCAAAAAAGCTAACAAAAGTTTGAATTTGTCTAGATGCGACCCGCTGGGGTGCGATCCCTGAAATCTCAGATGTGACCTAGAATCTAGGAGGTGACACGGGATGGACTATATGCGATCCTATTTATGGGATGCAACACAAAATTAAATTGCCTATAAAATGCATAAAAATGCGTGAAAAATCAAAATTTTCAAATTGACAAGGTTCGTTGTCAGATACTAACAGGTGGTGTGTAGTGCCTCGGTCAGTCGTGTCACCTAGCCATATCAAATCAGTGCTTCTCTGCTGGGAACACCATGGTCACTCAGAGTTTAGTAAATTCTCAAAGGGTAAAAGTGAAAATGAATGGTTAAAAGTCACTTTTTGACCTATTTAAGCCTCCCAGGGGCCCTGGAACCCTAAGGGACATTCATTCATAAGACATCACAGAGGCTTCATATCGGGACCAAAATTGAAACAGGTGATTTATTGTTATCTCTATTGAGCATTTATTGTCACTTAGTATCAAAATCATTAATCGGTGAAATATTGGACCAGTCGGTAAATACAAGGAGACAGGAACAGTCGATAAAGCTTAGCCTAGCAAGTCGGTTGACTATATGCACCGATGTATCTTATAGTCTACCGAGTGCACATTCACACTGATGGATAGTTTACACCGAAGTCTTCTAGCATACACTGAAAAGAGTAAACAAGCACTACCGAGGATAACATAAATGACTTATGAATTAGTGAAGGCTTAATTTTCAAGACAGACAGTTATAACAGACTGATACACATGTAAGCTCGATTATTTTAGAATCAACGTAAAGATATGAAAAGGAATATAGTTTTTTACAAGATTGACAATTGATAAAATTCAAAGAAGATCTGATGGTGATACATCAACCGAGAAAGGTAAAGCGGTATAATCTATGAACATGGTTAAGCGGCATAATCTAACAGATGTAAATCAAATAGTTTAGCAAATCTAGAACACTATAAATATATCATTCTAAGAATGATGAAGATGATGAGACAAAATTGATACAAGCACTGAACAGACCAAATCGAGCAGAATTTTTTACAGAGAAGTGTTTAGAATTGACAAAGCAAACCGAGCATCACAAAGCAAAAGATCTACACAGGAAAGGTGATATTTATACAGTACTTATATGATCTATTATCAGACAATCTAGTTGTCAATCAGAGAAGATACATTTTCTATTGCTTTCTAACAGTTGTAATAGAACTATCAAAATCTCTTAACTGAGTGGATTTAACAGTCCTATTGTAAATCTCTTAACCGAGTGCACACTTAATAGTGTTGTCAAAATCCTTTAACGAGGTAGATCTAGCTGATCTTTTGTGACTCCTAACAGGGTAAGATCACCAGAAGTGATCACAATTGTAGCCTTAATAGGTAAACTCTTTCTATCTGCAGACTAGTGAAGATTTGTGGGTCTCATCCCCACTGCAGTTTTACCTTCTAACAGGGGTTTCTACGTAACCAAATACTTGTGTTATGTGATTGCATTGATGGTATAATGATTAGTTAGTTTCATATATGATTGTTTACGCAATTTGATGCAAGTTATTTGATCGGTTAAAGTACTGAATGTTAATTCAGAATGAAGGATTTAAATGAAAAGTTTTGGTAGATACTAATTCACCCCTCCCCTCTCAGTATCTGTCTCTTCTAATTTCCAACAATTGGTATCAGAGCTAAGTTCTCTTGTTGAATAGTCTAACCACTGAAGGGTAAAGATCTAATTCATGGAGAGGTACAAACTTGATAATTCTATTGAGAATCAGAAACTTCAACTGCAGATGTATGTGGAATAGTACAAGAAAGCCAAGATTGAATTAAAGGATTTAATGGTACAGAGAAAGAACATTGCAATTGCACAAGGTGAGATCGATTATCATGAAGAAATTTTTGAAGATGCATTTGATCATAGTGGATCTAGCTTGGGAAGCATCTCTGATGGATCTGAAAGTACTATCACTGACCTATCTGAAAGGAACTAGTAGCTATCTAATCAAGTGAAGGCTTTACAGATTGGACAAGAAACACAAATGGTAAGAATGGTAGAAATATTGAACAATGCAAGACAAGCTAAGCAAGACCGTAACCTAGCCATTGAAGACAGAAGACTGATGAATGAAAAACTACAAGCCAAAGAAAGTGAAATACAAAGGCTTACTGATCATCACTTTCAAGTGTCAAATCAGGTTCTGATTGCAAATCAAGAAGTAAACTGGATCAATGGTGAACTATCAAGGAATCTTGAAGATATGGCAAGATTGAGAGAAGAAAATGAAAAGTTGAGGAATGACCTAAAGAATCAACAACAACACAATGAGATGAAAAAGTTGGCTGAAGAAAGTTCAAAGAAGATTAATGATTTCCTAGACAATCAGAGAAGATTTGGAAGCAGAGCCGGTGTAGGTTATACTGGTGAAGGTGAATCATCGAAACATACTGAAAAGATCAGTAACAATCAAGGTCAAAAATCTAAAGTACTCACTTGCTATCACTGTGGAAAACCTGGACACACTTCTAATGTATGCCAAAGCAAAGCTAAAGGGCATCCTCCTATTACTACTACAAGATTTGATGGTTACTGCTATTACTGTGGAAAGTATGGACATCAAGCATTTGAATGCAAATCTAGACAAAAGGACAATATTGAAAAGACTACTACAAGGAAGATATGTTACACATGTAACAAGCATGGTCATACTGCAAGTGAATGCAAAGCTAAGATGAAGCAAGTCTGGAATCCTAAGAAGAAAACTCAGAAGAAGTCATATCAACCAAAGAGGGAAGGTAATGCATATGTATGAGATTATAATACATGGACTAGTTGCACTGCTTGTGGCTGGTATGGACATATTGCTGCTAACTGCTACAGGGCACATCACATAAGAAATTAAAGATATTGGGCAAGCACACTGATGGCCTGTATGCACTATCACAAAGTTGATCATGTGAGAAAAGACTATAGAGATCAAGTACTGGATGAGAATCATGTATTTGAGAGTGGATACACTATTGCAGATATCATGAAGATGAGGAATACTATGTGGAAGAAAGTAGAGAAGGTGATTGCTGAATCGAGTAACACTGTCGTTGAAACCTCATCATCTGGACAGGGTGACATCGGTAACTCCACTTAAGGTGACTAAGGTATGTATGGAACTGATACTTTGAAAGATCATATTTTACATACAGTTCCTTATACTTGAAGAGTTAATACCAAATCTGCATGAATTAAGATGCACTATGGTTATATTGTGTGAGCTAACAATGTTATACAAGTTGGTAAAGGCAAGACGGAGAATGAAGTACCGATTTATAATTGATAAGCAAGGTTAACCGAGGAAATAGTGTAAACTGATGAAATTGGGTGTCAATCGAATAAGACAGCTGTAATACACTATGAAGTTAGGTCGAACATTTATTGCAAATATTTGAGCAGGGAATTTTGGAAAAGTCTATAAATACGCTAGAATCAAGTTCATTATTTACATTGCGAGCACCGGAGAATGAATTTTTCAGAGAAACCAAGAGTTTGAGCTAAAGATTTCTACAAAGATTCAAGGCACTTTCATCTCGAACCGATAACTATTCTTCAACTATCAAGTAGGTTTTTCAGATATATTTTTAACTTGTGCTCACTGTAATCACTGAAACCCTAGTTTTCTTGATGGCATCCACATCTACCACAACTAAATCACAACAAGGTGAAGAAGAGGTTGAATTCATAGTTAGGGCACATTTTAAAGAAGACAAATTCAAATCACATCCTAGAGTCACATCACATATTGATTTAATGGGAGCATTCTCTAGCATTCCTGAAAGGATTTTATTAACTGAAGATATTAGAGCGTATATCCACTGCAAGATCAGTGAGGTAGGAATGTATGAACTGCTTGCTACACTTCAAGGGGTTTGTGACCTAAACAGACAGTTGAAACCAGAGTATAAATGCCTGGAAGATGTAGGGTTAACTAGCATTCGCTATTTTCCTCAAGATTATAAGAATGAATGGACAAGAATTGTGTTTAGCCAATATCATGACGGAAAATTTTGGTTGGACAACAAGCCTATCGAAGTAACAAAGAAGATGATAAGCATTATTATAGGGTATCCCACTACTGATAAAGCAAAAGCATTTCACAGTTCTGCTAGACAAGAAGTTGAACAAAACACAGGTGCAGAATGGGATGGAAGAGCACTAAAAATAAACAAAATCAAAGATCCTGCTGTAAAATTTAAAGCTCATGTTATCAGGTATAAGATATTTTAGTCGAGTCGATTGAATAGTGTACCGACAAATGCTGTGGATATGGCCTACAAGATTGTGAAAAAGAATCACCAAGTTGACCTAGCATACATCATGTTTCGATAGTTGGAAGACAACATGAAGGTCATAAGATCAAAGAAGTCTAATACATGTAAATTCGGTTCTTTACTTGTATGTTTATTCTTGTATATACAAAGGTTTGTACCTGGCATTGGAAAGGTTGTATGGAAGAAGGACAAACCTATTGCACAATAGATTAGTGATCATATGAAATCTCTCAGAGATAATGCGAAGAAGGAATTTGATCTATACTTTAACAAATTGAAGGAACAGATGCATAAGAGAAGCAGAATACCTGGCGAGTTAGTAAAGAAATTTGACAATATATGTTTTGTTGTTAGCACAGATCACTGCTTGATCAAATCTGTTACACCAAGAATCAAGTGGCTAGCACCTATGGGTTACGAGATAAGCCATGATTTCACATTGAAATCCATTACCGCCCTACTAGCACTTCCTATTGACATTTCTGCAAGAAGAGTTGGAACATATGAGGAAGCTAAATCAAGAACAAAGACTGATATCTCTATCAGTAAAATGACCAGAAGAGGAAAGAAGTTAATAAAGAATCTTGAGGCTACACTAAATGCTTTGCAATTACTAGATGATTTATCTGAGGAATCACCGGTTGTTGCCACAACTGAAGGGCTACTGGAGCTTGCAGATAAATCTTATGATAGTGAAGCCACCAAGTTAGATGATGACAAGGGCACCTCATCGGTTCCTCCTACTAATGATACAAAAAAGGAGATGATTGTAACTAATAAACCAAGGGCAGCAACTCCTACTCAAAAATATATGAAAAGAAAGACAAAGATGGTAGCAGACTTACTGAAGAAGAAAGTGAAACAAACAAAGGTTACCGAAGGTAATGACAAGTCTGATGAAGAGAACAGATACAAGGTTGTAAAACACAAAGACAGTACTATTGAAGAATTAATTGAAGATATAATGGAAAATGGAAATTTGAATGATCCCACTTTAGGAAAGTTTGATAGCATGAGTGTAGAGGATCAAATAAAGATTGAGAATACGGTTGTACAACAAATGATCAAATTCAAGAGAATACCGATTGAAATTTCTTACAATTTACCGAAGGCACTAGATGATAGAATTGCTACAAGATGGATTGAAGAAATGGAGATAGAAAAGAACAAAAGAGAAAGATCATTGATGAGGTTAGCAACACATCTAAGCATGACTGAAGTAGCAAAGTATTTACAGAAGTATCAACAAAGATTTTTGACAAAACACAAAACCCTCATGATTATGGATGAAAATGTTGGTGACATAGATGTTGAGTATACATCATTATGGGATTTGATGTTGAAGGAAGAAGCAAAAGCAGAGCAAGCTGCTTATCTACAAATGTCAAAAAGAGTGAAAAGGTCAAAATATAAAGGTATACTTTTGGGTGATACAGACAATACAGATAAGGACACTGGTACACATGATACCAAGATAATAGACATAACTAAGGACACATCAAAGATAAGTGTAACACAACAGGCACCAGAAAGAGTTGAAATTCAACTAAAGAAGAAAATAGATGAAGATGTTCTTATTGAGGACATAACACATGGTGACCCTGATAATAATGATGATGAAGATGTACAGATAATATCTTTGAAGGATACTGACACAGCATCACTACCGGGAAATCTACCGATGATTGATGAGGCATTGGCTATTATAGCACAGATTGAACCCAAGGAGAAGAAACAAGGTGAACATAAGGATGCTGAGGAAACACCAGAAATAATGTTACTTGCAGATACAAATTCACCTACTCTAGAGGCACAGTCCACTATTGCACCACAGGATACTGAACAAAAGGATACAAAGGAGAAAAAGGAAGGTGAAGAACATAAAGAACAAGAAGAAACTACTGAGGTGAACCAAACTGACATTGCTATCGAAGCTCAACCATCGAGCACCGAGGAGCATCAGAAAGATAAAAGCATGTCAACCAGCTCCGAGACTCCAAAAGATAAGAGCACTGCTATACTATCGAGGAGTGGACCTCTCAAGAAGAAGAAACTAGGAAAAGGAGCTGTAACATTACAAGAAATCATTGAAATACTGAATGTTGATCCAATGACATTGAGCCCCTCCAAATTGCAAACATATGGTGAGCTATGTCAGAGGAAGGTAGCTCAAGAAAGGTTAAAGAAAACCTATAAAAGGAATGAAATACTAACAAATGTTAGAGACATATTACAACAAGTCATTCTTGATGTTGATGTTGATGTCGACAAGCCCATACTAGATCAACTAGCATACTTGTCATAACAAATACAATAGCCCGATGTTGATATTGAAAAGAGAATGGAAGAAAGGGCAGAAAGTAGAGTACAGGAGAAACTTGCACAAAAGTTGTGTGCAGAAGTTGCTTTGAACAAGGTAGAGTTATCCAAGGTAATATCTAATTGTCAGATTATTACAACTTATATATTTCAAACCTTGATGACTTTGTGTACTACCGACATGTTCACTTCTAAGGTCGATGAACAAATTAAGAAACTTAAAGTAGAAATACAGACATGTACACAAGCTGCATCAACCAAGCCAAAAGATTTAGGCACGCATATCCTCCAGATACATGAAATCAGGTGGTTGATCAGAGATCTTAATCAGAAGAAAGAGAGCATAATAGATCAGGTTACAGAGTTGCAAAAAGAACTCATCCTACACCTAAAAATTCTTGAACAACATATGGATAAAGCACGCACACTGATCTCTACACCTGACATTTTGGTGTTGAAAAATGTTATGGACATGAGAACTCAAGTGAGTTATGAGCACCTCGCTCTTACAAACTTGAAGGAGGAATGGGACAACCTCCTGGAATCACTGAAGAAAACCCATCAGAACATTTTTGATAAGCTGTAAGTATACATTCTATTTTTGGCACTAATCTCAAAAAGGGGGAAAGCAAATGTATATGCCAATAGATATTCATTTTGATATATAGCTCTGTATACTTTACACACTACCAAGATTATTGTAAGGGGGAGTGCTTACTGTACTTAAGCAATTTTGTATATGTATATATCAGGAGATATAAGGATTTGTGTATATACATTTTTTTTGTTTTGATACTAATGCCAAAGGGGGAGATTGTTATCTCTATTGAGCATTTATTGTCACTTAGTATCAAAATCATTAATCAGTGAAATACTGGACCAGTCGGTAAATACAAGGAGATAGGAACAGTCAGTAAAGCTTAGCCAAGCAAGTCGGTTGACTATATGCATCGATGTATCTTATAGTCTATCAAGCACACATTCACACCGATGGATAGTTTACACTGAAGTCTTCTAGCATACACCGAACAGAGTAAACAAGCACTACCAAGGATAACATAAATGACTTATGAATCAGTGAAGGCACAATTTTCAATATTGATAGTTATAACAGACTGATACATGTGTAAGCTAGATTATTTCAGAATCAGCGTAAAGATATGAAAAGGAATATATTTTGTTACAAGATCGACGACTAACAAAATTCAAAGAAGATCTGACGGTGATACATCAACTGAGAAAGGTAAAGCGGTATAATCTATGAACATGGTTAAGTGACATAATCTAACGGATGTAAATCAAACAGTTTAGCAAATCCAGAACACTATAAATATATCATTCTAAGAATGACAAAGATGATGAGACAAAATTGATACAAGCACTGAATAGACCAAACCGAGCAGAATTGTTTACAGAGAAGTATTCAAAATTGACAAAGCAAACTGAGCATCACAAAGCAGAAGATCTACACAGGAAAGGTGATATTTATACAGTACTTATATGATCTATTATCAAACAATCTAGTTGTCAATCAGAGTAGATACATTTTCTATTGCTTTCTAACAATTGTAATAGAACTATCAAAATCTCTTAACCGAGTGGATTTAACAGTCCTATTGTAAATCTCTTAACCGAGTGCACACTTAACAGTGTTTTCAAAATCCTTTAACGAGGTAGATCTAGCTAATCTTTTGTTACTCCTAATAGGGTAAGATCACCAGAAATGATCACAATTGTAGCCTTAACAGACAAACTCTTTCTATCTGCAGACTAGTGAAGATTTGTGGGTCTCATCCCCACCGCAGTTTTACCTTCTAACAAGGGTTTTTGCATAACCAAATACTTGTGTTATGTGATTTCATTTATGGTATAATGATTAGTTAGTTTCATATATGATTTTTTACGCAATTTGATGCAAGTTATTTGATCGGTTAAAGTACTGAATGTTAAATTAGAATGAAGGATTTAAATGAAAAGTTTTGGTATATACTGATTCACCCCTCCCCTCTTAGTATCTGTCTCTCCTAATTTCCAACATTTATATCATCCAGATGCAGTAAAAAAGGAGTTACAATGCAAAGTCATCATTGAGAAGGCAAAAGTCAAAATGGTCAAATTACAGTCAAACAGGGGCAAAACAAAGCAGAAAGTGGTTTTCTCAATACGACATCAAGTTTTTATGCTAGGATATTGTTAAAATATAAGTCAAAATTGGTCAACTCTCTCAAATTCTTGGTCAAACTTGGTCAAATAGTGCTTCTGGGGGACTTTAATCAATCTAAACGGCTTGAAAGTTCTTTCCAATCAATCTATGCTTGATTCCAAATTAAGTCAACCACTGAAAACTCTTCTCAATGCTTGAAACTAATGAGTTTATTCAAATTTGTTCCAATTTCAGTCCCGAGGGGCATAATCATACCGAAATCCAATGCTTTGAATCAAATTCTTCAACACCAGGGGCATGACAATTCTCTTTAATTAAGCTGAGACTATTAATTTCAACTGGAAATTCTTTTCAAAAATCTCATATCGACCTTCGTTCAATCAAGCTCGGAGTCGGTATTGTCAATTCTTGTCCAATCAAGTTTAGAATTGATAGTTTTCAAATCAAGCAAAATTTCATTCAATCAAGCTCGAGATTGTTTTATCGGTCTTCATTCAATCAAGCTCAGAACTGGTAACGTCAATTTGCATTCAATCAAGTTTAGAATTGATGGCTTTTTAATCAAGTGGGATTTCTTTCAATCAAGCTCAGAATTCTCAAATTCTAGAGTAGTTCTTGCTGCTCTATAAATCTCCTGAATTACGCTTTGAATCATATTTTCTTTGAATCCCTTGCTGTTTGCAAAACAATTCAAAGAGGGGCAAATGTAATCACCCAAAACTAAGCTAATAAAACCTAAGGCCCTATTTGCCCTCAATTTGGTATGTAACCTTAATTATGTTAATTTGATCTTTGATTATTAGCATAAAGTCTCAAAAATTCAATAAACTCCATCAAATCATAAATCAAGCATTAATTACTAAGGTTTTAAGAAAAATCAAAGTTATTAACTCTAGGCCTATTTAATTAATCCAATCCCATCAAACACAAAGGCTAGAGTTATTAATTAAAGAAATGCATAAATACCTCCTAAATCAAACAAACACAACAAACACACTTTCATGATTAGGAGGCTTGCACATGGATCAAGGATCAAGCCAAGATGCATCTCAACCACTCCTCACAGATGCATCTCAACTATTGAATCCCTTCAATTTCCTATAAAATATAATTTTCAAAGGCTTCTTTCTTCTTCTCAATGTTGCTAATTTCTGCTTAAGGCTTAGACTTTTGATATGCTTGCTTATGAATTTGAGGCTTCATAATCCATGATTATTGAACTCTCATGCTTGAAGGATCTACCCATTAATGCTTAGTTTGATAGTTGTTTCTATGTTTTTAAGATTTGTTTAATTAGCAAACACTTCAAATTGGGTTAAAATGGAAAGAATTAGGATTTCATATCTTAGTTTAGTTGCATACATGTACTCTTGAATCTTTCATTTTAGTGTAGATTGTCACTATTTTAAGGGTCAAATCTGAGAGAAAACTAACCCTTATTTCATACTCACATTAATTAGAGAGCAATAGGATGTTTTTTCTTGTTATCTTTTTCAATTAAATCCTTATTTTTCTCTAACAAGTGACGTTATTATCCTATTGAAGTGTTGTGTTGCAGGCCACAAACTCACAGACACATGTTGAATACACACACACACACACACACACACACACACACACACACACACACACACACACACACACACACACCCCCTTTTTATATATAAAATTTCAATTTTTTCATTTACTCCCGCCATTTTTTCATGTACCCAAAAATATCGGGTACCCGATTATGGACTGGTGTAAATTTGACCAAAATATTCCCTATCCCCATAGACTAGAGAAGCACGAGATTTCATACTTTTTTCATGGGTTGCAGAAAAAAAAAAAGTGATTTGGGGCCCATTTTTTGTTTTTTGTCAACTTGTGGTCTCACCATGGGAAGCAACAGTCGTCAAAAGGATAAACGGAAGAGGAAGGTGATAGATGAATAAATTCAAGCATATAGGGAAAAAGATAGGGAAAATCACCGAAGGAGAGAAGGTAAGTTAAACATTAATCAAGGTGACCCCATAAATGTAGTTGCAAGTGAAGAGGATGTTGAATTTGAAAATAATATGGAAATTAATTTTGTGAATAACAATGTATGGAGTGGAGATGAAAATGTAGAGATGGAGAATGAAAATGTAGATTTGGGGAATGAAAACGTAGATTTGGGGAATGACAATGAATGGAATGAAGATGAAAATGTAGACTTGGGGAATGAAAATGTTATACAATAACCACATGAATGTTACACATCTCCAAATTATATGCAAAATGAAGTCCCTTGCAATAAAGATAATCAATCTTCAAATTCAGGGCTTTCACGAATACCTAAATGGTTAATTGAAATTGAGGAGAACATTATGAATAATTGGGAAGGAAAGAGGTCACATAGAACCGTTAGGTTGTGGGCTTCAAGACTTTATGATCAATTTTTTGGAAACAAGACATTGGTTTAGCAATGTCAAATTTTTGTGCAGTTGTTAAAGATGCAAAAGATGAGACCTGTGCTTGTGAAATTGAAGATTCATGTGAACAAGAAAATGGAGAGAAATGCCATTGTTGTGAAGAATCTTTTCAATGCTCTCAATAGTATTGGGAAGACTATTAGAGAAAAAGACAAGAGAGTTGCTCGAAGAGTTATTACAACCTCCTTAGTAAGTCATCAATTGAGAAAGACTTGTTTGATGAGACAAACTTGTGTTGACTTCAATATAGACCGTAAAAATTTGGGTAGAGCACTTTCAAGAAGAGAAAGACTTGATGATCTGCTTCAAATTGATACATGGGCTTATGGTGGGAGACTTCCACGTTTTGATAAGAAGCTAATAGATGTTTTCAAGGATGAAACTCAACAATTTTGGGATGCTAACTCAAGAGTGTCACCAAATGTGAAGGACGTCTTGAAGTTGAGAGTTGGAAATCAAGACCGCACTCCACATCCTAAACATTATGTGGAGGTAAGTCAAACAATGTTGTATAAAATTTTTGTGAGACACATCCAACATTGAAAATATCACAAAGGTCTTTTGAATCCGTGAAGCCATTTTATTGTATACCCCTTAAGATTCAAAATACATGTTGTTGCAAATATCATATTGAGTTTTCAATGCATCATGAATTATTACTATCCATTCGTTCTACTTTGCATACTAATGAAATGCTAGAGGATTGTGGTGCAAGTGGTCTTCCCAAATCATCAAGAGACTTGCTAGATCAATTTTTATGTCATAGAGATGATGGTTGTTCATTTTATAAAAAAGATTGCTTAAATGCCAAGTGCTCAAAATGTGGTGGCTTGTCCAAGTTTAGGACATGTTTTCATGAGGGTTTGGAACAGAATTTTGGAAAGAAAATCATCCAAAAAAGGTATATGAAATAGTGAAATATACATTGAAGAGTGGAGGTGAAGGCTCTAGATGTGAGTTAGTTGAAAAAGAATACAATGATGCTGATTTTATCACATATTTCAAGACAAATCTTTTTTACAAGTATGCAAGGCATAGTCACAGGTCTCAATGGTTGGATCAATAATTAAGGATGTGTAAGGACACTTTCCCCATTGGAACTATTATATCAGTTTTAGACTTTATGGAGAACTATACATTGTGGCCCCAAAATGAGACTCAAGCTCAATATTACAATTCCATTCAGGTTGCTATTTTTATACACATCACATATAGACATTCCCCTGATAGGACAAAATATGAGTGAAAGATAATCAGAGAGTACTATTTTTATATGAGCAATGATAGGTCTCAATCTCATGAGTTTGTTCAACATTGTTTCCAGAACTATTTTGACTTCTTGCAGGAAAATGGTATTGCTATGGATAGGCATCTCATTTGGTCGAATGATTGCACCAGTCAATTTAAGAATGCCAGAATGCTTTATTGGTTGTGTAAAATGCATGTGGAGAGAGGTGTACCTCATATTTGGATTTTTTTTGAGTCAGGGCATGGGAAAGGGGAGCATGATGGAGCAGGTGCGTGTGTGAAGAGAGCTCTAGTTAAGGAGTAATTGAGGATTTTAGGTGATGTACTTCTTTATGCTCATTCTATTGTTGATTGGTGTACTTTAGCATTATTACAGGGGGGACTCTTGATTCTATAGTGCGTAGATTCTTTTTTTTGGTTGAGGAGGGAACTATAGGAGATAGATTAGATTGTCAAATAGTGAAAGACTCTTCAAAAATGCATTCATTCTGAAGCTCCAATAGTAGTACATGGACCATTTGGACACGAGAGTTGGCTTGTTTTTGCCCCATGTGTTTTTAGTATGATTGGGATCATTGTGAGTCAAGTGAGTGGGTGGATACATGGGTTCCACAATATCTAACTCCTTTATCTTTGACAATCTCTATAAGAAATGATGACATGGACACTTCAGTTGAGTATGACCATCTTTCAGATCTTCTGCAGCCAGGAGATGTTTTTGCATTGGTTGCACCATAGGGGAATGATGAGACGTCAAATTATTGGTTAGCATGTTGTGTACAAGGTAAACATAAGCTTGTACAACCGATGAAAGATGGTGATGGGTTCACATATCCTACTGGTTTAGTTGTTGTTGTGGGAACATGGCTGCAAACATACATGATTAGAAAGAATGGAATTCCTGTATTTGAAGACTATGAGAAGCACAAAACTATTCTCATGTATTCACACCTTGTTATAAAAACAAATGTCAAGTTGTCAAAGCATCAAGGAAGACCAAAGGAAAAATAACTTTGGACTATTAGTACTACTGATCATGAAGCACTATTGGAGACTCTAAAGAAAAGAGATGACCCTTCAGGAACACTTGACTAGGTAATAAGTTAACTTAGTGCAATGTTTTCTAAGTTTGTTAAGCTTAATTTCAATACATTAATTTCACCTTTCTTAGATTGTATTTTGAGTCAATAAACTTGGTTTTGTATGTGGATTGTAACTTGTGCAGGAGCACCTATGAAGACACCTATAGTCACCATGGATCCAATCAGAGATAGAAGGACAAAAGGATCCTTAATGGTTAATTGAGATATTTTGAAGCCTATAATGGCAATTTGCAACAATCAATTTGATTTAAAAGTTAAATGTCCTAGAAGTCTTGATAAGGACTTATGACCAAAATCATGTATGGGTGGCCAATAGTGCCAACAAGGGATCTAAGTATACATTTTCTCAGAAAAATGCAATGAAAACACATAATTTTTGATTATTTACTTATGTCATTTGCATGGTTTGAATTTTGATATGTTTGATTGTTGTTTCTAATGCTTTAATGATATTATTTTTTATCATTTCAAACAATCTTTGATGCTTTGAAAGTTCATTTGGATTAGATGGATACATACATGATAGATGTAAATGATTCATTGTGCAGTGAGGGTCAGTTGAAAGTAGCATCGTAGTGTATCTTTCAAACCATCCATCCTGGCATCAAACCATCTACTCCATCAGCTCTGGTTGGCCAAGTAAATGCTAGTGACAACCTTGTTCCACCCATGGAGTCACTGTAACACTCACAACCACGCTTGACCCAAGTGACCCCAAGGTGCACTAAGTATGATTAGGAAGTGATCTTCTAATGCTTGTATCTCAGACCTTGTGAGAGGTATCAAAAAAATATTAGGAGCTACGAGATCATGATTCTGAGGTCTACAATAATATCTCTCGGTTTTAGGTGATTTGACTTCATTTGCATTTGGCATGACGATCTCAGTTGATGCCAAAACTTGCAGTGAGGGTCAGTTGAAAGTAGCACCACAGTGTATCTTTCAAACCATCTATCTTGGCATCAAACCTAGGGGTCCATCAGCTCCAGTTGGTCGGGTAAACACTAGTGACAACCCCATTCCGCTCATGGAGTCATTGGAACGCTCGCAACCACGCTCGACCCAGGTGACCCCAAGGTGCACTAAGCATGATTAGGAAGTGATCTTCTGATGCTCATATCTTGGACCTCATGAGAGGTATCAAAAAATTGTTAGAGGATATGAGATCATGATTCTGAGGTCTACAATAACCTCTCTTGGTTTTGGGCGATTCGACTTCATTTTCATTTGGTAAGGCAATCTTAGTCGATGCCAAAACTTGTAGTGAGGGTTAGTTGAAAGTAGCTTTGTAGTGTATCTTTCAAAACATCCATCCTAGCATCAAACCATCTACTCCATCAGCTCCAGTTGGTTGAGTAAACACCAGTGAAAAAACCTCATTCTACCCACGGAGTCACTGGAACGCTCACACCACGCTTGACCCAAGTGACCCTAAGGTGTAGTAAGCATAATTGGGAAGTGACATTTTGAGGCTCATATCTCAGACCTCATGAGAGGTATTGACAAACCATCAGGGGCTACAAGATCATGTTTTCAAGGTCTACAATAACCTCTCTCGGTTTTGGGCAATTTGACTTCGTTTGCATTTGGCAAGGCGATCTCAGTAGATGCCAAAACTTGCAGTGAGGGTTAGTTGAAAGTAGCTCCGTAGTGTATCTTTCAAACTATCCATCCTAGCATTGAATCATCTGCTCCATCAGCTCCATTTGGCTAGGTAAACACTAGTGACAACCCCGTTCCTCCCATGGAGTCACCGGAATGCTCGCGACCACGCTTGACCCAAGTGATCCGAAGGTGCACTAAGCACGATTAGGCAGTGATCTTTTGAGGTTCGTATCTCAGACCTTTGAGAGGTATCAAAAAATTGTTAGGGGCTATAGGATCATGTTTCTGAGGTCTATAATAACCTCTATCAATTTTGGGTGATTTGACTTCATTTTTATTTGGCAAGGCGATCTTAGTCGATGCTAAAACTTGCAGTGAAGGTGAGTTGAAAGTAGCTCTGTAGAGTATCTTTCAAACCTTTCATCTTGGCATCAAACTATCTACTCCATAAGCTCTGGTTGGCTGGGTAAACACCAATGACAACCCCATTCTACCCACGGAGTCACTAGAATGCTCATGACCATGCTTGACCTAAGTGACCCCAAGGTGCACTAAGCATGATTGGGCAGCGATCTTCTGAGGCTCGTATCTCAGACCTCATGAGAGGCATCAACAAACCATTAGGGGCTCTAGGATTATGTTTCTAAGGTCTACAATAACCTCTCTCAGTTTTGGGTGATTCAACTTCGTTTGCATTCGGCAAGGCGATCTCAGTCGATGCCAAAACTTGTAGTGAGGGTCAGTTGAAAGTATCTTTGCAATGTATCTTTCAAATCATCCGTCCTGGCATCAAACCATTTGCTTCATCAGCTCTAGTTGGTTGGGTAAATGCTAGTGACAACCTTGTTCCACCCATGGAGTCACTGGAATGCTCGTGACCACGCTTGACCCAAGTGACCCCAAGGTGCACTAAGCATGATTGGGCAGCGATCTTCCAAGGATCGTATCTCGGACCTCGTGAGAGGTATCAAAATTTTTTTAGGGGCTACGAGATCATGTTTCTAAGGTCTAAAATAACCTATCTTGGGTTTGGGCGATTCAAATTCATTTACATTTGGCAAGGTGATCTGAGTTGATGCCAAAACTTGGAGTGAGGGTAAGTTGAAAGTAGCTCCGCAGTGTATCTTTCAAACCGTCCGTCCTGGCATTGAACTGACTACTCCATTGGCTATGGTTGGCTGAATTAACACCAATGACAACCCTGTTCCACCCACAGAGTCAATGGAATGCTCATGACCACGCTCAACCCAAGTGACCCAAGGTATGTGACTGAGGACAACAAATTCATTACATTTATGAATTTATTACACCTGCGTAAATTATTACATCTATTATAAAAAATTAAAACAAATTGACATATAACTTCAAAAAGATATAATTTAAATCATAATGATAATCATAGTCAAGATATAACTTCACCATTCAATTCCATAAACATGAATAATAAATATGTATACAAAAGATGATGCAAATATACCATAAAAATGAACATGTTCTATATATAGAAAGTATCAAATGTATCAAAAGTATCTCCATATACAAATATGGCACATGCCATTTCAAAATGTCTACAAAATCAATGTTTTGAGGTGTACAATGTGGCATATATGCCATCTCAAAATGTGCCAAGTGGCATCTCTAAATGACCACAAAACTAAAACTACATCCTATGTCGTAGGGGGATCATAAAAATGTAGACTTTTTGAAGAAGTGTTTGGCTCTGATTGATCCTGCATAAAAAATGAGTTCAAATCTAAGTTAGATTGCTTAGTTTATATGATTTGTACATATATATATACATATATATATATATATATATATATATATATATATATATATATATATATATATATATATATATATATATATATATATATATATATATATATATATATATATATATATATATATATATATATATATATATATATATATATATATATAAAATTCATATTTCGAACACTAATTTAATTAAAATTATAACTAAATACAAACGTATGTACCTGGCCTCTCCGTCACCTACCACAATCAGGTGTCCTAGCATAAGTCTTTGGTAGCGAAGGGACAATGCCACCAATACCAACTCTGACCTATAAATATATATTTGCAATAATGAGATTAGTAGAGTGGTGCAACATAGAGTAATAAATCTACAAAATAGGATGATAGCATAATAAAATTATAAATTGATTGAACTACAATTGAAACTTACATCTGCTGATCCCTCCTCTGGAATAGTGGGCTGGGTCAACAAAGATATGAAAGATTCTAATGGGCCCTCCCTCACACTGGGAGTAACCTATGAGAGTAAAAAGATTGTCAATTATATATAAATGTACTTCATCATAACAACCTTGGTTACAAAATACAATTAACAATATGTAAAAGTCTATGTACAATCAAGCTATCACTGTGAATCAAGATGTCTGTCAGCCTAGGCTCTCAAACCTGTGCTGGGACATCATCAAGATCCACACCCTATACAATAAAGTGCAAAAAAATATTTATTACTACACACAAGTGGCATACATATGCATGCATAATTAATCTTAAACAATTAATTACCTTTCCTTTTGTCGACACATGAAGAAGGAACCCCCTCATGCCCCCCACTGACATCAGCTGTAGCCTACAAGAGTACAATAAGATGATAATATATTAGTAAATGTATGAATTGTATTGCTCTAATTGATAGAGATTTAAGCATGTACACCAAATGATATAAAAAAAACTAATCGGTACATAATTTATAATATATCGTATAGGTGTTAAGGCCAAATGAAATGGCCAAAAGTGTGGAGTCATCCACCTGTCTCAACTCCTCCTCTGCCATCGACTGAACATAAATGGAAAAAAAAAATATACATAAGTGCATGCAATCATTAAAACTAATATAAATAAATAAATTATTTTTAAATTAAATAAGTCATGTGACAAATTTATTTATAATGTTTACTCTTACCGTATCAATAGGAGTCCATGGCTTTGCCTACCCCTCCTCAACACTCTCATGAGACATAGATGCTCCATGACGTGTTGCAGCCTCTGTAGCTGCATCTCCTATATCCTCCTCACCAATAACATATTGATATGTATCAACATCAGTAAGCGGTCCGAAGCATAAATTCTTGCACATAATGCAAGTATGGGGCACACATACATGTGAACTATTTCTAGATGTCGATGCGCCAACATCATCCACACCAGGAGGCAAAAATGTTTGGTCTACATGATCAACTGATCACTCAGCAAATGAATGGCCCTAATACTCTGTGAGGCAGCCTCTACAATGATATTGGGGTGTTGCACTGGAGGAGGGGGTGCAACATCAGTGAGGGGGACAAAGGTAGTGGCCTTTTTGTACTGGGAAAATGGTCTAGTCTGAGGAGCTCCTCTGCCTATGCCCATGTTGGGCCTCATGCTCCAATAATTAACATTGTGACCAAGCACAAACTCAGCATACAATTTTTTTATGAAATAGAAAGGGAGCTCCAAATTTCTATGGGGTGGTTTATCAAAAACCATCCACCAGCGATCCCAAAAGTGTGTGTGCATTGCTTCATTTGTGCACAATTTTATTGATAATTTGGGCTTTTTGGGGTCAACTTTTAATCCGGTTTTAGGATTAACAAAAAGGGAGGCTATATCTTCTTTAGTTATATTAAAGGCCGCAACCCCATCATGGTCAAGCCCGTCATCAAATTGGGCGTGCATATCATCACACCAATGAAGAGCAGCATTATGTTTCTATGTAAGGGTGTCAATGTTTTCAACAATGGTATTTAGGGTGGCAAGCATAGGAGCTAACATAGGTATATTCTGATACGTATTTTTGAAGCCCTGTATAGTGTTCAAGTTCTCATGTATCAAATCCTCTAAAGATTGAGGGTTTTGAAGTGGTTCTAGATTATTTTGGGGATCGTTATTTGGTGGGGAGGGTTATTATCTTCATTGTTGTCATCCATGCCTGATTAAATAATAAAAAAATATAAATTTCAAATTGATTTCATATATTATTAAAAAAATCAATACAAAACCCCATTTTAACCAAAAAATCTATATTTAACATGAAAATGAAAGAAATTAATCAAGGTATAGCAAGAATTTACTTACTGGATAAACTGTGGAGTCAAATTTTTTGTTGGAGAAATCAGGTACCCGAAAATATCGAGTATAGGATATTTGGAGCTATTTTCTAAACTCAAAACATGGAGAGAAATGAGGAAAATGACTCGTGGGTTTTGATTTATGCCACAGGTTTTAGGTACCCAAAAACATTAGGTACCTGATTAGGCTTGTGCTTTGGTGTCAAGTTTTCCTAGGTGTACTGACACCCAAGGCTACTAAAAAGTCAACATACATTTTCATGCGCTTTTGGATGACTGAAAAGTGGATTTTTTTACATCACCACTTTTTGGCCCCTCATGATCTTGCACACACCCAGATGCAAAGTGACCTATCGTATTGCATGAAAAACATTTCAAAGGAAACTTTTCTTCAAATTTACCCAAATACCTCTCTTTTCTCTTCTAGTGATCAAGGCAACAAGTTCATCTAGCTTTCTTTCTGCTTCTTGTATTTGTTCCCATTCATCAACATGCTCACCAAGTTCTTCCTTTATATTACTACTGCTAGAGCTCACAATTCCAGATATTGTCTTCTTGTGTGTAGATGCCTTGAATGTTGTTTCAACTTTAGGTAAAGAATCTCCCAACTTTGCAGCTTCAAAGGTAGTTAACTTTACAATCAACATTTCTCTGCTAAAGTTTATAGTCAAAGGTAGAATCTCTTCTATAGCCTGAACTTTGGTCTTGTAAACAGGTGTCAGTGATCTAAGGATCTTCATAATGACTTCTTCCTCTTCATAGGTGCCTCTAGAATTTTTGATTCCAATCACAACCTTTGTAACTCTTTGTACATAAGCCCTAATGTTTTCATCTTCTTTCATTTGTAACTTCTCCATTCTTGTTTTCCAGTTCTATAGTTTTGCTTGCTTAGTAAACTTATCTCCTTCATACAATGCTTCTAATCTTACACAAATTTTGTGTGCTGAATCCAAATCTTTCACCTCAGTAAATTCTCCTTCAGAGAGTGTGTTGATCAGTGCTTCTCTTGTGACCATGTTATAAGAAAATGTCTTCTTTTCATCGTCAGTAGCTTTGTCTAATTCATTCTCATTCTTCATGGTTATATCATTCTTTGTAATCATCTAGTAGCCAATGTCCAAACATAGTAAATGAGTTTGCATCTTGTTCTTCCAACTATCAAAGTTTTTAGGATCAAATTTTGGACTATCCTTCCTATAGAATGCCATCTCTAAGATCACCTCAAGATGTTAAGCTTTCTCTCTAAGGACCAGTAGCTTTGATACCAATTGTTAGGAATAACAGTCCACCAATACAACTGAGAGGGGGGGTGAATCAATTGTATGACATATTATTAAACTTTAAACTTTGAATAGCAGTAATACCAAATCAAATGAGCACAATGAATGCCAACATAATAACACAATATTTGTTGTCGAGGAAACCATGTTAAAGGTAAAACCCTAGTGGGAATTAACACCGACTAATGATGTACTACTGAGAGTATAATATCCTTGTTAGAAGATCTAGCCCTGTTAGGAGCTGATTAAAACATTACAGTACATAGTCCTTTTTTAGAGGACATACCCTATTAGGAGTCAAGAAAATAAGTGGGTTCACTGCCCAAAGAAGGTTATGACCACCTTCAAAACTCACTGTTTGCAACATAAGTGTATGTAAGGAAATACACAATCCTTGAATTGTCTGATAGAAACTATCTTTGCTTGATCAGTTCCAATGAAGTATATAAGTTATCCTCTACTCTACATCCAACAGACAAATTTGTGGCTTCCATAATCCTCTTTTACATCACATACATACTACCATATCTTTTCCAAAGAAAAGATCTTACATATATACCCTATTACCAAATAAATGATCAGGTCGGCCAATTAGGCTTTCCTAATATACAAATAATCACATAACCCCTTGCTAAGATACACACGGTATCTAAAACAAGTATACAATAATTACAATTCAATAATTATGATCCAATATCTATAATCCATGCTCACAATCCATGATACACACTACACTTCCAAAGTCGGCCCTAGACAAGTCTCCTCCAGAACATATGCCACACACTAGTACATTTGAGACCTTTTTTCAACGGGCCGAACGTCTGAATTTAGACAATAAACTATCGATTGAGTGACACTACCCGGTGTCACAGTTTTGCAGTCAGAAAAATTGATGATTTTGTTAGCATCGTAATTATGACACCCTTAGCTGTCGTAAAAAGTGGGTGCAAACAAAGAAAAATTATCATCGCACCTATTTGTGGCCGTCCATATTGTGACACCTAACCATCACAACAAATACAAACGACGGTGACCCATCAGAATATTCTGACAGGTAGCTGTCGTTATTAACCTATTCACCGATGAAAATGCTATTAGTGCAACGGATTTCTGTCGCAAGATTATGACAAATGTGCATCATTTATGGTTTGTAACGATGACCATGCTGTACATACGATGGACATGCATTGGAAATTTACAATGGACATTCGTTGTTTATGATTTGTTCCGACAGTGATGCTGTTAATGTGATGACTGTATGTCAGATGTTTGCGATAGATACCCATCACTGTTAAAATTCCATCATAGTTACGAAAACAATCAATTTAAATATAAATATATATATATATATATATATATATATATATATATATATATATATATATATATATATATATATATATATATATATATATATATTTGTCGATTCAGAATGGTGTTCTTGCAAATCTGGTTCCTGCTCGTGATTTGGTTATGGATCATTCAGAGATAACTTTGTAGTAGATTCAGTAGTAGGTCGTGGATTATTGAGTCGAGTCTAGAGATTTGGATTTTGAATGGATCCTACCAAATCAAGACTTGTGACAGTAATGGCTCTGGCACAAGAAGTTAGTGCGATGATCAGAGATGCATTCTTCCTGATGTGTTCATGGAATATATGCGGACCTGATTGTATTCAGATCTGATTCGAGTGACTTCTTGACTTCTTTGGTCTAAATTTGATGTGCTTTGTTCCTATGGAGTGTAGCAGTGACTTGACTTGGAGTTTGAGTAGACTGTGCATTCATCGGCTTGAAGAAGGAATCAAGCTACTCTTTGCGTTGTTGTTGAGATCGGGTTGTGATGGATCGCTGGGATCGTCTACTATTTTTTCCATAATTTTGAATGAGTTAGGTGTGATGTCGAGAGAGCGACATGCAGAACTTGCACATTGGAGATTCATAGATCACTATGGTGTCTGTGATGACTTGGGATAAGTTTTCTTCTTGGTGAATCGAGCTGAGAGACTTAGATTATAGGAAGTGGATCATTTGATGTGACTTATGAGATGATGAAATGTGGTATATGTAAATGTGGTTTGATCAACCCACTGAAAGTATTGACATCTAGTATTTCCCTGACAATACCAAATGTACATCAGCTCTTCATAAAATGAGTAATTGTCACATTATTTTAAAACATAAAATATAATTATGAAATATCTAGACCTTTTTCCTATTTGGGCAAACCCAAAATTGACACCCAGGATTACTTGTTGTGCGTGACATTTTCAACATGCATGGGCCAAAACCACATTGACACATAGGCACATTGACCAAAGTCATTGACACTATTTCGACAAATATTGCATTATCACAAATATTGCATTGTCATTATTTTGTTCATTCATACTAATTATAATTACAATAAAAAGAAACATACTAATGTAGACTTGCACATTTTTTGGCTAAGTCGAAGTCTTTGGTTTAAATCACTAGACACTCAAAACAAAATGACAAACCAAAGACAACCATGTAATTGTAAAGAAAGGTAATTTTCTTAATCACGTCACTAATTTGTGCATGTCTAAATACTGGTGTCTTTCAAGTGATTTGATTCTTTTCATGCCCACTACAAATGAGAATAGTCTTAACTAGTGAGGTTGTTTAAGCATATAGAGATTAAATACACTCATTTAGATTGAAAATTCTCTTAACAAAAGATCAAAGATAGATATATAAGTAGGACATATAAAACAAGGTAAATAAGAGTAGTACATATAAAACAATCGTTAGAACATGCCAAACATCTGACATTATTGTACATTTCATTCATGTCATTGATATTCTTCTCCATCCATCTCATTGATATTAGGAACATCTCGCATCCATGATTGTCGATGACAAGGGACATCAGTAATAAAATAGTACACTTACTATTTTGAATTTGAGCTCATAAAGATTAACTTTCAGAAGAATATGAATGAATGCAAATATACATAAGTGGATGAAAATAAATAATGGAGGTACCAAATATTGCCTGAAGTAATGAAGTGTTGACCCAGGCTTCAATCTAGTATGCTCTTGTATGATCCAAAACCTACAAGGAAGGAAAAGATGGGGTTAGATCCAAAGGATCTAAGCAATTTTTGGCACCCTATTACTGATCCTCATCTACAATTATGCATGTGCATAGTCAAGCCATACACTTATAAAACAAACTATGCTATAGAACATGGGTGTGTGTTAATGTGATTCAAAGGCTATCATGCAAGATTGTTTTATTATGCCTATATAACAGGAGGAGTGATATATTTTAATGGCAATGGACATAGAAATTGCAGTGAAACTCTATGATTTATTATTGTAAGTGGACATAGAAATTGTAGTGTAAGTATTAGGATGATTGTTCATGAGCTCACTGTTTAATATCTGGCCAGGCCATGTAAATGGTACCAGGACAATCCAATCAGCCCAAAAAAATGTGTCATGTTTATCTTTGTCAAATACACTTGTTCACCATTTTGTTCTTGTTCTTCACACAAATATTGCATCAAAAGTAATTGTAAACAATGATTCAAAGAAAAAAGAAACAACTACAATAGATCAGACCCCAAAAGAATACAGTCAACTACAATAGCTCACAGTCTCAATGAAATAAATAGTGTATAAAATAATATATGGTGCACAATAGCAACAAGCATGCAATGGCAACAATAACATTGCATGATAAAATTCAATACTCTTAGTTTTTATTCAAATCTATTTGAAACTCCTATCAGCTCATTGTCCAATAGTTAAACTAACCTATGACTTCAAAGGAGGAATTATGAAATATAGTTGTAGGTAGTTATCTCTTCTATAATGATGGAGGAGTCAAAGGTAATGATAAATGAGGTTGTTGCTATTAGATCATACATTAATATACATACTATTTTGACAACAATAACATTGCATGATGCTAGAGCTCAAATTCAAAATAGTAAGTGTATTATTTTATTAGTACTGATGTCCCTATTTTATCTAATAGCATCAATATAACAGAGCACTGGCCAATCAAATAAGGGGTCCTGAGACACAACAACTGAGAAACAAAAATGTAGACATCATGGTCACAATTTTTTGGATATATACATTTATGTTTCTCAGCTGTTGTGATATCTACATTTATGACTGAGCATCCCTCTGCTCATCTCTTCAGTTTTTGTTTTCATAGATTTCACCATCTAACATTCCTTTTCGGTAAGAGATGGATGGAAATGTTCATGACTCTCAAAAAAATGGCCTACATACAAATAAAAACTTGTGGTTATTCAAATGGTAAGTTCAAAGTTTCCCATAATTTGGGAGAAATGAGTTTGGAAAGACTTCAGTCTTTCATTGAGGGAAAGGATTTTATTTACGTTGAGAGAAGAAACCTTAGGTTTTTTCACTTCATTTTCAGCATCTTCTGTTGATTTTCTTTTCAACTCAATAGATAATTTTCTGTTCAAGTGACCAGAACTCGTCGAAATAGCACTTGTGGAAGGATCAAAGCATTTCCTCTGACTCAAAATCACTCTGGATCTTCTCAGAATGAAAAATAGAAATATCTTTTTCACAGCCATCTCTTACCGAAAAGAAACTTCAGATGGTGAAATCTACGAATTATTTTTGAAGAGATGAGCAAAGGGATGCACAGTCATAATGTTTCTAGCAGACGTCTTGTTAACGCAACAAAAAATAAAATGACCCTGGAGGCTACTAAGTCTTTCGAATCAGAAAACCCCTTTGGCTTAGTAATTAATGAGATTGCTGCTATTAGATCATACATTAATACACTTACTATTTTGAATTTGAGCTCGGGCATCATGTAATGTTATTGCTGTCATTGCATAATTACTACTATTGTGCACCATATTTTTTTTTATACACATAGAACAATAGATTTGGGGACTTAGACTTATGTTCAATCCTTAGTAATGGTTTTGGGAACTAATTACTAGATGAGTGATTATAGAACCCTAGTTTGCATTATTAGATGATCTTGTTTAATTTGTGTTCATTTCATGCAAAGATACATGTAAAGAAAAATAATTTTTGCATTTAAAGATTACATATATATATATATATAAAATAACTTGTATATACTATACAAGGAAAATAAATTTCAGAAGAAAATGCAAGAGTACATGCATACATAAGAGGATGGACATAAATAATAAGGGTTCAAAACATTGTCTAAAGTGATGAATTTTTGACCCACGTATGAATCTAGTGTGCCCCTGTGTGATCTAGAACCTACAAAGAAAAGAGAGATGGGGGTTAGATAAAAAATATCTAAGCAATGAATGACATCCTGTAATACCCCAAAAATGGGCTATAAGTTCATTAATCTTCTATATCAACAAATCGAATGAAATCAACATCGAAGTCCTAATCTAAGGCACATCTGCACATCATCGAATTCTAATTGATTATCTTAAATTCTGCATCGGGGAATATTCCTAGCAATATTCCTAATTATCTTAATTATCTGTAATTTAATGATTATTTGGCGATAAATCACATTTATCCTAAGTTTGATTAATTGAATATTTTCATATTTAATTAATTAGATTTAATATCTTGCCACTTAATTGTGTAATTAAATTTAATTCTATCTATTATTAATTGTATTATTTAATTTTGACAATAAATCTAATATCCTATGAATAATTGATTAAATTTTTATTTAATTAATTAAAGCAAGTTGTCATTATTTAATAATATAGTTTTTAATAAAAGTTTGATAAAATAGTTAATTAACCCATAAATTAATTATTTTATTTCAAAAATCAGTTAAGTTGAGAATAAATCACTTTATTTATTTATTAAATCATAATTATCCATGTGCATATCCAAGGACTAGTTAAACTCAAATTGGAAAATCAATGCAAGTTGTTAGCTTTTTGAAACTCAACATCTTTTTGAGTTTTAAAGTTGATCTAAACTTCTAATTCGAGTTGAACTGTGCTTTTGCATGATTTTCGTGACTTAATTATCTTTATTTAAAAATAACTCAAAAATCAACCTGAGTTATTTGAGTGATTTATGGCTTTCTTCCATGCACCTCCAAAGCCCTGGATTTTTATAAATCAAGGCCTCAGCTCATCTCTCAATCATCTCTCAAATTTGCATCCACAGAATCTCATATTTTTGCATCCTCGCACTATCGGATTGGAGGACAAGGAATCAAAGCTTATTGCGAATCAAGGCTATTGTGAGATCAATCTTGTTTTTGCATTCATATTTCATATCATTGTTAGATAGATCAATTCATAGCATATCAGTTTTTACATATTATAGATTCATATCAAGTTTATCATTCATATTACATAGAAAATACCAAAAAAATAGATTAATTGCATTCATATTTTATATCATTTTTGCATCCAAATCCTTCATTTAGGTGTCGTCTAGGTCACTGATCTCGATAACAATCTGAGAACATTAATCTCGCTTCTACTAGAAGGCAGTAAATCGCTTGGTTAGAGTAGATTTCAATTTTGCACGATTTTGATTTTTGCTAACCTCTAATATTTTACTAAAGTGTTGTCTACAGATCAAGTACAATTTTCACACACACATTTCTAGCACCCACCATGGGGCAACCCACCTTTACATACTAGTTTTGATTTTTTTTGGGAGCTAAAAGCCCTAAAGTTTCAAAGATTTAATTTTATCTCTCAAATGGCTTGGATTTTTTCTCTAAAATGTTTTTTGCAGGTTGAACATATATCAAAAAAGCTATAGTAAAAAATTTAGAATTTTTTGAGATGTTTTGAATTTTTAATAATTTTTTCTTGAAATTATGGAAAAAATTAATATCTGATGCAAATCAGCATATTTTTTAGAAATTTTTATATTTTCAGAAATCTCTTTAAATTATACAAGGGGTCCATTCTTTGTATTTTAAATTTTGACACAATATAATAGCTAAAATAGTCAATTTACAAAAACTGGTCTATTTTGATAAAATGGGTCTCTAGAGCACAAATGAAGAGATTTTTCTAAAATTTTTACATTTTTGGAAATCTCTCTATTTTTTAGTAGGGGTCTCTATTTTGAATTTCTATTTTTGTCACCAAAATCATAAAAAAAATAAATCAGATCTTGTTGACTAGGTCAAATGCAGCAAAAAAAATAAAGTTTTGTGATGGGTATGCACTTATTTTTTTACATGGTTCAATGAATGATATGAGTTGTCATTTGGGTTAATTTTTGGTTATTATTGCTGATAATAATTGATTTTTAGAGCTAACCCTATGGTTTTCATAAGTTGAACATATGTTGCATATCTTGTTTGCTTGTTTGCTTGTTTGCTTGTTGGAGAGTTCGTCACTTGCTTGCATGGAAAAGCTCAACAAGAATTGCAAAAAATTAGGTAAAATCTACTAAGCACATTGCGAGGATCTCAGGTATTCTCCTTCATCTAATAACATTTCAATTTGGGCTTAAAATAAATCTCTCGTGTGTCTAGCTTGGGTGATTCTTTTCATGCTTTTGTTTTACACACTTGCATAATTGATACTAGGTTGTGACACCTAAAGTATTTATTAGCAGTCTTAGATTACTTGTGATTAATCTTGATTGCTATCTTGGGTTATTGGACTCGCTAATCCACCGGCCTCTCATTCCTCCCCGTGGTTGCAATCTCAGTGCCATAAAGGGGAGGGGTCAACAGGACAGAAGCGTTAAGTGTTCCACTTGGCAACCCTTTTGTGCTTTTAGGAACTCACTTGTTTTCTAAGTTGGGGACTCATTTTTAGCTTGTGTGAGGTGTTAAGTGTTCCACCTTGTGGACTCATCTCATATCGCTTTAAGCGTTAAGTGTTCCTCTTTCTACTTTTTGGATACTTTTGGTAGATTTGCTTTTGGAAACATACATCTGTGCTCACATAGTAATTAGGCCCTATGAACACTATTCATGATTCTTGAGAGATTGGATTCTCAGTGAAATCTTCCTTGACGACAAAATCCTTGTAGGTAGGGAGTATACTTAGTGTGTTTCACATTCAACTTGGTTAGTGCGTCTTCTCTTATTGATCGATACATTCTCTCCCAGGAGAGGTTGATAGATCACGTGGGGTAGACATCATGAGCTTTGGTGAATCAAAATTGGTTAGTGCATCTTCCCTTATTGATTGATACATTATCTCTCCAGAGGGCTTGATAGATCACGTGGGGTTGATATCATAGACCTTGGTGAGACAAACTTTGTCTTAGTGTGTCGGATTAATCTGCTTGCTTTATTTGGGTTAAAAGTGAAAAGGTGTCAAAAACCTTAGATCTAGAGCTAAGTCCCCTTGTGGTATACTACTGTGAGTCACCTTTAGAGAGGGTTAACCATAGTGGACAATCCCTTCATAGGGAAAATTGCATTGACGGAACCTCAAGCGGTAATAGCCATTTTCACCATGGTAGTGACAGCCGCTATATAAATGTCCTTGTGGAAGAAATCTCCATGGGTATGGTTCATTGTTGGGTTGTCAGATCTCCCTAGCAGCTCCTAAAGATTAAGTTCTTGGACTGTGTCAAAACCCTGGTGCGGCAGGATTGGAGTTCACCCCTTTGGATCATAAAAGTTGCAGAGTCAAACCATTACTAAAAACCCTAGCGAGGCCAAATTTTCATTTTATAGGGTATATGTGCATTATTGCAAAATATTTTTGGAACATACACAATTAGCGCTTCTGAGGATTAGAATGAATAAGTCACTTGATTGTTCATGCGCAAGGTTGCTTTTGCCCTTGTTCATTGTTTTCAGACATGCTTGAAATCATGTGCTTGCTATTTTTCATGCTTGTTTATCTATCTGGTTACTGAAAATGAACAAATCTGTTACAATCCTCAAATCTGGACATTGAAATTTGCAAACAATCTAAATCTGTAAACTCAAAATTTTGCAAAAATTGACGTAAAATCCTTTCTGGAGTCAAAAATCATTTCAGGAAGTCAAAAGTCATACGAGTTTTTCCAAGTGTCGTTTCATTACAACCCATCTGTCGTATGATTGAGTACCCAGTGTCGTACGAGTTTCCATGCCAGCAAATTCTCAAAGTCAAAATTTTGCAACTATCATATGAGTTTTGCAACTGTCATTTCATAGCATACACACTGTCATATGAGTCTGCAAAGTGTCGTTTGGCAAAATTTTGAAGAGTTGTCAGAAAATTGTCAGAATTGCTAGATATTTAACTTTTTTATCCTATTTCCAGAATCTATCAAACAAATCACTATGCCAAGAACAAAGCAATAGCTATTGAGAATCAGTACACATGTCTCAAAGAATCAGTGCACAAGAGGAAGAAGCTCTAATCACTGCTATGATGAAGCAGCTGCAAGCTATGCAAGTCTAGCTTGACAAACTTGAGAAAGAAAAGGAACCTAAAGAGTTCTCCATGGAAACTCTATGCTCTTTTCCATTTGATAAAGACTTGTACATGTCACCATGCCCTCAGACAAAATGTGAGCAATGTGACAACCCTTATGATACCTCTTCCACAAAGAGTGACACATCAAGCTTTGGAGACTATGATGACTATGATGATAGACAATGTAATGATACCTATGACACCTTTGTTCCTAAGAGTCCTCCTCATCATGTGTTCGTACTTACTACAAATGGGCCGTCACATTGGATAGATCATGATGGTGATCCATATGATTCTGATTTTGAAAGTGATTTTGATGGCTTTTGTGGACAATACCTTGATTATGATCCATCTACTACTGCTGAGGACTATAAAATGCATCGTGCTAGCTTGAAGCATCAATACTACAAGGATCTCTCCTCTAAGAACTCTCATGCTGAAAATAAAGATTATCTTCTCAAGCAAGGTCATGTTTATGTTGAACCTTTGTCTAGTGATGGTTCCCTTCCATCCCCTACTTCCTCCAATACCCATACATTTCCTAAAGCTTTCGAGTCTTTCAAATCTTTCATAGAACCTTCATCCGACACAAGCCCTGATACTTTTCATGCGGTTCCCTATAGTTATCCTCCAGGGCTACCTCTTAAAGAAACTCAAGCTAACCTTCACTTGGCTGCAAATATTTTTGATAATGCTAAATCTAAAGAGCCTAAGCCTTCATATGCTATAATTCCTACTTCAGCTAGTCCTCCACCATCTCTTCCAAAGTCTTCCATACAATCCCAAAACACTTCCTTATCCTTAGAAGTGGCTCCATGTCAAGAGGACTTTAAAAATGATAAAGAAAAGAACATAAAGGAAGATCAAGATCAAGAACCCTCCATGTCGTCCACTCCTTTTCATGATGTCTTTTATCTACCTCAGGGTTCTTTTGATCCTGTACACCCTTTTTCATGCATTCCACCATGTCTTAAGTCTTCTCCTAAGCAAGATCAAGCTACTACTTACACTGTTGAGCTTATTGACAATCAAAATAACCTTACTACACTTTCACTTTTCAAAGATGATACTTCCATTAAGGTTGGTAAAAATGGTGTTGTTCCTTCCAATGTTAAGCCTATTAAAAATCAAGACAAAAATTATGCAGTTATGCTATCCAAAGATCCTTGTCAAGATCAAAGTCTTCCATCTTCTTATTTTACCACTCCATGTTCATTTCCACTTTCTACTCTTCCTAAGTCTTTGCAAGCTTTGAACAATCCTATCAAAGAAGGTGCTCATATTCAAGATGTACTTGATTCTATTGAAAATTCTAATGCTCACTCTAAAGATGCTGATATCCTTGGTTGTCATATAAATGCTGATGAACTTATTGATTATCCTTTTGTGTCTTCCACTTCCATCCTTGAACCTCTTCCACCACTACTAAAGGCTTCACGTCTACCTTCCATCTTGGGTCCTTATGTCCCTTCACTTTCCCCTCCTAACTCTCCTAATTCACCTTCCATCTTGGGTCCTTATGTCCCTTCACTTTCCCCTCCTAACTCTCCTAATTTTCCATCCATCTTGGGTCCTTACATACCTCCATCTCCTATCTTTCCTCAAGATCAACATAGATGCATACCCTTGAATCCTTTTCATCCACCCACCCATCTAAACCAGGCATATCCTCCTTCTTCTTCCACAAGTCCCAAGTCTTTTGGAAGTAACTTGAATGTTCAATACATGAAAAAGAAGCAATACAAGAATCCATCAAAAAAAGAAGATCACCATGTCTCCTCTAATCGACATGGAGGCATAAAGTCAAAAGAGATATCTAAGAAAAAAACTACAAGACAAGTATGGTTCCAAAATCCATCATTGAAGATATTCTCTCTAGATCATCAAAAGGAAATAAAAAGCCTATGGCTATATGGATTCCAAAGTCTCTCTTGAAAGAGTCTAGTGTTGAGCAAAAAGTGAAGTTGACATTCAAGCTTCCAAAGGCTTCCACTTCATTTCCCTCCAAAAATATTCTTCCATTCCATGCGCCTAAACCACAACCTCTACTATCCATTCACCATATTCCTTCACGTATTCCTTCATTCATGTTTCCTCCATCCTCTCACCACCCTTCAAGGTGTGTGTTGACATTGATCTTGCCTTCCTTTCCACCTACCCTTTCACAATCCTTCCATTCATTATCCTTCTACCTTCTATCCTTTTTCCTCATTTTTCTATTCCTCTTATCTTCCAACCTCACTCACTTTACATAAAACCTTATCCTCCATTTTCCTCTTCCACCTTCCTTTCCCTATCAACATCTTTGAGCGTATCATTTTGAATGCTTGGCATATCATGGTTTATCCTTTCAAGGAGCATTATCTAAAAAGCTTGCCTTCTTCTAAAAAAAGAGAAATGAAAAAAAAATTGAAAATGTGCCATGGTGAAAACCTAGAAACAGGCGCCTTGGTAGCAAAAGTAAAGAGAAATAAATTCATCCTATGGTGAAAATACTCCCTTGTGGCACCTTGGATAAGTACCATGATGAAAACCTGGCAATCAGGCATCATGCGTAGTTCTTCTACATATTTCATCCATTTCATCTTCTCTCTTTGATCTTGACAATGTTGATCTATACACAAACATTTGGCTATTTTGTGAGCTATCTTATGATGATCTTGCCATGTCTACTCCTTTGGACTGCATCCTTTCCTACTCTGACATTACACTTTTGTGACTTATCCTATGTTGGCCTTTCATTGCTTGTCCAAATGCACTTTACATGACATTTTCTTCCACCAACTTGGTAATCCCTCTTGTTCTCCACCTTGCTAGACCATTGGGACTGTGATATGATCTTTCTTGGGAGTTTGCAATGGAAAAAGATGCTATCAGGTATACCAAATATCAGAACAAGTATCAGAACCAGTATTAGAACTAGTATCAGAACCTGTATCAAAACTAGTATTAGAACCAGTATCAGAACCAGTATTAGAACAAGTTTCAGAATAAGTATCAGAACACCTACAGGGGCTACACCTTTTGATTTAGTTTATGGGTCTGAAGTGGTATTGCCTATTGAGGTTGAAATCCCATCACTCAAAATTAGAATGCATGGTCTAGTAACTGATGATGACTACAGAGTGTCTAGGTTGTAAGAACTTGAACTACTAGATGAGCGCAGACAAGCAATGTATGATCATCTCAGAGTACATCAAAAGAGAATGTCTAGAGGCTATAGCAGAAAAGTCAGACACAGAGAATTTCAGGTTGGTGATCTAGTCTTGAGAGAAAATCTTAAAAATCAATCCCATCAAGAACGCAAGGGGAAGTTCAAACCCAACTGGCTGGGTCCCTTTGTCATCACTGCTACTTTTGGCTCTGGTGCCTATCAACTCTTAATGATTGAAGGAGAATAGCTCCAAGAACCAATCAACGTTCACCATCTGAAGAAATTCTATGCCTAAGGCATTCAGTCTATGGTAAAATGTTCTGAAAAAATTATAAAAATCAAAAAAATTCCTGAAAAAATGAACATCTTGGTGAAAACCTAGCAATAGGCGCTTTGATGATTCACAAAAAAAATAAAAAAATATCAAAAGGACAAAAAAATTAAAAAAATGGAAAAATACAAAAAAAATGAGAAAAAAAAAAAGTGCCTTGGTGAAAACTTGGAAACAGGCGCGGAAAAATAGAATATCTGCCAAGATGGTGAAAACCTAGCAAACGGGTGCCACTTGTTTCAAAATGCTCCATCTATCAGCGCAATCTTGGTCTTTCCCAACTTTTGGTCTTGTTTTAGTTTGTACATATCTCCCGGTTTGTTTTGCATTTTCAATTTTCAATAAGTCAGTTTGTACACCACTCAGCTCAAGCGTCTGTATCCTATCAATGCTTAACACTTGGGGGCAATCAATGTCATATCCTATGGTCTCCAATATATCCTAGACGTATCATATCCAGTCAGAGTCTTTTGAAGCTTCATGTGAGTGAGTGAGTCAGTCTTGTCTCCAGAAAGGATTTTGCATCAACAATGCAATCAAACATCAAAACTCAACTGAAAACAATCTATTCTTTTTATATGCTTTTATCTCCTTGTATGCTTACTGATTCGCATTGAGATTTTTGCACATTGTGTCCCTTCAAGCTCTTTGATGATGTCCTTTATAGGATTTAGAGAGTGATGACTAGGGGCATAATCTTTTCTTTATTTTTTGCTTGTATGTGAAAATCTAACAACTTTGGAAATTTTGGATTGAAATGGTGTCTAACTTTAAGAGCCTCTATCTCGAATTGGATGGCCATGCATACCTCGACCATTGATACCCGGATGATTCAAGGAAGTTTGATCTAACTATTGTCTTTTTGAGTGAGTTCTTTCTCCTACTGTGAAATACAATCTTACCTAAGGATGTGAATGATAAAGGGTCACTACAGGTAATTCACACTAGATTTAGAATGATCTCTTGACTATTTGATGTGTTTGAATGCAAGACGTATTCAGGTAATCACAACATTTATGTTTTTATGCTTATACAAATTGCTATATCAAAATGGACATGATATTCAAGTCATCCCGACATTTATGCCTTGGTGCTTATATCTAATCTGACATTCTGAAAATAAAATCAATATTCATATATCCATGGTTGTTGACCAGTGGGTGTTGTATTGATTCTTGCGCATACAAATTGATATTCATATGTCTATGGTTTCATAGCTAGTGGGCATTGTATTGATTTATCCGATTACCTAAAAGTTCAATGATGATAACAAATCGACCTATGATCAGTGAGTAGGTCCTAGGTCTTAGGTTGCATTTCATTTTGCATGTCTCTTTGCATTTTTGCATATTGCATGATCTCACAATGATTAAACAAACTTCAAAGCTTAAATGATTCTTCAAATCGCATCTTCAAATCTAACAAGAGCCGAATCTCACACGAAGGTTCCTCCAACGAAAAAACAAGTAGAATCCTTTTTCAGGATCAAAATTCAAATCTGAGATCATTCATATTACTACTTGCATATTCGACCTTCGATCATCACAGAAATCCATAATTCAACTTAACTGATTATCTTACATCAAACTATCAAAATTTCAACTTGGTCAACTATGGTCAACTCATGGTTTAACCTAGTCAATATTGGTCTTTTGGGACCTTCTAACGATGCAGAATGCATTCTTCAACGTGTATAACCACTTCTCAAATCAATTATCATGCTTCTGAACTATCAACGCTGACTTTTTCTTGTCAGATTTCAATTTTTGTCCCGAAGGGGGCATGGTATTGCACATCATTCAAAGTTTGTAATCAAATTTGAAATCATATATTTATGGAAATCATATCTTCCTCAGTAATCAAGACAAACAATCACATCTAGTTACTGAATCATCAAAATTCCTCATCGCTCGAGGCAAATTTATCATCACTTGGGGCATATCAAATTCATCAAGATCCATATCAATTTGGTATTCTCCTAATCTTGTAAACTATATCAGTTTTTACAACCATCAGATCATAGTGTTCTTTCCTTGGTTCTTCGGCAACTGAAGGATTCAGATGTGATACCTGCTAGTTCTGCTAAGACAATCGAGTCTAGAACCGGTCACTCACTTCTTTGCAATCATAAGGTTTGGAATCAGGCATTTTGACACTTTTTCACAATCATAGGTTCATTTTCTGTTATAGTGAACATTATCTTTGGTCATTCAGGACCTATTATCTTCATATCAAATCAATATCAATTAGCTTCTGTCTCATATCAATTATCAATTTCAAACATCAGTTTCATATCTTTATCAAACACATAATTTCTTTGAACCACTGCGCTTCACATAGTAATTCAAAGAGGGGCAAAATGTAATACCCCAAAAATGGGCTATAAGTTCATTAATCTTCTATATCAACAAATCGAACGAAATCAACATCGAAGTCTTAATCTAAGGCACATCTGCACATCATCGAATCCTAATTGATTATCTTAAATTCTGCATCGGAAAATATTCCTAGCAATATTCCTAATTATCTTAATTATCTGTAATTTAATGATTATTTGGTGATAAATCACATTTATCCTAAGTTTGATTAATTGAATATTTTCATACTTAATTAATTAGATTTAATATCTTGCCACTTAATTGTGTAATTAAATTTAATTCTATCTATTATTAATTGTATTATTTAATTTTGATAATAAATCCAATATCCTATGAATAATTGATTAAATTTTTATTTAATTAATTAAAGCAAGTTGTCATTATTTAATAATATAGTTTTTAATAAAAGTTTGATAAAATAGTTAATTAACCCATAAATTAATTATTTTATTTCAAAAATCAGTTAAGTTGAGAATAAATCACTTTATTTATTTATTAAATCATAATTATCCATGTGCATATCCAAGGACCAGTTAAACTCAAATTGGAAAATCAATGCAAGTTGTTAGCTTTTTGAAACTCAACATCTTTTTGAGTTTTAAAGTTGATCTAAACTTCTAATTCGAGTTGAATTGTGCTTTTGCATGATTTTCGTGACTTAATTATCTTTATTTAAAAATAACTCAAAAATCAACCTGAGTTATTTGAGTGATTTATGGCTTTCTTCCATGCACCTCCAAAGCCTTGGATTTCTATAAATCAAGGCCTCAGCTCATCTCTCAATCATCTCTCAAATTTGCATCCACAGAATCTCATATTTTTGCATCCTCGCACTGTCGGATTGGAGGACAAGGAATCAAAGCTTATTACGAATCAAGGCTATTGTGAGATCAATCTTGTTTTTGCATTCATATTTCATATCATTGTTAGATAGATCAATTCATAGCATATTAGTTTTTACATATTATAGATTCATATCAAGTTTATCATTTATATTGCATAGAAAATACCAAAAAAATAGATTAATTGCATTCATATTTTATATCATTTTTGCATCCAAATCCTTCATTTAGGTGTCGTCTAGGTCACTGATCTCGATAACAATCTGAGAACATTAATCTCACACCTACTAGAAGGCAGTAAATCACTTGGTTAGAGTAGATTTCAATTTTGCACGATTTTAATTTTTGCTAACCTCTAATGTTTTACTAAAGTGTTGTGTCTACAGATCAGGTACAATTTTCACACACACACATCCTATTATTGATCCTCATCTACAATTATGCATGTGCATAGTCAAGCCATACACTTCTGAAAGAAAAACCAAGCTCACAGTCTCAATGAAATAAACAGTGTATAAAACAATATATGGTGCACAATAATAGAAAACATGCAATAACAACAATCCCTATTTTATTACTGATGTCCCTATTTACATTTTTTCATCAAATGACCCAAAAACATCAAGAATGGTCCTATATGGTCACTAATAGCCAACTTTTAGAAGAATATAAATGAATGCAAACATACATAAGTGGATGAACATAAATAATGAAGGTCCTATATGGATGGTTCTAATGCTTTGCCATTACAACAATTGAGAATTCATCATTTGGTATATGAACAGGTGAAAAACATGTAGACATCTAGACATGTGTACTGTGAGCTTTCCTACAACAAATGGACTTGTGATGATTTTCACAATAGTACATGTGTTGGAAGGAAAGCTCAGAGTACTGCTTAGGAAAATATGAATGTTCATCACTTGTGCATATCAGAGTTGATCAGAGAAGGTATATGCACAACAAATTTTTTTTTATTACTGATGTCCCTATTTACATCTTTTCATCAAATGACCCAAATACATCAAGAATGATCCTATATGGTCACTAATAGCCAACTTTCAGAAGAATATGAATGATTGCAAACATACATAAGTGGATGAACATAAATAATGAAGGTACCAAACAGTGCCTGAAGTAATGAAGTGTTGACCTAGGGTTCAATCTAGTATGCTCTTGTATGATCCAAAACTTGTAACGAAGGAAAAGATGGGGTTAGATCCAGAGGATCTGAGCAATGTCTGACACTCTATTACTAATCCTCATCTACAATTATGCATGTGCATAGTCAATCCATACACTTCTAAAATGAACTATGCTACACAACATGGGTGTGTGTTAATGTGATTCAAAAGCTATTATGCAAGATTATTTTATTTATTGACATAAGGATATCTTAATTCTACAAGAATAAATGTTTTGAGAAATATTTGAATTTAATTTTGAAAATAACATGAGGAGTGATATATTTCCATCATTATAGAAGAGATAACCACCTACAACTATATTTCATAATTCCTCCTTTGAAGTCATAGGTTAGTTTAAAATGGAGAAAGTATAAAAACTCACCAATTTAATCCTGAAATTTCATAACATTGCATTCTTGTTGCTGTTATGGTGCACAACAGCAGCAAGCATGCAATGACAACAATAACATTGCATGATGCTTGAGCTTAAATTCAAAATAGTAAGTGTATTATTTTATTACTAATGTCCTTATTTGATGTCCCTAATTACTGCTAAATTTTGGGGTAAAACCTTGCAAGTCTTACACAGACTCAACAACATGGTAGCATTGATCCAGTAATAGAAAATATATTACAAATGCCAAGCTCACGGTCTCAATGAAATAAATAGTGTATAAAACAATATATGGTGCACAATAGTAGCAAGCATGCAATGACAACAATAACATTGCATGATGCCCGAGCTCAAATTCAAAATAGTAAGTGTATTAATGTATGTTTGCATGATGCCAAATATTAAACTGTGAGCTCCTGAACAATGCTAGTATTAAACAGTGAGCTCATGAACAATGTATGATGCCCTAGCTTGCAGCCTGTGAGCCATCAAGATATTTCCTCATGAAATGATCATAAATGGAAAGTACCACATAGTGAATATCAATAAAAAAATAAATAAAGAGAGATCAAACACTTCACACAATGCCTTGAAGGTAATAGAAACGATGCCCTAGCTCTCAAAGCTCACGGGTCATCGAGCATTCCAAATGCTAAGATGTAAACAATGCCACTATTAACAATGCTAAGATGTAAACAATGCCACTGAAATTGATTTAATGAGAAGAAAAAGCTCGAATGCCTACCTTCCAAATGAAAAGATGTAAACAATGCTAGTATTAAACAGTGAGCTCATGAACAATGTATGATGCCCTAGCTTGCAGCTTGCGAGCCATCAAGACATTTCCTCATGAAATGATCATAAACGGGGAGTACCACATAGTGAATATCAACAACAAAACAAATAAAGAGAGATCAAACACTTTACACAATGCCTTGAAGGTAATAGCAATGATGCCCTAGCTCTCAAAGCTCACGGGTCATCAAGCATTCCAAATTAAAAGATGTAAACAATGCCAGTATTAAATAGTGAGCTCATAAACAATGTATGATGCCCTAGCTTGCAGCCCTCAAGCCATCAAGACATTTCCTCATGAAATGATCATAAACAAGGAGTAACACAGTGAATATCAACAACAAAACAAATAAAGAGAGATCAAACACTTCACACAATGCCTTGAAGGTAATAGAAATGATGCCCTAGTTCTCAAAGCTCACTAGTCATCGAGCATTCCAAATGAAAATATGTAAAAAATGCCAGTATTAAATAGTGAGCTCATGAACAATATATGATGCCCTAGCTTGCAGCCCGCGAGCCATCAAGATATTTCCTCATGAAATGATCATAAACAGGGAGTACCACATAGTGAATATCAACAACAAAACAAATAGAGAGAGATCAAACACTTCACACAATGCCTTAAAGGTAATAGAAATGATGCCCTAGCTGTCAAAGCTCACTGGTCATCAAGCATTCCAAATGAAAAAATGTAAACAATGCCAGTATTAAACAGTGAGCTCATAAACAATGTATGATGCCCTAGCTTGCAACTCGTGAGCCATCAAGACATTTCCTCATGAAATGATCATAAACAGGGAGTACCACATAGTGAATATCAACAACAAAATAAATAAAGAGAGATCAAACACTTCACACAATGCCTTGAAGGTAATAGAAATGATGCCCTAGCTCTCAAAGCTCATGGGTCATCGAGCATTCCAAATGAAAAGATGTAAACAATGCCAGTATTAAACAATGAGCTCATGAAGAATGTATGATGCCCTAGCTTGCAGCCCATGAGCCATCAAGATATTTCCTCATGAAATGATCATAAACAGGGAGTACCACATAGTGAATATCAATAGCAAAACAAATAGAGAGAGATCAAACACTTCACACAATGCCTTGAAGGTAATAGCAATGATGCCCTAACTCTCAAAGCTCGCGGGTCATCAAGCATTCCAAATGAAAAGATGTAAACAATGCCAGTATTAAACAGTAAGCTCATATACAATGTATGATGCCCTAGCTTGCAGCCTGTGAGCCATCAAGACATTTTCTCATGAAATGATCATAAACAGGGAGTACCACATAGTGAATATCAATAGAAAAACAAATAGAGAGAGATCAAACACTTCACACAATGCCTTGAAGGTAATAGCAATGATGCCCTAGCTCTCAAAGCTTGCGGGTCATCAAGCATCCCAAATGAAAAGACATAAACAATGCCAGTATTAAACAGTGAGCTCATAAACAATGTATGATGCCCTAGCTTGCAGCCCGTGAGCCATCAAGACATTTCCTCATGAAATGATCATAAACAGGGAGTACCACCTAGTGAATATCAACAACAAAACAAATAAAGAGAGATCAAACACTTCACACAATGCCTTGAAGGTAATAGAAATGATGCCCTAGCTCTCAAAGCTCACGGGTCATCAAGCATTCCAAATGAAAAGATATAAATAATGCCAGTATTAAATAGTGAGCTCATAAACAATGTATGATGCCCTAGCTTGCAGCCTGCGAGCCATCAAGATATTTCCTCATAAAATGATCGTAAGCAGGGAGTACCACATAGTGAATATTAACAACAAAACAAATAGAGAGAGATCAAACACTTCACACAATGCCTTGAAGGTAATAGCAACAATGGCCTAGCTCTCAAAGCTCGCGGGTCATCGAGCATTCGAAATGCAAATATGTAAACAATGCCAGTATTAACATTCATATTTTGCCATTAAATCAACAAATGCCATCAAAATGAAATTGAGTTAATGAGAAGACAAAGCTCAATAGCCTACCTTTGAGAAACTTTTACATCTTTTCATCAAATGACCCAAAAACATCAAGAATTGTCATATAGGGTCGCTAATAGCCAACTTTCAGAAGAATATGAATGAATGCAAACATACATAAGTGGATGAACATAAATAATGAAGGTACTAGACATTGCCTGATGTAATGAAGTGTTCACCGGGGTTCAATCTAGTATGTTCTTGTATGATCCAAAGCCTGCAAGGAAGGAAAATATGGGGTTAGATCCAAAGGATCTAAGCAATTCCTAACACCCTATTACTGATCCTCATCTACAATTATGCATGTGCATAGTTAAGCCATACACTTCTAAAATAAACTATGCTACAAAACAAGGGAGTGTGTTAATGTGATTCAACAGCTATTATGCAAGATTGTTTTATTATTGAGATAAGGATATCTTAATTCTACAAGAATAATTTTTTTGAGAAATATTTGAATTTAATTTTGACAATAACATGAGGAGTGATATTGTTGTGGTCCCACAACCACGCTCCCCTAATGGCCCTTATGGCCTCAAGGGCCCCCTCCCCTCTTGCTTTTTGCTTGTCTCCCTTTTTGTTGTTTTAGGTTTTTGTCCTTAGTTTTTTAGATTTTTTCCCTTTTCAGCCTTGTCGCGCTTTTGCACTTTTAGATGTCCGAAAGTGTGAAGGGCTTGGTAGAGAAACACATCATTGGGTCTTTCGACTCTGAGATCATTTATAAACCTTTCGGTGGTCAGCAACCCTGTAAGTCCAACCCTTGCAAGAGAGTCAGCCTTTTAGGTCTTTCGACCCTTCGAAGGTCTGACACCCCTGTAAAGGATGAAAGGCCAATTTGTGGGGTGCTTACATCAGCAACCCTACGTAGCCTATAAAAGGCGCAAGAGGGTTTTCAAACCCACACTTTTGCGCTCGCCCCTCTGCCTCCCACTTGCTTTTTCACTGCTTATCATCTTTTCGTCACTTGGATCTCATCTCCTTGCTGGTCATCATCGAGTTCTTTGTCTTCTAGGTAGGTGGTCTTTTCTCCCCTCTTTTTTGGTCTTAGTTTAGGGTCTTTTTTTTCACTTTCAAACTTCTCAATTTGTCCTAGGTTTAGGGTTTGCATCTTTTCAGCCTTTTTGGCCTTGTCCTTAGGTCTAGGTTGCTTTGAGTCAGCCTTTTTTGGCCATAGGGATCGTCAAGGTAGTCACCTTGCATCCCTTAGTGATTTTGTGGTCAAACTCACCGTCGAACTCACTTTTTGAGTCTGACTGTAAACCCTAGTTTCGGGCCTTCAGGGACTGAAACTTTTGGAGCACTCACAAATCGACAATCTCCAAGTGTTGGCACCTTTTTGGCATTTCACTATTATTGTACACTGAAACATTGTACACCTTTGAAATGTCAAACTGGACATTGCCTTATGCTCCTTATTTTCAGGACTTTGGGCCATGTCGGCCTTTTCGCAGGTCGAAAATCTTTCAATCCCAAATCACTGATTGTTTCAAGATAGGAACCCCTCCTTGACTTTTTGGCCTTTTCAGATGTGTCAGCCTTTTTGGCCTCTGGGGTTTCCTCACCTTCAATTGCTGAAAGCTCTTTGAACATGGCAGTAAAGCCTCTTTCGACAGTTTTGACCTTTTCAGCCTTTCGGAGATGCCACAACCCTGATGGTGCAAAAGGCCGAAAATTCCTTTTCTAACCAATTTGAGCTTGAAAATTAGTAATGTACTTTGTTGTTGGGTTTTTTAATCTTATCATGTTTCTCATTCATGTCTTTTCCTCTTTGCAGGTATGGCCGAGAAGGTAGTAGCATCATCGACAATGAAATATTAGTTCAAAGGATACCATCCACCGTCCAAGGTGACTAATTTGCACGCAGGGATAACCGATACAGATATCGGGAATGTGAGTTGGAATGAGTACCTAAACAAATGCACTCATCTAGTGGACTATTTAGAGGACTACACTTCATTAGTCCACTATTCTCTGGTGAATGCGACAGTGCACCTAGTCTCCATCCAATCAGCGGAGCTGATCAACACATTAGCCAGTAACTATGTGTCGGATGAGTGCATGGTCAAGAATAGCATTGGAGAAGTGGTCCTACACTTGAGGCCTGACAACATTGAAGATGTTTTCCATCTGCCCAAAGGGGTAGATAAGTTCTTTAACTTCAATATCAACAAGGGGATGGAGTTTTACAATAAGGACACATAGATGGCTCACAACATCGTCAACAATGATTACCTCATGCAGCCATTGCCCAAGAATAGATTGGATAGAATTGATATGAGGAGAGGCTACATGAAAGAGGATATCTAGGCAGCCATAACAATGATAAGCAGGGTGTATGAGCTACCTAAGTCCCATCAACTAGATCCTTGGATGATTTTCCTAATCTAGAAGATAAAAGAAAGGCAGGCAAGGTTTGATTGGGCGTTTATCCCAAGTGACCAACTGGACAAAGAACTGATTCAGGTGAAGATAGACCCCCACTTCTACATGACATCCTATGTCATGTACTTACTACCTGCAAGGGCAGTATATCTGGGATTGACCAAATTTGGAAACATCGGAGAACAAAACACATGGCCATTCACTTGGTACCCTGAATTGGTGATGAAAGACTTTTTCACACATAATAGCCCAGAGTTTAGAATAGTTAATGATGCCTTCACCTTTGCAATCATACACTCCATTGAGGGTGACTATGCTAAAAGGTTGTCAACAAAAGAAACGGCTAAAGTAAAGGCCATTAGGGCCACAAGGGAGAGTCACAGGTGGAAGAGGAACCACATACAGAGGAAGATAAGCCACAAACAGATGTTGAGGAATGAACTGCTGATGAGCAACAAAATGCCGATGAGGGAGAACATGAACAGGATGCTGGGAATGAGGAGGAAATGAAAGAAGAAGAAGAAACTCAAGAGGAAATGAGGACAGAACACTTAGCAACCTCTTCTACATTGGCTGCTCCTTATGAGCCATTGAATGCATTCTCAAAGCCCACATGGTTTACCAAAGAAGTGCAGCCAAGGGTTAGAGTATACATTGATGATGAGGTTGACATGACCATGTTGGGGCATGCTTTCCACCAAACAGCACCAGTTCCCCAAGCAAGGAGAATGTCTTATGTAACACAAGACCAAATGGGGAGGTGGAAAGCATAGGTGGCTATTCCTACAATGGATTTTGGTGTAAATAAGATCACTCCAAATGATTATGTGTTGGAGGAGGTAGACTTGGGGGAACCAACTAGGGAAGGTAGCAAACCTTGGCTACTTTGGGCTTGAAGCAGGCTCTAGACTTCACGAATAAAGATGAAGAAAGGATAAAAGCTCTGGAAGAGAAAAATGAAGCTATGAAGAAATTCATTCTGAAGACAGTGGGTCCAATTGACCCTAACAATCCCAAAGCCTCATTACAGGAAATTTTGGAGAAAAAGGGGGATGTAGATACAGATGTTCCACATTATTTTGTACAGGCTTGTGTTGAATAGAAGCTAGATTTTGAGTAGTTCACTAGCTTATCTCCCAAGAGGATCTTAAGGCCCTTCCAAAATATTTTGGTGGGAATAACTTCTTGAGTGGAGATCATGAGTGAAGAAAATGGTGTAGAAGAGACCATCCTCAACTGGCAAAAAGTGTTGGATGAGCTAACGATGATAAGAAAGCAACACTTCCAGGTATTGATGAAGATTTATGAAGGGGCATCATTGGATAATTTTGAAGAATGGATCCAAGAGATAGCAGTGGTGTTGGCCATATTTGAAAAGGTCCTCAAGAGGTTGAATAAGAGAAGGGATGACAACACACTTTTTGCAAAAGAGCTGTAGGGGTTTTTTGAAGGCTTGGATCTAGATTTGTTCAATGAAGATGATCATAAGACTATGCATTCGGTAAATGACATCATTGATCAATATCTAGGCATATTCCAATGGGTAAAGTCTAAAGAAGACCTCCAACAGATGTTCTACCAAAAGGAGGAAATTCAAAAAATGCTTAGTCAAGAGGAAGAAATAAAGGCTTTTGCAAAAGAATTGATTGACTTCAAAGATAGGTAGAAAGAGATCCTTCAAGGGATCAAGATGCCAGACTTTGATGAGGTACTAGAGATAGTGGATAGATTCAAGAAAGCACATCCAAAAGTGCCTCCTAGCTAGTGAGCCTCCTGACCAAGTTCTACCAAATTTTGTGTATAGAAAATTTAGTTTTGACACTTAGCCAATTTTGCAGTGCCTGATTTTTGGCATTTCGGCCATAGGGAGTTTTCAGCCACCTACAAGTGCGAAATTTTGTGGATGAAGGGCTTGGTACTTAGTCAATTTTGGGTCTTGAGTTTTTCGGACCAACTATCGAGATTTGGGCATTTTTGGGCACGTCCAAAAGTTAACTCTAGTTATCTTAGAGATCACTTTCCAGTCATTTGGGCTTGCTTTTTGGGATCGTTTGTGCATGATTTTGGGATCTCTTCCAATTGGGTCCATGTGGAGAAGCTGGAACCAAGGGTTAAGGGTGCAAACATGAAGATTATCCAGTGCATGCGCAAGTTCCAACTCCATTTTGAGTTTTTTAATGCTTGATTTATTCAAATCTTTGTAGTGCAAAAGGATTAATTCCATGCTAGGATAGCTTAGCTAAGCTTTAGAATTAGTTTCTTTAATGCAAGCTTTAGTTTAGATTTACTTTCAAGTTTTAGTTTCAGCGAAACCCTAGCTGCAAAAATAAGAGTAGAGCTCTATAAATTGTAATAAAATGATGTAATGAGGGTCGACTTGATGATTAATACAAAAAATACAATTGGTGCTTCATTCATGGTGTGATTTATTTTCTATCTATGTGAAATTTTTGAATGTGGGATTTTCTCATTCTTTATTTCAAAGAGCCAATTGGTTGTTTAATGATTTTTAGTCTATGATCTTTTAGTTCGATATTTGCTGGTATTACATTGTTCTGATATGATGAATCTCTGAGAAGGTCATTCTTTGGTGCTTGAAGATTAACTTGTCTCACGTGTGTGCACATCTAGAGTGGCTTCATGATCTGATGAGTTTTGAATTATCATATGTCTGCATTTGCTTGATTCCGTTGATGATTGCATCCATTCAGCTGAAGATTGTGACATGATCTGATCTTTGTTTTGTGGGTTTCTTCATCTTCTTGGTTATTTAATTCGCATGGTGGTGTGATTGCTAGCATATGTCCATTAGGTTTCTTTTCAATAATTTCTTTGAAATCTCTCGTTACTTTATGTTTCCTAATCCTCTTTGCAAGTTACTTTCAGTAGATTAATTAAATTAGCATTGGTTCCATTCTTAAATCTGAAAATCATGGCAAAAAAAGAGATAGCTTTGTTTTCCTAAAGTTTGTTTTGTAGTTTCCCTTGAGAGAAGAACCAACAAAGGCCTCCTTGTTAACAAATACACATTTGTCTTTCATTGAGGTATCTAAGCGGCTAAGACCTAGCCAGAAGGAACCTTGAGATTGATTCCATCAATCTTCCAAGAGGGGAAGTTGCTCACGCAAATTCCTAGCCATTGTCTTTGTGTAAAAATGATGCTCAATAGAAGTGGTGCTAGAAGGAGGGCTGTCAAAAGGGACACCTCAGAATATCAGATCATTCTCTCTTGAGATATTTTAATGAGTCCTTAGATCTTCACCCAACAAAGGGGAGTTCCTTGAACTTATAGAGTTTCATAGACCTCACAGAAGCAAAACAAAGCATGAAGAGGATACTTCAGATCATCTGAATCTTCCTCAAATTCCAACCATTACTGCCCCACCTACTGCTCCTCCACCACTGGCCCCAATGGAATTTTTTAAAAATTCTCAAAGTTCACCACTGAACCTTTAGGGACAGCTCCTTCAGCTACCCAAGAATCCTGAGAAATTCTACCCATGCTTCATCTATGGAGAATCTAGGACAGCAGACGAATACGTCCACGCATTCAAGGAATTGTGTAATCAGAAAGAGATTGCTCATCAAGACATCATGTGCCACCTCTTCCCTTGCACACTGGGGGAGTTCGCATATAATTGGTATCTAAATTTTCCATGATGATGCATTGATACCTGGCAGGAATTTGAAACAAAGTTCCTAAATCAATTCAAATTGTACGTGGATCCGACAACTCTTCATCACCAGTTCATCTCGGTGATAAAAGATCTCAATGAGTCCATCACTATGTTCAACCATCATTTTCACAAGATGTACCAGAAGCTTGAAGCTCCATACATGGTACTAGTTGGTGCTGCCATACAAATGTACTTGCATGCCCTGGACTCATTAATGTCCATATTCTTGAAAAGGTTGCCTCTAGGAGACATTGACACTTTGGAGAAAGTATGCAATGAGGATATCTTGTTCACTCAACAAATGGACCCGCAAGCAGGAGGGAGTTATGGCATCCCACTAACATTGGGGAACACTATTGTGACTGGTCCATTTGCATCAAACAATCAACTTCCAATGCAACAAACCCCAAGGATCAATCTGGTATCAACTCCATATGTTTCTGCCCCATTGTTGGCCATCACATACTTGAGGTATGATACACACAGGGCTGCCTTGTGTGAACAAAAGGTTGTTGTCCCAAATGAACCAGATCAAGCTCTAGTAAATGAGTTAGATGCCATGAAGAAGACACTATCCCAGTTGACCAGGGAGATCACCCAGATGAAACTCAACCCAACTTTGAATCAAGGAAACTATCCATGATTAGCTTCTACCCCTAATACCTACTCTCAAAACCAGAATCATAATTATGGCAATTACATCAATAACAATAATAACAGTGGAGGAGGTTATGGGAACGACTCTCAAGACAAAAAGTTTGGGTAACAAAGGAAAAATAGGACTTGGAATATGCGTCCAAACAATGGTAGTATCCCTATGGATAATGCCAATTTCTTCAGTTCATCAAAAGCCAACTACACCCAAGGTCCTAGCATGTGTCAACCAGATTACGAATATAGGGGGGAGTCTGATAATCAAACTCAAGATCCTAAGAGTTCCCAGGCCCATTTTAGTGCCATGGCTTTTAAGTCATATGATCCAAGTTCAGAAAAAACTCTGGTCAATAATGCTTTAGAGGAAGAGTTCATCTTCCCATTCAATCAAGAAAACCAACCAGAGTATTCTGAAGTCCATGCTTTCCAGAACAACAATAGAAATACCCACAAATTGAGGAGTAGGAGGGAGCCTTTGACAGATGGCATTCCTCCAAGTATGCAGCCCACTCCACCTGACCCAAGGGCCAACAATAATCCTACACCCTCAAGGGGACCTAGTACCACTGTTGTTCAGGCAACACCATATCCACTAGCCATGTTGAAAAATCTAGTTTGGGCCAATGAAAGATACAGTGCAGTAGAGGAACTAAAGAAAGTTAGAATGAATATGTCAATGTATGATATGCTGTAGAGCTATCCCACTCAAAGAGAAGCTCTCCTAAAATGCTTGGATCATTCCAAGTCAGCCTCACCCAACAATAATGCCAAGAATGTATCTAATGTAAATGCTGTAGAGGCAATCCCGACCATGTTCAAAGATAGGATAGAAGTGCCCCCATTCCTACTTAGCCTCAAAATATTTGGAAAGAACTTGCATAATTGCTTAATTGACTCAGATGCTTCATGTAATGTGATGCCATTATCCATATGTCAGAAGTTAGGAATGAATCCTCAACCAACCAATCACTTGGTGATCCAACTTGATAAAATGGAAGTCAAAGTCATCGGGGTCTTGAAGGATACATGTATTCAGCTGACAGCCGACCCTAGGATCCAAGACTGCATTAATGTTCATGTAGTCAACATCCCAGAGACTTATGCCATGCTGCTTAGCTGAGAATGGACTTGGTCTCTGAGAGGGTGGTTCTCCACGGACTTTACCCAACTTTGGTTGCCATGGAAGGGGCTCAATAACCAGATTAAGATAGATGCAGAGCCCAAGGTTGAATAAATGATAATCGAGTACAATGCCTTGAATGAAATTTTGTTCTCACAAGCTGACCTGGGAGTGTACCATTTTGACAAGGCATTCACATTTCAGCTCAAGGAGGAAGAAGATTTTGACAATAGCCCTGTTTAGGGTTTGATAGATGTCCAGATCTCTGAAGAAATTCTCATAGAATTCATAAGTGGTATGACATAGAATATGAGACATTTGGGCCTAGATGCTAATCCCATCATACTGATACTACCCGGGTATTGTCATATAAGTTAGACAAACCATTTGGAGTTCACATGCCAAAGCTGTCAAGAGGAGGTGGTTCGAGTTATTAACTAGATATCAGACGTATCCAAACCTCCTGAGAATGCAGTAACTCATTCAAATGAGGAGGGATCTCCACTCAGTGAAGAACCTCAAGGTCCTACGGCTGAGCGCTTTATACAAGAATAGTGGAGCTGTTCTAATGACGGTTGCTTGCCCCCATGCTGTGAAGTTTGGCGTGATGTCAAAGAAAAGAAAAAGATGAAGCGGGTTCCACTTGCAAAAAGAGAAAGTTTAGATGAGGGAAAGTTAGAAACCCCAAGTAAAGAAGACTTTTGGCCACTCGCGAGCTCTGCAGAACCCCGAACCAAGACCCCTCTACCGGAAGTAATCCCAGAACCCCAAGTCAAGACATCTTCTAACAAAAATCATTCAGTATGGAAACTTCATTTTGATGGCTCCAAGTGCAAGCTGGGAGCATGAGTTGGGATTGAATTAGTTAACCCTCATGGGGGTTCATACTATGCTGCTTATCGATTGCAATTCTACTACACCAACAATGTTGCCGAGTATGAGGCTCTAACCCATGGTCTCCTCCTGGCACACGAGAAGAAAGTGAAAACAATAATAGTGGAAGGTGACTCATAATTGATAGTTCGGCAGATCAAGAGCCAGTATTCTTGCACCGACAAATAATTGGTCTTATACCGCAACTGCATCTGGGACCTAATCAAAGACTTTGAAGCCTTTAACATTCAGAGCATCCCAAGGAGAAAGAATATTGTCGCTGATGCTTTAGCAGTGTCCGCAAGCTCCCTGCAACCGCTAGAGAAATCCAAATTGAAGAAATTCTCCATGGAACTTGTGGCTATACCGGCTATCCTTGACAACATCAAAAACTTCTAGGTATTTCAATATGATCAACATATATTGGAATTCATCATGAATGTAGGGATCTTTGACAAACAAAGCATTGATGAAGAAGAGAATGAAATAGAAGAGTCAGACGACCTAGGGATTTTGAACTTGAAAACCAATTCCATTCCGAAAGGCATGGTGGCTCTAGAGAGAATTTTTGACAAAGATGAACATGCTCAGGAGAGAGGGAAAACACCAGTAGTAGGTGGAGATGATTGTGAACTCTAAAACTTGGGGATGGAGCTCGAACCTAGGGAAGTCCATATAGGCAAGGTAGGCACACCGAAAGAAAAGAAACAAATGGTCAAAATCCTCACCGAATACAGAGACGTCATAGCATGGTGCTATGAAGATTTGAAAACCTATGATCCCAATGTTATTGTCCACAACATCTTACTGAACCCAGATGCTAAACCTTTTTGCCAGAGGCAAAGACCAGTAAACCCTATGATCGAGCCAATAATTCAAAAGGAAGTACAGAAGTTGCTTGATGACAAGATAATTTTTCCCATTCGGCATTCAACTAGGGTCACCAATCTTGTCCCTGTAAGGAAGAAAAGTGGAGAGGTTCGACTCTGCGTGGACTTTAGAAATTTGAACAGGTCCTCTCAGAAGGACAACTATCCTTTGCCTTGTCTAGATGAAGTGTTAAAGGTGGTCAACGGTTCCCAAATGATGTCCTTTTTGGATGGCTACTTAGGTTACAACCAAGTCATGGTGAAGGAAGAAGACCACCTAAAAATAGCCTTCACTACAAAATGGGGAACATTTGCCTATCGCTGCATGTCATTTGGTCTGATCAACGTAGGAGCTACTTTCCAACAGGCTATGGATAAGGCATTCAAGGGTCTGGTCAACAAGTGCATTGTTATATACATGGATGACCTCACAATTTTCTCTAGGAACTAGGCGGACCACATCGAAGATTTGCGAAAAGTTTTGAAGAGGTGTCGACATTATGGGATTTCTTTGAATCCTAAGAAGTGTGTCTTCCAGGTGACTCAAAAAAAACTTCTTGGGCACATTATATCTAAGACAAGCATCTCAATTGACCCCAAAAGGGTTGAAGCTATCCTCAAATTGGTTCCACCAAACAATAGGAAGGAATTGAAGTCCTTTTTCAGGAAAATCAACTTTGTCAGGAAGTTCATCAGTGGTTTTGCAGAGATAATGTGTCCTTTAAATGATATGTTGAAGAAGGATGCTAAAATCAAATGGAATGCTCTAGCTAAAGAGGCCTTCAAAGAGATCAAGACATCCATTACCACTACTCCAGTCTTGGTTAGTCCTAATTATCTTCTACCATTTAAAGTCTACTCATTTTCTTCGGAACATTCATGTGCAGGAATCCTCATGCAGAAGAAAGAAGGTGAAGATGAAAGGTCGATTTCTTTCATGAGTTGCCTATTGAAGAACATAGAACTCAAGTATCCTAATTTGGATAAACAATCCTTTGCCTTGGTCAAGGCTGTCAAGAAATTCAGACACTACATACTTTGGAGTAAGGTCGTTGTTATTATTCCAGATCCAGCAGTCAAATCCTTACTAATGCAAAATGAACTCGGAGAATGAAGAGGCAAATGGATGGAAATATTGTAGGAATTTGACATTGAGATCCAACTAATGAAATTGGTGAGAGGTCAAGGCCTCACCAAGATGATGGCTGAAACGGAACAAGGTTTGGTGTGCCAGGTGTACACCAATGAAGGAATAGTCACTGACATATGGTATCAAGACATAGTCTACTACTTGCTACAAAATTGTTGTTCAGATGGATTGAATGGTTCCCAGCAGAGAGCACTTAAGAATAAGAGTAGTTCATACATGCTAAAAAATGGGGAGCTCTACAAATGGAATTATGACAGATTGTATCTATGATGTTTAGATCAAACAAAAGCTGAGCTAGTTCTCACAGAATTTCATGATAAGTATGGTACTAGACATGGATTGAAAGAAGCTACAGCTCATTAGATACTAAGATCCAGCTATTATTGGCCAACTCTATTCAAAGATACTCACGAGCATGTGCGCTCTTGCCATGTTTTCCAAACCAGTTCCATTCGAGAAAGACATCCAGCAATGCCCTTACAACCAGTATATGAAGTGCGTCCATTCACCCAATGGGGGTTGGATTTTATGGGAATGATCAATCCTCCATCCTCGATAGGCCACCGATACATCTTAACTACAACTGATTACTATATGCGTTGGACAAAGGCACGGGTTATGAAAAATTGTACCACTGAGGTGATCACCAAATTCTTGGAAGATTTCATCATCACGAGGTTTGGCATGCCTTTTTTCTTGGTATGTGACAATGCCCCTTACTTTTCATTTGCAAGTCTCATTCAATGGGCCTTCGAGAACCAAGTAATTCTAAAATTATTATCCAATTACTACTCACAAGGGAATGGAGTCGCTGAGTCAACCAAAAAGAACCTAACAATGGTAATCAAACATTTTTTGGATGACAATCCCAGAGACTGGCACACCCAGTTGAAATATGCTCTGTGGACAGATTGTGTCAGAGTAAAGGATGCCTTAGGGACCTCTCCCTACCAGTTAGTGTATGGTTTGCAACTTTTCTTTTTGATGAACCTAAAAATACCAATCTTGAGATTCATGGATCAATACGTCGAGGGTGAGGATCGGGTGCAAATTCACCTCATGAATTTGTTGAACTGGGTGCAAACACTAGGTTGTTGTCAAGTGATGGTTTAACAAAAGAGCAACCATAAAAGCCTTCCAAATTTCCGATCTAGTCTTAATGTGGGATAAAGAAAAAGAAAAATGAGGTAGCCACACCAAGTTCCAACGTTTGTGGATAGGCCCATTCTAGATCGCTGAGATCCTGGGAGAGAATACCTTTCGGGTTAGTTCTCTTGACGGAGAATTGGTCTTGTTACTAGTAAATGGCCAGTTTTTGAAGCATTATTTTTGGTCTTGATTGGCCCCTTGTACTTTACTATATATTCTTGTACTATATTGTCTTTTCTTAGTCCTTGGTCAATTTTTTCATCCTTGTCTTTAGGTCTTTGTTGCAGGAGGTCGGTGCTTTAAGTTTAGTGGTCCTTTTAGGTAGCTCAGGCAGTGAGTAAATTTTCTCATGATTTAAACCTCAGAGGTAGTTTTGTCTTGCAGTGAGCTGAAAATAGTGATCGAAGGTAAGGTTAGTTCTTTTTAGACTCTTTAGGAGAGTGTACCAGAATCAACCATCCTCACCACTTGAATGCACTTAAAAGAAAATCCTGAGCCATGAGCTTCTCAAAATAGGATTCCAATTTGCACCGAGAGATGCCCATGGTCATGAAGGAAGTTGAAAAGTTAGAACCCTTCCCTGATTGAAAGAAAAACTAAAAGAAAAGAGTAGGAAAATAAAAGGATGAACACATAAAGATGAGATAAACAAAGAAATGCTCAAAACCAGGACAACACAGTCTAAGCGCTGCACCGATTTTCCGAAAAAAGAAAAAAAGGAAGAGCAACAGACAGTGTTTTTACAAAGCTACAAGGAGCATCAAAGTAGTCCCCACTGAATAAAAGTTGCTGATAAATGGATGCTTTCAAAAGGATCAGCTTTAAAATTAAAGCAAATTGAGTCTAAGAGCCCTCCTATGAAGTCTAAGGACTTCTATCAAAGCTCATCTATAGTCAGGAAATGGTGACTTTAGCAATCTCTATTGGGGCTATTAACACCTACTGATAATAGAGCAAGGTTAAATTGACTAATGGCTAACTTTGGATTGGTGGGCAGTGATCTGACAAAGATGGAATGATCATCGAGAGCTTACGATGAAAGGTTTTCAAGAAAATTTGAATGCACACTCTCACACATTGGATGCGAAAGTTATGGTTTTCTCAACCTTGGTGACGATAAGAAACATACTCAATTTGAAGATCTTTGTACTTGGCTCATTGTGAATCAGGATTGTCTCTAGGTGGACTGGCTCTGGGAAGCTTCAGTCATTTTCCTTTCTTTATTTGGGCTATTTGTTGTGGTCCCACAACCACACTCCCCTAATGGCCCTTATGGCCTCACGGCCCTCCCCCCCTCTTGCTTTCTGCTTGTATCCCTTTTTATTGTTTTAGGTTTTTGTCCTTAGTTTTTTAGATTTTTGGCCTTTTCAGCCTTGTTGCCCTTTCACACTTTCGGATGTTCAAAACTGCGAAGGGCCTGATAGAGCAATGCATCTTTGGGTCTTTCAGCTCTGAGATCATTTTCAGACCTTTCGGTGGTCGGCAACCCCGGAGGTCTGACTCTCGCAAGAGAGTTGGCCTTTCGGGTCTTTCATCCCTTCAGAGGTCTGACACCCCCGAAAAGGCCAAAAGGCCAATTCACGGGGTGCTTATGTCAGCAATTTTGCGTAGCCTATAAAAGGCGCCTGAGGGTTTTCGAACCCTCACTTTTGCGCTCGCTCCTCCTCTTGCCTTCTTTTTCACCGCTTGTCATCTTTTCATTGTTTGGATCTCATCTCCTTGCTGGTCATTGTTGAGTTCTTCATCTCCTAGGTAGGTGGTCTTTTCTCCCCTCTTTTTTGGTCTTAGTTTAGGGTCTTTTTTTTTGCTTTTGGCCTTCTCAGTTTGTCCTAGGTTTAGGGTTTGCATCTTTTTGGCCTTTTCAGCCTTGTCCTTAGGTCTAGGTTGCTTAGAGTCAGCCTTTTTTGGCCATAGGGATCGTCAAGGTAGTCAACTTGCATCCCTTGGAAAGTTTGTGGTCAAACTCATCGTCAGACTCACTTTTCAAGTCTGACTGTAAACCCTAGTTTCAGGCCTTCGAGGATTGAAACTTTCAGAGCACTCGCGAATCGACAATCTCCAAGTGCTGGCACCTTTTTGGCATTTCAGTGTTGTCACACACTGAAACATCCCATACCTCCAAAACACCAAAGTGGACCTTGCCTTATGCTCCTTGTTTTCGGGACTTTCGGCCATGTCAGCCTTTTTGCACGCCAAAAATATTTCACTCCCGAATCACTGATTGTTTCAAAATAGGAACCCCTCCTTGGCTTTTTGGCCTTTTCGGCCTCCAGGGTTTCCTCACCTCCAATTCACCGAAAGCTCTTTGAACATGGTAGTAAGGCCTCTTTTGGCAGTTTCAGCCTTTTCAGCCTTTTAGAGATGTGACAACCCCGATGGTCTGAAAGGCCAAAAATAGCTTTTCTAACTCATTTGAGCTTGAAAATTAGTAATGTACTTTGTTGTTGTGTTTTTTCCTCTTATCATGTTGCTCATTCATGTCTTGTCCTCTCCGCAGGTATGGCCGAGAAGGTAGTAGTCACTGGAAATGAAATATCAGTTCAAAGGATACCATCCACCGTCCAAGGTGACTAATTTTCACATAGAGATAATCGATATAGATATCGGGAATGTGAGTTGGAATGAGTACCTAAACAAATGTGCTTAGCCAGTGGGCTATTTGAAGGACTGCACTTCATTAGTTCACTGTTCTCTGGTGAATGCAGTAGTACATGCAGTCTCCATCCAGTCGGTGGAGCTAATCAACACATTGGCCAGTAACTATGTGCTGGATGAGTGCATGGTCAAGAATAGCATTGGAGAAGTGGTCCTAGACTTGAGGCCTGACAACATTGAAGATGTTTTCCATCTGCCCAAAGGGGTAGATAAGTTCTTTGAATTCAATATCAACAAGGGGATGAATTTTTACAATAAGGATACACAGACGGTTCACAACATCGTCAACAATGAGTACCTGATGCAACCATTGCCCAAGAATAGATTGGATAGAAATGATATGAGGAGAGGCTACATGAAAGAGGATATCTAGGTAGCCATAACAATGATAAGCAGGGTGTATGGGCTGCCTAAGTCCCATCAACTGGAGCCTTGGATGATCTTCCTAATCCAGAAGATAAAAGGTAGGCAAGGTTTGATTGGGCATCTATCCTGAGTGACCAACTAGACGAATAGCTGATTCAGGTGAAGACAGACCCCCACTTCTACATGACATCCTATGTTGTGTACTTACTAGCTTCTAGGGCAGTATATCCAGGATTGACCAAAGTTGGAAACATCAGAGAACAAAACACATGGCCATTCACTTTGTACCCTCAATTGGTAAGGAAAGACTTTTTCACACACAATAGCCCAGAGTTTAGAATATTTAATGATGCCTTCACCTTTGCAATCATACGCTCCATTGAGGGTGACTATGCTAAAAGGTTGTCAACAGAAGCAACGGCTAAAGTAAAGGCCATTGACACTTTTTAGATACAATTTCAGACATTCACGTACATTCGGGTGGCAGGAAGCACCTCAGCACCCAAGAAGCTCCCAAGGTACCCTTTTGATAGGGTAGTTCTACTAAAGATAGCAAGGCAATTGTCTGATGCCCATGAGCATATCAAGCACAAGAAGAAATATTGTTGGGACTTTCCTATTTCCATTGGCCCCCACTGTGTACCATACATGAAAGTCTACAAGTCATTGACTGGAGAATGGGATGAATTCCCATTGGCAACCTACAGTCTGGCGAGGCCGTACTTTGACCCCATTGGTACCTATAGCCACATAATGGGAAGACACTATGTTCATGAGCTGCATATTGAAGACCATTGGGCTAATTGTGTAGATGATTATGAGGTAAGAGTCCGTGACTATTGCTGGATGAGTCTAGGGCTGGCACATGATGCATTATTGTTGAAGATTCCGCAGAAAGCGATAGATGTTGACTTGGATAAGATTTTGGATTCCATATACAATACAGATAAGGTATTCACAAGGGCCATTTTAAATGCAAAAGTGGATCGAGATGAGAATGAAAGCATGGATTTTAGAGCCCGACATGTAATCAAGCTGACTAAATCCTAGATTGCATGTCCTTTCCCAATGCAGCAGCTCCCCATGAAGTAACTCCCAAAGAAATCCTCTCGTGAAAAGAAGAAGGGAGAAAAGATACTGAAACCATAGTTCAAAGAGGCTGCCCCTTTGAAACCAGAAATTGTGTATTGGCATGAGCACCCCACTGCATATGGTCCTGCCACACATTCCAAGAAAGTGAAAACCAGAATGATCAGATGTATTGCGCGACCAGAAGCACCTTCACCTAGTGACCATGATTCTCCAAGCTCGGCAAAGAAAACAAAATTCAAGATCATAGGTCCCAAGCCATCTAGAGTGATCAAGGGTCATGTATACAAGAGGAAGAGAAGCTCGATGCCCATGCAAATGGATACCCTAGTGGAGGATGATGAAGATGATTTGGATGAAGTTCCCGTCAGTAGGAGGACCCAGTTTGTAGGATTTTTGAAGAAAAGAAGGATAATGGATGATGATCCTAAGGATTCTGAAGGGGCTACATAGGTAGAACCAATAAATCTAGATGTCCTTGGTGATGATGAATTCAATATTATAGATTTTGTGGGGTTGCATGGTTTGAAGGAGTCTAAGCAACAAGCCCCTATGAAATTTACTAGTCTTTTTAGTGGCATGGGAGAGGATCTACAATAGGGACCTTAGGGACAAAATGACGTTGAGATGACCAAGGACCAAGGAGAAACCACAGAACCAAAAATGACTCTTCTGTTGGGGTCATTTCAAAGGAAGGAGTAAGTACATAGGTACCATTGGTTTCATCTATTCCACCTCTGCCTCCACCTTGTCCTTCCACACTTCCTATCATTCCACTTTAAGAGCCTCCCACTACTCCACTTTCTACTCCCGTACAAAGTACTCTATTGCCTCAACAACCTTATTCATCCCACATTCCCCTCTCGACTCCACCTCCACCAGCCCATTCAACCACTCCCCTTGTGTCTCCTACGCCTCCCCCACTCAATATTCCTCCCCAAGTTTACATTGAATCAGTGCCCCAGAGCTCGCAGGAGATGAAGAAAGAAGTAGAAGTCATTGGCAGAGAGAGAATGGAAGAAATTCATATAGGATCTGAGGAGCCAGATGAAAAGGGAGAGTCATAGGTGGAAGAGGAACAACATACAGAGGAAGCTAAGCCACAAACAAATGCTGAGGAACAAACTACTGATGAGCAACAAACTGCCGATGAGGGAGAACATGAACAAGATGCTGGGAATGAGGAGGAAATGGAAGAAAAAGAAGAAACTCAAGAGGAAATGAGGACAAAACACTTAGCAACCTCTTTTGCATTGGCTGCTCCCTATGAGCCATTGAATGCATTCTCAAAGCCCACATGGTTTACCAAAGAAGTGCAGCTGAGGGTCAGAGTATACACTGATGATGAGGTTGACATGACCACACTGGGGCATGCTTTCCACCAAAAGGCACCAGTTCCCCAAGCAAGGAGAATGTCTTATGTAACACAAGACCAAAAAAGGAGGTGGAAAGCAGAGGTGGCTATTCCTACAATGGATGTTGGTGTAAATGAGATCATTCCGAATGATTATGTGTTGGAGGAGGTAGACTTGGGGGAACCAACTAGGGAAGGTAGAAAAACCTTGGCTACTTTGGGCTTGAAGCACACTCTAGACTTCATGAATAAAGATGAAGAAAGGATAGAAGCTCTGGAAGAGAAAAATGAAGCTATGAAGAAATTCATTCTGAAGACAGCGGGTCCAATTTACCCTAACAACCCTGAAGCCTCATTACAAGCAATTTTGGAGAAAAAGGGGGATGTAGATACAAATGTTCCACATTATTTTGTACAAGCTTGCTGAATAGAAGCTAGATTTTGAGTAGTTTGCTAGCTTATCTCTCAAGAGGATCTTAAGGCCCTTCTAGAATATTTTGGTGGGAATAACTTCTTGAGTGGAGATCATGAGTGAAGAAAATGGTGTAGAAGAGACCATCCTCAACTGGAAAAAAGTGTTGGATGAGCTAACGATGATAAGAAAGCAATGCTTCCAGGTGTTGATGAAGATTTATGAAGGGGCATAATTGGATAATTTTGAAGAATGGATCCAAGAGATAGTAGCGGCGTTGGCCATATTTGAAAAGGTCCTCAAGAGGTTGAATAAGAGAAGGGATGACAACACACTTTTTGCAAAAGAGCTGTAGGAGTTTTTTGAAGGCTTGGATCTAGATTTGTTCGATGAAGATGATGATAAGACTATGCATTCAGTAAATGATATCATCGATTAATATCTAGGCATATTCCAAGGGGTAAAGTCTAAAGAAGACCTCCAACATATGTTCTACCAAAAGGAGGAAATTCAGAAAATGCTAAGTCAAGAGGAAGAAATAAAGGATTTTGCAAAAGAATTGATTGACTTCAGAGATAGGTAGAAAGAGATCCTTCAAGGGATCAAGATGTCAGACTTTGATGAGGTACTAGAGATAGTGGATAGATTCAAGAAAGCACATCCAAAAGTGCCTCCCAGTCAGTGAGCCTCCAGACCAAGTTCTGCCAAATTTTGTGTACAGGAAATTCAGTTTTGACACTTAGCCAATTTTGCAGTGCCTGATTTTTGGCATTTCGGCCATAGAGATTTTTCGGCCACCTACAAGTCCGACAAGTCTGAAATTTTGGGGATGAAGGGCTTGGTACTTAGTCAATTTTGGGTCTTGAGTTTTTCGGACCAACTATCGGGATTTGGGCATTTTTGGGCATGTCCGAAAGTTAACTCCAGTTATCTTAGAGATCACTTTCCAGTCATCTGGGCTTCTTTTTTGGGATCATTTGTGCATGATTTTGGGATCTCTTCTTGTTGGGTCCATGTGGAGAAGCTGGAACCAAGGGTCAAGGGCACAAAAATGAAGATTATCTAGTGCATGCACAAGTTCCAGCTCCATTTTGAGTTGTTTAATGCTTGATTTATTCAGATATTTGTAGGGCACGAGGATTAATTCTGTGCTAGGATAGCTTAGCTAAGCTTTAGAAGTAGTTTCTTTAATGCAAGCTTTAGTTTAGATTTACTTTCAAGTTTTAGTTGCAGTGAAACCTTAGCTGCGAAAATAAGAGCAGAGCTCTATAAATTGTAATAAAATGATGTAATGAGGGTCGACTTGATGATTAATACAACAAATAAAATTGGTGCTTCATTTATGGTGTGATTTATTTGCTATCTATGTGAAATTTATGAATGTGCGATTTGCTCATTCTTTATTTCAAAGAGCCAATTGGTTGTTTAATAATTTTTAGTCTGCGATCTTTTAGTTCGGTGTTTGCTGGTATTACATTGTTGTGTTGTGACGAATCTCTGAGAATATCATTCTTTGGCGCTTGAAGATTAACTTGTCTCACGTGTGCACACATCTGGAGTGGCTTCGTGATCTGATGAGTTTTGACTTATCATACGTCTGCATTTGCTTGATTCTATTGATGATTGCATTCATTCAACTAAAGATTGTGACATGATCTGATCTCTGTTTTGTGGGTTTCTTCATCTTCTTGGTTATTTAATTCGCATGGTGGTGTGATTGCTAGCATATGTCCATTAGGTTTATTTTTAGAAATTTCTTTGAAATCTCTCGTTACCTTACATTTCCTAACCCTCTTTGCAAGTTACTTTCAGTAGATTAATTAAATTAGCATTGCTTCCATTCTTAAATCTAAAAATCGTGGCAAAAAAAGAGATATCTTGGTTTCCTAAAGTTTGTTTTGTAGTTTCCCTTGAGAGAAGAACCAGCAAGGGCCTCCTTGTTAACAAATACACATTTGTCTTCTGTTGAGCTATCCAAGTGGTTGAGACCCAACCATAAGGAACCTTGAGATTGATTTCATCAATCTTCCAAGAGGGGAAGTTGGTCGCGCAAATTCCTAGCCGTTGTCTTCTTGTAAAAATGATGCTCAATAGATATATTTCAAGCTTCAGTGAGATTTCATACCACGCAGTGTTCATATATTACATTCAATGCATTATTTACACTTGTATTGGTGGGAAAAGTCTCAAAAATGTGCAAAAGAGATTAAATTCAACCATGTTGTTTACATGACACATGTAGTTTACCTCTAGCCTAAATTAGTGTTGCATACAAATCTACGGACGCTGTGTGGTATGAAGCCTCTCTGAAGCTTGAAAATGATAAGCATTATGATGTTGAGGTATGGTATTGTTTAGGTATAATACTGGCATTGTTTACATCTTTTCATTTGGATTGCTCGATGACCCATGAGCTTTGAGAGCTAGGGCATCATTTCTATTACCTTCAAGGCATTGTGTGAAGTGTTTGATCTCTTTTTATTTGTTTTGTTGTTGATATTCACTATGTGGTACTTCCCATTTATGATCATTTCATGAGGAAATGTCTTGATGGCTTGCAGGCTGCAAGCTAGGGCATTATGCATTATTTATGAGCTCATTGTTTGAGCACCGACCAATCAAATAGGGACATGAGGTGCTCAAACAGTGAGCTCATAAACAATGCATGATGCCCTAGTTGTAGGTAGTTATCTCTTCTATAATGATGGAGGAGTGAAAGGTAATGATCAATGAGGTTTCTGCTATTAGATCATACATTAATACACTTACTATTTTGAATTTGAGCTTGGGCATCATGCACTGTTATTGTTGTCATTGCATGCTTGCTACTGTTGTGCACCATATATTATTTTATACACTATTTATTTCATTGAGACTGTGAGCTATTGTAGTTGACTGTGAGCTATAAGCAACATATATTGTATGAAGTGTTTGATCTCTCTATTTATTTGATTTGTTGTTGATATTCACTATGTGGTACTCCCCGTTTATGATCAAATAGACAAAGCTCGAATGCCTACCTCAAGTGCTAGTGCCCTCTTCCCACACGGTGCCAGCCTCTTCAGGCACATCAAAATTGAATGCCCTCTTCACGCCACTCAAAAGTGTAGTGCCGTCTTCGCGACAACTCTTCGAATTCACAAATTAAAAATGACACTTTCTTTTTCTTTTTTTTGTTTATAACCAAATGGGTGTCACAATTTATGAGCTCACTGTTTGAGCACTAGCCAATCAAATAGGGACATGAGGTGCTCAAACAGTGAGCTCATAAACAATGCATGATGCCCTAGTTGTAGGTAGTTATCTCTTCTATAATGATGGAAGAGTGAAAGGTAATGATCAATGAGGTTGTTGCTATTAGATCATACATTAATACACTTCTTTGAATTTGAGCTCGGGCATCATGCAATGTTATTGCTGCCATTGCATGCTTGCTATTGTTGTGCACCATATATTGTTTTATACACACAGAACAATAGATTTGGGAACTTAGACTTATGTTCAATCCTTAGTAATGGTTTGGGGAACTAATTACTAGATGAGTGACTATAGTACCCTAGTTTGCATTATTGGATGATCTTGTTTAATTTGTGTTCATTTCATGCAAAGATACATGTAAAGGAAAATAAATTTTTGCATCTAAAGATTATATGTATATATATAAAAAATAACTTGTATATACTATACAAGGAAAATAACTTTCAGAAGAAAATGCAAGAGTATAGGCATACATAAGAGGATGAACATAAATAATAAGGGTGCCAGACATTGCCTGAAGTAATGAATTTTTGACCCGAGTATGAATCTAGTGTGCCCCTGTGTGATCTAGAACCTGCAAAGAAAAGAGAGATGGGGGTTAGATAAAAAATATCTAAGCAATGAATGACATCCTATTATTGATCCTCATCTATAATTATGCATGTGCATAGTCAAGCCATACACTTCTGAAAGAAAAATCAAGTTCATAGTCTCAATAAAATAAAGAGTGTATAAAACAATATATGGTGCACAACAACAACAAGCATGCAATGACAGCAATAACATTGCATGATGCCCGAGCTCAAATTCAAAATAGTAAGTGTGTTAATGTATGATCTAATAGCAGCAACCTCATTGATCATTATCTTTCACTCCTCCATCATTATAGAAGAGATAAGTACCTACAACTATATATATATATATATGGACATGAGGTGCTCAAACAGTGAGCTCATAAATAATGCATGATGCCCTAACTTGCATCCTGCAAGCCATGAAGACATTTCCTCATGAAATGATCATAAACGGGGAGTACCACATAGTGAATATCAACAACAAAACAAATAAAGAGAGATCAAACACTTCACACAATGCCTTGAAGGTAATAGAAACGATGCCCTAGCTCTCAAAGCTTGTAGGTCATCAAGCATTCCAAATGAAAAGATGTAAACAATGCCACTATTAAACAGTGAGCTCATGCACAATGTATGATGCCCTAGCTTGTAGCCCACGAGCCATCAAGATATTTCCTCGTGAAATGATCATAAGCAGGGAGTACCACATAGTGAATATCAACAACAAAACAAATAAAGAGAGATCAAACACTTCACACAATATATGTTATTTTATAAGATTTTATTGAGACTAAATATATTGTTTTATTAAGATTTTATTAAGACAAAGTATTTTGGGTTAGTTTTATGTTGTTTTATAAGATATTTATTAAGACTAAATATATGATGTAAACTCAATATAACAAATAGAGCACCAGCCAATCAAATAGGGACATGAGTTTCTCAAACAGTGAGCTCATAAACAATGCATGATGCCCTAGCTTGCAGCCCGCGAGCCATCAAGACATTTCCTCATGAAATGATCATAAACAGGGAGTACCACATAGTGAATATCAACAACAAAACAAATAAAGAGAGATCAAACACTTCACACAATGCCTTGAAGGTAATAGCAATGATGTCCTAGATCTCAAAGCTCGCGGGTCATCGAGCATTCCAAATGCTAAGATGTAAACAATGTCATTTAGACATGTGTACTGTGAGCTTTCCTACAACAAATGGACTTCTGATGATTTTCACAATAGTACGTGTGTTGAAGGAAAGCTCAAAGTACTGCTTAGGAAAATGTGAATGTTCATCACCTATGCATATCAGAGTTGATCAAAGAAGGTATATGCACAACAAAACAAATAAAGAGAGATCAAACACTTCACACAATGCCTTGAAGGTAATAGAAATGATCAAACACTCGAAAATAGGGACATCAGTCATACACTTCTAAAATGAACTATGCTACAAAACATGGGTGTGTGTTAATGTGATTCAAAAGCTATTATGGAAGATTGTTTTATTATTGAGATAGGGATATCTTAATTCTACAAGAATAAATGTTTTGAGAAATATATGAATTTAATTTTGACAATAACATGAGTGGATATATTTGAAGCTTCGGCGATACTTCATACCACGCACTGTTCGTAGATTACGTTAAATGCATTATTTACGCTTGTATTGGTGGGAAAACTCTTGAAAATGCGCAAAAGAGATTGCATTCAACCATGTTGTTTACATGACACATGTAGTCTACCTCCAGCCTAAATTAGTGTTGCATACAAATCTATGAATGGTGCATGATACGAAGCTTCGCTCAAGCTTGAAAATGATAAGCATTATGATGTTGAGGTATGGTGTGGTAAGCACAAGTATAGTTTCTCGTAAGCTGCTATTGGTATAGTTTTTTTTTTTTTTTCAATAGTTGTAGAATCCAGCTTCTCCTATTCTTACACCTATGTATACATTTTGGGCTTGGTTTTAATGTCATGTAAATTTGAGTGAAATGGTAATAATATTTAAGAGCAACACGTATGGCATTTTAAACAAGTATGCATATACATTATATAACAAGAGTGATATATTTTAATGGAAACATTTAATGAGAAGGATGCCTATATAATAGGAGGAGTGATATATTTTAATGACAGTGGACATATAAATTGCAGTAAAACTCTATAATTTATTATTGTAAGTGGACATAGAAATTGCAGTGAAACTTTATAATTTATTATGGCTCAGTGTTGTATATCCATAGTCAATGTCTATTTAAACTTTAGGATGATACTTATATGATGACTTAAGTAAATTATTCTTACCTTGAGACTAGTACCCCATGGGATTAGAGGATGGTTGTTATAATAGCAACTGTGTGTCTGTGGGATACTTTTATATTTTGTATTAAATGATGATAGATAAATATGGGTTTCTTCCTTTTGCAACAGTTTATATTCTAATACTTATATCTTGAATTGTCAAATGACCAATGAGTGATAATTTCAAAAGTGTATCATAATTAAAGGCATGTGAATTCATATTGTACTTAATCTGAATGCCATTGTGTAATATTTTTACTTACGATATTAATCTTAATATATCCCTATGAAGATATCCCTATTTTATTATTGATGTCCCTATTTACATCTTTTCATCAAATGACCCAAAAACATCAAGAATGGTCCTATATGGTCACTAATAGCCAACTTTCAGAAGAATATGAATGAATGCAAACATAAATAAGTGGATGAACATAAATAATGAAGGTACCAGACATTGCCAAAAGTAATGAAGTGTTGACCCGGGGTTCAATCCAGTATGCTCTTGTATGATCCAAAACCTACAAGGAAGGAAAAGATGGGGTTAGATCTAAAGGATCTAAGCAATGCCTGACACCATATTACTGATCCTCATTTACAATTATGCATGTGCATAGTCAAGCCATACACAGACTCAACAACATGGTAGCATTGATCCAATAACAGAAAATACATTACAAATGCCAAGCTCACAGTCTCAATGAAATAAACAGTGTATAAAACAATATATGGTGCACAACAACATCAAACATGCAATGACAACAATAACATTGCATGATGCTCGAGCTCAAATTCAAAATAGTAAGTGTATTAATGTATGTTTGCATGATGCCAGATATTAAACAGTGAGCTCATGAACAATGCCAGTATTAAACAATGAGCTCATAAACAATGTATGATGCCCTAGCTTGCAACCCGCGAGCCATCAAGACATTTTTTCATGAAATGATCATAAACAGGGAGTACCACATAGTGAATATCAACAACAAAATAAATAAAGAGAGATCAAACACTTCACACAATGCCTTGAAGGTAATAGAAACGATGCCCTAGCTCTCAAAGCTTGCAGGTCATCAAGCATTCCAAATGAAAAGATGTAAACAATGCCAGTATTAAATAGTGAGCTCATGAACAATGTATGATGCCCTAGCTTGTAGCTCGCGAGCCATCAAGACATTTCCTCGTGAAATGATCATAAGCAGGGAGTACCACATAGTGAATATCAATAGCAAAACAAATAAAAAGAGATCAAACACTTCACACAATGCCTTGAAGGTAATAGAAGCGATGCCCTAGCTCTCAAAGCTCGCGGGTCATTAGGCATTCCAAATGATAAGATATAAACAATGCAAGTATTAAACAATGAGCTCATAAACAATTTATGATGCCCTAGCTTGCAGCCCGCAAGCCATCAAGACATTTCCTCGTGAAATGATCACAAACAAGGAGTACCACATAGTGAATATCAATAGCAAAACAAATAAAGAGAGATCAAACACTTCACACAATGCCTTGAAGGTAATAGCAACGATGCCCTAGCTCTCAAAGCTTGCAGGTCATCGAGCATTCCAATTGCTAATTAAGATGTAAACAATGCCACTATTAACAATGCTAAGATGTAAACAATGCCACTGAAATTGAGTTAATGAGAAGACAAAGCTCGAATGCCTACCTCAAGTGCCAGTGCCCTCTTCCCAAATGATGCCAGCCTCTTCATGCACGCCAAACTCGGATGCCCTCTTCGTGCTACGCAGAAATGCAGTGTCATCTTCATGGTAGCTCTTCAAATTCACAAATTACAAATGACACTTCCTTTTTCTTTTTCTTTTTTGTTTATAACCAAATGGGTGTCGCAATTATGACAATAGTGTCGCTATTACGACACCGTCGGGGGCACTTGAAATTTTTTTTTCAAAAAACATACATAAATTGTAGTGGCATCGCAAATTGGCATCGAAATTCGACCCCAAATGTTGTAGTGACATTTGACGTCATCATGCATCCCATGACTTGCTAAGATCAATGAACATTCCTCAATATTATATCTGTCATTCCTTAATCTCACATACACTGAATTCTCACCGCTTGTAAGATATACTCAAAACTTAGAGACTAACTCTGTTAGCTTCCACTGTCATAGTCCAGTAACCAGTCTTCACTAAATCTTTTGTAACTCAACTAATATGCAATATTACATCATGTGATCTTAGATATAAGATCACAACACCTCCCTGTACACACAACTGTGTTCGCACGTTCTTAATCATCCGTATAGTGTTCGTACACTGTAATAACCAGCTTGTTCTCTCCATAGAAACATATGTTGACATCAGTGACAAAACATGAATGACAGTTCAGTAGTAATTCCAACATCTCTCAATGTAGTGATTAAACATATTAAATGCATTAGAAACATCCAACAATCTCCCCAATGCATTAGCAATATCCAACAATAACATGTTCATTCATTTCTCATTCTTCATATTGTACATACACTTTGCATTTGAATGTTTGACTTGATTTTAATCATTTGAATGTTTGACTTGATTCATTTCCCATTGATCATATTGTACAAACACACTTTACATTTACATCAAATACTTAAGAATTTATATAAAGACATCATTTTCTATAGGCACTCTATTTTTAGAACAAAGTCTTATCAAACTTATACATTAATCCTCCTATATTCTCTCCTAAGACAACAAATACAATAATCAACCTTAATCACTTTATCTTTAACTAATTATAGATAATTAACTCCATGTACTTTCTATATATCTAGATTAATTTCAAAAAATAATGATAATACTCAAAAAATTGTCTATGAGCTTTCACATCTTTAAACGAATTATTGAAGAATGAATCCTGGGATGATGTACTCTCCTTGTCTCCATCCATTACAATAATTTGATTGATTTTCCATGGAGTCCGATAATCAGCATTGATGAATACAAAAACTTTCACATCTCAATAATAGTTGATTACAGCTCAAGCCAAGCCATCCCAATCCATGATCAACCATTGAGAGAAAAGAAGGGATGTGAGTAAAACGGATAATTCTCTTTCATAAAAACCAGCCATGATAATGAAATAAGAATAGATAAATCTCTTTCATGTGGACAGGTTCTGCGTGCCAGTCATGGTTGACAGAAAGAGTGGAAAAGACATTACAAATCACTCCCATCACATACCTCGATCAGCGCTAACACCTGGCACCTCATACACAAGCTGCCATTCTCCGCTTCCATCAATCAAAATCAAGGCTTTCTGTCATATTACACCACAAACCCAGCGTGAATAATGGGGCACCAAATATGGCGGAGATTCAGAGCTCTGTTTTGTTCATCTGGATTATCTGGGGCTTTTAGTTTGGGAAGAGATTGTGCGTGGGGATCTTTTTCTTTTGCTTTTATGCTAGTCAGATCATTATTGAGGGGTCTTATTATCCAAGACATTAGAGATTTGTATGTTTGAGTTTAGTATTAGGATGAGTGTCTTTTTATGAAAGTCTAATGTTAATTTCTATGAGCATCATCTAGATGAAATGACAGTGGATTGTGTACCATTCATTATCATGAGAGATGGATGGGTTCTTATGAAACACTACTCTTGAAACATGGGTCAATGAATTTGGCTCGAAATTACCTAGTTGAATCATGATAGCAATATCATAAATTATCATTATGTTCAAATTTATGAGCACAATGGTCAAGTGAAGGCTCATAGCTTACAAACACAATAGTTTTGAGTAGGCACACATCTTGCAAACACAACAATGTCGAGTGAAGGTTCATAGCTTGCAAACACAATAGTTTTGCATAGGCACACATCTTGCGAACACAAGTCCGTAAAGGCATGCATCTTGTGAAAATGTTATTAGGGTCTTATGGGTTATTTGTGAAAATATTATTTGGGTCTTTTGGGTTATAATTTGTGAAAATATTATTTGGGTCTTTTGGGTTATTTTCGAAAAAAGATTAATGTGACATAGATAAAGTACTTTGCTTTTTTAATTGGGTTATTTAGGGTTTTCTAAGTTAGTGAGAGATTACTTAGGAAACCTCTTTTCATTGGCTTTATTGTTTAGACTAGTATTGGGGGGCCTCATTTTCCAAGGCATTATCACCTTGTTCTAACTTGTGATCACAATAGTCAAGTGAAGGCCTATAGCCTACAAGAAAAAGAGTTATATGAAGGCATACATCTTGTGAACATATTACCATGACCTACAAGCTCAACGATCTGACGAAGATTTGAATTTTGATGACTACTACAACAATGTTTTGACTTGACCACCACACTACACCTTTGTTGACGAGATGAGCACTTACTTGCAATTTTCTTTAAAAAAAAGGAGAGATTCAAAAAGTTGTTCAAACAATTACACATAATTAAATGCATGAATTTTCCAAATATCATGATGAATTAGCCTGATGACTTTTGGATTTGATCATGTGATCAATTTTTCAAGCTAGTTAAACACTTTTTATCGAGAAACAACATTGATCTATAGTATGAATTTGGGGTCCTCGTTGCCCACGAGGGTCTAAATTCCAATGACTGATAAAACAATGTTATGACTTGACCATTGTACTACACCTTTATTGACGAGATGAGCTCTTATTCATAATCAAGTGAAGGCCTACAACCTATAAGCACAATAGTACAACCTATAAGCACAATAGTCCCACAAAGACACATATCTTGCAAAAACATCAGCCCAATGGAGATATATGACCTATATTTAGACTTAGACGTACTAGTCCAACAAGAGTTTGAATTTTGGTGATTACCTCATCAATGGTCCAACAAAGACATATCTTGCGAAAACATCGGCCTAATCAAGACATGTGACCTATGAAAGTATTGGTCCAACAAGAATTTGAATTTTAGCGACCGACACAACAATGTTATAATTTGACCACTACAATACACTTTTAACAACAAAATGAACTCTTGTAATCTGCTAAAACATTGGTTTAAACAATTACACAAGTTAATCCAAAAACAACACTGATTTGAATTAAGAATTATGAAAATCTTATATCTTTAATTCATCCATTGCTTCATTCCCTAAAGTTAGGGTCACTCCAAACTGAATAGGACAAGTCAACGAGGAAGTGGGGACTCAAAATTGTGGATGAGATGTTTGGATTGAATAGACCTATCAAACTTATTCTCCATTACAATCTGATTCGTTCGGTTCAATCCGCCACATGTAAAGTTCTATTTTTCAATTTCTATATAAGTCTTGTATGTGCCTTCATCCTCAATCAAGCCTAAGAATTTCTTGGTCTGCACTGTAAGAATCAAGTTTAAGCTCAAGGCTGTTTTTGAAAAAACATTGGACAAGAATGTCTGGGCGTCCCAGCCGCCATAGCCGGAAACCTTCAACAGGGATTCCTACCCAATTCATGGCAGACGAAGTGGAAGCCCAAGATTTGAAGACCACGGAGAATAATTCCACTAATCCCAGTTCGAATTCTCCTCATCCGCCATTGCCAGTTTCTCCACCAACGCCCCGCCAGCACCACATCAACAACAAGCCGCCTCCCCACAAAATCTCTGTGCCGAACTCCTAGCTGATGCCAGGTATGCAGTATATTCACTGTGTATATTGATGCTGATGCAGTATATTCACTGTGTATGTTGCTGCTGATGCAGTATATTCATTGTGTATGTTGCAGGGGCTTATTGTTTAGGTAATATCTACTTTGGGCGTTTGTAGTATTTCTGCTCTCTCTCTCTTCTTGAGGTTTGGACATGAGGAGAGCTTAGTTGCAGCAGGGAAATTTTTCAGTTTATGGGTGTGGAAGTGGCTGCTAAGCTTGTGGCCAGGGCTATGATTTGTGTTGATGTAAGAGATTCTGAGTAAAAATCCCAAAGCATCTCAAAATCTTCTTGGATCTAAGTATAGATATCTTCTTTGAAGCTTAAATCAGATGATTGTGATTGAAAATTTTTGTAGGTGTGGGTGTTTGAGATTCGTTTTCATGATTATGGTTGCAAATTTTGGTGGGTGTTTCAGATGCATGTTTTATTTTCTTCAGATATGTTCTATCTGCTACGGTAAGTAGTAGTTGGTGGATCTCAAGGTGTGGTGGTATGATAGAAGCACCTGGGGGAAATTATTCAAATAGTTTTTTCTTTTAATATTTTGTGGATCTCAAATCTGGTAACAAATGATTCTTGAATTTACTTGGTAAGTTTATTGTTTAATTTTAAGGTATATGATGTTATAATATTGAAAAGTTGACTCTTTAAGAGTTTAGGTCTATATTGTTAAGTATGGTGTTACAATATTTGATGTTATTAAAAATGAATGGAAAATAATATGAAGTACCAAAAAAGAATTAATCTAAAGAGCAATTGTTTAAAGGTTGAATATTATCATGAAAATTTAAAACCAATAACATCTACACCATGATCCAAGAAGGAGACACAATAAAATCTCATGATTATGTAGATGATATAAAGCCTAAAGAAATTACAATGAGAGAAGGATTGTGTTTAACATAGAGATGCTTCCATAAAAGAAAATAGAGGCACCTCAAATATATAGATGTGAGAGGACTCCAAAGTCTAAGCATGCCATCTAGCATATTATGTGAGTGCAGTGTGTCACCTCATAAGGAGGAATGTTATATTCTAAATATATTTAAAATAAATAAAATGAGTAACACCCCCTTTAAGCTTTACTTGGGGAGTTTACATCAAACCCTTCAATGGGTTGCAAGTCAAGCTTTTTACAATGAGATAGAAATATATCTTTACAAACAAGTTTGGCGACAATATTTGCAACTTGATCTTCACCCTTACAATACAAAAGAGAAAATTATTTGTCTTCAATTTGAGATAAATCCAAATTTTCAAGTAGACTTCCTAACCATATGACCTCTTTGGATGCATGGGTAAAACCTTTATATTTAAGTTCGGTGGAGCCAAGAGAAGTAGATTGTTGATTTTTACTATTCCATGAAATTGCACATGATCTAACGAAAAGAAACATCCACAAGTAGATTTCCCATCATTGGGATCTCCACTTAAATCTAATTAGCATATCCTTTGAAAATGTTAGTAAACAGATTTAGTCTTAATTTTATCTATTGATAATTCTTCTCTATCGCCCTTTTTAAGACCAATTTTTACTAACAATTGGGTAAGTGTTGGATGCTCTCCACTTCCCTCTGAATTCTTTCTTAGGTACAGCTCCCTAATTGAATTTGCAATTCAAGTTTTTCTTTTCTAACAACTATTCTGGTTTTAACTTTTGACCTGAAAGCTTATAAGGCTGCTATAACATTCTTTAGATGTTCAGCATGTAAATGACTACTTTATAAGAAAGATTTGATCAAATAGAAAATCACAGTTTCCCGTTTCCAAAACATATAATTTACTAGAACTAAAATATAATGATTTAATGACAGATTAACAAAAACCCCCAAGAATGCTGGATAAGATTTTATATACCAGAAATGAACATATCAATCAAACACAGGACATATGTTCATCCAATTCAAACTACAAAGATTCGGAACAAGTATATATATATAATCAGATTGTTGTTTCCATAACACAGATCAAAACATGCAACAGAAAATAAATCCTTATACAACTTACTCGAAAAATTTTAGAGTACTATTTCAAAGAAAACTTCTTCAAAGCAAAAAAAAATACTAAGTCTACCTTCAAAATTTTCTAACCCCTGTTTCTACGAAAACTAAGCTATTTAAAGTTTGAGCAAAGCCGAGAGGTCTCCCGAAAAACCTGACCTCTCGGTTAAACAGTTAAAACATCTTAAAGAGTTAAAAGGACACCTGGCCCCATGAGTTTTAAAACATGAAACTGAAAAGATTAAATGTCAATCTCCACATCTTTATAGGAGGCGCGCTCCTCTTCTCTAGCGATATTCTCTCCTTCCGCTACAGTCTGCTTTGTCATCTCCAGCTGCTTATGTGCCTGCAGTAGTTCCTTGGCGTGCGGCATGTGCGGTACCCTCAGGTTCACGATCCTAAACATTGCGGCTTCTTTGGTCCACTTTGCTTTCCTGACTTTCTCGACGGTTAAAGGGAACTGGTCCACACCAAGATAGAGCATTGATTCGACTCGGGCAACCTGAGTTAAGTCTGAGGGTTTAGGGTTTAGTTTGTCCTTAAGTTTCTTCATGGTGTTTTCAAACACAGCAAGAGCTATTTTCTGTTCCTGTTCTCCCATAGTAGCTGTATATGTATGAGCAAAGTTTATCACCTTAAGTTTAGTGATCATAGCCTTTTGTAACTGCTTGATCTCATGCTCATTGTCCTTGTTCTTGAAAATACTACTTCTGACAGTGCTCAAACGCCAACTTATATTTTTCCTGAGAACAAAGAAGGGAAAGTCATCTTGTACTTTGACACCCTGATCTGTGCAGAACTTTACATAGCCATACTTTTCAATTTCAAGAAACTTGGACATGGCGGCGAACCATTTTTCTTCATCCCTCTCCCATACCTGTCTTTGAGATTGTAGTTCTCCTATCAAAATTTCTGCATCATTCAGAACCTCATGCACATCTTTTAAATACTTAGAACCACTCTTAAGGATTTCACAAATCCACTCCTCCACAGAAACTGCTAGAGCACGTCCCTTTTGAACTTGGTTGAGAAAATTCTTGCTTTCAGCTGATTCTGGGTCAAAGACTTGGGGAGATTGAACTAAGGGAGTGGCATCAAAGCTACAGAAGGTGTTAATAAATTGTGACAGAGTCACTATAGTTTGTTTCAATTCCTTCTTTTCTTTTCCATCCTGCCAAGAAGAGTTCAACATTTGTTGTGTAGTCTCTTTGAATAAGTTATTTTTGCCAGCCCTGTCCATGTTTCCCAACTCTACTTTGGTAATCTCAAAGTCTTCAGCTTTAACCTCCTGTTCATCTTCCTTACCTTCCTTAGGTTTGTAAGTGGCAACTTCAGCGGTCCATTTTCCAGTTTTCTCATCAGTAAACATGCGAGCCGTGCTCTTAACCTTTTTTGTCTTTGGAGTCTTTTGAACATATTTACTTACAATATCTTTAACAGGAATTGAAGCAGGAACTAAATTGCGCTTTTTACTTACAGTAGTTAACGGCCAAGGAAGTGAAACTCCAGAACTCAAGGACTATTCGGGTGTCTTCATTGGCATGGATATCACTTCCAATGTAGCATCATCCAGGTCGAAGAGGTCCTTTCCTATTTGTTCATTTTCTGATATATGGAAACTGATATCTTCCATTTTATCATCATCTAGGTTTACCATCAGAGGTTCTGTCTGAGCCATATCTTTCTTTGTCCTTGACTTGGTTCTAGATCTTGTTATCCTTTGTGGTAAAACAGTTGGGAGAGAATCAGTTATAATCTTCTTCTTTGAGTTCCTGACTTGAGATTTCTCGGAAGCCCCTGCAGTTCCAATATGTGGAGGTGAATTAAAAATAGAAACAGAAGGATCTAAAGGAGAAAATGCAACTTCTTCTTTTTCTACTCTAACTCCTTTGCTCTTCCTTCTTCTCTGTAGCCACTCATTGGTTAAGTGAATCACATGTGAAGTTCTCTCCTTAATGTCATCTTCTTCATTTTTAGACCAGTCAACAATCACTTCATTTTTCTCAATAGATTTTTTGTAATTAGGATCAAACATATCTGAGCCGTCATCAGTGAATCCCTCTACATTTATCTGTAACCTCATGGACTGAATCTGCGAAACACACAAACGACTATGTTCTCTTTCTTCTACCTATGACTCATCTTTGCAATCCTCCCAGAAATCTTCTAGGTGAGGGACGGGAAACATATGTGCCCTAAGGCCTAGGACTCCACTAGCATAATTCTTATTGTCAAACCCCACCTGTTCTGCATAAAATTTGAAGCCGAAATGATGGATACCGCACCCAATGCTAACAGCATCCGCCATGGTATTACATGATAGTCTTCTTAAAGAAATAGGAAAAACTTTTATCCATTCATCTTCAGGTAAAAATCTTTTCAAAACTGTTGATTTCTATGCCGGCAAATTTCAGCCAATACAAAACATTCAAGGGTGTACCTAGGAAGCCTTAACGGTTGATCTTCGAAACCCCCAACCCTGATATAGGTAAATTTTGGGAATTGAATGTAGTAGCTCCCATACTTGGTTATCAAAGTCTGAGCTTCAGGACTGATTCTTTTACCTAGTGTACTAACCAGTTCATAACACAGTTTACCCAGAAAGGTATCATGGACTTTTTAATAATCTTCAATAGCTTTATTTTTCTGCAAAAGGGGATAGAATTCATACACACTCATATTTGCAACCAAGGGTTCATGAGGGAGACCGAGCTAGGATCTGCTACATGCAAGACATTAAATGAGATACGAGGACATAAAGAAGTCACTCCCTGTTAACTTGGATGCGTTAAGCTGTTCCCTTAGAGAGCTTGTGATTAACTCAGCCCAATCAAGAGTTTGGGTCCCATCCAAGATAATCTGGACATAAAAGTACATCCAGTCGGCAAATAAAAAGGCAACCTGAGAACCACTGATCTAGTGTAACATGACTATGAGGTCACTGATGTATGGACGAACATGGGTCCTATTAAACTTCTTTGGGAGGCGGGAACCACCCCTCGGAGGATTCAGTAACCAGTTTCTAGCCATAGAGGTGCGGTTTGCATCTCTATTTTCATTAAATTTTACAATAGATTGGGCTGGCAAGGTGGAGAAATCCTTTTTTGGTATATGTAGGGCTTGAGCAACTAACTCCCTCTTAATGGGTATCAGAAAGGAGCCGTCTTTCTTCTTTATAGATTCAGTCCTCACATCATAACATTCAATACACTTGAAAATGAGCTCAGGACAGGCAATAGCGGGAGGAAATGTGGCTGCAGAACATAAATCACTATGTAGAATTTCTAGAGTTGGTGTGTCATCTAAAGAATTCAAAAGCCGTGAAGGCAGGTTTTCAATGTCATACCCTTCTAAATCAGTGTCTGTAATTGTAGGACCATCACACACCAGACTGGAAGAATTCCCAAACAAATGAAAAACTGACTTCATTTTCGCTGTAAATAACCCCCAACCCTTCACAGCTGATCATAAATCTTTATAAAAAGAATAAGGACCATAGCCAACTCACCTTTGAATTGCAGACACCCCTAAGTACAAAGCTTTGCCAAGACTACCTCCGTGCACCAGCTCTTGAAGAAAACTCATGCTTTTGTAATAAGATGAACATAGAATTAAGCTTAAGTATACCTTTAGGGTACCTGAATTTATTACAAATCCTTGCCATTAATGCCGTGGATTTGATTTGACATTTAAATCAAGAGATCGTAATCATTATTTAAACAAGTCCCGAGGCCATCACTTCTAATTATGGTTACGCAAACCAAGGGGGTACTTCATTAAGTCCGTTACGTGCTAGCATTTAATTCCCTTT